>OY728138.1:1143127608-1144377608 GCA_963277665.1 Viscum album
GAATATTTTAATTTGAGATTTCCAACAATTTATCTTATGAGGGAGGTTCACTTAATGAATAGGTCAAGCCATTATTTATGACAACAAATATATATACTCTCTCATTTTTTTAATGTTTGAAAATTTATAGGTTGAGTATTATCGTTTTCTTTTACATATAGCTGGACTGATAAAGTAATTAATGATTAAGGAATTTCCAAATAGAAATTATACATCTTCGTTATAATATATTTAAATATATCATATAATATTTTCAAATATATGTATTCAGATATAGCCAAATTTTGAGGCCTGATGAGTCTAAAAATTAAATTATTAAAAATGCTAAATATATTTTATATCACACGTACATAGTTTTTTAGAAATAATTAAACATATCATTAATTAAATATAGGATAAAATATACAAGACCATAGATGAATCTAGAATGTAGGGATTACCCTAAGAGTGATCAAAATATGGTTTTCATCATAAGTCCATATGAGGAAGCTATTGGTCGGTTCATCTAAAATGAAATAAATACAAAATTTTTCAATTTAATTTAAATGAACAAAATATAATCCATTATAAATATTTAATTATTGAAATTTATCTTGGTTTAGTCACATATCCCTGTTTGATTTTTAATAATATCAAATATGATAATGTACATTGGTTAACTGAGATTGAATGAGGACCGATTATTTGTTCATGGTGAATCAATAGACAAGGAACACAGGTGATCTTCCCCATTAATAGTGAACAATTAATTAACCATTGAATGGTCCATAATAGAGGTATGGATTTTCAAATTTGATTTTCTACACCTTTTGAATATATATTTGAATAAAATATTGTAATCTTCTTTTGATTCTACATTCTCACACCCGTCACATGAGACCCAATTTTGAATAATTTATTTTTTTGATCATTATATTTCAATTCCACGTTTCCACACCATTTATCCCCGATTATTACATTTTTTTACAAGAATCTATTGGAAGTCATTTATTCACAATAGTTCCTTTCATTCCCACAATATTCCTCATGATCATCCCTTTTGGAAAATGGGGTCATGGTTGGACATTTCGGGGGTTGGTTTATGTGTTATCAATCCCCAAGATTCTTGGAGTATTTCTTTATGATGAATGAAACATTTTATTGTGAGAAATAATCATTCAACCATGAGTGAAACATCTTTGATCTGAGATCCATGAATAAAAATTGGTTATGGGAGTTTTGATGGATGTGATATGGGATCCTTGCAGGATGCGAGATGGTAGGCATGTGAGACACGCAGTAGACCACCACGAAATATTGGATTTTAATTTGAAGCCAATAGAGGGTCAAAATCGATGACCAGATGTTATTACAACAATTTTCATGCGATAAAATGGTGCATTTGTTTATGAGAGAGTGGATCTAGAGTCCTGTTATTGAAATTGGTCTCTTTGTGAAAATTAATACTACAAGGCATGTGCAGGGACAAACACATGTCCTGTAGTGACCTATATGTGATGGATATAGTTTTGGGTATGATAAGGATCACATGACACGGGGCTAGAATGGGGGGATGTATGATCCAACATGGGAATCCATGTAATGTGTCAGCTGACACACATTCAGTACCACTTATAGATAGACATTTCCTATACTCTTAGAGTACACAAGAATCCCCTAAGGTATATGGGTAGGCCCCATTACCTAGGAAAATATGGATACATAGCTTGGAAAAGAAGTATGACAAGAGGTTCATGGAAATGGTTATGACAGATTACAAATACCCAATTTGGATAAGACACACTATGTGAAATCACAAAATCTTGTGTACAAATACATGGAAATTCAATCCATTTTCAATAAGGGATATGTCCAAGAATCTAGGTGATGTCACATTCCATGAGATCTCTGATTCAGATTTTGTACACCCATAGAGAATCTTCTACAAATGGTATCTCCTTCAGTTGGACTCATATTTTGGCTTAAGAGAAGCCTATTCTTTGTGTTTTTACATGTATAGTGCGATGATATCATTATTTTTTTATTTTTGATATATAATATTTGTTTTTACAAACAGAAAACTTCTTTGGGTGATAATCCACGACAAGAGTGACTCAGAAGGATAATCAGTCATAGGTGGTACTCACATATCACACCAGGGTGTTGTTCCTCTCTCCACTAAGTCATCAATACACTTTTTTACTATGGCATGGATCCTATAAACATGATGTATAGATATAGAGGTGATACACCCATATCACTATAGAGAATTTTCTATCTATCCTCCAACACAGTACACCCCTGTCATATTAGGGATTTATTCTTCCATACACATTGAGGAGATATAGAGCTGAAACTCCCCTATCACACTAGGTCATGGATCCTTCATCCATTTAAATGTAACTACACTATCATTCTAGTAAAAACGTTTTCCACCCATTTTTTACAGATATAGAGATGAAAATACAATATTACACTAGTGTGTGGGTCCTCTATCCATAGAGGTTGTTCTACCCATGTATACGGTTATCCCCTTTCCTACCATAAATCATAACCTCTATATTCAATGTAAAAATAAAGAGGTGACACTCCCATATTGCCCCATGGAAATGAACCTCTATCCATGGAGATGGGACTCCCCTTTTGTACTACGACCCAAGTACTCCATATTAATTATATTTATATATAGAGGCCGAACTCCCATGTCACACCAGATCATGTGTCCTCTATCCATGAAGATGATACACTCATGTCATACTAGGGTGTGTTTCCTCTATAATAATTGTACAGTAACATAAGATGTACTTCTTATCAAAATAGAGTTTGTGACCTCTCACTTTTAGTGAATACATTCTCTTGGGTCGTGCAATAGTGGTACGGTGAAGACCCATTACATGACAACTTCATATTGACTCGTGAGATGGGGTGAATCATTGAAAGACCTTTGGAACTAAAGGAAAACTCATCATCTTGGGTTAGGGTGTGAAATGGAGATACCATTTATCTCTCATCTGTGTTTCTTTTTGAGAATATAGCTTAGTTGTTGGGTTACTTTTCCCTCTTTGATAAGATGATATGATTAATCTTTTATGTATCCTATATAACCCTCTTTATTTTTTGGGGTGACCTACTTGGAATGTATATATTTACACCTGCATGATCTTTACCAGCATATGTGGTGTCTTAGGTAGATGATGGGTAGGTCGGAGATGTAATTGGGGGAGATTAGAGATACATGGTTTTATAAGACCACATACGGTGATCAGGGTTTCAAGATTAGGTGTCAACATATATCATACATCTTTCTCCTATAGTTATAGTTAGGTTGTGAAATATTATCAGATTTGGTTTTTATTTTTATCTTTACATTTCATATTATATTTTCATACTCATCTTTAATATAATGATGTTATTACATGCCTGATTTTTACTCTACATATTACTGTCTTTTATTATAAGTATTCTACACTTCTTCATGGAAATGGATGTCTATATGTGTAATGGTACTTTATTAAAGGGCCTAAAATATTAATGTTTCCTTTTACATATTTTCAGCTACCCCTGACCATTATAGGTGTGGTTAGGGAAGTTACAAATCATCCTTATGTTATCCAAGTTGGCCCGGGTAGGTCGGTTCATGATATATTAGTATCAAAGGTGACTTGACCTCAGGATGGTTTGGGGTTTAACTCCTTATGTGAGTTGGTTTGGTACGTAAGGAAATGGTGTATATATTCATTAGTGATGATTTTATTTAGGAGAAACTAGTGTTGGTGTTGCATCCAACATATCTATTCCCCATGACACTGATAGCCTACATATTAACTCAACCTACCAAGAGATTTGATGAATTGATATTTGAAACATGAATCAAAATGGATTGAATCCATTTTCTAAACTTATTAAGTAATCTCAATATATATAAATATATATGGTCTTATTTCCTTTGAACGTCTTAATTTTTTTTAGATTTCCATTGATAAGACATCCAGTAAGACTGCTGATTCAGAATCGTGATGACGATCTGATGAGTGATAAAGCCTCAATTATTAGGAAATCATGAGAGATATTTCCTCCATATGGATATGTTTCACCTCATGTATATATCAATAAGAATATTATACCGGTAGGGTAGGCTATCAATCCATGATGTTTTTGCACACTTTTTGATTCCTAGAACCATAGGCCGTTGTGGTTTCACATTAATCAATATTCCCAGGTAGTGGAGGATTGTATTGATTTAGTGATCCATGTATTTAAACATTTTAAGAACCTGAGAAAATAGATGGTTATGCTAGAAGATAGCCATCTCTCTGGAAAGGCTAGGTACTATTGGATTCTTATCACATACACACATGATGAGTCAGCACCCTCGTGGTCTGACTTACGATATTTTTTTTGTGAGGAGTAATACCTCTCATGGTTTCTATCATTTTTAATTCAATAGATTTTGGAGATACCATAGGTAGGGAGGATAGTTAATAAATATCCCAAGAGGTTTACTGACCATACATAAAACTCCTCTGAAATGATTTAGTATGGTTACTTCTGGGGTAGAATGTTAAAGTAGGGTCTCTATAGAAATACACATGATCATGTGGTACACTTATTAATTATCACATGTGTTGGAGTGATAAAGTGGGATCTACAAATGGATATAATACTATACAAGGATTGCGATTTTTCTATATCCTTTTATAGGATTCGTTTAGAAGACTCATTTGTAGTGGATGGTGGATGGCAATTGTCATGGAATAGGAGGAATACCCTCCTCTGGAATTAGGCACGTGGTCATTTGGCTCAGGGAATGTGTAAAGAACTAGGGTAGCTTGGGAAGGGTCAATGATTTACAACAGATTGGTGAGTCCACATGGTACATGATTTCCCAACATGGACTTCTATGTTGAGAGGTTGATAGTGGATGAACCACCATATCATAAGAAATTCCACGATTAGGGTACTCCCAGACATGGATAAGAAGTCCCCTAGGGAGGAAGAGTTGGAAGTGGAGCATGTGGGGGTCTTAGAATAGTATTTCTAATTAGTGGATAACATTTTGATCATTTTACAACATCAAAATAAAGAATCCAACTCCAGGCTTTGAGATATAACAGTCTGATTCATGAGAAGATTTAGGCTATTGAGGATTATGAATCTACTTCTCATGGGATGATTAGAGGTATGATTTCAGATTATTTTCCTCTTTATTTAGAATTATTGTACAAATTATTGAGTCATTCATTAATATCATTACACCTAGTGCATGATTTGGACCTCCCAATAGAGTCATTGGCCATGAATTTGTGGCATGAGGTTTCTATAGGGACCACATCTTTAATATCACATATCTTTTGGTAGTACGATCTATCTATTTGTGGAGATAGTTTATTATGGGACCTCTTGTTCATAATGATGAAAACATACGATTTGATCTTGGGTATATACTAGATTTCCATAATCTGATCATGTAAAGACCCAAAGCTTGACATACATAATAATTACATTAATTTTGCGGAATATCTAATACATAACAAAAACAGACACACAAGGACCGTAATACTTTAGTGTCATTGGAAAATATGAATATAATCTTCTAATCATGGTGAAAGATCTTCAACATATTCCTTAAATATCTTCCTCTTTTGTTTTCTTACCTAAAACATTTCTTTATATCCTGGGGAAAAGAAAACATTAAAATGGTGAACTCAAATGCTCTGTAATGGTAAAAATAGATAACATTAAACAATCCATAATCATTTGAAGGCAAATACATGAACATAAAATCTAAACATCAAAATCTTGAGCAAAGACATAAATCCTAGAAGTATATAAGGAATATATCAAAAAAAACATCAATCCTCATAAAATATACTGGAAAGAAAACATGTAATTCTGGAAAACCATTAAGCACTTGATATTATTTCCATAGTAGCCAAGGCATTGCTGGAAAGACCATCTTTGTGGACAAAGTACCTTTTTGAATCGAGTCCACTCTTCGTTTCAGTCCTGTAACACTGAACCGGATTAACACACCATTCCAGACATGTCTATCTCATGAGATATAAATCTTTATTCAATGAAATGGAGAGAGATATAGTTCCCACCCATCTCATAGTGAAATAATTCTTAATTTTCCACAAAATAAATATAAAACATTCATCATAACCCAAATAATAAAATGGGATTTAGAAACATCATCCCATCACCACATAATCCATATAAAACAAATGGATATTTCATTATAAGAAAAGTGGAACCATGTAAATCATAGAGAAATTATACTTGAAACATACACATATGAAATATTGTCATCATAGATGGAAAATGATTTTGATAAAACACATGAAATGAATTCTTGAGGAAAATATCTTTTCTTCTTCAAAATCATTTTCTTTTCACAAAATGCCAAGAAATTTTAAAAGAAATGAATTTTTTTGAAAATATTCATGAAATCTTATAGAGCATGATTCATGAAAATTAGGCATTATGAAACCATAAAAAACGCTTCATGTTGTATAAGTTAAAAAGAAAATTCTTCTCGTACTTTGTCGGAAAAGTCAAAAAGTACCTATTATGGTAAACAAAAGAAAGATTCCTTCCATACGATGTGGTAAAAGTAAAAAGGGTAAATATGACTTAATGAATAAATGGAAGAAAATTAAACATTTTATGAAAACATTTTGAGAACATATGGATAGGGATAATAAACATAACCCCTGATAATACTTGCGAATAAACAATCTCAGATAAGAATGAGATTGAAAAATTACCTCTTACCTTATGTCTGATATGCTTAATATGTATCCATCCCTTCTGTATAATGATTTAAATAATGTCATTAACTTATTACAAAATCATATTCATTTTTATGATTTCATATATGGTTTATTTATGACTTTATCTTACCTATTGTTTTGTAAATTCGATGTAAAAGAAGCGATTTGGGTAAAATCGTTTCATTTATTATACGTGTATCGACTTGTTGTTCTTGATATTATTACATATATCCTGATTTACATAATTCCAGGATGTAATACATGATTTATATATTATATATATTCTGAATATACATATATATATATATATATATATATATGATAGATCGATAAATGGAATGAAGTACACCATTCATAGAGACGGTAGGCCGTCTGTACGCATGAACGCTATTTTCGATTCCTTATTGAAATGAATGGAATTAAGTAGATGAAATACATATATATATATATATATACATAAATAAATTATCATTATTATGTCATATATTTCATTATTATTCATTATATATACTTTATAATCATTCATGAATGGTTAACATGGAGAATTAATCTCATCGCGCCGTGGAGACGAGAGTCCTTGCGTACGCATGAGCGATGATATCCTTACCATGATCATGGAATTATATTCAAGTGTATGTATAATATGTCAAATTAATTATCACTTTAAAATAATCATATATAGTTATTTATTTACACCATTGTACCCATCCAAGTAAGGTGGTGGTCGAAAACAGATTACACCACGGTGTGGAGACGGTATTTCGTATGTACGCACGCGCGGTGATTTTGTTTTCCGTAGGAAAGATAGAAGGTGAAATAAGGTTGTTTAATATTTATAATAACATATCAGTATATAAGTAATAATTATGTTATTACTTTATAATGAGACAACAAAATAAGAAGAAGTAGAGGAAGAAAGAAACTTGAGAGAATCGGAAGAAGAGATTACCACTTCTTCGACACACCTCATTTAAGCCTTCCCTTAAGGAAGTATAGTTGTCTTTTTGAGAATACCAAAACCTCCAGAATGTTTCTAGGGAAGTTAAAAAGATAAATGGGTATGGTTTGGCCGAGATTCAAAGCTCAAAAGGGTGTGAAGAGAAGAGGGAAGGGGTGCCCTTTTTATAAGGGAGGAGAGGGGCACCTCTAAAAAAATATTATTTTATAATAAAGTCATATTCGGTTTGTAATAGCTCCAAATTGATTTTTTTCGAATCTAAGGTGGGTATGGGACTAAATCTTCTCATCCAATAGATTTTATATAGGTTTGGGTCATTATATTAACCTTATCTTTTATTTTTAACTCTTAGTTAATTAGATTGACATTTACCATGTCACATTGTAATTTTATATTATATAGTTAATAAACATACCATATACATCCAAGAGACCCCCCTGTGGTCCATTAATGATACACCTATCATGATATAAGTATCTTGGACGAAAATTATATTTTTAGAAATATAATAAAAATTAATAATATAATATTTTTTTAAAAACTATTTTATGTTAATTTGGACACTATTTGGTAATTTATTTTTGTGAAAATCATAAAAGTATGATTAGTTCGAAAATAGTTAATTAAATTAATAAAAACATGTCATATTAACCTAGAAAATTAGTTTAATTCATAAAAATTCTAAAATTACATTTATTTGGGTATTTATAACATTGATTATGTTAATATTTCATTAATAAGATAATTACTGCATCATCATTGTGTCATTAAATAATTAAATTATTTAATGTATAAAAATTATATATAAAATCCCATTATGTAGGAAAGCTTTTTAGACTTCTAATGAATAATTATAGTCGAATTTATCTTATTTATTACCCTATATTAAAAATTATTTTGTTATTAAAGTTCGATTTTAACTATTTTAACCCTTCTTTAAATAAATTAATAATAATTGTTCTAATCAAATCCAAGTGGACCTAAATGGTCATATTTTATTCCTATGGTTGTTTTTGGTCGAATTACACTTATCCAATAGAATTAGTACTTGTTTTAAGGTAAAAATAATATCATTTTTACCCTTAATTACCATATTTACTTTTAACTGTGGTAAATAAATGTAAACAATTACTATTCAACAAAAATTATTTTCATCTCAATGAACCACATTTTAGTCCTTGATATTAACTGTGTGTCTTGGATTTTCGAAATTCCACTCATAGAAGTAGTAAAATTATGTTTTATGTAAATTTTCAAACTCTAATATGAGGTGGGTAAAAGACGGTGAAAAATTTAATAAAATTTTTATTTGTCTAAAATTATTATAAAATGACTCCAATGAATTACATTGAACTTATATAGGTATTATGTACCAATTTTGACCAAAAATAAATTTAAATAAAATAAATAATTATTTATATAAAAAGTCGGTTTATAAATAGTAAACCAGTGTTTTCACAATTCATCAAAAATTAAAAGTTTTCAAAAAAATACCAAAAATTCACCCTATGCTAATTTCAATATTCCGAATCCAAAAATGAAATCCATTTTGAAAGATAAAATTTATAAAATTTCAAAAAGTTGTTATTACTATTCATAATGGCTAGTTTATAATAATATTATAATAATATATTGTTTAGTAAAACTCAGTATTGCGTACTACACACGCTATCAAGGAAGGTCTTGATTGCGTGTAATGCAAGCCATATTAGGGATGTGTGTAGTGAACGCTCCGTTTGGTGTTGTCTATAACATAATCAACCCATATTTCATTTATACATTAAACTATATATATACTTAATGTTGCGTAAAATAATTTCCACAAAACAAACATGAAATTGTGTGTAACAAGGGCCAAGAATAGTGTTGCATATACTGCAAGCTAATACGGTGTTGCATATAGTGCAAGATAATTTTGGTGTAGCGTACAACATAAGAAATCAATGAAATTAAAATGAATTATTCTCATAAAATCTCATGTTGTTACATTCTACACCCCCTTAAAATGAATTTCACCCTTGAAATTCGTCCGGGTTATAAATGGATTACCACTTGAATTTTTCATTCATTTAAACTCACATCGTAAAATGGATTACCAAAACTTATCTTTAAAAACTAAAGTATGAAACGTAATGGTTACCCAAATTAACTAATCACCAGGTTTCGACATAGTAGAACATGGGTGAAAATACGGATATGGAAGAGAAATATAACAATAATGTTTTGATGGAGAGTGGAAGAGATCATGGCTATGAAAAATCCAATAATCACAAAGCCATAAATTTGTGATGATCTAAGTTACCACCCGATTCATCAGATATAAGAGCACTAGGACAAATTTTTGGTTTTCAATATCATTTCCTTAAAGTTGATGAATTTGAATTAGAAGAAGTACATACTTTATTTTTATATAATCTCACCGTTGTGCAAGCCTTGAAAAATTTCCACTTCATCTCTTAAAGAAATGAAGTTGAATTTTTCATTTATGAAGTGTTAGAAGATCATGTGACAGAATGATGGGCCATTTCATCTGTCTCAAACAAAAGATTGGAAATAGTTATATACATAAGTTCATCTATCGTATATCAATCCAAAAATGGAATTATACTTTATCTATCATACCTATTAATAAAATAAAAATAGTTTCTATTAACCATGGACTTCATGTAGGCTAGTGGTAGGTAATAAAGTCATGTCGCACTTCGGTTGTGGGTTCAATTCCCACAGCCTTGTCCGACGCGACGGGTTGTCGCCCATCCTGCAGGTTGTCCTTTTTCTATAACTACATTATTATAACATCCCATCAAAAAAAGTTCTAGCCTTAGACAGTACAAATTTATATCCAACATTATCCATTCAAATATTTAGGCTTATCTAAAATACTTCCATCCAATCTTATAGCATAAAGAGAACGATTACTAGAAATTTCATCAAACAAGAATGTGAATACCATAATTTATCCCACATATATCATACAATATATCATGTTGTTAACATTCCAAGCATGTGAATATCATAATCATGTATTTTCTTGAAAAACGAATACCCATTGAACCTTAGTGAAAACATGAATGCTGTCAAAATTTAACACCTTCCACATACCAAAATCCCAAAATTTCTGTATACTCAAACCATGATATAACATTGTCCTTATATTAGTCATGAGCTCATTTCATTTTTTCATTATCCCTTCATTAAGCACATATTATCTTCTTTACAAAAATATTTCAATCACTTTTCATGGTTACCGGTACCATATAATTAATGAAAAAGAATACATAGATATTCCAAAATTCCATGACACCATAAATGAGATTCCATGATACTATTTTTAAATCCCATTAAATAAAAACATAATCATTACACAACATCATTATCATACTCAAAATCAAAAATAGTGATCGCATGTGAATTCCCTTTATCCTTTTCCTTAAGAGGCTGCTCACGTTGATCATCATTAACCCTTGGATTAGGGCATTGATTAGCATAATTCCACATTTCCATACACTTGAAGCATTGAAGTGTTGGTGGTGCATTCTCTGCAGTCTTTTCTTTATTCACATCAATAGCATCCCTTTTCCATTACTTCGACACTTGGCTACTCGATGACCTTCTTTTCCAAACTTAAGACATTTTCTAGTCCCATTAAGACAATCTCCACCATGATTCTTTCCACACATTGAGCATAAAGAAACATTCATCTTCTTTTCACCATTATTCTAAGATTTCTCCTTGAACTCCATCTTTTGTTTCTTTTCAAAACCTTGAGATGGATATGTAACACCAACTTCCATTTCTACGGTGATATCACAACGAACAATTTCTTCATAGCTACTGATGTCTCTTATAGCTAGTGCCCTTCGAAGACTTGGTTTTAAGCCACTAAATAATCGATCGGGTTTACTTTCAGGTTGGATGATAAATCCAAATGCATACCTTGAAAACCTTGTAAAATTTGCTTCGTATATACCGACAAATTCATCATCATTTTGATTAAGCTCAAGGAAATTGTTATCCATCTTTGTTCAAATAATACGCGGGAAGTATTTATTGAAAAATAAGTTCTTGAAATCATCCCATTCCATGGATTCAATTTCATCTCAGGGCCTCGTATTCTTAATTAGAGTCCACTATTGATCTGCTTCACCTTCTAAACGGTAAATAGTGAGAACAACTTTTCATGTTCCGAACAGAAAATTATCAAAAATATCTTTTCAATGGTACTGATCCATTGTTCAGCAACAGGTGGATCAGAAGACCCACAGAAAGTAGTTGGACTTTTCCTCTTGAAGGACTCAATAGAATATTGTTCATTTGGATGTCCAAAATGATTCTTAGTTTGTGTAAGTATAGAAATAATATTTTTCACTCCATATCCCATAACATCGGTTTGTTCAGCAGAAAAATCATTACATTGTCCATTACATTGATCAACACGGTTCCTTCGGGTTCCATCCATCATCTAAAAACCAAAAAAAATAGTGTGAGAGGAAAAAATAATGCTAGGTAAAACTACATAATAAAGGGGGATTACCATCAATATCTAACATCTTAGGTTTAATTCTAATATTTTTACAATAGTTCTAGGACTATAACCTATATATATTCTTAAACTTAGTGACATCCCTAGACATACCATATAAATATCTCTAGGGATATCACTAAGGTTTTCACGTCCTAGTTTCCAAAGGATTACTAAACCTTTCCTCGGATACCAACTATAGAGACCCCAAGCGTGACGTACATAGACATTACATTACTTTTTCGGAATATCTAATAATAACAAAAACAGACACACAAGGACTGTAATAGTTTAGTGTATTTGGAAACTCGGAATATAATCTTCTAATAGTGTTGAATGATCTTCAACATCTCCCTTAAAGATCTTCTATAACACCCCGAGATTTTATGAAAAATATTCTTTTTAATTTCATTAATGTCTTGTGTTGTATGCTACATTAAAAGGAGCTTTCACAACACGCATCCTTGACTTTCTTTCATTACACGCAATCTCAACCTTCCTCGATAGCGCGTGTAGTACGCAATACCGAGGTTCACTAAACAACCATATGCTATTAAAATATTATTAAAACTAGCCGTTATGAATAGTAATAACCACATTTTGAAATTTTTCAAATTTTATTTTTCAAAATGGACTTCATTTTTGGATTCGGAATATCGAAATTAGCTTAGGGTGAAATTTTGGTACTTTTCGGATAACTTTCATTTTCTGATCAATAGTGAAAATTACTAAATTTTAATTAAAAACAACCTTTTAATCAAAAAAATTATTAATTTGAGTGGTTTTAAAGTATATTTAGAATATATTTTTACAATTTAATACAATGATGTTCATTGGATGTAATTTCACATTTAAACCAGACATAAACAAGTGTCAATATTTTGATATTTATTATCTCTTAAAAACACGCTATTTGTTTTGACGACGAGAATTAGTTTTTAAATTAAGTGATGAAACTGATATGTTTTGAATTTGGTAAAATAGACATCAATTTTCAGTTCATAATATAAAATATATCTTATGCCTAATTTTTGGTAATTTTATGGAAACTTTCATTTTTTGATGAATAGTGAAACCACTAAGTGGTCGTTAAAAAAATTGAATTTTTCATAAAACATAATTTTACCGCTTCTGTGAGTGGAATTTCAAAAATCCGAGAGACACGGTTGATGTCAGTAAGTAAAATGTGGTTCAATGAGATGAAAATAATTTTTGGTGAATATTAACTTTTTACTTTTTTTACCACGGTTAAAAGTAAATAGGGTAATTAAGGGTAAAAATGATATTATTATTACCCTAACACATGTCCTAATTCTATTGTATAATTGTAATTCGACCAAAAACAGCCTTAAGAATAAAATATGACCATTTAGGACCACATGGATTAGATTAGGACATTTTTTATTAATTTATTTAAAGAAGGGTTAAAATAGTTAAAATCAAAGTTTAATAAGTATATCATTTTAATATAGGGTTATACATAAGATAAATTCGACTATATAAATTCATTAGTAAGCTAAAAAGATTTCCTACATAATGGTATTTTATTTGTAATTTTTAGACATTAAATAATTTAATTTATTTATGACACAAAGATGATGCAGTAATTATCTTATTAATGAAATATTGACATAATTGATGTTATAAATACCAAAATAAATGTAATTTGAGACTTTTTATGAATTACACTAGTTTTATAGGTTAATATGACATGTTATTATTGATTTAATTAACTGTTTTATAACTAATCATTCTGTTATGATTTTCAAAAAAATCAATTACTAAATAGTGTCAAAATTTACATAAAATAGTTTTTAAAACAAATATTATATTATTAATTGTTATTTTATTCCTAAAAATCTAAGGATCGGAAAAATGACTTATATAAGGTTATATATATTAGTAATAAACAACTTGGGGTTCTTTTGGCTTATTATAGTAAGTTTATTAACCTTATAGTATAAGAACACAAAAAGACACGGCAAAAGTAAAATTATCTAACTTAATGTTAAATCTAAATGATAAGGTTAAAATAGGAACCTAAAATTGTCTAAATTATTTGGATGAGAGTATTTAGACCCATCCCCACCTTAGCTTCTAAATAAATCAATTTGGAGCTATTTAAAAACGAATTTGGCTTTATAATAAAATAATAGTTTTTGTTATTCCAAAGGTGCCCCTCTCCTCCCTTATAAAAGGGCACCTCCTCCCTCTCTTCCTCACACCACATTGTGCCTTCAAGCTCTGCCAATCCCTGCCGTATTATCTTCTCCAGTTCCCTAGAAACATCCTAGAAGTCCTAGTCTTCTTCAAAGACCAATTTTATTGCCCTAAAATGAGTTCTCAAAGAGACGCTTCAAAGAAGAGGTAATGTCTATTACTGATTCTTTCAACTTTATTTCTTCATCCACTTATTCTTCATAGGTTGTTTCATTATGAAGTAATAACATCAGTATCACTCATATACTTATATGTCATTGTAAGTATGAAACAACCCTATTTCACCATCTATCCATCCTACGGAAATCGAAATCACCGCGCGTGCGTACGTACGGAATACTGTCTCCACGTCGTGGTGTAATCTATTTTCCACCACCACCTTAATTGGATGGGTATAAAGGTAAAGTTATATTGATTCTGAAATAGTATACATACACTCAAATACAATTCCACAATCATGAGAACGATATCATCGCTCGTGCGTACATACCGACTACCGTCTCCACGACGCGATGAGATTCATTCTCCACGTTAACCATTCCTGAATGATTATAAAGTGTATTTAATAAGTAATCAAGAAATATATGACATAATAATGATACTGGATTTATGTTTATATATATGTATGTCATCTCCTTAATTCCATTCAACTAAATAAGGAAATGAAAATAGCGTTCATGCGTATGTACAGCTTACCGTCTCCATGAACGGTGTATTTCTTTCAATTTACTGATCTATTATATATAGGTATATTCTGAATATATATTATACAGAAATCATGTTTTATATTTTGGAATTAAGTAATCATGGTCTAAATAGTCATATGAATAATTACAAGTCAAAACATGGAAGACAAATGAAACGATTTTACCCAAAACGCTCTTTAACATGGAATTTACAAAAGAACGGGTAAAGTAAAGTCATAAGTGAACCATATATGATATCATAAAAATAAAAATGATTCTGGAATAGGTCAATAACATCATTTAAATCATTATACAGGAGGTTCAGACACTTACAATGAAGATCGGACCTAAGGTAAGGGAAAATCTCGCAATCTCAATTTTTATCCGAGATTGTCTATACTTCAGAATTTACTGCGGAATATTTATCATCCACATCCATGTTTCCTCAATATGTAATTTTTATATCCTTACACAATAGTTTATATCCAATTTTACCCTTCGGTGAGTTTTTAGTAAAATATATGAAAGGAATCTTTTGTCGTTTTTCGTACGAGGTACTTTTTGACTTTTCTGACAAAAGTACGAGAAGAATGTTTTTTTAACTTATATGGCATGAACGGATTTTGAAAACATTATTTCCAAGATGCTTTCTTTACATGTTTTCAAGTTTATTTTTAATCAACTTCTTTTAGTTTAATATTGTATGACATGTTAAGAAAGGAAAAATGTTTTTGAAGTAAAAAGGATATTTTCCTCAAGAATGGAGTTCAAGTGTTTTATCAAAATTATTTTCCATATAAGATCATATTGGGTTTTGTTTCTATCCCTATTATTACATGGATTTGATTATGTTGTAATGGAAATATTTGTATGAATTCCTTTAACTTATATGAATTGTTTTATGATGTCACGATGTTTATGATTCCCATTTTTATTACATGGGTTATGTTATGATGTATGGTTAATGATTTTGTGGCACACATAAGAGTGGTATCATTATGAGATGGGTGGGACCTATATCTCCCTACAATGCATTGGTTAAGGATTTTATATCTCATGATATTGATATGGATGGAACGGCAGGTTAAACCGGTTCAGTGAAACAGGACTGAAACGAGGAGTGAGCTCGGTTAAGAAATGGACTTTGTCTACTAAGATAGTCTTCGCAATGAGTCTTGACTAATAAGAAATGATTCTCTATGATTATGTGTGTATTCCACAATGTTTCATGTTTTATGTTATGATTATTGGGATTACATTTCACTACTATGATTTATCCCATGTTGTGAAATTATAATTTCTTTTGCAGGTTAATATTTCCAAAAGTTATGTTCTTATGTATATGATGTGATTGATATTTCTTTTGTTTACCCTTACTGAGTATTTGAGCTCACCCTTTTATGTTTTCTTTTCCCCAGGATATAAAGAAATGTTTTAGGTATAAAAAGGAAGATTTTTATGGGAGCAGTTGAAGATCTTTCACCACGATTAGAAGGTTCTATTCTGAGTTTCCAAAGACACTAAACTATTACGGTCCTTGTGTGTGTGTTTTTTTTATGTACTAAGTATTCCGCAAAAGTAATGTAATGTCCATGTACGTCAAACTTCAGGTCTCTGCAGTTGGTATCAGAGGAAAGGTTTAGTCAACCTTTGGAAACTTGGATGCGAAAATGTTAGTGAGATCCCTAGAGATATTTCTAAGGAATGTCTAGGGATGTATCTAAGGTTAAGTATACGTATAGGTTATAGTCCTAGAATTGCACTAACGATCTTAGAATTTCACCTAAGATGTTAGATATTGAGGGTACTCCCCCTTTACTATGTTGTTTTCTCTAGCATGTTTTTTCCTCTAACAGAATTCTTTTTGTGTATTAGTTAATGGAGGGAACCAGAAGGAATTCGGTTAACATTGAATCCAATGGACAAATTGGTGACTATGAGCAACAAAATTGTGTAATTCCTATAGAGAAAGATATTGTGATTATGCCGAATCAGTCATCGCGATATATGATTAACAAGGTGAAATTTAGTGGTATTCCTAATTCATCAAAGAAGAGAAAGATAAACTATTATTCATGTTTTCATGTTGAGGAGCATAAAGAATGGAAGATTGAGATTTCTAAAGAAGGGAAGAAGAACCTTGAGGAATACCTCAAATGGAGGGACCCATGTAATCTGTGTGGAGAAAAGGGTCATAGAGTGACAGACTGTTATGGAGTTCAATGTATTATTTGTGGAGAACATGGGCATTACCCAACTCAATGCCCTGACCTAAAAAGATACTTCTAAATCATGGAAGGACTTATTCCAGGACAATAATTGAAGAGGATGGATTAAAGTGTTTATGTATTGGTATTCAAGAATAATGTTGTTGAGGTTCTTTTATTGTGTATTTGAATATTTTTGTATTATTCTGTTGTGGTTTTCAATAATTTTAAGGTACCGGTAACCATGAAAAGTGATTCAAATATATTGGAAAGCAGATGAGATGCGCATCATGAAGGGATAAGGAGAAAATGAAATGTTTGACAGTATTCATGAGCTCATGATTGATATAAGGACTAAGTGAAATCATGGTTTGAGTATAAAGAATTTTGAGGATTTTGGTTTGTGGAAAGTGTTAACTTTTTACTACATTCATGTTTTCACTAAGGTTTAATGTGTATTAATTTTTCAAGAGAATACATGATTAAGGTATTCACATGACTAGAATGTGACCAATAAGATATATGGGGGATAAATGATGGTATTCACATGCTTGGTTGATGACATTTCAAGTAATCATTTTCCTTATACTATGAGCTTGGACTGAAGTATTTTAGATAAGCCTAAAATTGGAATGGATTATGTTGGACATAAGTTAGTATTGTTTTTAGATAGAACTTTTTTTTTGATATTATTTATGTGATGTTATAGTAATGTAGTTTTAGAAAAAGGACAACCTGCAGGACGGGTGACAGCCCATTGCGTCGGACAAGGCTGTGGGAATCGAACCCACAACCGAAGTGCGACTGGCCTTTATCGCTTACCACTGGACTACAGGAAGTCCATGTTTAGTAGAAACTAGTTTTATTATATTAAGCAGTATGATATATGAATTAGAAGTCCATTTTAGGAACCATATATAATTAATGTCACTATAGATGGACTTCTGTAAGTTTTGATTATTTTTCTAACCTTTTGTTTGTGACAGATGGAATGACCCGTCATTCTATCACATGATCTGCTGACAAATAACAAATGACAAATTCAACTTCATTTCTTTAAGAGATGAAGTGGATATTATCCAAATAATGACCAACGGTGAGACTATATCAAAATCACGAAAGTGTTTCTTCTATTCACAATTTCATGAAATTTAGGGAAATGATCTTGAAAACCAAAAATGTTGCCCTAGTGCACTTATATCTGATGAATTAGATGGTACCTTAGATCGTCACAAATTTATGGCTTTGTGATTGCTGGATTTTTCATAGCCATGTTCTCTACCACTCTCCATCAGAACATGATGGTTAGATTTCTCTTCCATATCCATATTTTCACCTATGTGGAAACCCAGTGAGTAGTTTATTTGGGTAACCGTTACGTTTCATTATTTTGTTTTTAAAGATTGGTTTTGGTATTCCTTTTTACGATGTGGTTTTATATTAATGAAACTTTCGAGTAGTAAACCATTTATAACCCCGACGAATTTCGAGGGCGAAATTCATTTTAAGGGGGGTAGAATGTAACACCCCGGGATTTTATGAAAAATGTTATTTTTAATTTCATGAATGTATTGTGTTGTACGCTACACCAAAAGGTGCTTGCACAACACGCATCCTTGACATGCCTTGCATTACACACAATCACGACCTTCCTCGATAGCGCGTGTAGTACGCATTACCGAGTTTCACTAAACAACGATATGCTATTAAAATATTATTAAAACTATCCGTTATGAATAGTAATAACCACTTTTTGAAATTTTTAAAATTTTTTTTAAGACGGACTTCATTTTTGGATTCGGAATATCGAAATTAGATTAGGGTGAAATTTTGGTACTTTTCGTATAACTTTCATTTTCTGATCAATAGTAAAAATTACTAAATTTTAATTAAAAACATCCTTTTTAATAGAAATAATTATTAATTTGAGTGGTTTTAAAGTATATTTAGAATATATTTTTACTATTTAATACAATGTTGGTCATTGGATGTAATTTCACATTTAAACCAGACATAAACAAGTGTCAATCTTTTGATAGTTATTATCTCTTAAAACATGCTATTTGTTTTGACGACGGGAATTAATTTTTAAATTAAGTAATGCAACTGATATGTTTTGAATTTGAAAAAATAGTCATCATTTTTCAGTTCATAATATCAAATATATCTTAGTCCAAATTTTTGGTATTTTTCTGGAAACTTTCATTTTTTGATGAATAGTGAAACCACTAAGTGGTCGTTAAAAAAATGAATTTTTCATAAAACATAATTTTATAGCTTCTGTGAGTGGAATTTCAAAAATCCGAGAGACACGGTTGATGTCAGTAAGTAAAATGTGGTTCAATGAGATGAAAATAATTTTTTGGTGAATAGTAACTTTTTACTTTTTTTTAACGGTTAAAAGTAAATAGGGTAATTAAGGGTAAAATGATATTATTATTACCCTAACACATGTCCTAATTCTATTGGATAAGTGTAATTCGATCAAAAACAACATTAGGAATAAAATATGACCATTTAGGCCCTACTTGGATTAGATTAGGACATTTATTATTAATTTATATAAAGAAGGGTTTAAATAGATAAAATCAAAGTTTAATACGTATATCATTTTTAATATAGGGTTATACATAAGATAAATTCGACTATAAATATTCATTAGTAAGCTAAAAATATTTCCTAAATAATGGTATTTTATTTGTAATTTTTAGACATTAAATAATTTAATTTATTTATGACAAAAAGATGATGCAGTAATTATCTTATTAATGAAATATTGACATAATTGATGTTATAAATACCAAAATATATGTAATTTGAGACCTTTTATGAATTCCACTAATTTTCTAGGTTAATATGACATGTTAGTATAGATTTAATTAACTTTTTTCGAACTAATCATTTTGTTATGATTTTCAAAAAAATCAATTACTAAATAGTGTTAAAATTGACATAAAATAGTTTTTAAAACAAATATAATATTATTAATTGTTATTTTATTCTTAAAAATCTATGGTTCGGCCAAATTACTTATATAAGGTTACATATATTAATAATAAACAACTTGGGGTTCGTTTGGCTTCTTATAGTATGTATGTTAACCTTATAGTGTAAGAACTCAAAAAGACATCGTAAAAGTAAAATTATCTAACTTAATGTTAAATCTAAATGATAAGGTTAAAATAGGAACCTAAAATTGTCTAAATTCTATTGGATGAGAGGAGTTTGACCCATCCCCACCTTAGCTTCGAAATAAATCAATTTGGAGATATTCAAAACCGAAGTTGGCTTTATAATAAAATAATATTTTTTGTTATTCCAAAGGTGCCCCTATCCTCCCTTATAAAAGGGAACCTCATCCCTCTCTTCCTCACACCACTTTGAGCCTTCAAGCTTGGCCAATCCCTGAAATTTCTCTTCTCCACTTCCCTAAAAACATCCTAGATGTCCTGGTCTTCTTCAAAGACCAATTTTAGTTCCCTAAAAGGAGATATCAAAGAGGCGCTTCAAAGAAGAGGTAATGTCCGTTACCGATTCTTTCAACTTTATTTCTTCTTCCACTTCTTCTTCTTAGGTTTTTTCATTATGAAGGAATAACATCAGTGTCACTCATATACGGATATGTTATTATATGTATGAAACAACCATATTTCACCATCTATCCATCCTACGGAAAACGAAATCACCGCGCGTGCGTACGTACAGAATACCGTCTCCATGCCATGGTGTAATATATTTTCCACCACCACCTTAATTGGATGGGTATAATGGTAATGTTATATTAATTATTAAATAGTATACATACACTCAAATAAAATTCAATGATCGTGAGAACAATATCATCGCTCGTGCGTACATACGGACTACCGTCTCCATGAGGCGATGAGATTCATTCTCCACGTTAACCATTCCTGAATGATTATAAAGTATATATAATAATTAATCATTAAATATATGACATAATAATGATACTGGATTTATGTGTATATATATGTATGTTATCTACTTAATTCCATTCAACTAAATAAGGAAACGAAAACAACGTTCATGCGTACGTACGACCTACTGTCTCCATGAACCTTGTATTTCTTTCCATTTACTGATCTAGTATATAAATGTATATTATGATATATTATATATAAATCATGTTTTATATTCTGGAATTAAGTAATCATGACCTAAATAATCATATTAATAATTACAAGTCAAAACACGGACGACAAATGAAACGATTTTACCCAAAATGTTCTTTAACATGGAATTTACAAAAGAACGGGTAAAGTAAAGCCATAAGTGAACCATATATGATATCATAAAAATAATAATGATTCTGGAATAAGTCAATAACATTATTTAAATCATTATACAGGAGGTTCAGACACTTACGAAGCAAATTGGACCTAAGGTAATGGAAAATCTCGCAATCTTAATTGTTATCTGAGATTCTTTATACTTCAGAATTTACTGGGAAATATTTATCATCCACATCCATGTTTCCTCAATATCTAATTTTTATATCCTTATACAATAGTTTATATCCAATTTTACCCTTCGGTGAGTTTTTAGTAAAATATATGAAAGAAATATTTTGTCGTTTTTCGTACGAGGTACTTTTTGACTTTTCCGACAAAAGTACGAGAAGAATGTTTTTTTAACTTATACAACATGAATGTATTTTTAAAACATTAACTCCAAGAAGCTTCCTTTACATGTTTTCAAGTTTATTTTTAATCAACTTATTTTAGTTTAAAATTGTATGACATGTTAAGAAAGGAAAAATGTTTTTGAAGTAGAAAGGATATTTTCCTCAAGAATGGAGTTCAAGTGTTTTATCAAAATTATTTTCCATATGAGATAATATAGGGTTCTGTTTCTATCCCTATTATTACAGGGATTTTATTATGTTGTGATGGAAATATTTTTATGAATTCCTTTATCTTATATGAATTTTTTTATGATGTCACAATGTTTATGATTCCCATTTTTATTACATGGGTTATGCTATGATGTATGGTTTATGATTTTGTGGCACACATAATAATGGTATCATTTTGAGATGGGCGGGACCTATATCTCCCTCCAATGCGTTGGGTAAAGATTTTATATCTCATGAGATAGACATGGCTGGAATGGCAGGTTAAACCGGTTTAGTGAAACAGGACTGAAACGAGGATTGAACTCGGTTCTGAAATGGACTTTGTCCACTAAGATAGTTTTGGCAATGAGTCTTGACTCATAAGAAATGATTCTCTATGATTATGTGTGTATGCCACAAAGTTTCATGTTTTAGTTTATGATTATTGGGATTACATTTCACTACTATGATTTATCCCATGTTATGAAATTATGATTTCTTTTGCAGGTTATGATTTCCAAAAGTTATGTTCTTATGTATATGATGTGATTGATATTTCTTTTGTTTACCCTTACTGAGAATTTGATCTCACCCTTTATGTTTTCTTTTCCCCAGGATATAAAGAAAGGTTTAAGGTAAAAAAAGGAATATCTTTATGGGAGATGTTGAAGATCTTTCACCATGATTAGAAGATTATATTCCAAGTTTCCAAAGAAACTAAACTTTTACGGTCCTTGTGTTTGTGTTTTTGTTATGTACTATGTATTCTGCAAAAGTAATGTAATGTCCATGTACATTAAGCTTCGGGTCTCTACATCTTCCCAATTTGTATTCTTACTAAAACCATCCTTTATATCATGTGGAAAATAAAACATAAAAAGGTTGAGCTCAAATTCTCAGTAAGGGTAAACATAGATAACTTTAAACAATTCATAATCGTTTGAATGAAAAAACCTGAACATAAAATCTAAACATCAAAATCGTGAGCAAAGACTTAAATCTTGGAAGTATGTAAGGCATATAACAAAAAGGAACATCAATCCATATATAATAGCCTGGGAAGAAAACATGTAATTGTGAAAACCCATTAAGATCCTGATATTATTTCCATAGTAGCCAAGTAATTGCTACCAAGACCATCTTAGTGGACAAAGTCCCTTTCTGAAGCGATTTCACTCCTCATTCCAGTCCTCTAACACTGAACCGGATTAACTTACCATTCCAGACATGTCTATATCATGAGATATAAATCTTTAACCAATGCATTGGAGGGATATATAGGTCCCACCCATCTAATAATGAAATCATTCTTACTTGTTACAGATAATAAACTTAAAACATTCATCATAACCCAAAGAATAAAATGGGTTTCATAAACATCATCCCATCATCACATAATCCATATAAAACAAATGGATATTTCATCATAAGAAATGTGAAACCATGTAAATCATATAGACATTATACATGAAACATAATCATATGAAATAATGTCATCATAGATGGAAAATGGTTTTGATAAAACAGTTGAAATATATTCTTGAGGAAAATATACTTTCTTCTTTGAAATCATTTTCTTTCACAAAATGCCATGCAATTTTAAAAGAAAAGTATCTTTTTGAAAATATTCATGAAATATTGTAGAGTAAGCTTCATGAAAATAAGGCGTTATGAAACCGTAAAAATCCCTTCACGTCGTATGAGTTTAAAATAACATTCTTCTCGTACTTTGTCGGAAAAGGCAAAAAGTACCTCGTTTGGTAAACAAAAGAAAGATTCCTTCCATACGATGTGGTAAAAGTAAAAAGGGTAAAAATGACTTTATGAATAAATGTAAGAAAATCAAACATTTCGTGAAAACATTTTGAGAACATATGGACATGGATAACAAACATAACCCTAGTAAATACTTATGAATAAAAAATCTCAGATAAGAATAAGATTTAAAAATTATCCCTTACCTTATGTCAGATATGCTTCATACGTATCCAGACCTCCTTTATAATGATTTAAATAATGTAATTGACATATTACAGAATCATATTCCTTGTTATGATTTCATATATGGGTTACTTATGGCTTTATATTACCTGTTCTTTTGTAAAATCGATGTAAAAGAAGCGATTTGGGTAAAATCATTTCATTTATTTTACGTGTTCCGACTTGTTGTTATTGATATTAATACTTATATCCTGATATAAATAATTCCATAATGTAAATAATGATTTATATATAATATATATTATGCATATACATATATATATATATAAGATTGATCGATAAATGGAATGAAATACACCGTTCGTGGAGACGGTAGGCCATACATACACATGAACGCTGTTTTCGATTCCTTATTTAATTGAATGAAATTAAGTAGATGAAATATATATATATATATACATAAATCCAGTATCATTATTATGGAATATATTTCATTATTATTAATTATATATACTTTATAATCATTCATTAATGGTTAACATGGAGAATGGATCTCATCGCGTCGTGGAGACGGTAGTCCGTACGTACGCACGAGCGATGATATCATTCCCATGATCGTGGAGTTATATTGAAGGGTATGTATAATATTTCAGAATCAATATAACTTTACAATAATCCTATATACTTATTTATTTACACCATTATACCTGTCCAAGTAAGGTGGTGGTCGAAAACAGATTACACCACGGTGTGGAGACGATATTCCGTACGTATGCACGGGCGGTAGTTTCGTTTTCCATAGGATAGATAAAAGGTGAAATAAGGTTGTTTCATATTTATAAGAATATATTAGTATATAAGTAATACTTATGTTATTACTTTATAATGAGACAACTAAATAAGAAGAAGTAGAATAGGAAAGATACTTGACAGAATCAGAACAATAGATTACCACTTCTTCGATGCACCTCCTTTAAGCCTTCCCTTAAAGAAGTATAGATTGTATTTTGAGAAGACAAGAACCTCCAGAATGTTTCTTGGTAAGTGTATAAGATAAATGGGAAGAGTTTGGATGAGCTTCAAGGCTCAAAAGCATGTGAAGAGAAGAGGGAAGGGGTTCCCTTTTTATAAGGGAGGAGAGGGGCACCTTTGAAAAACCATAAAATATTATTTTATAATAACATCATATTCGGTTATTAATAGCTCCAAATTGATATATTTCAAAGATAAGGTGGGTATGGGTCTAAATAATCTAAACCAATATATTTTAGATAGGTTTGGGTCATTATATTAACCTTATCATTTAGGTTTAACTCTTAGTTAATTAGATTGACATTTACCATGTCACTACGTATTTTTATATTATATAGTTAATAAACTGACCATATAAATCCAAGAGACCCCCAAGTGGTCCATTAATTATACACCTATCAAGATATAAGTATTTTTGCAGAACCTTATATTTTTAAGAATATATTAACAATTAATAATATAATATTTGTTTTAAAAATTATTTTATGTCAATTTTGACACTATTTGGTAATTTATTTTTGTGAAAATCATAACAGCATGATTAGGTCGAAAATATTAAATTAAATCAATAATAACATGTCATATTAACCATTAAAATTATTGAAATTCATAAAATGTCTCAAATTACATTTATTTGGGTATTTATAACATCAATTATGATAATATTTCATAAATAAGATAATTATTGCATCATCATTGTGTCATAAATAAATTACATTTTTTAATGTTTAACAATTTTAAATAAAATAAAATTATCTAGGAAAGATTTTTAGATTTCTAATGAATATTTATAGTCGAATTTATCTTATGTATAACCCAATATTAAAAATGATATTGTTATTAAACGTTGATTTTTACTATTTTTAACCTTCTTTAAATAAATTAAAAATAAATGTCCTAATCTAATCCATGTGTACCTAAATGTTCATATTTTAATCATAAGGTTGTTTTTGGTCGAATTACACTTATCCAATAGAATTAGAAATTTTTTTTGGGTAATAATAATATCATTTTTACCCTTAATTATCCTTTTTACTTTTAACTGTGGTAAATAAAAGTAAAAAGTTACTATTCACCAAAAATTATTTTCATCTCATTGAAGCACATTTTAGTCTTTGATATTTTCTATGTCTCTAGGATTTTCAAATTTCCACTCACAGAAGAAGTAAAATTATGTTTAATGTAAATTTTCAAACTCTCCTAGTAGGTGGGTAAAAGACAGTGAAAAGTTCAATAAAATTTTTATATGTCTCAAATTATTATAAAATGACTCCAATGAATTATATTGAACTTATATAGGTATTATGTACAAATTTTAACCTAATTTAAATTTAAATAAAATAAATAATTATTTATATAAACAGTCTGGTTTTAAATAGTAACCCAGTGTTTTCACTATTTATCAAAAATTGAAAGTTTTCAGAAAAATTCAAAAAATTCACCCTAGGCTAATTTTGATATTCCAAATCCAAAAATGAAATCCATTTTGAAAGATAAAATTTATAAAATTTCAAAAAGTGGGTATTACGATTCATAACGGCTAGTTTATAATAATATTGTAATAATATATCATTTAGTGAAACTTGGTATTGTGTACTACACACGCTATCGAGGAAGGTCGTGATTGTGTGTAATTCAAGCCAAGTCAGGGATACATGTAGTGAATGCTTCGTTTGGTGTTGCGTATAACATAATCAAAACATATTTCATTTACACATTAAACAAAATCTATACTTAATGTTGCGTAAAATAATTTCCACATAACGATCTTGAAATTGTGTGTAACAAGAGCCAAGGATAGTGTTGCATATACTGCAAGCTAATATGGTGTTGTGTATAGTACAAGATAATATTGTTGTAGCATACAACATAAGACATCAATGAAATTAAAAAGAATAATTCTCATAAAATCAAGATTTGTTTCAGATCATATATAAATTATCACAAAAATGAGCGAGATTCAGACAGATTGATAGGGTGAGATTCTATTTTGTGGGTGAGAGAGATCTAAGTTTAGATGAGTGGTTCTTAAGAGTAGGATTTTTCAAACCATCACCAATTAGTTTTAATGTTCATCCCTTGGTGTATTGAACTATTTAGGAAAATGGACTCCTTCAGTCATGGATGGTTATAGGGATTTCTTCCCCAAGGAACACTCATGATTACCTTTGAGGTGGGAGATGGTGTTTTGAAATGAATTACACCCCGGGAAAACTCTGATATCCTCTATAGTATATTGGTAATCCTCTCATGAGCTCTTAGTTGTGATGGTGTAGTTGGAGGATATTTGAGATAATATTTTTATCACACCAACTATGTCTCCTTGGGATACCCTATTTTGTTCAATAGAAATTTGGATAGGATTTTGCATCTTTTTGTTGATTTTAGTCACATAAAGTAAGACACGATAAAGTATAAGAACCATATACTATGTATTTAAGAAAAATATGATTAGTTATGAGGTGAAAAATTGTTCAAAAAGGTTTCTCTCAGTTTTTTATAACACTATTTGTGGTTAATGAAGCCAACATTTCAATGTTGGTATTCTAATGATGATACAGTCACTATGAGTTCCTAATGACACCTTTATGTGTGGTGAATTACCCAATTGTATTTATGGATCTGATGAAATAGAGCATCAATCAATTCATGTATTACCTTGTTGGTTTATATATTGATGAAATAAACATCGACTCTTTTTCAGGGGAGGGAGCATAGAGAACACTTGAGTGTGATGCTAGAAATTCTTTACGAGGTATATCATTATGGTACTATCTTGAACTGCATGCTATATATATACAAGGGTAAATTTATAGTGAATGTAAATTTTAATCATGAATTAGTTATGGAGATAGTAAAGATTCATTTAGTTCCTAAATGAGTACCACCTAATATTATTTCAAAGGAATTGAGTTTTCATGGATTGGAAAGATACTATAAGATGTTCATGGGAGAATTTGAATCATTAAAGTCCATTTGAGTTCCCTAAAATGGAATGGGTGGTTGTTTAACATAACAAAGAATTTATTAAGATCACTTTAATAGCTTGGGATGAAAATGGAAAGATCTATTATTTTGATAGTACTAAAGGATGGAAGAGAGAACATTGTTTATTTCGATGCATAATGTGTAGGGGTTTTCTATGTTCCACTGAAGATGGAGATAATGATAACATATGGATTGAGGATACTACTACCCCATGAGAAAAACTACATGATCTATGACCTATAGTTGTCACAGGTGGTCTTCACATGGAATATGTAGAGGAAATATATTTTTGGAGAGTTGTTTATTTCTTTTTAGAACAATAGAATGTCCGGAATGTCTTCATGTAGAGATAAATGAACCAAATATAGAGGCTCTTGTTATATTTCATGTGGTACTGTGGCATTGATATACTATTTAATCTTAGGATGTGAAATTTGGTGGTAGACGCCATCAATATAAATTCTCATTCTCAACTAGAAGAGGAAAAATATGATATGTTATGTTCACTACAGTAGAAAGTGGTAGAGGACGGTGACGATTTTATTCTATCAATGTTGTTAAATATTATTATTCTACAGTGTGTGAGGCGGGATTAGTTGGGATACATTGAGTGTGACGTCCAACATGACAAGATATCCTCAGGATATTCAACAGATAGAATGTCTAATTGATGGAATCATATGATCCTTTTATAGGGATAGAAGGTGGTTGCAATCAAGATGTGCAAGGAAGTGATGAGGGAGATTAATAATTATACCTTTTCACCATATCCTTGTGTTTTTATGATTTATGGGGACATTTATCCGAATTTTTTTGTGGGATATCATAAGGTATATTGTTTTTGAATTTGTCACTATGTGTCTCACAAGTCTGTATGTAAAGGCTGAGTACCTGGTTCTATAAGGATTCTTCTAGAAACAGTATCTCTCATAGAATAAATTGGATAGATTGTCCATGGGCATTGTGATGTGGTTTCTTTCGTAAGAGAGAGGATATTATTCCTTCATAGTGAATGTTTACCAACGTAATAAGTTGACACATTTTCATTATACTAGGGAGCAGAGTTTGGTATAAATTTTAGTCCAGTTGAATGTATAAGAGGTCATAAAACTCTTTGAGATAAACTCAATAACTTTCACCGACTAGGATTTTTTGTTCATGTCACGATTATGGAGTGGCCTAAATGAGGAATTAGGGAGCCATTTTAGGAGGAGTACTTATTTTCATCCCCATACGTATGGGAAATATATGTGAACTATCTAGCTGATGAACAATATTTTGATGGCTTGTGTGTTTTACTTTGACCAAATCTAAGAAGATTACTTAACATTGGTATAGTTTTATTAAAATAATATATAACACTACATTACTAGAATGAAACATTTCAACAAACTATATGACACCTGGTAGGTTAACTTTATTTTTGAATGAGATCAGTGAGAAATATCTTGTTGGTCCAGACCATGTGTATGAGATGAAAAAGAATGTGCAAGTGATCCATGAGTGGGTGAGGGATTCCCAGAGAAGAAGAAAATCTTATGTAGATTGATTCCTACGGGACCTTGGAGTTTTAGTAGGGATACATTATTTTCCTAAGAGCCTATCCATGATGAGGATTACCACAATTTTCCATTGGAGTAATGACATCAATGAGGTTAATCAATCCATTAGAGATCCTCAGGGGGGCTGGTGAGGTTTCTTACCACCTATAATTGATTCCAAAGTTGGACATGGTTCATGAAATATTCAATGTGTCACATATGAGGATTTATGTACTTGGTGCTATGAAAATTATTGACTATGGATAAATGAAATAGAGGATGGAGAAACATTCATAGAGTACCTAATGGTGATCAAGAATCGGTCAATGATGATCTTATGTGGATAGACTATAATCTTGGTTTGTGTGTAGGGGAAACATAAGAGCTCATAAGGGAGATCAAGGGAGTAGGAGAGCTAGTTGTGGGGTCAGTATCCCCAACTTTTTGATTGGTTTTTATTATTGATTATGAAGCTATTTGATAGAGGGAATTGAATATATATTTTTTTAATTATAATTTAAAATACATCCAGTATTATTTTTGGATCCAGGCACTAAGAAGAAGAATGATTCAGACTCCCAGTGATACCAGATTCAATTTTATAAAATATTAAATATATTTCATTTTACATAGAAATTTATTTTTATAAAAAAATGTAATATATTCTAAATAGAGTGAAAGATTAAAAAAAAATGTGGCCATGGTTGAATTCAAAGTGAGGGGATTTCCCTATGAGTGACCTAAACATGACTTCCTCTAGAAATCTGGACAAGGCAGCCATTGGTGTGTTCTTTTAAATTAAAAAGATTCATAAATTTGTTTATATTAATTTAAATGATATTAATGTAATCATATATAAATATGTAATTATTAAATATCTCAAGGTTCTGTTTCATAACTTTGGTATATTTATGATATGGCATTGATCAATATTTTCAGTGTATTGAGATCAAATGAACACCGATGATCTCATCAGGGAGAATTGGAAAAGAACCAACATATCAGATCATTGTAATCACATAAAAATGTTTTATTCACCAATGATCAGTCCATAATCAATGTTGGGCTCATAATTTATTGTTTTCCAGTATTTATGATTAAATCATAGAAGCATGGATTATAATTTTATTTTCATTCTGCATTTTGATACCCATTACATGAGCTCCGTTGATGAGTAATTTTTTATTTTATTATTATATATCAATGCGATGGTTTCACAACAATTATCCATAATTATGAAATCGTTTTCCTAAATGATTTTTAAATGGTTGATATAGATTCCTTTTTGTGATTTCTCACCATTTTTTTATATTTTTCACCATTTTCAAAATGGGTTGCGGTTCTACATTAATGAGATGATTTTGAGCATGGTTGAACCCTCAGATTCATAGATGACACATAAGTGTCTCATACACATTTACAATAAAAAAATAATTGTTTCATAGATAACATCATATGGATCACAAATGACAATTTATGGTTATGAAATCCATGAATGTTAATGGGTTATGGGAGGCATGCATGACACTCGATAGAAAACTGTGGAAGATCATATTTTTCATTTTTGATCATTAATGGGATGTAATTGACAATTAGTTCTAATTACAACCATTTTTTATGGTCATGTAGTGGAATTTTTAGTAATAGAGTATATTTGGAGATGCACGAATGAAATTTTTATTTCTATAATCATCCGAGAAATAATGTATGTATTTGTACAAACACATTATTCAGAGTGACCCATCCCTAATGATAGGTTTTTTGTAAGGATTAGGATCACATGCCATTTGGCCAAACCCACAAGCCATTTTACCTTACCCGGGTAGCCTTGGTGAGTGTCAGCTTGCACATGGACAGGTCCCCATGCAAGAACATGTGTTATGTAATCTGGGTTTATAGAACCTAGGAATAACTCAATACATAACACAATAGAAATTCATGGCTTGATGTACATGAACAAAACAATGACAAATCATTAAATACCCAGACAGTCGAGACATATGGTGTAACCAAACAACATAATGTATACTACTAAATTAATATACAAGATGTTTGTCATATGGGACAAATCTAGGAATCTAGGTTAGATCACACACCATGTGACCCTTCACACATGTTGATTACACCCTTTGGTGTTAGGCCCATGTTGTGTTTTTATTGTATTTGTTGTCAATTTAATGGAATACTGAAGAAAGAAAGGATGTTGATCAATGAAAATTCAGAATGATATGGATTGAAAGAAGTGTTTTGTTTTATGGGTGATAGGTATTTCATGGAAATAAGAAATGTATTATAATTCGATTCACTTTGTTTCTGGAAACAATTGTGCTACTGGTGGTATTGAAAGAAATGGGAATCACTGTGAAATTCTATTTTAATGAGAAGAATCATATATGAAAGTGAAAACATCGTGCTGGAAGTAGATGGTCATTATATTCACTTAGAATAAAATGAGAATGAGTTTTTTGTTTTTCTGGAGAATCAGAGTCACTATAACTATGATTGAATCAATTTTGATGCTTCTTTGTATATTTTTCATTCATATAAAACATTATTAGTATTGATAAATTGTGATTCAGGATTTATAGAAGGAAAGTAGAGTGTAAGTGATGTTGCCAATAAAAAATGAATCAAATTTAGATTGTTTTCCAATCAATAAGAAAAGAATAAAATTCAGATTGTTTTTCAAAACAATCAAGAATGAATTATATTTAGATTTATCATATCAGGATGGAAGTGTGAAATAAGTGGTACCGATTGTTTTTCAAAACAATCCGAAAAGAATCATATTCAGATTTATTGTATTCAGATGGCATAGAGAAATAAGTGGTACCATTTTTTCAAAACAATTACAATAAAATCATATCTATATTGAATAGGTGGTGCTGATTGTGTTTCAAAATAATCAAAGTTTTACCGATGGAAATGTGGGGTCGACGAAAGTGGTACTGATGGAAAGGTGGTACCGAAGGAAATGAAGGTTCCAATGAAAATGGTGATTCCTATGGGAATGGTGATATAGATGGAAAGTTGGTTCCAATAAAAGTGGTGCTGAAGGAAAAGGGGGTTCCTGTGAAAAGGGTGATACTAATGGGAAAGGTGATACTGATGGAATGTGGTGTTGATCGAATTAGGGTTGATAGAATAGGTGATGCCATTGGAAGATGAGACACTGATAGTTTTTAAAATAATCATATTTGAGAAGAAAAAAAGGAAATAGATGGTGTCAATTGAGAGTGAATCACATTTAGATTATTTTTTATCCCATATAGGAAGATATTCGTTATCGGATTGTTTTGTATCATATCTGGGAAGATCATCATTTTTATAATGTTTTATATCATTTATGGGATGAGAATCCTTATTTTATTATATTATATTGTATCTGAGAAGATTATCCTTATCAGATTTTATTGTATCATATCAGGTAAGATCATTGTTTTTAGATTTTATTTGACCATAACCAGGAATCTTAACCAAAATAATTGTAACTAGAAATAATCATTTCAAGAGTGATTGTAACCAGAAACGATAATATCAAGAATGATCATATCAAGAATGTGTATAACTACAATGATCATAAATAAAATAATTGGAACTAGATATGATCGTATTTAGGATTATCGTATCCATACTATTTATATTTAGAAAAAATCATGGCTGGGTTGAGATGGAGAAAAAGAAGAAGGAATGAATGGAAAGATACAATAATTTCAAGTTGGAATCAAGGGATACTAAAGCTGATCCTCAATGAATTCAAATCCATGAATGAAGTCATGATTCAACACATGTTGGTGAATAATGTTAGTTTCTAGAGATGATGTGTTTTCTAATGTGGGTATATGGAAAAGAACAGGGAAGGATACTGATGAATGAATTGTAAAAGGGGGACTATTTCATTCTAATGATTATTTTGTGTAAGAATGAATTTCTTCATACATTTTTTTTAAAATGATACATAACATTGTTTTAAGGAAATCACCTTGATATAATCAGAATCAGATGATCAGAACCATGTATTTATTATCAATTGTAATCGTATTAACGATTAAAATGGTTGTCTGATGAAGAAGATTTGTAGATTTTGGATGTTTTGGGGAGAATCGAGAAGCGTTGATGAATTCATAATTGCTCTGAGGTTTCCGGAGAAATTCATATTGGGATGAATTTATGTGAGCGGGAATCTATTTTGGGATCCCCACCTAAACATGTTTTGGGTCACCTATAAAAGGCGTGATGTACATTGTACTTGTGTGATGACGAAGAAATATTAATTTTATTAGATTGAGATGATCTATGTTTTTAGAGAGAGAATGTGGTACCATTTAATTTTTTTAAGACAATTAAATTGGGATGAAGTGAAAGAGAGGAGGCAATATTGCAACAATTTTATTTGTTTGATCACTGTATTCAGGGCTTATCATATTCCATGAATCATCATATTCATCTTATCAATTTTATTCAGATGATTTTGTTATTGGAATGAATTAATTAGCATTGGGATTTATATATTTCTTATATCTGAATTGGATTTATCTTACTAATGAGGTATTTTATTTTGATTTGAAGTAGTCCTGACTCATTTATATTACATTATATCAGGAAAATCAGAATTCATGAATTCTATTGAAAGATCATACTCAGAGAATCATATTGGGAAAATCGGGCTTGGAATTTTGGCTAATTTCATTATCAAAGTGCATTGAGGTTAATACCTTTCTTATTGTTAAGGAATTGATGAATTGAATTGAAATTGAATATATTTTTTTAATAAAAAATATGTTCAGGTAACATGAGTTGTTACGAAATAATTGTATTACCCTATCGTACTAAGAGGGTGAAAACACAATAGTGGGATTATTTTATTGTGCTACACAAGTTTAAGGGTACTTAATACTCATTTTAATCTATGCATTGTTTTCTTAGTGGATTTCATGGTATTAGATCATTTCCAAACCAGACCAATGATGTCTCTATTCTTATTGAATTGTAAACCCTGTAAATCATTATGTTCTAATGGATGTGTGTTGAGTTTATTTTTTAATGGAATTTAAATATATAATAGGAGTTGGAGGTTGCTTCAATTGAAAATAATCATAAAAGAAAAAGAGTATCACTAACTCACCCCTCCCCCTCGCAGTTATACATTACACCGATTAGGAACGTTCAATTATTATCATAGGAAGGTTCCCATTGTAATTCCTTGCTAATGGATAACATGAACTATGTTAACAGTAAAGTTATTGCGGTCTTAGAATGAATGAACTATAATATCTAGAAGGATATAATGGTTCCATATATTAATTCAATTAGCTATGATTTTCTTGAAGCAGCAACAGCTGGGTTTCCACCCATTGATGATAAAACTCCACTAATAACTGTTGATAAGATACATCTTGAGAATGAGGGATAGAAATAAAATTCTATATTTTCATAAATTTTGGAAATATTATTCTTGAGGTTAAAAGGTTTTAATATAGGCAAAGGTACATTGAATAAATTGGAAACGTATTTGAAGGTAATACAAAATTGTAGAAGGAAAAGATACAAATATAGAGATTAAATTATTAAGATCTCAAGATGGATGAGCATGAATATTTCGGGGACTTCTTAACAAGGTTAAATGACATAGTATGTACTATTAGTTGTCTTGGTGAAATTTGGGATGATTTTAATGTGGTTGAAAAGTTCTTGAGAATCCTACCTGATAAATTCGATGAAAAAGTTTCTTGATTAAGAGACAGTGATCCTGAAACATTATCTCCTGAGGATTTGCATCATACTATCATTACATAAGAAATGAGAAGGGATAATTACATGAAAGGAAAAACTAATTTTTATATATAAATTTCATTCATGGAATTTAATAAGGAGAACAATACTCTTGAAGTAGAATAATCTATTGATTCTGGCTCTGAAAATGAGGTATGTAAAAAGCATGATTAAATTTTGTCCTTGTTTTCTAACAATGTGAAAAGAGGTACATGAATGTATAAAGGGAAACATATCTTAAAGTTTTCTTTATATGTATCCATTGGGAATTTTGTTTCCAATTGTACTCAAAGATTAAATGAAGACGAATGTGATGAAGAAGAAAGTGAAGATGAAGACTGAAGGCCAAGAAGAAATTTGAAGAAAGAGGGTGATAAAGAGAAATTATATTCTAATAGGGAAGAAAAAATGTTCTCAAAATCAAAAATGAGATGTTTTTTGTCTCATAGTGATTATACATAGCATATTAAAAATGATGGTGATGACAATGCATTCATTTTAATAGTTAATGATGAAAGTTATTCCAGTAATGAAAGTAGATGTTCTGAAAAAGTGGAAGAAAGTGAAGTTGAATCTGAATATTCCATTGACCATGTTGAGGAAAATACTTTTATTGAAAATGTGGATGATGATGAATTCGTAATTAGTAGTTATGATGAAGAAGAAAATCAACTTCAGTTTCATTTTAATTAAGAATATAAGGAATTTTTTCGAAAGGTCCGAAGGATTGAACAGAAAAAAAAAGATTAAATTTAAATCTTCCTCAACAAGCAATCAAGGAATTTTATTCAAATAGAAAGTGAAGATGGAAAAATATATTGATGATTTGATGAAATATCATGATGTAGAAATGAATCGTAAAGAGAATATGGAAGTGAAGCTGATGGAAAATGAAGAAGAGTTGGGACTTTTCCATCAAAAGTTATATGAAAATGAATTGAGATAAAAATGTTTCCAAAACTCTATCAATAAAATTAGTCGATTTTTTGGAATGAGAAATCTAAAAATCTCAACAAGTGTTACCATAAATGGGTGGTAATATGATTGGATTTTATTTTTAAAAATAAGAATGTTGGAAATGTTATGTATGTGGATAGGACTAATAAGGAAGAGAATTCAAAAGTCTCAAAGAACTCTGAGTTTGAAAATGTTTTGAAAAATTCTGAATCTAGAAATGTTTCCAATAATTCTGGTTTTGATATTGTAGAAAATAAAAAGAAAATCCGATTGAAAACAGAAAAGTTGGTGGATTGGAAAAAAGGGAAGAATGTGGAAAAGAAACACAATCACAATTCTGGACAGTATCAGAGTTTCAAAGGAAAATACTACTTTTATGGATATAGCTGGTACTATGGTGGATTTGGTCATACAGAGAATATGTGTTTATTCAAGAAACAATAGTACTATTATTCCCTAGGTTATAGAAGAAATGGTTTGAGGGGGAGTCAATTTTCTTAAAAGAAGTAGCTTGAGAAGGTTTTGTTGAAGAAATATTAGAAAAATGAAGTAAAGATTGAAAATAGGATCCATCCACTTGAAACTATTTGTTAATGTTGTAAGAAAACTGGACAACTAGCGAAAAGATGTATTGTTTTGTTACCAACAAATCAAAATATTTTTAACAATTCAAAGAAGATTGTTGTTTTGGAAGTCAAAACAGGATGATCTGCTAAATTTCAAAAGAAAGAGGGCTTAGTTGTTTGGATAGAACACTTTGACTTCAATAGGAAATTGGAAGAATCACAAAATAATGTTAAAGAAGATAAGAAAGAAGCAATTTTATGAAGATGTGAGAAATTATGACAAAAAGTTATCAAGAAATGGTGAAGATGAGAAATAACGTCCTGATATCGAAACTTGTTCAACCCTTTTTCTAGAGAAAAATATTGGAATGGAAAACATGGAGAAAACAAATTATTATAAGGATGTTCCTAAAGATGATGAAAAGTTGTCATCCTCATTATAATATTCGATGGAAAAGAAGAAGGCTGTTACAAAACTAGAGAATGATGAATTGAAGGAAGAAAGCACATCCAATGAAAAATACAGGAATAATATGAAGTAAAGACTGAGAGATGAATCTCTATCCGATTATTGTTTCTAATAAACAATCAAGGTCCCTCCTTATTCCTAATATCTTTGTATACTTATACTATCATCTAGGGAATTTAGGGATTTTAAACAATGGAGATTGTATTGATGAGTATCTTACTTTTCATGCAAAAAAAATTATAGAGGAAGTGAAAATATTGTTTTGAGATGTTGTGTTTTTATACATATGAACCCTTTCATTTGTTTGTTGAGATGGGTGGAGGTTAATTTTGTATAAGAAAAATTCCTTCATGTTTTCCCCCAATCATGATAATGTTGAAAGATGCATGGAAAAGGCATTACATGAATGTTTTGTTAAGGAAAACATCAAAAAACTATATTATACACTTGTATTCTACAGTGGGTTCCCCATGTAGAATTATAGTTTTTTAGTTAAAGGTTATTTTTTTAGAAAATCATGTGATACCCTTGTTAAAGAAATCTCACATCCTCTAAAAATGGAGATCAAATACGAACAAGGGAGAAACTTGTCATGATTTCCCCTTTGAATTTTATTGTATATAAGAGGGAAATACAAGAGAAAGGGAGAGATAAAAAAATATGGGGAGAAATAAAATATATAATAACACTAATTATTTTTATTGAAGAGTCTGATGTGGGTATTAAAAACAAACACAAAGGGAGATATTTTTTGGACCATGTTCTGTTTTTTTTTTGTATTTTTTGTCAATTGTTAGTTATGCTAAAGAAATATAGGATTATGATGAATGAAATTTCAGAATGATAGGGATTGAAATAGGTGTTTGTTTGTGTGTGATAAGGTTTTCTTTGAAATGAGAAATGTATTTCGATTATTTCCACGTTATTTGTAGAATTTTTTTGATAATTGTGGCATTGATAAAAATTTGATTCACAATGAAAGTATATTTTAATGGGAAGAAGAGAATTTGATAGTGGATACATCTTGTTGGAAGTAAATGGTCATCAGATTCACTCTAAATACAATGAAAAAGAGGTGTTTTTTACTGAAGAATCAGAGTCACTATGACTATAATTGAATCAATTGTGACGATGATTTGCTGATTTATCTTTCATATAAATGATGAGTTGAATTGAAAACATGCGACTCATGTCTGATAGAAGTAAATGGGGTGAAAGAGATGCTGCCAATAAAAATAAATTACAATCAGATTGTTTTTAAAAACAATCAGGAAGGAATCATATTCAGATTGTTTTTAAAAAATCAAAATAGAATCATATCCAGATTTATCGTATCCAGATGGCCGAGATAAATAAGTGGTACCATTTATTTTTTTCAAAAAAATTTGAAAATAATTGCAATTAGATTTATCGTATACAGATGATAGAGAGAAAGAAGTGTTACAAATTGGTTTTCAAAACAATAAAAAAACAATCATATCCAGATTGAAGAGGCAGTTGATATTTTGTTTCAAAATGATCAAAGTGACATTGATGTAAATTTGGTGCAGATAAAAGAGGTACCAATGGATTGGTGGTTCTGATAAAGGTGGTGTCGAGGGGTAAATATGTGGTGGTGAAAAGGGTAATGCTGATGGGAAAGGTGATACTGATGGAATGGTGGTGCTGATGAAGGTGGTGCCTAAGGAAAATGACTTCCTGGTGAAAATGGTGATGCCAATGGGAAAGGTGATGCTGATGTAATGTGGTCTCAATCAAAGTTCTTCTGGTGGAAGAGGTGATTCCAATAGTGGATGATACACTGATTGTTTTTCAAAACAATCGTATTTAGGTATAAGAAAATGAAAGATATTGTACCAATTGAGAATGAATAAAATTCTGTTTTTTTATTGTATCTAGGCAGATCTTCTTTATTAGATTATTTTGTATCGTATATGAGAAAATCATTATTGTCTTATTGTTTTATATCAGATTTGGTAGATCATCCTTATCAGATTTTATTGTATCGTATCTGTGTAGATCTTCCTTATCAGATTATATTTTGTTTTATTGGGGAAGATCATTGTTTTTATATTGTATTTGATCATACCTAGAAATCATAACAATGATGATCGTAACCAAAAATGATAGTATCTATAATTATCGTAACCAGAAACAATCATATATAGAATGATCATATTCATAATGATCGTAACCAGAATGATCGTAACCAGAATGATAATGACCAGAATGATTGTTACAAAAAATGATCATATATAGGATGATCGTATCCAAACCATTATTATTCAATAAATCATGCTTGTGTTGATATGAAAAGCAATAAGTAGCAATGAAAAGAATGTTACTATACATTATAGTTGATATCAGGTGATGCTAAATCTGGTCCTCAATGAATTCTATGTCATTAATGAATCCATGACACAAGAACATGTTGTTAAATAAAGGTAGTTGCTTGAGATGATGTGTTTTCTTATGTGGGTAAAGTGAAAAAAAGAGTAGGAGACTTATGAATGAATTTTCAAAGGGGAAGTCTATCATTTGAAATAGTGTTTTGTGGAATAAGTCATTTCATCATACATTTGTTTTCAAATGACATAGAAAATTGTTTTGAAGAAATTTAAATGAGATAATCAAACTCAAATGATCAGACCCATGTATTTCTCATCAATTGTGATTGTATTTACAATTGAAATGGAATTTTGAAGAAGAATATGTGTAAATTGTGGATGTTTGGAGAAGAATTGAAAAGCTTTGATGAAATCATAATTTCTCTAATATTTTAGGAGAAATTCAGATTTTGACGAATTTATGTGACCGGGAAAGTGTTTTGGGATTCCAACCAAAACAAGTATTGGGTCTCTTATAAAATGTTTGAATTACATTGTGATTATGTAACAGTGAAGTACTATTCATTTTACTAGAGAGAGAAGCTCTGAGTTTTCATAGAGTGAAGGTGGTACTGTTTTAATTCGTATTTAGGAAATTTCAATGGTGAATAAGAGAATGAGATGAGGCAAGATTAAAACTATTGTATTCATCTGATCATTATCTTATGGATTTATTATACTGAGTGAATCATCATATTTTCCATGTCAATTGAATTTGTCTGATTTTCCTATTAGGATGAATTTATAAGCTTCGGAATTTCCATATTGGGTATCTTCATATTGGGTTCCCAAGACAGATTAAGAACTGTATTCTGAATTGGAGAAGCACTGATTCATTTTTATTAGATTTTATTAGGAAAATTGGACTAGAGAAATTGTAATAAAAATCATGCTTAGAGAATTGTATTGGAAAAATAGGACTTGGAATTCAGGCTGATTTAATTATCACATTCCTTTGAGGTTCTTACCTTTCATCTGGGTAATGAATTTATGAATTGTATTTCAATTTAACATATTTAATTAATATAAAGTATTAATAGGTAAAATGAGTTTTTAGGGAAAAATTGTATTACCCTATTGTGTTATGAGGGTGCATACACACTAGTGGGATTATTTTATAATGCTACATGATTGTAATATTACTTTCTACTCATCGTAATACAAGGATTGTTTTCTTAGTATATTATATGGTATTGGATCATTTCCAAACCATATCAAGGACGTAGCTATTCTTATTGAATAGTGAACCTTGTAAACATTTATGTTCATGTGGATGTGTGTAGAGTTTGTTTTTAGTAGATAATTAAAATATTTAAAAGTAGGAGAAGTTTGGTTGAATTGAAAAGAAACATAAAGGAATATAGTATTACTAATTCACCGCTCCCCATCATAGTGATACATTACACTGATTGGGCACTTTCACTTAGAGAATATTCTCCCTATAGTATCTCCATAAATTTGATTTTGATTTTTACCCACAAATATAAATTCATGGCTATTTCTGGGCATGGAACATGATGATAAACTTTATTGTGTCTTTTGATACATGATTTGAGATGTTCAGAGCAAGAAACCTATATAGGTGATACTCGATGATGAAAATTATAGTGTAGGATCGTCAAACAAAGGTGAAACAACAATATCACATAACGATGTGATTCTTCTACCCTAAAATTTATTACTCTTCTATTGTATTATGGCGTTAGTACCCAATAGTCAATGTACATATATAGGGGTGAAACTACCCTATCACATCATGGTGTGGGTCCTTTAACCAAAAAGACAGAACTCTACTATCATACCAGGTCACGAGTCCTTTATAGTCATTGTATAGATACATAGGCTACAATCACCAATAATATCAGGGGGTGGTCCCCTATCCAATGAGACTATACTACCCTATCATACTTAGGTGTGATGAATCCATACCATTACACACATACAGAGGCGACACACCCATGTCACACCAATTCCTGTCACCTCTATCCATGGAGATGGTAATCCCCAATCCTACTATGGAATGGGTCCTATATAATCAATGTATAGATATAGAGGCGGAACACCCATATCACACTAGGGTGTGGGTTCTCTAGCCATGGTTATAGTACACCCCTATCGTACTAGGGTGTGTGTCCTCAATAATCATATTAGTTATAAAGATACAACAGTCCCTTTTTTCACAAGGGTATGGGTCCTCTATCCTTGGAGATGGTACTCCCCTATTGTACCAAGGAATGAGTCCTTCAAGCTAATTGTATAGATACAATGGTTGTACTGCGTTGTCGCACCAGTGAATGAGTCCTCTTTATTTGAGAGATTACACTCTCAAATGATCTAGAGCAGTGGTGAGGTGTACACCTTCTTTTTGACTTCTTTGGGTATATACACATCATGTTAGGTATCATTAATGGAAGTTTGGAAAAGTAAGAAGACTGATCTTCCATGGATCAGATCTAAGTTAGATATCCCATTTCTATTCCATATGGTTTTATTTTATAAGCATATGAATTTTTTATTGGGTTTTTGTAACGACCCAATATTTTTGAGTAGTATATTAACTTACTCTTAATGATTTAATAAGATGTTAATGGTTAATGCAGAAAGAGGAGTTGATGGCTTCATCCAGTAGACTCGACCCTTATGAGTCCCACTTATCAGAGCTTGGGAAGGAGGTAGCATCTGTGGGCTTCGCTTTGGACCAAGCCCAAGCCGAACTCCAGCGTGTCAAGCTTGAACAGAAACGCCTACGGGAGAAGTTCAAGTTAGTAGAGATTACTACTAGGGCAATGTTATCTGAGCCTCCCTCAGATTCTCTCACCATATCACACCTTACACTTAGGTCTTATGCCGGTGTTATAAGGGGCTATGTGACGAGACCCTAGCTTCCTTGTGTAATCCTTTCAGGTGAATAAATTGAGATATCTTCCTTTAGTAATGTTTGTGAAATTTCAAATGCCCAAATAATTTTAGAATGTATTTTATTGATGAATTTTTTGGAAAAAGGATATTTTAAAATATTTATGTAAACCCTAAATAACTAATGATGTGTAATGATTTTCAAAAAATGGACTTCTACAAAAGTGTTTAGTAAGGAATTTGGAGTCTAATAAGATCAACTTAATTTTTGATGAATAGTAAATTATGAATAGTGATTTTACACTTAGGATTAGTAATGTGACCAAATGGATTTGTAATTTCACTCAAAGAAAGTTTTAATATAATTTGGACACCTAGATTAAGTAATGTGATTCAATAAAATGGGTAAATAACAGTTTCAAAAATTATTAGTCAAGTATTAGTTTTTTCGGGTGAATAGTGTTTTTTAATTAAAAATTTAATTAAAAATAATTAGAAAATAATTTTTATAAAAAGGACTTTATTTTTGAACTCAGAGCATCGATATTATATTAAGGTAATTTTTGGGGATTTTTCTGAAAAAATGAATTTTCGATGAATAGTCTTTTTATTTAAAAATTAAATTAAAATTACTTAGAAAATTATTTTTATAAAATGGATTTCATTTTTGAAATCAGAGCATTGTTATTTGGTTAAATTGAAATTTTGGGATTATTCTGAGAAAGTTGGATTTTTGATGAATAGTGAAAATATAGTTTTTAAGTTATGGGTGTTTAATGACATCATTAAATGATGTATTAAGTATATATTCAATATGGTCGAATTATGAATAGTAGGATAAGGTATGAGGTGTCCCAAGTGGCCAATACCATGGGCAAATACCATGGGCAAGCCCATGGTTTTTCCAAAACCACTAATGAGGTGTCCCTTGGCCGTTATTGCCTTGCCCCCTCACTTTCCCTATAAATACCCACCCTTTCCTCCATTAGTTTTCACTCCCAACTCTCCCCCAACGAAGTTCTGGTCTCCTTACCTCCCAAGGAGTCCTCCCAAGGTGCCCCCAAGCCCTCAAGGTCCAACCCTTTGAGTTTCAAGAGTCACGTTTTAAGGTAAGGGATCCGACCTCTCTCTTTCTTTTCCGGTAATCTCTTTTCTGTCATTCCTTTTATGATCCATGTTCTTATGTGAGAGGCTGTTCATTTATATTCATCTTTCTTCCCTTTTAATGTTTATATGATGATATATCCCCTCTTACTCTCATCATTTCATTTTATGAAAGTTTATGTGACGCCGTTAGGCTGCCGAATTTTTAAGTGATTCTTTCACCCTTCTCATTTTTCAAGTTCGATTTTCATGTCAAGTCTTTAAAGTTCCTTTTTTTATGATGGCGTATGATCTCTATATCTATCATACTGATCTCATATTATCATATGATGATGGACCCTATTTTATCATGTCAAATTATTTTTTTATTGATGTTAAGTGACGTCGTTAGGCTGCCGAATTTTCATAAGAGAAATCTTGTTTTGTCTCACTTCCATGTTTTTCATTTCATATGGTATATATTTCAAATTTCATTAACATGTTCTTAAATCCATTATATTCTTTCCCCCTACTGTTTTATGGATCATTTATGAGTGGGTTACCCATTTCCCCTCTCTTTTCAATGTTTTCTAAAACCTTGTAACATATCCGTTATGCTGCAGAATTTTCGTCTCAAAATGCCTCTATCTTTTCTCAAAATTATTTTAAGTTATAAAGTGAGTACTCAAAGCTCTTATTTCTACAAGGGTATTCACATATATACCAAAATGTTCTATTTTAAATTCTATGATTTAAATACATGTGACCCACTTTCGCGTCCGTGGGTTTAAAGTGCCGTAAAGATCATGTCTTTAAAGCAGTTTTTAAAACGTTATGATTATGAAATGAAACCCATTTATTTTATGCTATGTGGGTTATTTTTGAAATTTTTGATGATGATATATGTGGCTCACATGATAATAAAGTCAAATTTAAGGGTGCGCCCTGATAGCGCTCCAATGCATTGGGTAATGATGTAATCACTAGAGATTACAATTTTCACTATACCTTGGTGAATAACCTTCGTAATTTTCAAATGACACCTTGGGGATAGACATTGGTGATATGTTCATGATTGTCTATGTTAAATGATGTAGCCACATCTTCAAGTTATGGAAAATGTTATTTTTATTATTAAATTCCTCATGATTTCTTTCTCATGCCTTAAAGTTCTATTCATGTCCTTATTGAAGTATCTCAAGTTCACATGTAAAATGTTCCTCTTGTTTCCCTTACTGGGCCTTCTGCTCACCCTTTCTTTTGATGTATGTTCCCAGGTTATGAGATGCAGTAATGAACCTAGGATGAACTTATGGAGAAGCCTTTCAAGTGTTTAAGAAGAATGTTTTATGTTGTTTTCATGTATTATGTTCCTGGTTTCTAAGACAATAGACCTTAAAGATCCTCAGTTTTGTGTAATTTAATGAAAGTTTATGTTATAAAATGGCGGGATGATATAGTTGGTATCAAAGGATGGTTTAGTTATTTGTGGAAATTAGGATATAAAAACTTTAGGAAGAGCCCTATAGAAAATTTTAAAAATAGGAAAACTTCCTGGTGTTTTGGTAAGTATTGAGTAAGTGGTTTATCAAACAGATACATCCCTATCTGGATACGAGCTGGTAGAGGCGGCTCTGGCACAGATGTACATAGGCGTAAAACCCGAAAACACCGCTTTGTTCTAGACTCGAACGGGAACTAGTGCACGATAACGGGCCTTGCTGCACTCTTGGTTATGACACTCTCGGGGGATATGTTTGGTTAATCACAAGCTTTTTATGAATAATTATGAAGGAATTATAGAAAAGTGTAATTGTCTAAGCATGAAGTCTTAGTTAAAAGATCCATAAATGAAATAAGTTTCTCACTAAGGTTTTATTCTTTTAGAAAATGGCGGGTAATAGGAGGAACTGTGCTGATAGTGACCGCAATGCACCATGTGCTGACGGCCCTCCGATGGAAGCCGGAATGGAAACATTCATGCGAATGATGAACCAACTGACTCAAGTTATGAGTAATAACTTGAATCAAGCTGAGAAGCCGACCTCACCACGAAGGGAACAACTTTCTGTTGAGTCCTTCATGCATCAACGACCACTAACATTTAGTGGATCTATTGACCCATTGGATTCGGAACAATGGATAATCTCCATTTAAAAGATCATTTATGTACTTCATTGTTCAGAACAAGAAAAAGTCACCCTTGCTGCTTACAGCCTAGAGGGAGAAGCTGATTAGTGGTGGTCAATGATCAAAAACACGAATCCACGAGGAGAGATGGATTCTATGGAGTGGGAAGAGTTCTGGGGAATATTCTTTAATAAATATTTCCCTCGTTCGATGAGAACGAGAATGGAGAAAGAATTTCTCGAGCTGAAGCAAAAGGAGAATGAATCAGTTGGAACCTATGAGATAAACTTCACAAGGCTTTCCCGTTATACCTCAAGCTTATTCATGGACCCTAATGGGAAGGTTGATAGATTCTTTGGTGGACTACGACCTCATCTACGGAAGAATCTAGCCAACAGGGACTATGATAGCTATGAAGATATTGTTCAAAGTGCTGTAAAAGTTGAACTATAGTTTGGGGAGACACAGTGGTCTCACAAATCTAATGAGAAGAAGAGAACTCTAAAACCAAGCTTGGGAAGAAGTTTTGATCAGGAAAGAGGTGGGAAGCATATGCAACATGCCACATGCAATAAATGTGGGAAGAAGCATTCGGGGAACTGCTTGATCAGAAGTGGTAAGTGCTATAGGTGTGGAAAAGAAGGCCATATTTCTCGGAATTGTCGTAGTGATGTGAAGCCTCAACTTCCCAACACTAACGACAGAGGAAAGATGGTTCTGGACCTACCCGAAGTCACATGCTTCATGTGTGGAAAGCTTGGGCACTTTGCTAATCAATGTCCAAATCCGAGGGAGGTGGAGGGGAATCACCATCAACCTCAGCAGAGGCCAAGGGAGCAAGGTCGTTCTTTCGCTATCAGAACAAATGAAGTTGAAGTTCCGAATGATGTGGTAGCAGGTACTCTTGTTGTCCTCTCAAAACTAGCAAGTACTTTATTTGATTATGGTTCTACACATTCCTTTATTTCCTCCAAGTTTGCAAGGAATATAGAATCAATCCCCGAACTGCTAGAGGTAGAGTTGTCAGTCAAGACTCCAAGTGGGATTATCCATGCATCAACAGTGTTTAGAGACTCTTGTGTTTACTTTAGTGAACACAATGTTATCGCAAATCTAGTAGTCATTCCAATGATGGAATTCGACGTTATACTAGGGATGGACTGGTTCTCAAATTATAATGCTAAGATCAAATGCAGAAGTAAGGAAATCTCAGTAGTCTTGAATAAACGACCTACAGTTATCTTCCAAGGAGAGATATCCCGAACTGATCCCTATCTAGAAGCACCTCCCATAGCTTTCTTTATGGATTTAATCAGTGATGATGAAGAAGGAAAAGGGAGCATACAAATAGAAGATGTTCCGATTGTTTAGGAATACATGGATGTATTTCCTGAGGAGTTACCTGGACCTCCCCTAGAAAGAGAGGTAGAGTTCTCCATTGAACTTGTACCTGGGTCTCAACCGATATCAAAGACTCCATATAGAATGGAAAATGTGGAGCTAGAAGAGTTAAAGAAACAACTCCAAGACTTGTTGGAGATGGGGTTTATCCGACCGAGTGTGTCTCCTTGCGGGGCACCAGTTCTCTTTGTGAAGAAGAAGGATGGATCAATGCGGCTATGCATTGATTGTAGAGAACTGAATGGGATCACAGTGAATAACTGATACCCTCTTCCAAGAATTGATGATTTATTTGACCAACTTCGTGGGGCTCAATTCTTCTCTAAGATTGACCTTCGGTCTGGTTATCATCAACTGAGGGTGAAGAAGGAAGATATTCCAAAGACTGCCTTCCGATCAAGATATGGGCATTATGAGTTTACTGTTATGCCTTTCTTCTTGACTAATGTTCCTGCTATTTTCATGGATTTGATGAATAGAGTCTTTAAGGACTACCTTGATAACTTTGTGGTAGTTTTTATTGATGATATTTTGATATATTCAAAAAATCATGAGGAGCATGAAGATCATCTAAGGGTTATATTGAAAACTCTGCGGAAGGAGAGGCTCTTTGGGAAGTTCTGCAAGTGTGAGTTTTGGTTACAGCAAGTGGCTTTCTTGGGTCACATCGTAACGAATGAAGGAATCTCGGTTGACCCTGCAAAGACAATGGTTGTGGAGGAGTGGGCTCAACCCACAACAGTAACTGATATTCGTAGTTTCCTTGGTTTAGCGGGATATTATATGAGGTTTGTGAAAAACATTTCACGACTTTCTAATCCACTAACCAAGTTGACTCGAAAAAGGGTTAAGTTCATCTGGACAAAGGAATGCGAGGAAAGTTTGCAAGAGTTGATGAAGAGATTGGTTACTGCACCTGCGTTAACACTACCCTCTATCGGAGAAGGATTTGTTATTTTTAGCGATGCATCTCGAAAAGGGCTTGGGTGCATCCTCATGCAAAATGACAAGGTAATTGCTTATGTATCTCGACAGTTGAAGATTCATGAGCAGAATTATCCTACGCATGATTTAGAGCTGGCGGCAGTTGATTTTGCTCCAAAGATATGGAGGCACTATCTTTATGGGGAGAAATGTGATATAAACACTGACCACCAAAGTCTAAAGTATATTTTCAAACAGAAAGAATTGAACATGAGACAAAGGAGATGTTTGGAGCTTTTTAAAGACTATGATTGTTCAATTCATTATCACCCTGGAAGAGCAAACAACGTCACGGATGCATTAAGCAGGAAAGATCCTGCTGTTCTAGCAACAATGAGGATCCTAGGGGATCCCTTGATTAAAGATCTAGTAAAATTGGACATGGGAATTATAAGGAAAGGGACATCATCAACCCAATCCCAAATGATTTCTCAACCTTTATTACTAGAGAAGATCAAGAAGGCTCAAAAATAAGATCCTTTGCTGCATGAGAAGTTCGAGGCTGTAAAGGATGGGAAGTTCCCTGATTTCAGTATTGATCAAGAAGGTGTATTGAAATTTCATACAAGACTATGTGTTCCATCTATTCCGGAGATAAAGAAAGAACTGATGGATGAAGCTCATATCTCTACTTTCTCTATACATCCGGGAAGCACTAAGACGTATAGAGACCTTCGTGATCATTATTGGTGGGATAACATGAAGAGGGAGATTGCTGATTACACTACAAGATTCTTGGTGTGTCAGCAAGTAAAGGAAGATCGACAACTTCCTAAGGGGGTATTACAACCGCTACCCATACCAGTATGGAAGTGGGATAATATCACTATGGACTTTGTAACTGTTCTCCCGAAAACATCCAAAGGAAACAATGCGATATGGGTTATTGTGGACCGTATCACCAAGACAGCCCATTTTATCTCTATTCGAGAAGATTTCTCTTTGGATCATCTTGCCAAGATATACGTGAAGTAAGTGGTAAGGCCGCATGGGGTACCACTATCCATCGTATCTGATCGTGACCCAAGATTCACATCAAAATTCTGGAGAAATCTTCAACATGCTCTGAATACTGAATTGAATTTTAGTACGGCCTATCATCCTCAAACTGATGTCCAATCTGAAAGGACTATTCAGACACTCGAAGACATGTTGAGATTATGCTCAATGGAATTTAAGGGTGGATGGGATCAACACCTCCCATTAGTGGAGTTCTCCTATAACAACAACTTCCATGCGAGTATTCAGATGGCACCCTATGAAGCTTTGTATGGAAAGCGGTGTAGAACTCCTACTTGTTGGGATGAAACTATTGAGAGGAAGCTTCTTGGGCCTGATCTCGTGCAAGAGATGAAGGAATAGGTTCATGCCATCCAACAACACATAAAGGCAGCTCAGAGACGGCAGAAGAGCTATGCTGACAATCGTCGAAGGGACTTGGAGTTTGGTGTTGGTGACAAAGTCTTCCTTCTAATTTCTCCATGGAAGAGAGTCATGCGGGTTGGGAAGAAAGGGAAGCTCAGCCCTAAGTACATTGGCCCCTATGAAATCCTTGATCGCATAGGAGCAGGGGCCTATCATCTAGCACTTCCACCGAACCTAGCTCATGTTCATGATGTCTTCCATGTATCTCTCTTGAGCAAGTACATACCCGACCCTTCACATGTACTGAACCCAGAGGTGGTACAACTGGAACATGACCTCTCTTATGAGGAGCATCCAGTGGAGATCTTGGACCATAGAGACAAGGTCCTACGAAACAAGACTACCCACCTTGTGAAAGTGTTGTGGAGGAATCATAAATATGAAGAAGCGACTTGGGAGCCTGAGGAAACAATGAATCAAAAGTACCCTCACCTTTTCAACTAGGCCTCTATTGTAAATTTCGGGGATGAAATTTCTTAAGGGGGGGAGAATGTAACGACCCAATCTTTTTGAGTAGTATATTAACTTACTCTTAATGATTTAATAAGATGTTAATGGTTAATGCAGAAAGAGGAGTCGATGGCTTCATCTAGTAGACTCGACCCTTATGAAGCCCACTTATCGGAGCTTGGGAAGGATGTAGCATCTTTGGGCTTCACTTTGGACCAAGCCCAAGCCGAACTCCAGCATGTCAAGCTTAAACGGAAACGCCTACGGGAGAAGTTCAAGTTAGTAGAGATTACTACTAGGGCAATGTTATCTGAACCTCCCTCAGATTCTCTCACAATAGCACACCTTACACTTAGGTCTTATGCCGGTGTTATAAGGGGCTATGTGAAGAGACCCCAGCTTCCTTGTGTAATCCTTTCGGGTCAATAAATTGAGATATCTTCCTTTAGTGATGTTTGTGAAATTTCAAATGCCCAGATAATTTTAGAATGTATTTTATTGATGAATTTTTTGGAAAAAGGGATATTTTAAAATATTTATGTAAACCCTAAATAACTAATGATGTGTAATGATTTTCAAAAAATGGTCTTCTACAAAAGTGTTCAGTAAGGAATTTGGAGTCTAATAATATCAACTTAATTTTTGATGAATAGTAAATTATGAATAGTGATTTCACGCTTAGGATTATTAATGTGACCAAATGGATTTGTAATTTCACTCAAAGAAAGAGTTAATATAATTTGGACACATAGATTAAGTAATGTGATTCAATAAAATGGGTAAATAACGGTTTCATAAATTATTAGTCAAGTATTAGTTTTTTCAGGTGAATAGTGTTTTTTAATTAAAAATTATTAGAAAATTATTTTTATAAAAAGGACTTTATTTTTGAACTCAGAGCATCGATATTATATTAAGGTAATTTTTGGGGATTTTCCTGAAAAAATGAATTTTCGATGAATAGTGTTTTTATTTAAAAATTAAATTAAAAATACATAGAAAATTATTTTTATAAAATGGATTTCATCTTTGAAATCAGAGCATTGATATTTGGTTAAGGTGAAATTTTGGGATTATTCTGAGAAAGTTGGATTTTTGATGAATAGTGAAAATATAGTTTTAAGTTATGGGTGTTTAATGACATCATTAAATGATGTATTAAGTATATATTCAATATGGTCGAATTGTGAATAGTAAGATAAGTTATGAGGTGTCCCAAGTGGCCAATACCATGGGCAAATACCATGGGCAAGCCCATGGTTACGCCAAAACCACTAATGAGGTGTCCCTTGGCCATTATTGCCTTGTCCCCTCACTTTCCCAATAAATACCCACCCTTTCCTCCTTTAGTTTTCACTCCCAACACTCCCCCAACGAAGTTCTGGTCTCCTTACCTCCCAAGGAGTCCTCCCAAGGTGCCCCCAATCCCTCAAGGTCCAAACCATTGAGTTTCAAGAGTCACGTTTTAAGTTAAGGGATTCGACCTCTCTCTTTATTTTCATGTAATCTCTTTTATGTCATTCCTTTTATGATCCATGTTCTTATGTGAGAGGATGTTCTTTTATATTCCTCTTAATTCCCTTTTAATGTTTATATGATGAGAGATCCCCTCTTACTCTCATCATTTCGTTTTATGAATGTTTAAGTGACGCCGTTAGGCTGCCGAATTTTTAAGTGATTCTTTCACCCTTCTCATTTTTCAAGTTCGATTTTCATGTCAAGTATTTCAAGTTCCTTTTTTTATGATGGGGTATGATCTCTATATCTATCATACTGATCTCTTATGATCATATGATTAGAGACCCTATTTGATCTTGTCAATTCATTTTTTTATTGAAGTTAAGTGATGTCGTTAGGCTGCCGAATTTTCATAAGAGAAATCTTGTTTTGTCTCACTTCCATGTTTTTCATTTCATATGGTATATCTTTCAAATTTCATTACCATGTTCTTAAATCCCTTATATTCTGTCCCCCTACTGTTTTATGGATCATTTATGAGTGGGTGACCCATGTCCCCTCTCTTTTCAATGTTTTCTAAAACCTTGTAACATAGCCGCTATGCTGCAGAATTTTCGTCTCAAAATGCCTCTCTCTTTTCTCAAAATTATTTTATGTTATAAAGTGAATACTAAAATCTCTTACTTCTACAAGGGTATTCACATATATACCAAAATGATCTATTTTAAATTCTATGATTTACATACGTGATACCCACTTTCCCTTCCGTGGGTTTAAAGTGCCGTAAAGATCATGTCTTTAAAGCAGTTTTTAAAACGTTATGATTATGAAATGAAACCCATTTATTTTATGCTAAATGGGTTATTTATGAAATGTTTGATGATGATATATGTGGATCACATGATAATAAAGTCAAATTTATGGGTGCGCCCTGATAGCGCTCCAATTCATTGGGTAATGATGTAACCACTAGAGATTACAATTTTCACGATACCTTGGTGAATAACCTTGGTAATTTTCAAATGACACCTTGGGGATGGACCTTGGTGATATGCTCATGATTGTATATGTTAAATTATGTAGCCACATCTTCAAGTTATGGAAAATGTAATTTTTATTATGAAATTCCTCATGATTTCTTTCTCATCCCTTATAGTTCTTTTCATGTCCTTATTGAAGTATCTCAAGTTCACATGTAAAATGTTCCTCTTGTTTCCCTTACTGGGTCTTCTGCTCACCCTTTCTTTTGATGTATGTTCCTAGGTTATGAGATGCAGTAATGAACCTAGGATGAACTTATGGATAAGCCTTTAAAGTGTTTAAGAATAATTTTTTATGTTGTTTTAATGTATTATGTTCCTGGTTTCAAAGACACTAGACCTTAAAGATCCTCAGTTTTGTGTAATGTAATGAAAGTTTATGTTATAAAATGGCGGGATGCTATAGTTTTGTTTCCTAATATTTTGGGATGATATGACTACTTCTATCTATGTCATATTTCTCACTTTTACGTTTTCGATTCATTCTATTGTTTATGTATATACTCAAATATTCATGTATTTTTCCTGCACTTGTCTTGTCTTATGTGGAAAAACGAAATGTCGATAAAGGAATTGGTGGAGAATAGAGATACGTGGGTGTATTTGAATATGTTCAGTGGTTGGGTCTTAGAGAATATAAGTCATGATCTCTCAATTTTCTTCTATTTCTACTTACTATCTTGTTGTGACATCTTTTATTGTTGGGTATATATTTTAACCTTTACTTTTTAGATTATGTTTTCAATCTCTTGTATATTCTCTATAATTTATTACACACACGGATTTTACACTAGATGATTAGTCCATGAATATTATTCCTCTTCAGTTTTAAATGTAAATGGTTGGATGTGAGAATACATGTACTTTTGGAAAAGGGTTCCCATTTTAGTTATGCCTTTGGACACCTGTCACCAGACACTAGACTATAGTGGTGGGACTCAAGTAGTTTCGGCTTAGACTTCTACCAGCATGGAAGGACTTAGTTGGTTGGGTTAGTTATTTCCACTCCACAATAAATCTAGCTAGATAGATATTGTACCAAATAAAGATAGGCAATTTCAGAGTCTGTAAAAAATATATCATTTTTGTTACCTCCTGCTGATCTCAGGGGACTATTATCATGTCACATCATGAAAAAATTGCAGGAAATGTAGTTCTGGATATCTAGTGACATCAATTTTTGATAAGATATGCTTTTAGAAATTGTTCAGGGTAAACCTTTCATCCATCCATTCTAGATAGGTATTTTCCATTGGATAAACAGTTGTGCACCACCTATCCATGTCGTTTATTCAAGCATCCATGGATTCAATGTATTTAATGCTTTCTGGATGTACTACTATCTGGACCGCCTTCATTATATAGAGAGTGGGAAATGAATTTTGGGTGTTCCCCATTTTCATATCTCATTGATTCATGATCTGGGATAGGACTGAATGATTTCGCAATGTTGGGAGAATCTACCACAATAATGGAAGAAATTTGTTATCATATTCAAATTCCCTATTTAGGTAGAAATATTTCCAAGATCCATAACTAGGATGGAACAATGATTAATATTTTCTGGTGGATTGGATCTCTCCTAATATTGGGGATGATTTATTTTTTATCTATTTTATGATGATACCTCATTTGAATATTTCTTTGGAGTAATTCCTCATTGGGTTTTTTGATATTTTTTATATCATCCACATATTGTTCAAATTATCCCCGATAATGAAAATTTCAACTACTATGGAGGACTAGTGGGATATATCAATACCTTTCCCTTTATCCTTATAATTTTCCACCATAATGGTGGTAATTAATCATTCCAAGATTCTTGGTTTTGGATAATTCTCTATTTCTACATTTGTGCAGTCTTAATTTTTGTATCCATATTACATACCACTCAAGGTGTGGTTTCTACATTTTCTAAATCTATGTTTATCTATATGTTTTCCACATTTACTAGAGTAATGGTTATTATTTTCACTAACGTGTATTTAGTAATGGTAGTTACCCCATTAATCATAGTGTTATAAAGGGATTTTGTACCACATTCTCCTCCATCAATGATTTCATCAGGTCCATTTCAATAATCCCTAGATATATTGGAATCTATTGTCATTTGATCCTTAGGAGGTTTGATTAGTTGATTCATATTTCCCTTTTATCTAGGTATATGAACAATGACCTCAATAGAGTCTTTGATTGCTCCTATCAAATTTTCCCTAGATACATAATGTGGGTATCATGGTGGGAGGAATATATGGGATTCCAACCATTGATATTTACATCGAAAAAGAGTCTAATTTATTTTTATGTGACAATAATGATTAAAATTCCCCCAGTACTATGGGATATGTATTATTTGGGCTGAAAATTGGATCTTTCTAATCCTTTTAATCATGATTTTATGAATCATTTTTACAACCTGATGGCTCATGAGATGAAATATGAGATATAAATTCTCCCAACTATATGATCAAGGGTTTAATTAGAACCCTTGAAGAATTCTCTAGGACCCACCTGGGTGTGATAAACATGGTGATGTAGATTGAGTTAAAAATACCCCAATCCCAATGGGCTAGTTTTTGTTTTTATATGCCACAAATATATCCATGTTCCTCTATGGGTTTTATGTCCCAAGGGACATAGAAAGTGGTAAAAATGAATGTAACCTAGTGGGATGGATTCTCTCCTAGATGAGTAATATGTAAACTTGTTTTTTTATATGTTTGGTGTGGAAAAATTATGATCATGTATAATATGGATGAAATAGATTCCAATGATGTGAGCCATTTTCTAATGGAATCTGTTGGTTAATCCACAAATTCCTCTTCTCTCTCAAAAATGTTTTCCCATTTTTTAGAGGGGTGCAACATAGGTGCTTTTTGGGGGTAGGTTTCTCAATTAGAAAAGTATTTTCATTTAAAATTGATGTAATCAAAATTTATTGAAAAACTATCCCATGTGTTACACATTCCCCAGATTTCTCCTACTGCTATAACATTACACGATTCTATATTTAGGGGGATTTTCTATTCTAGGGTCAAAGTGAAGTTAACTGAGCTATATTTTTTCCATTATAGGATGCATACAATTGGTATGGATATGGAAATAATTTGTTGTACATTTGTTATGATAAGGATAAAAACACTTCATAAACATCTTTCTTGATCTCCCATCCTTTGTTATGTACAATGGCCAGTGCATCCATGTCCAGTTGACAATGGAATGTCATTATAATAAAGTTATTATCATTATAACCTTAATAATGGGGTGTTTATCCTTCAACCACTTATGAGTCTCCCACATGTTCTAGTGTAAATATAGAATTAACTCATTATCTTGCTGATTTGGGATCTCACTGTCTGGAGTATCGATGGTACATAACATCATTGGTAGGTTTTTTCTAGCTAACTCTCTGCATATATCTATTTCAAGATTATTTTCATCATAATTATGTGACTACACCTAGTCATACCAAAGATTTTGATTCTCTTTTTCCCCTTATAACCACAATGAATTATTTATGATGGTTACTGAGGGACTATATATGGTTAACCCTGATGTTTGGATATCCTTTCTATATGAAGCTGTCTAATTTTTGAGCTCCTATCTATACAAAGTTGTCTTTGAAAAGGGTGTATTTTCTTTTCTAAGAGAGATATCATAATAGGATAGTTATCCATGGAAGACATCATGTGTAGAGTCCTTATAATACCATTCCACACTACTTGAAGGAGTACTATTGATGTTATGATCAACATATTATTTTTTGTAGGAATCATTAGACCCATTAGGTGTTGAAGATATGCATAGAACATCCTCATGGATTCTAGAATTGAGTATATCAATGATGTGATCGTTACATTTTGTGGTGAATAAAATATAATGACAATCCAGTTAGGTTTGAGTAGCTATGTGAGCGTGATGTTTAAATTTCATGGGATATATTGATATCTATATTGTGTTGTGGAGATTTGATCCTACTTTTTAGATTATACTTGAGTATGTTGGTGAGATTCATTTTCATCAGTATGAATTTGAGAATTCTTGTTTGTGGATTCAAGAATATTTCATTTAGAGCTGGAAGAAATAAAGGATTTATCCTAATTAAAATATTCATTCACCATCATAATATACTGAATGAGCTTTGGAATGGGATAAATGGTATTATCCTCCTCTGGTATTGCCTCTAAAGTATTCTTATATAGTCGTTCATCGGTAGAGGAAAGTTTATGACCCTAGATTCCATAAGCTATTTTAATATACCTAGTAGTATCAATGTTAGGGATATGATCCTACGCTAAAGTGATATACTTATTATTCTAAAAAACCTCATTTGGATCAGCGATAAGAGCCCAATATTGTACTATTATATTATTCTAATTGCCTATTTTCATAGGAATTTGCACCTATCCTGAGGCATGATCCATGATTGGTTGGTGAGACTAGGTCAGAATGGGGATAGGATCTCAGTTTTATTCCTCATCCTTTACTAGAATATTTCAATAATCATACTGTACAAAAGAATAAATGTGTTATTTCTTTATAGTATCCAACTATTTTGGCTGACCATGGTGATATTATTCTCTATCTATTTTGTTATTGATAAGGTTATATCCCTGTATATATTCTAGTTCCAAAATATACTCATAGAGCTGTTATTCTATTTCTCTAATGTAGTGATCCATTATCAATGTATGTGAATGAATATGGGCATAAAAATTTTATGTATCAAAGTTATACTGGATGAAGACATTTATTGAAGTGGGGATATAATCCAAATATTTTATTCATTGTTCCATTAGAATATACCAAATGGATTCATGTGTGTGGATGGGATATATTACTCCCCTAATATATCTATAATAATATGAATGAAAACATGATTTCAGTGGGAATGGATTTGAGACAGCTCATTGTCTAACACTAGAATAAAAAAATGGTATTATTCAATAGAAGTGTGGTTATGATCCCATCCTTATTTATCCACATTTTTCTACACTCAGTGATACCCCATTTTTACCAATTAAAGAGTGTTTTGGGTGGAAATATTTTAAGTAGTCCCCTCATAATGCATGAGTGGGGAACTAGTGGGCTGATTTTGGTTAAAATTGTTTAATAGATCCCTCTTAGTTAGATCCTCAATTGGGATTGATATATAATCAAATCCTTGAACCACCATCCAAATATATGGAAGGTTATAATTGTTGATCTTTAGTGACAATCTTATAAATTAATTGGTTGTGGGGATTGGCGACACTTGTTTCATTTCATCTTCCACTTATCAAAATGCACATATTGGATTCAACATTTGGTGACATATACATGATTACATGTTGTTTAGGATATTACCATGTTTTTCTTTTCCCCATTAATTCACTTTATCCACCCGAAGATAAAGGCTTTGGGTGAGTACGGTTGTTTTGAGACCCACAAATTTTACTACTATTGTCGAGGTTCCAGAATATTCTTATAATGAATAAAATTTACCAGTTAATTTGTCTATGAGAGAAAATTTTAAAATCACAAAGTAAAAAATTATATGGTCATTGATCAATGCATCATTTCATGTATGAATCATTCTATGTTTCCTGTACACAGATAACAAAATTTACCTTTCATGTTCTTAGTTTGGTTGTTTTTATCATTTGGAATATTCCTAGTGACAAAGGACTTATTTTTCATTGGTACCATGGTTATGTTTTATTATTGATGCTTTTATGTTTTCTATACCATTTTTTATTGTATATGAAGAAAAAAATGTCCAAACTCATGGTTAAATTATCATTTTTATTATTTGGGAGTTTTATTTCATGTTCACAATTTTTTTTCATTTACAATTTGTAGTTGTTTCCCCAAGTTTAGGATACCTGATGCCTTATTCCTATAATGATTCAGTTGTTATATCATTACAATATTTTACACTAAATCCACCATTTTTACTTACATTGTTGAGATATTATCTATAATGATTGATTCTTGTGTTTTAGGTATGGTTTCACAAATATTCACATCAAGATTAATATTTTCATATTTCATAAAAAATAAGCAATGGTCCCAACATCTATAACAATGTACATTCCTAACATCCAAAATAAGAAGTAATTTGTGGATTCAAATCCAATGATGTTTATTAATTCATTTTAGAAAAAATAATTGTATTATGGACTCATCATACTTTATGGGGGGGCTTGTCACATATTCTGGGACTCTTTTATAGAATTACGATTTGTTAATGTGTATCTTCCAACACTTTTTATAGGAAAATTTACCTTAATAAAATGACAAAGTGATAAACCCTTCAATATGTAAAGGGGGATTTATTCATGAAAATATATATATATATATATATATATATATATGAGGTTATCTATCTATTTACAATTATTTCAAGGGAATGGGTAGATGCTTATATTATAAAGTCGTAATACTAGGAAATCTGGAATATATTTATATACCTATGGGAAATTGGTGTTTTGAGGATGGGATTCAACATTCTTGAGGCATCCTAGGTATATATTTATAAAATTAATAAAAACCCACTTAGTTATTTTTTGTCTAATATATTCATATTAACATCATGAAGAAAAGTAATTTATGGTTTCACTTAGGAACTAAGTATGAATCTAGGGCCTTTGGAAGGAATCCAATATATTATTATTATAATATAAATAACATTCATCATAGTTTAATCTACCCTTAAACAAATAATTGTTGGAAAATTATTATTAGTTTCGTTGTGGGTTATTTCCCAAGGGTTTAACAATATGGGAGTGCATGTGGGACATACACTAATGTGGGTGACATTGTATATGGGAAATCATGCCGTGTTATCAAACATAGATTAGACACTAAGTTTTCCATTATTGGAGGAAATTCATTATTCTAGTGATATGATCCTTGGGAATCTATAATACCACATGAGTCATGCTCACTATGATAAAAATAAGATTAAAAGTGATCATACTCACCGCATATGGATACGAGGCTTAAGCACTAGGGAATCCCTAAGGGGGTGTTTAAAACTAATCTTAGGTGATATAATAGATTCCTATTTATCCTACTTATGGTTGGAATCAAAATTATCATAGACCAATTGGATTCTTAATATGATAAGGTATGAGGAAGAATGATAAATACATCAAAGGGTTTGGTTCCCATGGTTAAGCTTGTGAGAGATATAGAGGGACATACACCTTGGTGGATTCATATTGTAGGATATAGGACTTCACCCTATGATTATTAAAGTGTATGATTCATGCTTGAGCTATTGATAATGTCTGGATGGAATAAATATCCCTCAATACCCATTCGATGGTATAATTATCAATTCCTAAAACAATTGTTGAAAGATAACATAAGATATGGAATTTTTTAGGTAAAACACATGGTTTGAGATTTACAAGTTCCAGGAAAACATGATCAAGTAATCCTACTGAAAAATAGTAACATATTTGAGAGAGTCCCCATAACATGTCCCTAGTGTTTTCCTGGCATGTCCTAGATACCGTTATGTCATCTCTTGAGTGTCTTGATAACAAGTTTAACATATCATATAGTTCCTCACATGGTTGAATATAATAATGAAATTGGTTCTTTCATGACATGTATGACATGTAGGAGGTTATCATCATAATCAAATCATGCTTTCTGAGGGCCTTTTACATGATGATGGAAGATATGTTTGGAGGACCTCACATAAATCGGATAACATGTACATGGGTTTTCATGTGATTTGTATGATATTTTTAGGTGAAACTGAATGACAAGGATAAAAAGTAAAAAATTCTTGACATAATTGATGTGGACATACTAGATGGACAACACATGAATAAAATATAATTTATGGGTAGCCTTTGCGAGACCAACATAGGAAAATCTATGGGTTATGCGTGATCAATACTAATATGTCAGAGGGATGCCACATGATTCAGATGACATTTCTAGACGAATCTGTGTGGCATGACTAATATATCCATGAGATCTAATATTAAATAGATATAATAAACAGAGGTCTCTATGTGGCTTATCCAATATGTCGAGTTGATTTTATGTGATATGGATAGGTCATGCAAAGAGCATACATCTTCACATGAAAATAAACATATTGTACTTCTCAAAAGGATTATATATTTTTAAAAATTTATAATATAAATTCTTCAATGTTCATTACGAATGGCTTATTGGTATATCATGTGACCAATTAGACACATAAAAGCTCCATTTTTATGATCCATATAATGCACTATAAGTCCTTCACATGATCAATAGGATGATCATGGGAAGCATATATACATGCTACATAACCCAAATTTTATTAACAATGCTTACATAGTGAAATACCATTGTTATGGCATGTATTTACAATCCCTTTGTTCCTATATCAGTTTTGTTATCCTATGTGTGTGTTTTTTAAGCCAGGGGATTTATAGGCCTCACTATCACTGGTCTACCCCACTTTATATGGCAAGTATACCATAGTTATTTGCTTGATTTGGTGGGGAATCATTCCTTTTTCACAGACCTACTATGAGACATCATCGATATCATCATTGTATCACATTATAAACAATTACAATGAGATTATTTCATCATCATCAAATTTATTGGACCCCTGAATGTTTCATCGGATTTCTCATCATCTTCTATATTTGTCAAAGAGCCTTTTCATGATCATTCCAATATGTCAGAAAGTCCTCTTGAGATTATAAAACCTATCTAAGATTCTTTCATGTGATCAATTGAAACATGTATGGGTCCCTTCTCAATATCATGTTGCATCATGGGATGTCCTTCTTTTGAACTAAATCACAACCCTCGTCCACATAAGGACTATTCCTTTTTCATAATTAAATTTTTAAAGCCTATGGAACTCTCCCCTGTGTGGTTTAGAAGGGAATTGTGGGATAAAATTTAGATGTATGAGATCCCTTTTAATATAGAAGTTACATTCCCATCATTCTTTTCTTATTTTTTGTAACATACCCAATGACTTTCTAATATTATTGATGACATGAAACTATGGATCTATTGTGATCATTAAATTTATAATGTGAATCATATAATCTTGTCATGTGAATATCAATGTACCTTCCATCTCCTGAAGAATATAAATTTTGGAAATTAATTTTAAATAGGTATTTTGGTGGTTTTCATGTGTTAGTATCATAGCTGAAGAAAATCTTATAGAGGAATTATCTTGATCATGATGGCTTGTCGGATGGGATTCACATTGTGGAAGAAGGTTGTCTAATGGGGCTTTGTATAACCATAAGGACATGTAAAATGGGCTTCACATTATAATTATTAAGAAACAAAAAGTACATGATCCTACTATGTGATGTTCTTAAAGTTATTTTATTTTACATACACTTGGGGTTTAAATAATCTACATATCCAAGCCACCAGATCCCAATGTAAATATGTTTCTCCTTCCTTTATTTAATAGAAGAAACAATCCCTATAAGTTGTGTATTTTATTGATCCTAAAATTATTATTTCGCATTGTAGGTCATCATTATTCATATAATATATAATTTACTTATGGCATTTTATCCTTTTTTATAATAATTCCATGTTAGAATCATGTTTTAGGTAATAAATTATTTCTGTTTCATGTATATATTGATTTGGTATTTTTGAACCTTTTAATTTTATCATGATTAAATCATTTCTATAATGTTATCCTTGATATAAATATCAATTATATTGTTTATATATGTATTTTATGAAATTCTTAAAATCTACAAAGAGAAAATGAAATACACCTTTCATGGATATGGTAGCCTGAATGTGTACATGAAAACTGTTTACATTTTATTGATGAACAGAAAAAATGAATTTAAATATGAAATAATCATTGTATAATAATTATAATTTCACATATATTACAAATATTAGTTAAATATTTTCTTAAAACCATTCTTGTAAATCATTAGTGAAAATGAATCACTTCTCTTCGCGAGGTTGTAGTCTACCATACAGTGAAAGACGTTATCATATACCCCACATACTGTTATGTAAGATGGTATATAAAATATCATTATAAAATAAATATATTAATTCTATAAATATAATATTAATATTTCAAATCCATACTTCTATCCAGAATTTAAATGTTGTGATATGAATCAATTTACATCATTTTTCAACACGGTAGTCATCCATATACTAAATTGATGATTTAGTTTTCCATTTTATGGATGTTGAGATGGATATTGGTCATTAAATTAATTTAATAACATATAATTATATAACATATGTTGGGGTATTTATATTTTATGTGTTAATATGTTATTGATGGTGGAAAAAAGAATAATGGAAATGAATGATCTTATTGACTACAATTTCGATTAGAATATAAGCACCCCATTTGGATCACTTATATTGGACCCTAATGTTTGTCTAATAGGAGGAAAAAAATATCTAGAAAAAGGATAATGATTTTGGGAAGGAAATTTGGAAGGGGTTTTCTGAATAAGGTTTCTTGATATGTGTGAAGAAGTAAAGGGTTGTGGTTCCATTTTTATATAGGGAAAAGGAAACCAATTGTAAACAACATGGATATTTCCCAAATGAATCCAAAATTATAAATTGTTTCACATTAACAAATATTTGAAATGAAACTATATTAAAATTGGTGAATTATTAAATTGATAAGTGGCCTTAAAATTTTATTTATACATGTTTTGGGTCATTTTTAACCCATATGTTTTCATTTATCCCCATATAACCCCATTTTTTTCATTGAAGATGGTTAATAAATTATTTATGATTTTCTGTATTAAAAATGGTCAAAATTCCTATTTATATTTTAGAGAATTTAAATTTTTATAATTATAAAAGCAGAATCCATTTTTTTAAATTCCATTAATATATGTGGAAGTTTTTTAACTAAAATTAATCCCACAGATGCGATTAGATATAAGGTTTTTGAATATAAAATGTTCAAATGAATACTTGGTTTTTATTTTAAAAACAAGTTTAAAATTGATTCTAATGAACAATATTGGATTAATATATATCTAATCGATTTATTTTTACCTTATAACCCGTTTATAAAAAATTAACCATATAAATTATTTAAACAAAAGTAATTTTTCAATGAAAACTGACTATTTATCATTATTCAGTGAAAAATGTTACTTTTTGAAAAATCAATATATATCTCCCTAATATAATTTTGAAAATTTTAATTCGAAGATTAATTTTATTTTATGAAATTTATTTTTTAATACTATCAAAATAAAAAAATTCATATGTTTTCAAAAGGCGACAAATTTTTTTTTTGGAAAGATATATTTTTAATAATAAAATTGGTTTCATTCTTATACCCTATCTAAAAAACACATAAGATGAATTTTAAAAAATTGACCAAATATATATTTAAAAAATTTCTTTAATATAATTCATAGATTTTTTTTTAAATTTATTGATGTAGAACACATTTGTATGCCTAGTTTTTCAGAAAAAATATTTCCTTTATTTTTTATTAGTTTTTATTTTTATTTCTAATATATTTATCACTAAATAATTCATTATATAAACATATATCAAGAATTTATTTTCAATTTTTTTAATATTATTCATAATCACCATTAAAATATCTTGGTGATATCTATCATATAATATAATAATATATTCACATTATTTCCAATTTCATTTAGTTTTTGTCTTGCTTATAATGTAAACTAGACATAGTGTTTCATGTAACACAAGATAAACTCAGTGTTATATGTAATGGATTCTAAACTCATTGTTTTGGATCACATTAAATAAATATTAAATTATATTTATTTGAAAAAAATGTATTTCATAGAATCATAGGGTGTTTAATTATACCCCCATTAAAAAGAATTTTTCCTTAGAAATTTATCACTTTTTTTACTTAAAAATGAGGATAATATTTCCTCATTACATCCACAAGTTCCTACATTAAATCTACATATATGTTGCTTTTGAAAAAAAAATGAGTATTTGAGTAGTTATTTTTCATATAAAATTCTCAATTTAATCCAAAATCTCTACCGGTTATTCTTAATAAGAAATAGAATGCTCTAGTTATATGACATATATGTTCAGTAACAGAGATAGTTTAGGTATAGTCTTCCATATGGAAGATACATGGAACACATAGTGAAACTGAGAGATGTTTAGTGGAATCAAAATTTAATAGGAAGCTATCTTGATATAAAAAGGATTTTATAAGTGAATGATATATATAGGGATTAGATTTGTAGTGTATCGGTAGAAAACTTGTATCCACTGGTTGTGTTTCGATAAATGGAAACTTTATCTCTCAATAATATAAAAGAGAATAATATTTTTATGGAAGAAAAAAATGATTATAATATTTATATTTGAATGATAAGTAATCCCTTCTACCTTTAGTTATAAGATAATGATTAGAACTAGTTATACATTAAGAAGAAAACATCATATGGTGATGTAATACATTAATCAATAAAACCTCAACCAAGTTAAACTTGAACAATTTTAAAAATGGATAACATTGTGACATTTCCTAAAGGATAAAATCCGAAACATTATAAACAATCTCACTAAATATACAAAAATCAACATATTATAAATCTACCAAATAACAAGAAGGATATTATAATTGTCCCATAACAAACATGTTTATACCTTTTCCATTTATTCTATTAAAACATTCTAAAACCCTACATTACAATAAATCATTAATGAAAAAAATCAAAATTTATCATTCCTTGAATAAAACTAGAAATTATTTAGTATTCTCTATAAATCCAATAAGGATGTAATCATCAACAATGATAAAATTATTTACTTTTCTCACATGTCATTAATTTGATCTAAGGTCCCCAATAATATCTAATTGAAATTATTCATATCCATTATCTCTGTATCCAAACATTATTATCACACCATCAATATCATATTAAGATTCATCATTCCATAGTCAGTTATTTTAATGAAATGTCATGTTTTCCATTCAATAACTTTTCTATATAACCAACATCATTCATAAAATATTTCTTATTTATAATGAAAACCATATATTACATAATCAATATATATTTCATAATTTATGAATTCAAATACACAAACACATCCAAAATTATACGTCATAATTAATATATTAACTATTATTCATCTTTTTATTTCTTAATAACTCTTTCAAAAAATTTGACATATGAATCAAGTCTTAACATTCATCAACAACAATTTAATCATGAATATTTTTTCTAATATAAATAATGCTATTAAAATATCGTAAACCTTTAAATATCATTCACACTCCCTTCATCATCAACAACATAACTATTACTCATACCACACTACTGATTCTCCTCATGATATTTCCCCATAGGACATAAATTTTCATTATTCCCATATTTATAACATTTTAAACATTCAACCCTGGATTACAGATTATGGAGACCATTATTCTCGTCCATTTAATTAATAGAACATTTTATTTTTTTCCTAAAAATTACTTTCATTGCATCCTTCTTTTCCACATTGAAAACATCTTCCTATTCTTTCAAGAAATTAACATGGGTGATTATTCCCAAATTCTTGACATATAGTAAGAAAAATAATATTATATTCATGGTCTATAGAAATATATCACTGAAAAAAATATACCATTATCTTCTTTTTTGAGTCCAATATTTTCATAATTTTAATGTTGTTAATCATATATCATGATAAAATTTTAAGAATAAAAACAATATGCATCATTCTAGTTATTAATCTAATTAGTTTCTAATAAGTACATTGTATATAACATTTAATGTTAACAACGTTCTTCTAGTTCCTTCCATTGACTAAATCCTAAAATAATAGTGTGAATAAGAATATTCACATTTGGAAGCCACATGATCATATAAAATATCTTATAGGATGTCTAAATTATGACACCATATTTTAAATATATGAAACATGGTGACTAATTTTGGCCAATATTTTTCATATATTAAATACTTAATTGTGGTTCGTGAAGAGCTTCTGAACATTAAAAGCATATGCCCTGGTGGTTTCAAACCAGGTGTGCACAATGACCCATTTTCATGCACTAGGATACAATCGAATCAAGGTCGATGTTCCCTTTTCAAATTTATTTCCTCTCGGTAAATTTTAAATATATCCACCTCCACTTATTGTATCAATATGGGTATACAGTTTCTTGTAAACCACTAGATATATAATTTACCAAAACAGCACAATATTTCCATATACTTTGACTAATATCGAGACTTATAAATAGAAAAATACATATTCATATTCTTATAAATATCCCTAGGGATATCAATAAAGCATTCTCATCCTAGGGTAAAAATGATGACTAAAATATTCCTCTGATTCCAACTATAAAGAGCCAATATATTCATACATTTGTATTATATATTCTAGATGAATATTAAATACATTAAAAAAATCATTCATGATTACTAAAATAGTTTAGTGTCTTTTGAGACTACGTACACAATATTATATTTTGACTAAATTTATTCAACATCTCCCATAATGATCTTTCCATTTAGGACTCTCCACCAAAATACGCTACTAAAAATAATTCTTCATATCTTTTGAAAATGAATTATAAGAAAGGCTAAGCTATGATACTCAGTAAGGGAAATAAAGCGAGGTATCAATGATCACATAACAATAACATGATAAAAATGGTGTCTGAACATGAGAATAACATTTTATAACATTACATGGAATATTAATGACCATAATCATGATACATGGAACAAATCTGGGTAGTTTGTTAGATAGTAATCATAAAGGAATCAAAGTACATGAGCCATGATATTATTACATCAACATAATACTAGGAATTGTGGAATACACATAACTAGAAGAAATCATTTTCATTTTATTCAAGGATCACTACCTAGGATATCATTTAATAACGGTCTCACTCTCTAAAGCATCATTCTATTCATGGTTCAGTCCACAAACTATCATAGTGAACAAAGTACCTTATAGATTTAGTTTCACTACCCATTCCAATCAGTTTTATAATGTGAGATATAAATATTTACCCAATGCATTGGAGGGGGATAAAGACCCAAACCATCACATAATCAAAATCATACATATGTGTACCATAATATCTTAAAACATATATCATATCAAACCAATGAAATGAAATGGGTTTCATAAACATTTCACCCAAACATAATCTGTTGAATATGAATAGGCTTCAAAATAACTTCAACATAAATGCATAACCTGTGTAAAAATAAATAGTTTTCATAATCATCTTATCATGGTATAAACCATGGAATATAAACGAGATTCTAATAAAACTATAAAATCATGAATATAAACCATCTTAATATATATTTAGAACTATATACTTACATTATGTCCCCAAAAAATGAATAAGTTTCATCAATATAAGTCATATTATATGAAAAGTGATTTTAAAAGATCCTACCGAAATTTTCCTATGAAAAATTACTTTCATTTCAAAATTATTTTTTTAAAACTAAAAATTTAAAAATATTCATGATCTCATTTTCTTTTAAAATTACATTTAACTTTTATAAAAATATCACTTACAACCATTTATTACATTTCATGAGAAAAATATCCTTTCCTCGTTGAAAAATAGTTATTCACACATATAACATTTTAAAAATACTTTTCTATGAAATTAACACACCAATATTATAAGGTAATATTTAAATAAAATATTATTTATTGAAGAAGAAAATTCCATTCATGTTGTACACATTTTAACAATATACTTTTCATATTTTATGTCAAAACAAAATTTGTATTTTTTGAAAAATAAGAGGAATATTCCATTCAAAACATTTATCTAAAAGTAATATATAGTTAAAATTTTCAAATTAAATAATATTAACGACTTAAAAAAATTTAAAATGTTTTCTATAAAACATATTATTGGGAGAAAAAAAGTGATTTCAATAAAAAAGAGGGATAATGTGATTTTTTATAAATACACTATTTTCAAATCATGAGTACATAAAGAGTGGAAAAAGATTGTCAAAAAGTTATACTAATGAAACCACAAAAGGATAATAAAATTCATCAGCATCTTTGGTGATGTATTATAATATTTCATCATCAAAAGCATAAAAATTAACAATTTTGATACAGAATAATTTATGTAATAAAATCATTAAAATGATGTTATTGTTTAATTTTAAGTCCCAAGAAGGAATAAAATTATATAAAACATAAAATATCATCAAAATACATAAATACATGATATTTAATGTGAATTTAGATATATATAAATTTCATAATATATGATATGTGATCAATATAATGTATATCTCAAGGAATAAAAATTGAGACAAGAACCCCTTATCACTTTGGTAACATTTGAACCGTAAACAAAATGAAAGATAGATACTCAAAAAAGATTAGTAAATCCCAATAATTGTTTCTAGAATTAACATAATATACCGTAATGGTAAGTATATACACTATACAAAATAAACACATGTTGAATATTTCATGTTTCGCACAAAATAAATAAGTGAGAAGGAAATGCCTTACATTAATTTGAGACATCCTTGGTAAATGTTCATAACTATAGTATAATAAATATATGTTTATTAAAAAAATATTAATGAAACTTATCAATATATATATATAAATATTACAATATTTAATTTACTTATTACATTTTATTATCTGTTTATTAACAACCTAATGTTAAAATTGAGTTTCGGGTAATAACTTCTTGGTTTTTCATGTATATTTTGATTTGGAATTTTATGTATTTTTAATTTGATCATGGATACATAATATTAAGAATTTTAAAAATTATATATATCATAGATATATATTATATATGTATTTATATAAATGAATAAATTCTAGAAATGTAAAATGAGATACACAGTTCATGGAGACGGTAGGTCGTACGTACACTTGAACAATGTTTCTATTTTCTCAACGTATGGATTGAAAGGAATGTAAATAGTCTATCATAATATAAGAATACATATTATTTAATATAAATACCATATATTAATAAATTTATCCTGACTAAAATCCTTGTAACTCGTAAATAAAGATAAATTACATTGCTTCACGAGACGATTGTCCCCCTGCACATAGAAGGGGCGTTATCATATCCCCCATAAAATGGAATGTATGATGATATCTATGATACAAAATTAAAAAAAATACGTGTAATACATTTCATATAAATATTATAAATCCATCATTATATCTATACATAAATGGTGACAATGGAAAAAATACTACAACTGTTTGTGAGGCAGTAGTCCACCATACACAAATTCTATGGTTTTAGTTTCCATTTGATTCAAGTTGATATGGATATAGGTTATTAAATTAACATAATAACATATATTTATATATTATACACTATTGTTTTTATGATTAATATTTTATTATAAAATGTAATATGGAAAAAGAATAAATTAAAAATAAATATCTTAGTGAAGATTATTACCTTTACTTAGAAGCACCTCCTTTGGATATCTTATTAAGGACCTCTAGTGTATGACATTTAGGGAAGATATAATCTTTCTAACAATTATATTTATATTGGGGATGTATCGTTTAAGGGTTTAGAAAAAAAATATGGTTGTATAAGTGTGATTTAGTTAAGGGTGGTGGCTGCCTTTTATAAGTGGGGGAAACAAATCTACATGGAAACTACATAGAAATTTCCAAGAAGGGTCTAAAGGGAAAATTCATTCACCTGAAAAAACCTCTAAATGACCCTAGATTTTATATTAGGAATAATAATATTTAAATATTTATATTAAATGGTATTAATATATGTTTTTGGTCCTTTTTAACAATTATCATTCTATTTTACCCCAAGTTAAAACCATTTTTACCTTAACCATGGCAATTAATTTTTTTTTTATTTTCAAAATTCATTTTGGAATAAAATTATCTTGACCTTATTTGAAAATATAAAATCATCTGATTCCAATGATTAAATCCATTTACTTAAATTTCATTCACCAATGCTTAGAAATTCAATTTAAAATTGATCTCATAGACACAATGGGAAAGTGCGGTTTCTAAGACAGAATGTTCAAAATAATATAATGGTTTTTTATCCAAATTTGATATGAAATTAACTTAAATGAAATAAATTGTATTATTATCTATCTAGTTAAAATAATTTAACTTTTCAAATTATTTTATGAAAAAAATAAACTTATAAATTTTTTAAATGGAATTTCTATTTTCAATTAAAATCCAATCTTTTCACTATTCATTATAAAAACATCTATTTATGAAAATACCATAAAATAGAGTTAAGATAATTTTTACATAATGATTTCAGAAATAAATTTTATTTCATAAAAATAAATTTCTATAATTTTTAGAATGAATTTAATCATAAGATTTAAAAGGTGAAAAATCATTTTCATGAAAATCCAATTATTAAGTGTAAAATTGAAATTAAACTTATATCTTATATAAAAAATAGATATTATGTATTTTAAAAATTTTGTTAAATAATATATATATATATATTTTAAATATTTCATAAAAAATTATTTTTTTAGTTTACTGATGTTTGAAATGTTTGTGCGAATATTTTTTGAGAAAAATATTTCATTTTTTCATATGGTTTTTATATTAATTTATAATTAATTGGTCATAAAATAGTTCTTTTTTATACATGTGTTAAGCATATATTTTCATTATCTGGTTAGTCTTATTCGTATTGTTCTTTCAAATTGATAGGTGATAACTGTCATATTAAATAATAATATTTTAATATGTGATGTATCATTTAATATTTATAGTGATAGTAAACATAGTGTTACATGTTACTCAATCTAAAATTACTAATATGTGTGATTCATTTAAACACTGTGTAGCATATAATGAAAAATATCAGAGTGGTTAAGTTTATTTGAAAATAATACTTAAAAATATATCATGTTGTTACAATATATAAGTTCTCTAGAATATCATGCCAAATGTATCACATATATTCAATAAATATATCCTTATTACCCTCTAAATAGCATAAAATAAAAATAGGAATCACATCATTTCACGAGGCAGTATTCTACCGTACATAAGGGCAATGCAATCGTAATTTAAATAGATTATAATATAAGTAGGTATATGAGATATTATAATTATATAAGTACAACAATATCATAAATAATATATATATATATATTAAATATATTATTATATCAAATCATGATATATTTTGATAGAAAATGAGTTATATTGGTTTGTGAGGTGATAGTCTGCGGTACTCATGATCGATGATTGGGTTCCCCATTTGATGGAGGAGTTGGTGGGTGAATTTTATTCCGTAAATATAATAACATATATGTATATTGGGTACATTTTTTTATTATATTATATGTGTGAAGACATTATTGAAGGACAAAAAAATAAATAAAACAGAAGTGCATCGTTCAGAAAAATTACCTTCTCTTAAAAAATACTCCTTTAGAAGACCTATTAGGGAACCGATATATTCTGTTTTGAAGTGAAAAAAGATATATAATGTGGATAAGGGTGTATAAGAGATATTTTGGTATGTTTTTTTGATTCAATGTGATATATATTAGTGAATAAGATAAGGGATGGAGTGTCCATTTATAAGTTGGGGAGATGGTAGAGAATGATTTTTTGAAAATATTCCATTACACACATATTTCTATCATGCCAAAAGCTTCCAAAATAGATTTTTTATTGACCTTCCGAGGTATAATGGTAAATATATATTAGAAAAATTGGTTTTGGACTAGTTGTTAGGTTATTGTTTTACCTTAAACACCTTAATTTAAATCCCAATAATCTTGTTTTTACGTTGACTGCAGTAATTGTTGTTTGGATTTTTCACTATTCATTATAGACAAAAATTAGGTAAACATTATTAGATAATATAAATTTTTCTGATTCCAAATGTTAGATCAATTTTCAAATAATTATGTAATTTATGTGGAATAATCCAATTTTAAATTATACCTGCATACGAGATAAAAATATGGGTTTCCAAAGAAACCATTTTCAAAAGTGTAGAAGGTTTTAATATAAATATAAAATAGTAAATTTAATCCAATAAAATAATTTTTTTAATATATAATATAATTAAACAAATTTTTCATTGAAACCAATTTTAAAATAATTTATATTTAAAAATGCATTAAAAAATGTGGTTTTCGGTGATAAAATCAATATTTTTTCACTATTCATCGAAAAATGAAACATTTTATAAAAATTCAAAAAATAAACCTAATATAATATTGATATACTGGTTTAAAATTTTAATTTAATTTTATCAAATAAATTTTCAACAACTGTTAAAAATAAAATTTAATTTTGGTTTGAAAAGAATGAATAAACCTTCTTTAATAAAAATATTACTTTCAATAAAACATTAATTTATATATAAATGGATTATTTTTTATTTATAATTAATAGATAAGAAAAATTTTCCAATTTCATTTACTAATATTTAGACACATCAATTTATATTCTAGGATATAGAGGTTTAATATATTATAGTTCATTTAGACTGAAGGTTTCATGTTTAACAAGTTGTCCAAGAGAACATGTAAGTTTAAAATAAAATATATCATAAAGTCATAGGGTGTTACATTATTTACTGTGCTTACTGATTAATGTTATATAGGTGTAAAATATGATGTTTCAATTGTAAAATCTTAAGAGTGTTACATTTTCCCCACATTCAACAAATTAATCGCTCACAATTTGAGCTTTAAATTGTATATCAAGGGTTTGGAATTTGAAAATTCTATTATTTAAAACACTTATCATAATAGGATTAATAAAGCATACAATTAAAATAGTGAAATATAAATATTAATGTTCATATTTAATAAAAAATAACATGGTTTCCTTGTAATATAACATTGGGGGTATGTGTTGATATTGACATGGAAGAAATTCGTAATCCCGAAATAATGATGGAGGGTGACAGATATCATAGATTAGAAGAATATTAACGATCCAAAGAAAGTCAAAAAAACAAAAAATAATAAGTATTTGATGGGTCAAAACACCATTGATTCATCTAATATAAGTTAATAGTATAAATTTTTTAACATCCATTTTCAATAGTTGATAATTTTTTTTGACTAAACTATATTTTTATCTTATTCAAAATATATCACATTACGGTCAAGTGAGAACCATAAACGGAAGAAAAATAGACAATACAACATGAAATGGGGGATCCACCGTTATAAACATGATATAGACTAACCCAAAATATAAATTATGTGGACAGAGATTGAAAACAACCAAACCACCTCATGTCGAGAGAAACCAAAAAGAGCCATGGAGCAAGAACAGTCACCTACTTTCCCCACCCTGCACACTACCAATAAATACCATACCATCACCCGTATTTGTATAATTTTCTTGAACAAATTCAATGACACCTATTCCATCCATGCTTCTCAGGAAAGTGAATCAGCATCCTCATTCGATGCTGCATCAGAATAAGTTTTCTTAAGAGATTTCACCAAGATAGAACTCGATGTATGGGAAGAAAACCATCTCAAAAAATTGAGATAATTATCATTGAATCATGATAGATATTCCACCATAGAAACCTCCAACATAATCAAAAATTCCATGTAATACCTCAACCCAAGTAATATAGAGTCATTCATGAAGCATCATGATGTAATGGTTGAGGAAACCAAGTGGGAGGAGATCCAACCAGTCCCAACACCTGGAAGTAATGATAAATTTTTTAGAAAATGATACATGTATGGGGATATTAGAGGAGAATGAAAAATGATGTGAAGTATTCATTTATATAGCAATAGAATGAAAAAATAAAGGACATAATGAAAGGAGTCTCGTGCATAAAAACCACATTACGAATAGATCCAAACACCACAAAAAGAAATAAGAAGGGATGAGAGTGGAAATAGAAAGGCTACCATATGCCGCCACATAATGCACCAAGATGAATATGATGTTGCTTCCATGATCTGACTCCAACAATCCCAAGTGTCTAAGGAATTGATGGAGACCACCAATAAAAAACATGATTGTATCTGTATAATGGTCAACATTAATGTGCCATAATACCATGGAAATAGAGAGGAGTAGTGGAAAGAAGGAATCAATGACAATATCACTAGTAACTATCACCTCCATAAGGAATAAACCCTAGAGGGGGGATCTCAGGAGAAACGTCCTTATTGTTTCATCACATCTTGTGTGTTGGGAAAGATGAGGAAATATTAAACTATCAAAGAATTTAAATAAATACACTTACATGATTCATAAGAACAATTTAAAAATTTATTGTGTGATTCAATCAATTTCCACATCATAAATATTAAAAAATTAATTTTTATGGCTGAATCACTATAATTTACCTTTAATATATCTTATGATCTAAGAATGAGTGATGATTATTTACACATATCATTAATTATTTTCCAAAACTAATATGGATTTCATAATTTTTTAATATTAAAATCATAATAGTAAAACCACTGGTTCATCATTAGTATATATTCATCAATTTGTTATTTAAAAATTTGAAATTTTAACAAGATCATCATGTAGGCTAGTGGTCGGCACTAAAAAATTATTATCCTTATGTTGATGGTTCATTCAAAATTAACCTCACAAGATGAAATTGGTCATCACCTATCATGTGGGTTGTTCATTTTCAATAACTATCATAATATAATCCCAATAATGTTCCCAAAGTTTCATGATCCACAATTACTACAACATGAATGATAAAATTAACCTTAAATGTTACCAATACAATTAATTTTATGTCCAAAATTTTTGAAGACGTTATTCCTAAAATAGAATTTTTATATACTAATCCAATGGATATTATTCCCATAATTATTTTCCAAAAAATACATAAATCATGGTTCATTCATACTTCAACAATGTTAAAAATGGGTATTCAAGACTTTAGATATATGATCTACCATAAAATCATAAAAACATGATGGTATCCATAACACATATATTAATGAATACATATAGGTTTTTAAAATTTTACACAACCCTTATAAGTTTCCTGATTCTTATAACCAATGTCCCATTGGTAGAAATACTTTTGAAAATAAATTATTGAATCCCCATACATAAATACATCAGAAATTTTATTACGATAACGATCCTTAAAAGATCAAGGGTTTATATTTTAGATTAGTTCATTGGAATAGATAATTCATAAGTTACCAACATTTATGAAAATTAATTATAAATTGATCCATGTGATGAAATTTATTTTATTCCATCATACTCATTATTTTTACTCAATAATTCATTGACTTATTCACTTCATTTCCACACATAATAAATTTTACCACACATTTGAGACACATTATTATAAGTCTCTTGACATATTTTTGACATGACAAAAATAATGACATCATTCAGTTATGGAATCCATTACTCAAGCTCTTAGTAAACTCCGTCATATCTTCTTTGGTGAGTCTAAGTTGGTATAAGTATAAGTTGTTAATAATATATTCGAATAATTGATTAGGAATAAACATGATATCATTAAATCAATTCATCATTTCATTTGGATTCTCATATTCATTAAAATTTCCTTTATTTTCAATGTCAACATGATTCATTTGAGTTTCATCCATTTATTTAAACCAGGCATCATAGAGGGATAAAAAATAATCATAATTGTTAGACCATATAATCATTTATATTATATCTAAATCATGAAAAATATTCAATCTGATAAACTTTTATCTTAATCTATGTCATGTTTTTAGATCATATACCCAAATACTTCATAATTGGTTGTAAATAAAATTTGAATTATCCAATGAATATCCCAAGGGAGTGTCAATCCAAGGAAAACGCGAGTCTTGTTATCATGCACCTGGTGGAAATCAAGTCAATCCCAATGTAATCTTTTCATTGTTATTACCCCTAGTAATAATTGTTACAAAACCACACCCAAATGTAGTATCCAAATAATGATGTGTTTCTAGTAAAATCTAGAAAATATCTACCTTACAAGAACATTATGATGTTCTTTTTTAATTACCCTCAAATTCTATCATATGATTAAAATTTCATTATATGTTTTCCTAAATCTAGTTCTCATAGTTTCTACATGACTTCCCTTGATACCAATTGTAATGACTCCAACCCCAATATCCAAGGGAATGTGTATTCTCTATTAAATTGGAATAATATATAAGGAACCACATTCTGATAAATGTAATATTTTAATTGTATTGGAATAAAACATAAAATCAAGATTTAAAAATTACATTTGAATACAAAAATTATAACATAATATTTGTTTTAGAATTTCATTATTCACACAAGAATATACGTGCATATAATTTATAGTGCACTTCACGGAAACCTAAGAAAGGAAACAAAATAAGGGCGATCTCCAATAATCAGTAATGTTTCTGTATAACATAATTTATCATCAATCAATAATAATAATCAACATAGAAAGTTGAATAACTGGACACACAAGAAATTTTAATAATTTAATTTTCAAAATTTGATAACAAATAACCAATAAGTGGTGTAAAATAACCAAAAACATGTTATGTTTAAATATCATTCCTATCATAAATAGATAAAGAACAGTAAATATGGAATAGTAAATACCTGAACACATATTTTACTTAAATATCCATACTATCATGAATATATAATTTATAATCAATATAATAAGGTAAATACTTATAAACACATGATATTTAATCAATAAAATATGAAATAAAATTAATCTAGAGATAATATCACTGAAACAATATCATGGATTATAATAACTAGATTAATAATGTATAAAATGTTTAATTATTTGGTGTCATGATTTCAGGAATCATGATACCTATACTCTCGAGAACTATAACATGATAGTTTAAAACGGATGGGTAGGTATACACAAAAATCCCATTTAACTAAGTCTATCCAATGGATTCCTATGATAAGATTGTTGATGAATCACAAGGATATCTATAACAAATCACCACTTGAAAATATATGCCCAAACAATTCTACATGTATCGATTAGTTTATGTAATTAATGTAATGATTTTCTTGATCATCAAATGTCCATAATATGAAAAGTAAATGAAATTACCAATATTTTTCAAATTATTCAAATACCCAAAATATTCAACACCATATGTAAAAAATGAATATAGTTTTGGAAATAATAATCACCATCAAAAAAGAATATGTATATTTAATAGAAATTAATTCTCTAATAAAAAATGACCACATGAATGTGATCATTTCAAGTGAAATTAAACAATCATAAAAAATTTGAGATTGTACATTAATTTTTTACCTCATTGATAATTATTAAATTATAACCCCATTAAGAATAAAAATGAAACAAATAAATATTCATCATGAATAAATATGTATTCATGATAAATACATCAAATAGGTAGTATATAAATGACATAAAATTTAATATGTTCATATTAACAAATATGAATCAATGAAATGGAAATTGAGGTATAAAAAGTTTAAATATAGGAATATAGAGTAAAATTATTTAAAAACATAATAATAGAATGTCATAGAAAATGAACAAGTATTATAAACAAATTAAAAAAATTGAGTTATGAAATTCTTTACCAGTTGATAACATTTTTTTGAAGTCACATTGGAATAAAAAATCCATATTGAAACTTAAAATACCATGAATATTTTATGAATCATGATTTTACATGTAAAATAAGAAATATATACACTATATTGAATATATTATGTGCATAACAATACAATGGTCCTCAAGGAAGATAAATTGCAACAAATTCCAATACTTCACGCTTCCTTGTTGTTTTACATGATTTAATTTACTATATAAATATTGTAAGGATGTTATGACTTAGTAACTGATATATATTCATATTTATAATATATGATATGATCTATCTCAAAACATTTACATCTCAGTTGTTAGTATTATTTCGTTATTTTTATTGTTTTGGATGTTAGTTTTATAGTTTTCTCATATGTGCTTTATCACGAATGTTTCAATTATTAAGAATATTATATTGTTATATAATATAAATAATAAAATTAATTTTATAAATATATTTTTTAGTAGATAAATAATTATAATCAATATTATAATTAAACAGGGATAATGGATCACATCTTTTCGTGGGGATGATTGATCATACGTATACACGAGAAAAGTTATCAATTATTTAACACGTGAAAGGGTACAGAAGTAGGTGATATATTATTTTTAAATAATATATATAATGTCATATATATCATATAAACTTGTTAAATTTATTTATATGACATTAAATTTTAAACATAACTAAAAAATTAATGACATTGCTTCATGTGGAGGTAGTCTGTCGTGCACACGAGCGACATTATGGTAATTTAGGTTTCATGGAAATCAAGAACGTATATGTGATATTATAATTACAGAAGTATAATAATATAATAAATATCATATATATAAATTTTATCCATCATTATAAACAATTTTTATATGTATTGATCAAAACTAAGTTACATAGGTTTGCGAGGGTGCATCCCAATATACAAACGATTGACACGTTCATTTCCCATTTGATAGTGGAGGAGATGGGTAAATATTATTCTATAAAAAATTAAAAATTCATTAAATTGTAGATAATCGTTCCATTATATTTTATGTTTTTGGACATAATTTATTGTGAAAAGGAATAAGTAAAACAAAAAATATTTTTTATGGCAATGTCCTTCTCAAAGAGAAACCTCATTTGGATCTCCTCTTAAGAACCCAAAGGATTTCCATTTGAGATGAAAATAATATCTTTAATGTGTTTAATGTTTTTGGGAAGATATTTTTGAATACTTAGGTTAATTCAAATGGATTTATAGGTGTGAATAAGTGATTCAAGGGTGTGTCTATTTATACATGGGGGAGTGGAAACACATGGATGTTTTGAAAAGATTCAATTACAACCATGTTTTAATCATACCAAAACCTTCCCAAACCATTCATTCTTGACCCAAAAAGGATATATGATCTAAATAATGCCATAAAATGTCTGTTTTACAATTTTTGGGCAATTTTTATCTCTTTTCCTTTTAGTTGAACCCCCGATACACACATTTTAACCATAACTATAGAAACTAATTTTCAACGATTTCAAAATTCATTATGGTAAATTATTAAGTTTTAAAAAATATATAATATAAAATATTATGATTATAAATATGGAATTTATTTTTAAAAATTAATTTTATATAATTGGACGAATACAATTTATAATTATAGCTATAAATGCATTGAAAAAGTGACATTCCATAGAGTAAATTATTATAAGTATATAAGTTTTTAATTACATATTTCAATTTGAAATCGATTCCAATGACCAAATTTTAGGAAAATATTATATTATATAAATAATTTAACTTTATAAAAATGTTTATATATAATTTATAATTTTAAATTATTTAATCAAAATGGTAGTTTTGAATTAAAAAACAGTATAGTTTTCACTATTCATCAAAAAATGTAACATTCCATAAAGTTTTTAAAAAAATTAATATATAATTTTGATATTATGATTGAAAAAATTATTCCAATTCTATAAAATAAATTTTCTAAAATTTGAACATATTAATTTTAAATCATGTTATAAAGTGCAGGTAAACCATATTTTAGAAAAATACTGTTTTCAAAAAACATTTCTTTTTATTTTAAATGATTATTATTTTTTATAATAAAAATATAACAATAATTTTCAAAATTTAATAATTAATATTAAATCCTTATAATTTAACAACATAATGATTAAAATTTTTATATTATGGATCATTTATTATGGGAGTTTCATGTTTCACAAATTATCAATGAGATTGAATTTATTTAAAATAAAATATATCAGAAATTACCAGGATGTTAAATTATTATTTAAGCATTGTGTTTTAGGTCATGTACACTCTCAAACCTCATATTTTCATTTTAAAATCATGTATTTATACAGTCTCTTCTATTATTGGATTTTTTTTGTCATATACACTATCAAACATGATGTACCTCTCTTAAAATCATGGGGTGTTACACATCGGCCCCTCAAGGAAACTAAGGGCACTTAACACTATATATAATTAGACATTTCATATGGATAATGGGAAATTGTTTTATATTATGGTTTTTATTTGACATTGAGATTGGTATTTTACTATGATGTGATAGTGAACATTTATATATGTATATTTCTTTCTAAATTTGAATTAAAAGTGGGAATTATATATGGAATTTGGATTAGGTATTGGTGGTGTAATATCTAATGGTTCATTTTGTGACCATAATTGGATAACCAACTTCTATTTCATACATTTCAGATGTTTCTGGGACAAACCGTGAGACTATAGAGGATATAATGATAGAGTTCCCACACCTAACAAGACTGTAGTGATGAAAATTGATATTACCATTGAACCATGTGAGAGTAAGTGTCTAGAACTTTTGATAGATTTGAATTGGTAGATAATATTTAGTTGATTAGTATGACGATAATTATAACATATATTGTAACATAATTTTTTATACTATTTTCTTTATTATGAGGAATGAATTTACTTTTTCCATTTTATTTTTATTTTTTTATAATGGGGGTACCATTTAGTACTCGACTAACACATTAGAGAGATATTATTAGGAGTGATCGGAAATACAATTAGAGTTTTCTTAGAAAGAATATAAGATTATAATTCCCCATATTATCCTCTAATTGGTATATATTGGATATCAATTAGAATATAATGGATTGTTTTCATAATATAAATCCATGTGGTGTTTTATTATATCACTAGTTTTTTTAAAGAAGGTGTTGCCTTGGTCAAAAAACGAGATACAATTTATTAGAAAAAGAAAAGATAACTACATGAGATTTTTACTATATCACTAGGGAATGTTTGATGAAAGATGTTATAAATCTACATTATCTTCAATAATTCAAGTGATAAAAATGGAATTTATAATGTTGTTTAATTGAAAAATGATTTGTTTTTCCATAAATAAAGTATTACAATGGTTAGTATGGGAAGATAATAAATTATTTAACTTATATAATTCCACATATTACTTTGAAAAATATATAAATGTTTAATTATAATCATATATTTAGTAAGTTAAACAAATTGATGATAATGTGTCTTAGAATAATAGATATGGAAAAATTGACTTCCATATGTTAATTATTGTTTTAAATTTTTTCCTTCATTTTATTATGGGACTATAGTCCAATGATATTAATGATTAGGTTTCTCATGAGATAAAATATTTAACATCATTTTCAATATAGCTTTCTATTGATATTTGTTTATGAAAAAAATGTATTCCACTATACCAAAATTGTAACATTAAAAAGCTAATGAATGGTGGTTTTAAATCATTTTCATACCCCACTTTGTGGGGAATTTAGGTTCTGTATATTTGTACCACATGTTATAGAAATTAATATTTAGATTGGGTGTTTTGTAATAATGACAAAGAATATAATATTTCCTGATTTGGTTTTAATTTATATTATATTTCGTTCTTTACGATAAGGAAAATTGGTAGTAACGAAATGAAATAAATAATTTTTTATGATAATATTTTATATCCTTATTGGAATGGATGTGTTTTTGTAATATTTTATTCAAAAAATATGAAAAATTGATGAAAATATCCTAATGAAATATCAAACACTATTTATTTGTAATGATACAATGGATTAAAAAACAACTAGTGGAAGAATATGGTTTTCTCTTTTTTTGAGTTTTGTGACTTTAAAAAACATAACCCATACTACATGTTAATGAAAATTTCCCTATCATCTTTTAGTCAATACTAATTCCTGAAAAATTAGGAAATTAGGTAAATAATATAAAATTTATAAGGTTTTAACTCAGTGTGATAACCAAATCCTAATGATATCAACTCATATAGGTATATGGAAATTCAATATTATGAAAAAATGAAAAAATTATGAAAAATCCAACTAGACTCCTTATATATTTTTATAAGAATGATTATACATTCTCCTACTATTTCAAAATGTTTCTTATAAAATAATTGATTAATAAATTAATTATTTATTTGTATATTTTTCTCTATAATTGTTTCTAAGTCTGAGGACCTCGAGTCTGGTGTCCTTCAGTCCAATGAACCCAGTGTGATTGACTCAATTTGATCAAATTAATATGATTATCAACTACACAATATTGACCATAAGAAATTTTATGTTCTTCCAAGATAACAAAACATCCAACTCTTGGAAACTCCCTAGTACTTAATCCAAACATCATCAGCCTAATGAATTTAGTTGGATGGTCTTATTATGAAGAATTCAATAATAATATGAAGAATACAAACTCTGCTCAAATTCACAATACAATCTCCCTCATTTCAGAAAAACATCATTTAATAGTCTGATCTTTCTCAAATATCTCATTCTAGAAAGAAAAACATGGAATTAATTATACAACACTTCAAATTTTATAAACTCATGAAAAGTTAAAAAATGTAAATATAGTGTGGTTTTATTAATAGGTAACTCAAAAAATAAAAAGTAGGGAAAAAATATTTCATACTTACCCAAATTTCAAAACTCTAAAAAACACTCTCATTTAAATTTCATCTTTTAATTATTCAAAACTTCTCAATATTTATTCGAGATCAGTCTTCTAACATTAATTGAGCCCAACATAACTTCCTCAACTTTATCTTCCACCCCTCATTATGATATTTATTTATATCTCATCCCATTATGGTATGACTATCTTGCACTACTCATTGTGATCTGACTATCTTCCCTAACTAAATATAATTAACTTCTTCAATAGATGATTTGTTGCTATCATAATATTATTCAATAGAAAACCTGAACTATGCCATTCTTTCTTCTCTAGAAAATTCATCTTTTTTAGAGTCTTCATTTTTTCACAACTGATCATTCATTGATGTATCAACATTAATAACTCTGACTAATTAGATTTTCAACCTCTTATGTGTTATCGGTGTGAGACATTCATTTGATGATTTGGTTCTTGTTCCTGATCTGATTGATATTTCTACTCATTCTTTGTCAATTTAAAATCCTCACAATGATATAATTAACATTTTGATATAATTATAATTTTGATGATATGCATATGGTGATGACTCTACTCTACAACATTGAAATTTTTTAAACGTCATCATCTTTTCACAATTTTGACATCAGACAACTTCAATCTCTGGTACTTATTGAGTCGAGCTTATATGTCCATGTATTTTGGAACAAATACAGTCTTTGGGAATTCTCAATTTATTCAAAAATATTTATTATGATATTGTTCATGATTTATAATAAATTCATGACTAATAAACCATCATATGATTTAATATGTATAAATTATGAAAACTTTTTATTTCCTCAAATCACATTCTTAAAACATCATCTTCTATTTCATATTGAATTCCCCTATTGGTAGATTCTGACTTTCTAACAAAAAATGTTTCTTAAGGATCATTATCATCATGATGATGAATAAGAATATGAGGGTGCATTTGATCAATAGCTCTAAATAACGTACATCATCCATCATTATTACAACTTCTGCATCTAGTGCTACTTAGTCTAAAAAACATTGTGTGAAAACTTGTGTCAGGAAAAAAATCTTATAGTAAAACATTATTTTCCCGTTGTGTTTGGATTCAGAAACGTTTAGAATGTTTCTTATTTCCTATGAAAACACATTAAGATGGAATGGGTATAATCCTGAATAACAAAAATATTATTTTACAATTAAATTTAGTTTTCATCAAATATAAAAACATGTTAAATTGAATCATCACAGAAGATATTCATTATAAAAAATTGGATTTGTTGACAACAAATGTTAACAATATAATCAACACTTATAAAAATTTCTAAAAACAAAATTTGAGACAACTCAAGGTTTTAATGTTTTATCAAAACATATCATTCCTAAAAAATGTATTTCATAAAGACCAACTACAAGATAAAGACATGTTTTTTACATAATTCCATATTTCGGTGAGAAGAATATTTTTTCATCCATGTAATGATAAATCCCTCTTAATTTAATCTATTACTCTCACTTTTATTTCTCTCTTTCCCATTTTATGATTAACAAAAATTCAAATTCATTAATTAAATATAAGTAAAAAATTATTACAATGTACAATGTTTGCAATTTCACTCTTCCTTTGTCAACATATTCCAAATCATAGTGGGGTTCCTCCTTATGAGTTTTAGAAAGTCATTAGATGAGGATTGACATGAAGTTGAAGCCACAATTCAATATACCATTCATTCGTCATTACCTTTGTGAAGATATCAGTTATTTGATCCTTTATTTAGATATATTCTAGTAAAAATATCCAGTAGAAACAATACACATTATAAAGAGAAACCTTATATCAATTTGTTTTTATCATGAATGTTGGACATGATTTTTTGAAATATCAATTTCAATCTGGTTATCAAATAGTGTATTAATTGGTTTAAAAACATTTACATTCAAATATTACAGATAAACATTCATAAACAACATCTGAGTAAATTCTTGAGTAGGTTCAAAATATTCTGTTTACACTGTGCACTACAAAACAAATAGTATATTAGAGGGGGTTATTTAGAGGGGGTTCTACACAACCCCCTCTAAATTCATTTTCTACAACATTATAGGGGGTGCTGCACAACCCCCTCTAATCATCGAATTTTGACGGGGTTGACCACCCCCTTGAAATTTTTTCGCATTTTTTAATATGTAGATGGATTTTAGAGATGGTTATGTTAATATTTTCCCAACTTTAAAAATTAGTGGGGTTGTATATTTAGTTACATGACCTATATATTCTATTAGAGGCGATACACACACACACAGAGAGATATATATATATTGAGTTGGATTTTAAAGGTGTTATATGTGTGTGTGTGTTTGTGTTATATGGTATGTTTTTTAAAAAATAGTGGGGGTTTATAACCCCCTCTAATGTAAGACATCAGTGGGGGTTCAAAACCCCATTTTGAACCTCCACTAATATCTTACATTAGAGGGGGTTTACAACTGCCTCTAATTTAATAGATCAGAGGGGTTGTGAACACCTACTATTTTCAAAAAAATCATAATATATATATAGTATATATTTTATACATATATTACTGTATTTATAAAATGTATAATATATTATATTCATATAAATATGTAATATATATATATATATATTAATTTTGTACGTATAATTTCAACATCTATATATTTTTTTCAAAATAAATTTTAGTAATATATATATATATATACGTGTAATCATATAAATAAAAACAATTACAAATAAATATATAAATACACGTTTGTGTTTGTGTGTTTGATAGAAATGTATTTATAAAAAAATTCATACATACATAATTTTATTTAGATATATGTAAATGTATAACTTATAGAGGTGTGAAAAAAATAAATTTATACACATATATTTATATTTATATAAATATAGATACATGTTATTATTTAATTTATTAAATTATATTATACAAATAATGTTTAACTTAATAAACTTATTAATATATATAAATACAATAATATATAAATTATGTGTAAATTTTTTAATATATATTTGTTTATTAATATATATCATTATTTTAATAAAAATATTATATGTATTTAAATATATTATTTTAATAATATTTACTTTAATATATTTATTAATATATATAAATACAATAATATATAAATTGTGTAAATTTTTTAATATATATATATATATATGTTTACTAATATTTATGTATATTTTAATAAACTTATTATATGTATTTAAATATATTTTGAAAATAATTTATATTTTAATAAACAGATGAATATATGTAAATAGAATAATATATGTATTATATAAGAAAAAAGGAAATGTGGCGTAGTGGTTTAGGTGCAGTCTCTAAATTGAGGCGGGGCATTATTTGAATCCCTTCTGTTTCAAAATTTTAGAAACTCACCGAATATGCTGGCTGAGAGGAGAACGATGGCTGGACTGGGACTCACGGAAGAGAACCTGGTCTGTGAATCGGGGACTAGGCTGGAGGGAGAACTGGGGGCGGGGCTGGACACTCATGCGGGGTGACTGGGGCTTATCGGGGGACACATGACAGAGGATCGGTGGGGGACAGACAGGTGGGAGGACATCGGGACTTGGGGGATAGACAAGCAGGATGCGAGAGGCGGGAGGCGGGGAGGACACATAGACACAGAAGGTGGGGACTGGGAAAATGATAGGATCTCATGCACCGGAATACCGGGACATAGGACACAGGACATGCGGTATTCGGGGAGGACACACACAGGCACATGAAGATGACCCAGGACTGGGAACAGATAGGCGGGTGGAGACTGGGACATGGGGGACAAACAGGTGGGAGTCGAGGCATGCACAGGAAGACCAGGACATGGGAACACGACAGGCGAGGTAGTGGGGCAGGCATACCCGGGGGACACCCATGAGCAGTGGGAGGGGGAATTGGAACAGAACAGGTGTGCTGATTGGGATTAAAAAAAGGCATTAAGGGCAGTTGTTTAAAACCACCTGTAATGTAATTATTAATTATGGGCGGTCTGAACCGCCCTTAATCTCTCAATTAGAGGCGGTTGGGGTTAAAACTGCCTCTACTGGCTACTATTTGTGATAAAATTTGGATAACATAAGGGGGGGGGGGGGGTTAAACCCCCTCTAACATAACCACCACTAAATTCACCACGAATTTACCAGCGCTTCCTTAAAACCGCCTATTCTAACAGTAGGCGGCCACATTAGCGGCGGTTCCCCATAACTGTCACTAATTTCTTTAGAAGTGGTTATAACCCCTTCTAATATAAAATGTATCCCCTTCTACAGTGGTCATTGTTTTGTAGTGTTGCTCAAGGTTACTGAGCTCTATTTATTTCTATTCCAACTTCCACAACATTCATCATCGAAAAATGTACCTCCTAATGTTGATTTTCAATCAACATAGTCTCCAACCCAATCCGTATTTGTATAACCATGAACTATCATTTCATAATTTATTTTGTAAATACAACAGATGTGGTACTTTTCTTATGACCTCTCTAATAATTCTATCATCTTCCAACCTATGTGATTCTTTTGGATTTAATTGATATCTTCCCTAGATAGTTATATCATAAAAACTATCAATAATTGAAGTCGTAATTTAAATTAGACTTCCTATTTGATTATGAAAGTACTTTTTATTCACATATTTTCCAAACTCATCATTACTCCACATTATGATAAATGATATAGGATTAGAAACTTATTTTAATTCATTTATCCACTCTTATTTAATAATTCCATTCCATACTTTTCTTAAGATAATGAAATTTTTTTGAACTTGTACGACAAAGAAGAATTTTAATTCTCCCAATATTTAAATTTTAAAAGTATTCTTTATTTCATTATTAAATTCAATAAAATGATATCTAGGATCCCTTGTAATAATTATATCATAAACATAAAAAATTTAATTTTGATTTCTGTATTCAAATTCTTTCTTATATAATTTTTTATCATGTTTTTCATTCGAAGAAATAATCATTCTAAAAAAAATTATAATTTTAATAATAATCACATAGATTATTTTTTATCCCATACTAATATTTATTTAGTTTATAATCATCGTTTTCTTCCTCATCATGTAGAATCCCATAAGGTTTATCAAAGTAAACTTCGTCACTTTATCCATCAAGAAATGACTAATTTTCATCCATCTGATGTACAATGTAATTTTATTGAGTATCCACTACAGGAAACATTCGAGTAGTTTCTATCATTGAAATGAGGGAAAACGATTCATTAAAATACACACCTTCAACATATGAATATCCTTTACAGATAAGAATATCATTATTTCATGAATTATATCCTTATTTATTCAACTTATTTATATAAACCCACTTTTTTCTAATATAAATTTTATTATTTGACTGTGTAACATGTTCTCATGATGCATTTTTTCTCAATTTGATCTTACTCTTTATTAAGAACTTCCAACCATTTATTTTTTTGAATTTATTATAAAAATAATTATGGTTAAACATTTAAGATAGGTGAGGTCTAGTTTTTTATTCATATATTTCTTCTAGTTTGAACTGGTGCTTTGGGATTTCCAAAAAAATTAGTCTCATCATATTCATTTATTGTGGGAAATTTCAATGTTTCTTTACAATATAAACATTACTCATCACCTTATTGTTCTGAATATCAATAATTAGAAATACTATCTACCATAAAATCATAAAAACATGATGGTATCCATAACACATATATTAATGAATACATATAGGTTTTTAAAATTTTACACAACCCTTATAAGTTTCCTAATTCTTATAACCAATGTCCCATTGGTAGAAATACTTTTGAAAATAAATTATTGAATCCCCATACATAAATAATTCAGAAATTTTATTACGATAACGATCCTTAAAAGATCAAGGGTTTATATTTTAGAGTAGTTCATTAGAATAGATAATTCATAAGTTACCAACATTTATTAAAATTAATTATAAATTGATCCATGTGATGAAATTTATTTTATTCCATCATACTCAATATTTTTACTCAATAATTCATTGACTTATTCAATTCATTTCCACACATAATAAATTTTACCACACATTTGAGACACATTATAATAAGTCTCTTGACATATTTTTGACATGACAAAAATCATGACATCATTCAGTTATGGAATCTATTACTCAAGCTCTTAGTAAACTCCGTCATATCTTCTTTGGTGAGTCTAAGTTGGTATAAGTATAAGTTGTTAATAATATATTTGAATAATTGGTTAGGAATAAACATGATATCATTAAATCAATTCATCATTTCATTTGGATTCTAATATTCATTAAAATTTCCTTTATTTTCAATGTCAACATGATTCATTTGAGTTTCATCCATTTATTTAAACCAGGCATCATAGTGGGATAAAAAATAATCATAATTGTTAGACCATATAATCATTTATATTATATCTAAATCATGAAAAATATTCAATCTGATAAACTTTTATCTTAATCTAGGTCATGTTTTAAAATCATATACCCAAATAATTCATAATTTCTTGTAAATAAAATTTGAATTATCCAATGAATATCCCAAGGGAGTGTCAATCCAAGGAAAAAGTGAGTCTTGTTATCATGCACCTAGTGGAAATCGAATCAATCCCAATGTAAAATTTTCATTGTTATTACCCCTAGGAATAATTGTTACAAAACCACACCCAAATGTAGTATCCAAATAATGATGTGTTTCTAGTAAAAGCTAGAAAATATCTACCTTACAAGAACATTATGATGTTCTTTTTTAATTACCCTCAAAGTCTATCATATGATTAATATTTCATTATATGTTTTCCTAAATCTAGTTCTCCTAGTTTCTACATGACTTCCCTTGATACCAATTGTAATGAATCCAACCCCAATATCCAAGGGAATGTGTATTCTCTATTAAATTGGAATAATATATAAGGAACCACATTCTGATAAATGTAATATTTTAATTGTATTGGAATAAAACATAAAATCAAGATTTAAAAATTACATTTGAATACAAAAATTATAACATAATATTTGTTTTAGAATTTCATTATTCACACAAGAATATTCGTGCATATAATTTATAGTGCACTTCACGGAAACCTAAGAAAGGAAACAAAATAAGGGCGATCTCTAATAATCAGTAATGTTTCTGTATAACATAATTTATCATCAATCAATAATAATAATCAACATAGAAAGTTGAATAACTGGACACACAAGAAATTTTAATAATTTAATTTTCAAAATTTGATAACGAATAACCAATAAGTGGTGTAAAATAACCAAAAACATGTTATGTTTAAATATCATTCCTATCATAAACAGATAAAGAACAGTAAATATGGAATAGTGAATACCTGAACACATATTTTACTTAAATATCCATACTATCTTGAATATATAATTTATAATCAATATACTAAGGTAAATACTTATAAACACATGCTATTTAATCAATAAACTATGAAATAAAATTAATCTAGAGATAATATCACTGAAAAAATATCAGGGATTATAATAACTAGATCTATAATGTATAAAATGTTTAATTATTGGGTGTCATGATTTCAGGAATCATGATACCTATACTCTCGAGAACTATAACATGATAGTTTAAAACAGATGGGTAGGTGTACACAAAAATCCCATTTAACTTAGTCTATCCAATGGATTCCTATGATAAGATTGTCGATGCATCATGAGGATATCTATAACAAATCACCACTTGAAAATATATTCCCAAACAATTCTACATGTATCGATTAGTTTATGTAATTAATGTAATGATTTTCTTGATCATCAAATGTCCATATTATGAAAAGTAAATGAAATTACCAATATTTTTCAAATTATTCAAATACCCAAAATATTCAACACCATATGTAAAAAAGGAATATAGTTTTGGAAATAATAATCACCATCAAACAAGAATATGTATATTTAATAGAAATTAATTCTCTAACAAAAAATGACCACATGAATGTGATCATTTCAAGTGAAATTAAACAATCATAAAAAATTTGAGATTGTACATTAATTTTTTACCTCATTGATAATTATTAAATTATAACCCCGTTAAGAATAAAAATGAAACAAAGAAATATTCATCATGTATAAATATGTATTCATGATAAATACATCAAATAGGTAGTATATAAATGACATAAAATTTAATATGTTCATATTAACAAATATGAATCAATGAAATTGAAATTGAGGTATAAAAAGTTTAAATATAGAAATATAGAGTGAAAATTATTTAAAAACATAATAATAGAGTGTCATAGAAAATGAACAAGTATTATAAACAAATTAAAAGAAATTGAGTTATGAAATTCTTTACGAGTTGATAACATTTTTTTGAAGTCACATTGGATTAAAAATCCATATTGAAACATAAAATACAATGAATATTTTATGAATCATGATATTACATGTAAAATAAGAAATATATACACTATATTGAATATATTAGGTGCATAATAATACAATGGTCCTCAAGGAAGATGAATTGCAACAAAGTCCAATACTTCACGCTTCCTTTTTGTTTTACATGATTTAATTTACTATATAAATATTGTAAGGATGTTATGACTTAGTAACTGATATATATTCATATTTATAATATCTGATATGATATATCTCAAAACATTTACATCTCAGTTGTTAGTAGTATTTCGTTATTTTTATTGTTTTGGATGTTAATTTCATAGTTTTCTCATATGTGCTTTATCACGAATGTTTCAATTATTAAGAATATTATATAGTTCTATAATATAAAAAATTAAATTAATTTTATAAATATATTTTTTAGTAGATAAATAATTATAATCAATATTCTAATTAAACAGGGATAATCGATCACATCTTTTCGTGGGGATGATTGATCATAAGTATACACGAGAAAAGTTGTCAATTATTTAACAGGTGAAAGGGTATAGAAGTAGGTGATATATTATTTTTAAATAATATATATAATGTCATATATATCATATAAATTTATTAAATTTATTTATATGATATTCCATTTTAAACATAACTAAAAAATTAATGACATTGCTTCATGTGGAGGTAGTCTGTCGTGCACACGAGCGACATTATGGTAATTTAAGTTTCATGGAAATCAAGAACGTATATGTGATCTTATAATTACAGAAGTATAATAATATAATAAATATCATATATATAAATTTTTTCCATCATTATAAAAAAAATTATATGTATTGATCAAAACTGAGTTACATAGGTTTGCGAGGGTGCATCCCGATATACAAACGATCGACACGTTCATTTCCCATTTGATAGAGGAGGAGATGGGTAAATATTATTCTATAAAAAATTAAAAATTCATTAAATTGTAGATAATCGTTCCATTATATTTTATGTTTTCGGACATAATTTATTGTGAAAAGGAATAATTAAAACAAAAAATATTTTTTATGGAAATGTCCTTCTCAAAGAGAAACCTCATTTGGATCTCCTCTTAAGAACCCAAAGGATTTCCATTTGGGAAGAAATTAATATCTTTAATGTGTGTAATGTTTTTTGGAAGATATTTTCGAATACTTAGGTTAATTCAAAGGGATTTAAAGGTGTGAATAAGTGATTCAAGGGTGTTTCTATTTATACATGGGGGAGAGGAAACACATGGATGTTTTGAAAAGATTCAATTACAAGCATGTTTTAATCATACCAAAACCTTCTGAAACCATTCATTCTTGACCCAAAAAGGATATAAGATCTAAATAATTCCATAAAATTTTGGTTTTACAATTTTTGTGCAATTTTTATCTCTTTTCCTTTTAGTTGAACCCCCAATACACACATTTTAACCATAACTATAGAAACTAATTTTCAATGATTTCAAAATTCATTATGGTAAATTATTAAGTTTAAAAAAATATATAATATAAAATATTATGATTATAAATATGGAATTTATTTTTAAAAATTAATTTTATACAATTGGAAGAATAAAATTTATAATTATAGCTATAAATGCATTGAAAAAGTGACCTTCCATAGAGTAAATTATTATAAGTATATAAGTTTTTAATTACATAATTCAATTTGAAATCGTTTCCAATGACCTAATTATAGGAAAATATTATATTATATAAATAATTTAACTTTATAAAAATGTTTATATATAATTTATAATTTTAAATTATTTAATCAAAATGGTAGTTTTGAATTAATAAATAGTATAGTTTTCACTATTCATCAAAAAATGTAACATTTCATAAATATTTTTAAAAAATTAATATATAATTTTGATATTATGATTGAAAAAATTAATCTAATTCTACAAAATAAATTTTCTAAAATTTGAAGATATTAATTTTAAATCATGTTATAAAGTGCAGGTAAACCATATTTTAGAAAAATACTTTTTTCAAAAAACATTCCTTTTTATTTTAAATGAATATTATTTTTTATAATAAAAATATAACAATAATATTCAAAATTTAAAAATTAATATTAAATCCTTGTAATTTAACAAGATAATGATTAAAATTTTTTATATTATGGATCATTTATTATGGGAGTTTCATGTTTCACAAATTATCAATGAGATTGAATTTATTTAAAATTAAATATATCAGAAATTACCAGGATGTTAAATTATTATTTAAGCATTGTGTTTTAGGTCATGTATACTCTCAAACCTCAGATTTTCATTTTAAAATCTTGTATTTATACAGTCTCTTCTATTATTGGATTTTTTTGACATATACACTATGAAACATGATGTACCTCTCTTAAAATCATGGGGTGTTACATATCGGCCCCTCAAGGAAACTAAGGGAACTTAACACTATATATAATTAGACATTTCATATGGATAATGGGAAATTATTTTATATTATGGTTTTTATTTGACATTGAGATTGGTATTTTACTATGATGTGATAGTGAACATTTATATATGTATATTTCTTTCTAAATTTGAATTAAAAGTGGGAATTATATATGGAATTTGGATTAGGTATTGGTGGTGTAATATCCAATGGTTCTTTTTGTGACCATAATTGGATAACCAACTTCTATTTGATACATTTTAGATATTTCTGGGAAAACCTTGAGACTATAGAGGATATAATGATAGAGTTCCCACACCTAACATGACTGTAGTGATGAAAATTGATATTACCATTGAACCATGTGAGAGTATGTGTCTAGAACTTTTGATAGATTTGAATTGGTAGATATTATTTAGTTGATTAATATGATGATAATTATAACATATATAGTAACATAATTTTTTATACTATTTTCATGATTATGAGGAATGAATTTACTTTTTCCTTTTTATTTTTATTTTTTGTAATGGGGGTACCATTTAGTACTCGACTAACACATTAGAGAGATATTATTAGGAGTGATCGAAAATACAATTAGAGTTTTCTTAGAAAGAATATAAGCTTATAATTCCCCATATTATCCTCTAATTGGTATATATTGGATATCAATTAGAATATAATGGATTGTTTTCATAATATAAATCCATGTGGTGTTTTATTATATCACTAGTTTTTTTAAAGAAGGTGTTGCCTTGGTCAAAAAACGAGATAAAATTTATTAAAAAAAGAAAAGTGAACTACATGAGATTTTTAAAATATCGCTAGGGAATGTTTGATGAATGATGTTATAAATCTACATTATCTTCAATAATTCAAGTGATAAAAATGGAATTTATAATGTTGTCTAATTAAAAAATGATTTTTTCCATAAATAAAGTATTATAATGGTTAGTATGGGAAGATAATAAATTATTTAACTTATATAATTAAACATATTACTTTCAAAAATTTATAAATGTTTAATTATAATCATATATTGAGTAAATTAAACAAATTGATGATAATGTGTCTTAGAATAATAGATATGGAAAAATTCACTTCCATATGTTAATTATTGTTTTAAATTTTTTCCTTCATTTTATTATGGAACTATGGTCCAATGATATTAATGATTAGGTTTCTTATGAGATAAAATATTTAACATCATTTTCAATATAGGCTTTCTATTGCTATTTGTTTATGAAAAAAATGTATTCCACTATACCAAAATTGTAACATTAACAAGCTAATGAATGGTGGTTTTAAATCTTTTCCATACCCCACTTTGTGGGGCACTTAGGTTCTGTATATTTGTACCACATGTTATAGAAATTAATATTTAGATTGGGTGTTTTGTAATATTAACAAATAATATAATATTTTCTGATTTGGTTTTAATTTATATTATATTTCGTTCTTTACGATAAGGAAAATTGGTAGTAACGAAATTAAATAAATAATTTTTTATGATAATATTTTATATATTTATTGGAATGGATGTGTTTTTGTAATATTTTATTCAAAAAATATGAAAAATTGATGAAAATATCCTAATGAAATATCAAACACTATTTATATGTAAAGATACAATGGATTAAAAAACAACTAGTGGATGAATATGGTTTTCTCTTTTTATGAGTTTTGTGACTTTAAAAAACATAACACATACTACATGTTAATGCAAATTTCCCTATCATCTTTTAGTCAATACTCATTCCTGAAAAATTAGGGAATTAGGTAAATAATATTAAATTTATAAGGTTTTAACTCAGTGTGATAACCAAATCCTAATGATATCCACTCATATAGGTATATGGAAATTCAATATTATGAAAAAATGAAAAAATTATGAAAAATCCAACTAGACTCCTTATATATTTTGATAAGAATGATTATACATTCTCCTACTATTTCAAAATGTTTCTTATAAAATAATTGATCAATAAATTAATTATTTCATTGTATATTTTTCTCTATAAATATTCTTAAGTATGAGGACCTCGAGTCTGGGGGCCTTCAGTCCAATGAACCCAGTCTAATTGACTCAATTTGATCGAATTAATATGATTATAAACTACACAATCTTCACATATGAAATTTTATGTTCTTCCAAGATAACAAAACATCCAACTCTTAGAAACTCCCTAGTACTTAATCCAAACATCAGCAGCCTAATGAATTTAGTTGGATGGTCTTATTATGATGAATTCAATAATAATATGAAGAATACAAACTCTGCTCAAATTCACAATACAATCTCCCTCATTTCAGAAAAACATCATTTATTAGTCTGATCTTTGTCAAATATCTCATTCCAGAAATAAAAATATGGAATTAATTATACAACACTTCAAATTTTATTAACTCATGAAAAGTTAAAAAAATGTGAATATAGTGTGGTTCTATTAATAGGTAACTCAAAAAATAAAAAGCAGGGAAAAAATATTTCCTACTTACCCAAATTTCAAAACTCTAAAAAACACTCGCATTTAAATTTCATCTTCTAATTATTCAAAACTTCTCAATATTTATTCGAGATCAGTCTTCTAACGTTTATTGAGCCCCACATAACTTCCTCAACTTTATCTTCCACCCCTCATTATGATATTTTTTAGATCTCATCCCATTATGGTCTAACTATCTTGCACTACTCATTGTGATCTGACTATCTTCCCTAACTAAATATAATTAACTTCTTCAATAGATGATTTGTTGTTGTCACAATAATATTCAATAGAAAACCTGAACTATGCCATTCGTTCTTCTCAAGAAAATTCATCTTTTTTAGAGTCTTCATTTTTTCACAACTGATCACTCATTGATGTATCAACATTAATAACTCTGACTAATTATATTTTCAACCTCTTATGAGTTATCGGTGTGAGACATTCATTTGATGATTTGGTTCTTGTTCCTGATCTTATTGATTTTTCTACTCATACTTTGTCTATTTAAAATCCTCACAATGATATAATTATCATTTTGATATAATTATAATTATGATGATATGCATATGGTGATGACTCTACTCAACAACATTGAAATTTTTTATACATCATCATCTTTTCACAATTTTGACATCAGACAACTTCAATCTCTAGTACTTATTGAGTCGATCTTATATGTCCATGTATTTTGGAACAAATACAGTCTTTGGGAATCCTAAATTTATTCAAAAATATTTATTATGATATTGTTCATGATTTATAATAAATTCATGACTAATAAACCATCATATGATTTAATGTGTATAAATTATGAAAACTTTTTATTTCCACACATCACATTCTTAAAACAACATCTTATATTTCATATTGAATTCCCCTATTGGTAGATTCTGAATTTCTAACAAAAACGGTTTCTGAAGGATCATTATCATCATGATGATGAATAAGAATATGATGGTGCATTTGATCAATATCTCTAAATAATGTACATCTTCCATCATTCTTACAACTTCTGCATCTAGTGCTACTCGGTCTAAAAAACATTGTGTGAAAACTTGTTTCAGGAAAAAAATCTTATAGAAAAACATTGTTTTCCCATTGTGTTTGGATTCAGAAACGTTTAGAATTTTTCTTATTTCCTATGAAAACACAATACGATGTAATGGGTCTAATATTGAATAACAAAAATATTATTTTACAATTAAATTTAGTTTTCATCAAATATAAAAACATGTTAAATTGAATCATCACAGAAGATATTCATTATAAAAAATTGGATTTGTTGACAACACATGTTAACAATATTTTCAACACTTATAAAAATTTCTCAAAACAAAATTTGAGACAACTCAAGGTTTTAATGTTTTATCAAAACATATCATTCCTAAAAAATGTATTTCATGAAGACCAACTACAATATAAAGACATGTTTTTTACATAATTCCATACCTCAGTGAGAAGAATATTTTTCATCCATGTAATGATAAACCCCACTTAATTTTATCTCTTCCTCTCATTTTTATTTCTCTCTCTCTCATTTTATGATTACCAAAAATTCAAATTCATTAATTAAATATAAGTAAAAAATTATTACAATGTACAATGTTTGAAATTTCACTCTTCCTTTGTCAACATATTCCAAATCATAGTGGGTTCCTCCTTATGAGTTTTAGAAAGTCATTAGATGAGGATTGACATGAAGTTCAAGCCACAATTCAATATACCTTTCATTCGTCATTACCTTTGTGAAGATATCAGCAATTTGATCCTTTATTCGGATATATTCTAGCAAAAATATCCAGCAGAAACATTACACATTATAAAGAGAAACCTTATATCAATTTGTTTTTATCATGAATTTTGGACACGATTTTTTGAAATATCAATTTCAAACTGGTTATCAAATAGTGTATTAATTGGTTTAAAAACATTTACATTCAAATATTACAGATAAACATTCATCAACAACATCTGAGAAAATTCTTGAGTAGGTTCAAAATATTCTGTTTACACTGTGCACTACAAAACAAATAGCATATTAGAGGGGGTTATTTAGAGGGGGTTCTGCATAACCCCCTCTAAATTCATTTTCTATAACATTATAGGGGGTTCTGCACAACCCCCTCGAATCATTGAATTTTGAGGTGTTTGACAACCCCCTTGAAATTTTTTCACATTTTTTAATATGTAGATGGATTTTAGAGATGGTTATGTTAAGATTGTCCCTACTTTAAAAATTAGTGGGGCTGTATATTTAGTTACATGCCCTATATATTCTGTTATAGGTGATACACACACACACACAGATATATATATGTTGAGTTGGATTTTAGAGGTGTTATATGTGTGTGTGTGTTTGTGTTATACGGTATTTTTTTAAAAACTAGTGGGGGTTCAAAACCCCCTCTAATGTAAGACATCAGTGGGGGTTCAAAACCCCATCTTGAACCTCCACTAATATCTTACATTAGAGGGGTTTAAAACTGCCTCTAATTTAATAGATCAGAGGGGTTGTGAACACCTACTATTTTCAGAAAAATCATAATATATGTATAGTATATATTTTATACATATATTAATATATTTATAAAATGTATAATATATTATATTCATATAAATATGTAATATATATATATATTAATTGTGTACATATAATTACAACATCTATATATATTTTTTCAAAATAAATTTTAGTAATATATATATATATATATATACGTGTAATCATATAAATAAAAACAATTACAAATAAATATATAAATACACGTTTGTGTTTGTGTGTTTGATAGAAATGTATTTATAAAAAAATTCATATATACATAATTTTATTTAGATGTATGTAAATGTATAACTTATAGAGGTGTGCAGGAAATAAATTTATACACATATATTTATATTTATATAAATATAGATACATGTTATTATTTAATTTATTAAATTATATTATACAAATAATGTTTAACTTAATAAACTTATTAATATATATAAATACAATAATATATAAATTATGTGTAAATTTTTTAATATATATATGTTTATTAATATATATCATTATTTTAATAAAAATATTATATGTATTTAAATATATTATTTTAATAATATTTACATTAATAAATTTATTAATATATATAAATACAATAATATATAAATTGTGTAAATTTTTTAATAGATATATATATGTTTACTAATATATATGCATATTTTAATAAACTTATTATATGTATTTAAATATATTATGAAAATAATTTATATTTTAATAAACTGATGAATATATATAAATAGAATAATATATGTGTTATATAAGAAAAAAGGAAATGTGGCGTAGTGGTTTAGGTGCAGTCTCTAAATTCAGGCGGGGCATTATTTGAATCCCTTATGTTTCAAAATTTTAGAAACTCGCCGAATATGCTGGCTGAGAGGAGAATGATGGCTGGACTGGGACTCACGGAAGAGAACCTGGTCTGTGAATCGGGGATTGGGCTGGAGGGAGAACTGGGGGCGGGGCTGGACACTCATGCGGGGTGACTGGGGCTTATCGGGGGACACTTGACAGAGGATCGGTGGGGGACAGACAGGCGGGAGGACATCAGGACTTGGGGGATAGACAGGCAGGATGCGAGATGCGGGAGGCGGGGAGGACACATAGACACAGAAGGTGGGGACTGGGAAAATGATACGATCTCATGCACTAGAATACCGGGACACAGGACACATGACATACGGTATTCAGGGAGGACACACACATGCACATGAAGATGACCCAAGACTGGGAACAGATAGGCGGGTGGAGACTGGGACATGGGGGACAAACAGGTGGGAGGCGAGGCATGCACAGGAAGACGAGGACATGGGAACACGACAGGTGAGGTAGTGGGGCAGGCAGACCCGGGGGACACACATGAGCGGTGGGAGGGGGAATTGGAACAGAATAGGTGTGCTGATTCGGATTAAAAAATGGCATTAAGGGCAGTTGTGTAAAACCACCTGTAATGTAATTATTAATTATGGGTGGTCTGAACTGCCCCTAATCTCTCAATTAGAGGTGGTTGGGGTTAAAACTGCCTCTACTGGCTACCATTTGTGATAAAATTTGGATAACATAAGGGGGGGGGGTTTAAACCCCCTCTAACGTAACCACCTCTAAATTCACCACGAATTTACCAGCGCTTCCTTAAAACCGCCTATACTAACAATAGGCAGCCACATTAGCGGCGGTTCCCCATAACTGCAACTAATTTCTTTAGAAGTGGTTATAACCCCTTCTAATGTAAGAAGTATCCCCTTCTACAATGGTCATTTTTTTGTAGTGGTGCTCAAGGTTACTGAACTCTATTTCTTTCTATTCCAACTTCCACAACATTCATCAACAAAAAATGTACCTCCTAATGTTGATTTTCAATCAACATAGTCTCCATCCCAATTCGTATTAGTATAACCATGAACAATCATTTCATAATTTATTTTGTAAATACAATAGATATGGTACTTTTCTTATGACCTCTCTAATAATTCTATCCTCTTCCAACCTATGTGATTCTTTTGGATTTAATTGATATCTTCCCTAGATAGTTATATCATAAAAACTATCAATAATTGAATTCATAATTTAAATTAGACTTCCTATTTGATTATGAAAGTACTTTTTATTCACGTATTTTCCAAACTCATCATTACTCTACATTATGATAAATGATATAGGATTAGAAACTTATTTTAATTCATTTATCCACTCTTATTTAATAATTCCATTCCATACTTTTCTTAAGATAATGAAATTTTTTTGACCTTGTACGACAAAGAGGAATTTTAATTCTCCCAATAGTGACATTTTAAAAGTGTTATTTATTTCCTTATTAAATTCAATAAAATGATATCTAGGATTCCTTGCAATAATTATATCATAAACATAAAAAATTTAATTTTGATTTCTGTATTCAAATTATTTCTTATATAATTTTTTATTATGTTTTTCATTCGAAGAAATAATAATTCTAAAAAAAATTATAATTTTAATAATAATCACATCGATTATTTTTTATCCCATACTAATATTTATTTAGTTTATAATCCTCGTTTTCTTCCTCATCGTGTAGAAACCCATAAGGTTTATCAAAGTAAACATCATCATTTTATCCATCAAGAAATGACTAATTTTCATCCGTCTGATGTACATTGTAATTTTATTGAGTATCCACTACAGGAAACATTCGAGTAGTTTCTATCATTAAAATGAGGGAAAATGATTCATTAAAACACACACCTTCAAAATATGAATATTCTTTACAGATAAGAATATCATTGTTTCATGAAGTATTTCATTATTTATTCAACTTATTTATATAAACCCACTTTTTTCTAATATAAATTTTATTATTTGACTGTGTAACATGTTCTCATGATTCATTTTTTCTCAATTTGATCTTACTCTTTATTAAGAACTTCAAACCATTCATTTTTTTGAATTTATTATAGAACTAATTATGGTTAAACATTTAAGATAGGCGAGGTCTAGTTTTCTATTCATATATTTCTTCTAGTTTGAACTGGTGCTTTGGGATTTCCAAAAAAAATTTGTCTCATCATATTCATTTATTTTGGGAAATTTCAATTTTTCTTTACAATATGAACATTACTCATCACCTAATTGTTCTGAATACCAATAATTTTGTTTTGTATCACTGTTAATTTCATTTGAAACCTTTAGTTTCTCCTCCTTATAATTATCTAAAGCTTTTGTTAATTATTTTTTATTTTAAATAATTTTCACATAATATGATTCAATAAAATTTTGTAAATGTTTTTTCTACATTTTTATGATCTTATATTTAGTTAATAGCACATAAAAGTTGTATCTAGTAGAACTTTGAATGTTTGTATTCTTCTAATAAACTTACTCTTGTTTCCACTAAAATTATATTATTTATTTATGCTACTTAATTTTGTTGTGGAGTTTAGGGAGAACTGTTCCAATTATCGATACCCTGCTTTCATAGATATGTTTTAAAAGCTGTTCTTGTAAAAAAAATCCATTATTTATTCACAAATTCTTTATATAATTCTCCATTTCTTTTTCAACTAATTTTCTAAAAAATATAAACATTTAAACAACCTCTAACATGCATTTTATAAAAATGATTATTGTTATTTGTGTGGAATCCACAATTAAAAAGATAATGTATAAATATCATTTTGTTGATTGATGTATCATCTGTCCACATAAATCAAAATGGATAATTTCAGTAGGGATGGAAGATGAAATCTCAAATATCTTATAAATATTGCTAGTTAAATTCACTTTATGAAAAGTAATAAAAAAATATTAATCTCTTCATTTCAATTTTTAAAAATAAAAAACAACATCAAAATATGAAAATGTGTTTATAGTTTTCTACCCATGGTTATTAAGTCTTCGGTTCCACAATGTTTTTTCATCACCAGAACTAAAGTAATATAACTTATTAACCTATCTAATTTGAAAAATAATAACACTAGTTAATTATCATTTTGCGATAAAATTTCTATCCTTCACACTTCTAATAAAGAAAGAAACTTTTCTAACCATAACATCCATTACATAATCAAAATGTTCACTTAAACTATGTATGTAATGTGTTTACACATCGATAAATAAAAAAAATTGATTTTAACTTTTTCGATTTTATGTCATCTATTTTGATTCTACATAGTTTTATGGAACTATCATTACAAATGGTAACAACTCCTCCATAATGACATTCTAAATGTCTTCTGATTTTTATAGAACCAATTATATGTTATGAACAACCAATATAGATTATTCATGGTTTGAATATTTTACAGTCATTTAATGAAAATAGAAAACAAAATATCTTTACCAAACATTATTATCTTAGTCTTCCTATTATTTTCAACCATAAGAAACTTTTTATGAAAGCTGTGTCTTATGTATTTTGTTATAATGACCAGAATCGTCACATCTTCCAAAAATATCATCCATTCATTAAATTTTTTTGGATGATTTTTAACATATGAATATTTTTCATTTCTATCTTCCTATGGGTTTGTAATGATAATTTTCCTTTGTTCCCCATTGCTTTCAATTTGGTCAAACATTATTCTAGGAAGTGAAAATTGATGCCACAAATTATAATATATATTCCCATAGATTCCACAACACCAACAGTAACCATTTAGTTATGATTTTATAATAATGTATGATATTTATCTGTAGAAACATCGTTGAGGATGATAATGTACTCCAGCATTAACAAAATATGGCTATAGAGAATCTTTCCTCTATAGTGGGTTATTATCTTTTATTGATGAAATTGATTTTTCAAAACATTTTTTTCACCAATGACTTCTAAATAATTTTTTCAATACATGAAATGTTTTAGAAATAAGATGTAATGTTATTTTTGGGTGATGATTTATCTTTATAACTGATTTGAGATTTATAAGAAACCTTATCAATGTCAAATTGTATATTTAATGCATTGATAAAATTTTCATTTATCATCATTATGGTAATTATGAAATATATAAGTTTTTATTAAAGAATGTTAACTTCATGTTCCTTGGATTACAACTTCTTACTCATATATTCGTCAATATTTCATTCTTTAGCCATTTTTAGTTGGTAATTTAAGATAACCTAAATGTTTTAGTCCTCATAATTGATGACATCGTTTCTTATTTTAGAAAATTATTCAAAAATAATTCTTCATTACTCTCATTTCATTCATGAGATTTATATTTTTCTAAAGACATGAAACATGTTCTATTTTGAGTTGGTAATCTCTATATGATTATTTACAATGTTCTTCACTATCCGAGGAATATTTTTCTTTACCTACATTTTTAATGAAGGTTATAAATATTTATGAACATTCATCTTTCAGATAATTTTTTTCAGTAGTGTCTGATTCAACAATATTTATTAGCATCCTCTTTTTGTCTCCAGTGAACTTATTTACTTATTTATTAGATGAATTTTCTTCATTAGAACTTTTTTCCACATATTCCAGTGAAGTTTTTCCTAAGAATCATCTCAATGATCTCCATCTATATTCATAGAACAATTCATATCCATGTGTTTGATTATAATACACTCAATACATTTTAGAGGATGTTTATTTCCATAAATTCCTCTTTCTCGTCGATATTTATCAAATATAAGTGAAATTATATTTCATTTAACCCATTATAAAAGTTATTTTTAAAGGCACAAGGATCAATATCTACAACATAATGTATTATTATTTTTGTCATGGCTTAAAAACCATTTTTTCTTGCATATTTCTAAAAAATTTATCATTCCTCATTTCCGAAGAAATATCAAAATTATACAATTCATAAATTGATAAAACATACTTATCTTTTAAAGAGGAAAATTAAGAATCATTCTTATCTGAAAAGTTTCTCATAAATTTCTTCTTAATTTTATAATCATATAGGACATCAATGCCTCCTCTAATATTGCAATCTATCTCATTTAATCAAGTGAAGTACTCGTCAATTTTTTAATCATATCTATTCTCTATGTCATATTACTTACTATGCCGTGTTTATATATTTTCTTCCATCACTTTAGTATTCTATAAAAAAATATTTCTAGATTTTTCCACATTATATTTGATGTTTTTAGACCCATAAAATTCATATAAACATTTAATGATAAGAATATAAGGATATAATTTCAAGATTTTCCATTAACATTGATATTTTTCTTATCAGCAGAAGTCATTGGGGAATCTTTCCCAATAAGTGGAATAACTTTTTTAGCTAAATAAATAACTTCTAGGACAAGATATATAGAATAAGAAATCATCCTTTTTTTCTTAAATAATAATTCTTCCAAAAAATATAGGAATTCATGTACTCTGGAAAAAATTGAGATTATAAAAGATAAGGACTCAACAAGGGACCCTTATCTATTATACTAATTATTGTTCTAAAGGATTGAAAAACAAATATGGGGGGTGAATCATTTTTAACTATTCTTGAGTTTCAAGACTCTTAAACACATATCCCCTTAAACCTATTATTATTAACTTCCTTATTCAATTGTAGTAAATATTCATGCATGAAAATGTAGGAAAATAATTAAATCACACAATATATACAAGGTTTGAACTTAGTATGGGAAACTATATCCTTAGTATATCCACTCCTTTGGTTCTATGTAAATTCAATGTTAATAAACAATTAAATAAAACCTTTTCCCAATACCATTAGAAACTTTCTATATCCCAATATGAAAGATTACACTGACTCCTATGAATTTACAAATTTTCTAAAAAATATATGAGGTAAATCAATAGAATAATGACATTATTTATTTTTATTCCCAAAAGTCCATGGGTCCGATGACCATGAGTTTGATAGCCTTTAGTCCTATAAAACTAATTTGAGTAACTAAATCTGATAAACTCAATATGATTATACCTTTCTCAAAATCATCCTTATGAAATTCTTTGTTCTATCTTAAAAAAATAGGTGCTTCTCAGAAACTCCTCAATATTCAATCCAAACTCCCTCAGTCAGATGAATTGAGTTTGATGTAGTTAGTACAGTTCACTCATTATCAATCTAAAAATGTCAAAATCTTCTAAAATCAATATAAAATCGTCCATAGTCCGGTAAATAAAACAATCACTAGTAAAACATTTTTCTGAGATCTCATCCTAAAAAGAAAAATATGGAAAGATATATGATGTGTTCAAGAATGTATTCACTCATGAAAAGTCCCAAAATTCAAATGAAGTGTGAAGATATTTATAGAAGACTTAGAAAAGAAAAATTTGGAAACTAAAAAGAAATTGTGGCTTACAAAAATTATAAAAATCTAAAAAAAATCATATTTAAACATAAAATTTTACTTCTTGAAATATTCTAATAATTTATTCAAGATCAATCTTAAAAATTTCACTCAGTCTAAAATAAGTTCCTTAGATTCACATTATTATGCATGTTATGATCTTGGTTTCCTTCTAATCTCGTTACAATCTACCTATCATTCAATACTCATTAAAATCAAACCATCTTCTTCAAATCATTACAACAAACTTCCCCAATAGACGACTTTTTGGTGTACCAATATTATTTTATTGAAAACATGATGTCTCCCTTTTTTTATTCTTGATAAAACTAATCATTTTTAGAATATTGACTTATTTTCATAATTTAAATCCCTTTTATGGATCAAAATCATAATCTCTAATTACTGTAATTCTCTTCATCTAATCTGTTGTTGGATTGAGGCATTCATTTGTGGAATATGTTCATGTTCTGGATCTGATTAATCTTCCTCCACAGATTCAGTCTAGATAAAATACTCATAATAATGGAATTATAATTGGGATGGAATTATCATTACGATGTTTTACATCCCATGATGACTCCAATCATCAATATTGAAATTCCTAAAACATCGTTATCATTAACCATTATTACTTATGACAACTTATGTGTCAGGTACATTTGGATTTGATCTTTTATGTCTAGGTTTTGGATACCGATACAATATTATTGATTCCTCCATTTCATAAAATCTATAATCAGGATAGTTTTATTTATTTTTATTATCTTCATGACAATCAAATCATCCTTTAATTTATGGTTTATAACGTATGAAAACATTCAGACTCTTAAATTCAATTTCAAAAAACATCTTCTTCAACATCATTTTGACTTCCACTATCTATATATTCTAAATTTATAACAATAAATGTGTGCAATGGAATATCGATATTATACTAATGGATCAGAATCTAATGGTTCATCTAATCAATAACTCTACAAAATATCTATCTTCTATCTTCATTACACCATATGCATACATTGCTACTTAGTCTGAAAAACCGTTTTCAGAAAATAGTGCCTGAAGAATATCATTCTTAAGGATGACATTTTTACCTCCCTTTATGTTTAGATTAAACAAAAATCATCATGTTTTATATTACTTATGAAAACTCATTATTATATAATGGGTTTGACACAAAATAACAAAAAATGTTCTTTTACAAAAAGTTTATTTATAAACAAATACAAAAACATTGATGAAACAAATGATCACATGGGTTATTAAATTTAATTAACTATTAATATATAAAAAATCATTTTCCATGAATCAAAGGGAATTCCATTGAATAATATATTACAAGGGTGGATGATATTTTTATGAAATAATAAACATTGTTTCCTGATCCAGGGTAACCACATCACCTCTTGCATACCTCCCCATAAGTCAGATATTTCCGACTAGATATGAGGTCATATTCCAATGTATGGTGATTCTATGAACTTTATATCAAGAAAGAAATTAAAATATATATTTTTTATTGTCACAATTAAAATATATTTGAAATATTGAACAATAATAAAAAGAATAAATAAAAAGATGATATAATGATGTCACATTCTATGAAATCACAGTAGTCATACATGCCAACTATGTCTTGTAATACAAATCCATGTGGGTAATATTATATAAATAATAAATAAAATCGAATGACAGGAAATTTCATAATGATTATAACACCTAACTCAGTAATATTCATATCATTAGTTGTTCCATGGATAAATATGTTCACAAACCTATATCATATCCTATGTAATAATTATATTGTATTTCTATCTTATAATAATCAAAGGCATGGTATATGATTAAAGGAAAATAGTAGACAATCAACGATCAATTAATATGAACAAAAATATACATAATTTAGTACCTGTAAAATATAATATGAAATATTATAACCATCAATATGTAATATTAATGGTTTTCCTTATATATTATTATTAGAAATGAAGCTAAATTTACTTAATATATTTAGATTGTTCCATAGTATCAATCTGGTTTATACCTCATAAGGTATGATTTAATTCAAACTCCATTACGTTTATATTATTTTCCTATAAAAATATCAATGATCATAAATCAACTAGTATGTATCATGTTAAAAAAATTAAATTTTCACCAACCAAATTATTCATTTTGAATAAAAAATAGATCATATATCATTTCCCCATAAAACAAGATTATCATGGCACTATTTATAAATAAATACATTTTTCCTAATAGTTGATCATCATGAAACACAATTCGATTTTACCAAATTGTCTTACTGAGTATTTCATATCTCTCATCCTAATAACACTTCAATTATTTAGTAATTAAAAAATCATATATTAAGAATGATGAAAAAATACACTTAAGTGATCAATATTCCTTTAATTTCTATCATTTCTCATCGACACTCATTATCCCATTTCTATAGGATAAAATATATATTACTCTAAAATTTCATTTTTTTACTCTAGTATAAAATTTAATATTAATGTCTTATTTAAACTAATTCATTTTATATTGAATACAACATTGATCTTACCTTGGAAATGTTTACCTACAGTATTGTGTTCACCCTAATAAAATTGAATATTTTATTTTAGTTCACATTCATTTGAAATTAAACTTTCATGTGGACACATGTCCCTTTGGACCAACCTCTAGCCATTATAAATGAATTCCCTCCATGGAGAACCCTTCATTATGTTATCAATCAATTATTTTACCATCAATCGAACATTTTATATGTTTTCACAACGTATTTTGTGTCTTACTATATTTCTCCACATGAAAAGGTAAAAATCCCCCATATAGATGAAATTACAACCCCCTGTAAACTGATTATTCATTATAATTTTTTGTATCCCACATATATAATCTATATATATACATTAAATCGCATAATCCACTCCAAAAATAATCTTTAATAAAGGACAGAAAGTATTCCCTCAGACCCAATAAGTTTATATCAATCTGGAACTACCATTTGTGGTCTATATCATTGAATATGCACATGTTCCATTTAACAACTCATCAATCAGGTGACCTAACATTCATCTCTTTCATGATTAATGCCTATTTCATCCCAAATGATATCAGCATATTCATTCACATTGATATAAACCCTTATGGTTCTTTTTGGATCTTTGAATCCTAAATATATATACATTCATACCATTTTAGACTTAAAATGCACAATATGTGATGTAATTGTTTAGGGGCCACCTATCTAGGTATATGGAGGAGTTTTCCCTTTTCTAATTGTAGAAAAATTAATAGTGATTATAAGATTCCTATAAACAAAATTAAATGGAATATAATACTATTTGTGATGATTGTTGACCAATTAAACAAATAAAACCATCAATAGTTTGATAAAATACACAAATCATGTCATGTTGTATAAACAACCATAGATTGGAAAAAAATACACCACTACATCAAATGCATAATCCATTTAAATGATATATGATAATGATTTAACTCGAAGATGACTCATCGACTATAAATTCCATATAATGAAAAATAACAACAATTAATTTAAAATATATCCCCATAACAAGAAAATAATTGACTTGTGGACTATTTTAAAGAAGTATACTTGATAATTTTTATCTATATACCAGATAAATAATTCCTAGACACTAGAATTTTAAAAGAACCAGAAGTGACTTCACAGTTCATCTATGAAAACCACTTGGTACCTGGTACTTCCATGTTGTTACCTAGTGTCCCCTACATGTCTGTAGACACACAACAACATCCATATTCTACTAAATGAATCATTTTTAAACCCCATGAACCCTTTCTCAAGTAAAATTAATAATTATTCAATCATCAAATACCATGAATATAATATAAAACATAAAACAAACACCAAGGTAATTATTTAACCCCCCCAACATAGGTATTATAATGTTTAATATTCATCATATAAAATCATTTAATAATGAATCCATATATTTGATAAATAGTACCCTACCTATAATTTAATATTCCAACATTTCTATAGCACCTAATTTATATAAAGTTTATTCTTTTAATTTTATTACTTTGAACTATACAAATATCATGTTAATATTCGAATGTCTTAATTATCTCTAGTTCCATCTAATAACACCATATTTTAAAAATATATCGAGTTACCATATAACTAACCATGTTAAAATAAATTATATAATAGTTTTATTACCCATGGAACCAACAATTACACTATTTTCTAATGGATATGTCATAACCTTTGTGATACGTGTAGGGAAAATCGATAATCCAAATATAACTATAATTATTAATGTCTAAGGTATAATGTAGACAAAAAATTAATTATATACATATGTAATTATTTTTTAATCATTAGTCCTATATTATAAACCACTCAATATTTATTTTATATTATATAAAAATATTAGTTTAGTCATACATTCTTCATAGGTATGGGTGTTATCTTTTACCAACTCGTTCATGGATGTTAATGTGGATTATATGGATTATCAATTAATCTATATATTTACTCTACCCAATCATTATATTTTGATTCATGAATATTTTCTCACTTATAATAAGATATAAAATATGTTATTAATGTATACTATATAATATGAGGCCCAATTACAACTACATGAGTTTTATATAAACAATTTCCTCAACTACTATTAAAACGTTATCTAAAATGAATATTTAGAAAATTAAGGATCTTATATGGTTATCCCCAATATAGGATTTCCAATATTATTAATCTATTGATATTCCCAATCAACTTCACCTCCCTGAGTCCATTATATATTATACTTTCATCGAATAACCCCAGTAATCAACCCCATGAACATCACATATGGGTCTAAGGATATCATGGTTCAGCATAATATAAAAATCTTACATTATTTTAAAATAATTATCATGATACATAATTACCTATAAACATGAAACACATAATAACACCCAAAAATAAAAAAAAATTAAATAGCCTTCAAAATTCATTTCAAAGATAATATTTCTACTCAAACTCAAAATGGATGACCTCTATAAATATCCAGGTTATACACATATTAAACCGTACTATCAACTCCCCACAATCCTATAAAAATTACAAAAAACCCCATTTTAAATATCTCATAACATATTAATTGATATAGTCCATTAATTTAATATTAGATTTCTTCCTATAGTTTTGATTCTTCCTTTTAAAAAACAATCCATGTAATTATTTCGCTTTGGATATTTTGGTGAGGAGCTACACCACAGATTAATTGGACCATTAAAATATAGATTCTAATCTATATGTTTTGTACTTTCATAACTATCACATTTCTTATTAAATATTTTATAGTAAAGTGGCCTATACTTTTGAAATATATTATTTATTCACCACCTAAAATTATGTATAAATAGAAATATGATACAACTCACATATATAACATATTGTAGTCCCGTTAAAAAATAATGAGTTTTCAAGAACACATTCTCTTAGAATATTAGTAGAATGTGAAACAATATCTCATACTCAGTGACACAATAATCAATAGACAACACTAAATAATAGAGTCCACTAAACTCAAAAAACATTATGGGGGTGTAATATCATACAATGGAAAAACTGATAAACAAGAGAGTAGAAATATTTCCACAATAATCATTTAATATACCTCCCCAAAATTTTATTTTCACACTATTCAAATTCCATACACTTAAAATTATAGACAAATATTTCATCAGTCTATCTCTTGGAGTAATAATCCAATCAAATACTAATTATATATTTTCAATTCAAATATTGCTATCATATGACCTAATGTAGGTCCAAAAAAACTGTAGAGATTAATCTAGAAATCATAAAAATATATAAATTTTTCTAATTACCTCTCCATTTATCGTTTATCAAAATCCATCAAATATCATACTATTTTCACTATAAGGATTAAATATATTACGGTGAAAATCCAAAAACAATACTCCATCCATAATGTGGACATACACTAGATATCGATATAGATAATAGGTGGGTAATTTTTATATCATAATTTAATAAATATAGTTTAAATAATAGTGGAAAAATTTATTGTATAAAAGATAAAACAATTCTATCAAAAACTTTTTTCTGAAATGTGTGAATAGTTATTCTGAATTCAATGATCATCTGAGAAAAAATAAATTTATAGTAGTTTGGATCCAAAAATCATATATCGAGACTTCAACCCCTCATACCATGAGTATCAAATTGTACTATGATATATATCACTTATAAGGGAAAGTGAAAAATATTATAATATGCCCTTTGTACATATAGAGGTAGAAACCCAATATATAAGTTTATAAGAATAAAAAAATTCTATTAGAGAACATAAATTCATATAGTTCAATGAGCTTTATAACTTAAACCGCTTCCATTTCTTTTATAGGAAAAATTGAATTTGTTCTTATATTATGTCTAATAAACACATGATATGGATGTTAAAATTATATGGAGTATATAAAATTCAAAATGCAGTTAGTTCTATTCAAAACTGCTTTTCAAATGGCTAGTTTGGTAAGTCATGGTGTGCTAGAACTCAGTGTTGTGTGTAGTTCAAGCTATTGAATTACTTTAAAGAAAACAATTTACAATGAAATATTGGGGTGTAACATTATTCCACCATTTTGTAAATCTCATTCATTCAATTTTAAAATTGGGATTGTGAACTTCATTAAATGTCCCATATCAGAAAAGGATTCTATGAAAATATCACTTTAAAAGAAAGAAAGAGAAGTACAAAGGTCACCCGAGATAACCCATTCTAGTATTTCATGTAGGAATGAATGGGTATGGAAGATAAAATAAGTGTCATGTTCTGATGGAGAGTGATATAAAACATGGTCAGGAGAAAGATAACAATGGGAAAACAACAAACTTGTGATGGGTTAAAAAGTCAATCGTTTCCCTGTTGGAAAAGTAAATGGATAACATTTTTGTTTTAAGTTCCATATCAGAATGTTGACTAATTTATTTATGAGATTGACTAAGAACATTTAGAGGTATAGTTACTTTTTTTATATAGTTCCATCCTTTAATAAATTTCAAAAAATAACTAATCTTTTACCCAAATGAAGAGTATTCAAGATGACTTGGTCACACCAGAAAAACTATAATCAACTTTAAGAGAATCACATATTCCACAAAAGATGAACTATATATTTAAATTGTATTTAGATATTAAACTAAAAAATTGTTTTTACAAGATCATATGTTCCACAAAATGGAAAATCCTTAATAGAAATAAATACTAATCTTAATTTCCAAAATTAAAGAAATAATACACAATGTCCAATAAATATCATTCAATAAACAATTGTCTTAAAAATCATTCAATATAATCCAAACTAAGATTGAAACCCAAAACTCAAAAGAATTTAATCACATAGTCTTTAATAGTAAATATTTACATTTATCTACAAATAAAATCTACTAATCCTAATGTCTCAAACTGATGTGTAATTAATAAAATCAATAATCTTTATGATAGGATAATCATTTAAATTAATAACCTAAATGTCTTTAATTCCATGATAAGAACACAGATTCACCCAAAAAAATCCACAATTACTTCTCAAATTAAATTCTATAGTATTCTATTTTCCTTAGGAATATAGTGTTTCCAACAGAGAAAAAATCATCCAAAATAAGATTTATCACATCATCACCAAATAATTTTTTATACTAAGGATATCCATTTGAAAAAACATAAGATCTTAAATAAACTTACTATTGATCAATAAAATCATTTAACAAAAAATAAATAGTCACACAAACCCATGCCTTCACGTAGTCTAGTGGAATACATGAAATCCCAATCGTACTTTGGTTGTGGGTTTGATTCCCACAACTTTGTCTAACGTGACGAGTTGTCACACAACCTTCATGTTTTCCCATTTAATAAAATATATTTTATAACATTCCCAAAATCAGATAAATTTCATAAAATAAGCAAAACATTATTTAACCCCAATTGTTATCTCATACATCGCATTTTCAAGCAAAAAATTTATATCCTATAATTTCCTCAAATTCAGGGATCATATAAACACAAATGGTTTTCTATAACTATATCCACAAAAGAAAACAAAATTCTTTCTCAAATATTATTTTCAAATAACAAACTGCAGGGTCACACATACAAGATAAAAGTCTTCCAGAGTAATCCCATAAAAAAGAGCATCAATACGTTTAAAAATTTATCCATATATTTATTTCCACTTACATTCTTCCATGATCTATTTTTTTATCATATGGAATAGGGAATTGACTTTGGTATTTCCCAGGTTCCCAACATTTACGACAACTAACAGTAAATTTGTTCTTTGGAGTATTTTAATTTTCTTCCTTAGTAATCTTCATTTTTCCTCGGAAATTATTTAATTTATGTTCTTCTTTCCCACACATAAATCATTTCTTGGTTCAATTGAGAAACATTCCTAGTTGTATCCTTCCACATATCCTGCATGATATAAATTGAGCATTCTTTTCTCCATATTCTCCACTACTGGGTCCCTAAACATTCTCCTCCTTTTTTTCTTTTTTTAGTTTCAGAGTTTCTTAATGTATATGTTGTTGATCATGTTTTGGAAACGTACTTCGTTATGAACACAATTTTTTTATGAAATTAAACATTCAATTTAGTTGCACATTTTTTACCATCGTTCCAACCTTGTACATCATTTTCAATGTTACTATGACTTCCTTGGAATCCTTTCATTGACTAAAACCAAAAAGCATAGTGTGAGTAACAATAGTCATAAAAATATTTAGATAATATCATGACAACTTATTTTCAATCTTAAACACCTTAAGATTAACCATGTTTATTTATTCTCATCTTATATTAAAATCGTTCAAGTCAGTTTGTAATGAAAATGTGAAATATCCTAAGCATATCTCCTAGGAGTCTCTAACCTGCTCCGCAGTAAGGCCCACTGTTGTGTACCGGGAAAACCCAGTTCACGTTTGAAACTCCTTGTCATTGTTTTCCCTCCAAGGTATATCTATGCTAGAACCATGTCCACATGCAGTATCCAGATAGAGATTTATTGCCTGGAAAACTCATAAAATTATTAAATTTCCATATCACAAGGAAGTTCTTCTATAATAATCCTTATCGTCTATCTTAGGGTAATATTTCCTAATAAGAGTATATCTAAATATAGTTTCCAAGGTTATTGCTAAAATTACTCTGAAAGAAACTATAACACCCATACACTAGTTTCCCAGACTCTATGCATTATTACATAAAATTGGCATAATTATAAGGAATCATATCCGGAAAGGCCGATCAGTTTATCTATCTTGGAAAATAGATTACATAAATGAACATCACATTACAATTTATATCTTAAAATACAACATATATATTCCTTTGATAATTCCATTATTATCAAAGATTAAAATTTTATAGAAAATAGAATACACTTTTTGGAATCCTGAGAAAATAAAACATAAGATAAGGTGAGATTAGATGTTCAGTAAGGACAAACAATATATCGGAAGCTATCATAAATAATCGTAAACTTTTATGGTAAGGTATAAAATTGAAACACAATCCATTTATACATAAGATTTAGTATAATTTGAAAAATATAAATTAAATAATATCATTTACTTATTCACAGGGATATTCTACTAGTAGAATAATCACATGTAACAACAATAACTAATCTCATAATGATGGATTTCATAATGACGGACATCTTAAAGACAATTTCAAGGCCCCGTGCCCAGACTCTAAATATAAATTTTGTCAAGGCCTTGTGCTAAGACACTAGTTTGTCTCATTAGACATAACGATTCATAAGAGAGACTATAAAGGGCCCCTACCATCACGTACTAGGTCTAATTCATTCCTTCACATTAAGAGGGTGAAACATAATATAAACATTATTATTAAAACTAGCATATGAAGTGTCAATTCTTTAAGCACATATAATGAATGGTATAAAAATAGCACATCCAAAGTCAAACATAACTCATTCAATACAATAAGGAATATTGTATTATAGTAACTAAACCTCAATGAAGAATAAAATACAGTGAAGGATATTGACATATATGAAAATAATTAGTAAAACGATTTGAGAGAAACATCACATTTTTCTTGAAACATTTAAAAGTCACACTATTTATCAAAGGATTTATTTAGAAGATATTTTTTAATCAAAGTGTCCCATACCACATTGAAACTTCTGAAAGGAATTTTAATATCAAACCATTCGTGTCCATATAAATAAATCCTTAAAACCATTTTTTAAACATGTAAATTAATGAAAATGATTTAAAACAATAAATCTTTAAAACAAGGTTTTAGTTAAAGAGTTCTTAACCAAATGAGAGATGCCTGAATATAAATAATTTAGGACTAAAATTAATAAACAATATAACATGATGATAATAAAGGGATTCATGATATAAAATGTCAAAGAAAAGTATATACACCATATTAAAGTGAATTGGTGGATAACAACAAGAAAGTCTCAGTGGAATGTAAATTGTGATGAAATTCATTATAAAGACCATTTATTTAGATTAAGGATAATTCAATGATATTATTATGTGTGAAAAATATAAATACATTCAATATTATTGGATAATTAGTGTAAATCAGTCAGAGGATATTCACACAAACTATTTTAAAAATAAAACCAATGACTTGGATGTGTAACTCAATGAATGGAACTTGAGTTATGATTATCTGTATCATGTTCATATCAATGACATGAGAATTTATCAATGGAGTGATTATGTGTATAAAAAGTATATCCAGTCAAAGGGGGGTGGAAATTACTAAATAAATATGTAAATAGTGATTTCAAAAATATTTAGGGGGTAAAATAATCAATGAAGTATGCGTAAAACCCAATGAGTAGAAATTGAAATTAGAATTTTCCTTACCGATTTGGTAACATATGAAACATACACCCCATGAAATAAGGATCATACAATGAATATGTAAATACCCATACATTAAATTATATTACAAAAATAGTACAATCATAGGCAGTACATAGACTACACAAAAGGAAATAATGGAAAATATATCAAGAATCTCACGGGGATAAAAAGTGAGATGAAAACCCCGTAAGTTATATTTTAATTTAGTGGAGGGTATGTTTAAACTCCTGTATAATGGTAAAATCATTGTTATTAAATTATAAATGAACCACATAAATATATATGATATCATATATGAACCTATAATATTTATTTGCTAATAATATTTCAGTAGTATCATTGTTTCAGGTGTAAACTGATTCATTTTCCTTATATGTTTTGATATGTAAGTCATGTTGGTTACAGCTATTCTGTATTTTATTCATATCATGAATTATATTATGTTTTAACACATTATTTTTTAATCATAAAATGAAAATTATTCATGAATGACTATGATGGGGAATGAAATCTCATCGTGTCATGGTGTTGGTAATCCATACCTACGCACGAGCGGCAATTACATTCTATTCGTAGTGAAATCGTATGTAATTTAATGGTATATTGTATATACATAATAATTTAATTTATATATTTATTATTTATATCAATTATACTCATTATTATTCAAATGCAAATAATGATGTGTTGAATTACAAACTACACCACGATGTGGAGACGGTAAGTCGTACGCACGCACGCATGGTGAATTGTCATTCATAGGATGGATGAAATAATTAATATGGTTTTAAAATATTTATAATAACATAAATTTATGTAGAAGGTACTTTATTTGTTAATTTTTTATTTAATCAAAAAGAAATAGGAAATGGAATAAGAAAAGAACTTTGAAAGAGCTGACGAAATAATTATCTCTTCTTCAGGTGCATCAATATTTTTTAGTACAAAAGGAATCTTTAGAATGGATTTATGAAAAAATAATTCTTTTAGGATGAATTTAGGGTAGTTGGTAGAATATTTTATCCTGGTTTTGCTGAGCCAAATCGCTTTGGAGGTGTCAATTTGGGAGAAGGGGAAGTATACTTTTATAAGGGAGGTGAGGGGTGCCTTAGGAAGAGTATTAAATATTATTTTATTATAAAATAATTTACCATTTTTAATTTCTCTAAATGGATTTATTTCTAGGATAACATGGGTATGGGTCAAAAACCATTCATCCAATAGGTTTTAGATAAGATTAGGTCGCCATATCAACCAAATCATTTAGATTTATCACTTAGTTAAATAGTTTATCATTTACCATGTCTTCTAGTAATATTATAATACATGGTTAATAAATGTGATATAAAACAACAAAATAACTTAATGTGGTTCATTAATGACATATATATCATTATATAAGTCCTTTTTCTGAACCTCTGATTTTGAAGACTATTATATTGTTTAATAAAATATTAATTTTTTAAAAACTCATGTATGTAAATTTTGACACTATTTAGTATTCGGTTTTTGTGAAAATAATAACAATATTAATTATTAAAAAACACATTTAACCAACCAAACATTTGATATTAACCATGAAAATTCATGCATGGAATCAAAAGATTCAGTTTACATTTATTTTAATATTTATAATATCAATTATTTTAAGATTTCAATAATAAGGTAATAAATTCATCATCATTATGTCATATATAAATTTAATTATCTAATGTCTAATAATTATAAATTAAATAACATTATGTAAGAAATATTTTTATATTTCTAATGAAAATTTTTTTAGTCGAATTTATCTTATGTATAACCCTATATAAAAAATAGTGTAGTTATTAAAATTTGAATTTAACATTTTTCACTCTACTTAAAATAAAATATAATAAATGTCCTTATCTAATCCAAGTGGATCAAGAAGGATCATATTTTCATCCTAAGTATTATTTTGTTCAAAATACAACTATAAAATAGAAATAGGAAATGTTTTGGAGTAATTATAGTATCATTTTTACCTTTAATTAACTTATTTACTTTTAAACATGTAAATAAAATTCAAAATTTACTATTCACTAGAAATTATTTTTATTCTATTGGACCAAATTTTAATTACTTATGTCAACTGTTTCTCTCTGATTTTTGAAATTCAATTCACAGAAGCGGTAAAATTATATTTTAGGCAAATTTACAAATGATCCTTAAAGTGGTTAAATGACGGTAAAATGATCAATAAAATTATATGTATATATTCTAATTATTAAAAGACATAAATGAATTACATTGAACAAATATATGTATTCTGTATATATTTTTACTTTAAAAAAAATTAAATTAAAAAAATTATTTATATAAAAATCTTGTTTCAACTAATAACACAATGTTTTTCACTATTCTTCAAAAATTGAATGTTTTTTGAAAATTACCCAAAATTCATCCAAAGTTAAATTTGATATTACAAATTTAAAAATGATGTCTATTTTACCAAATTCAAAACCTATAATTTTTATTAATTAATTTTAAAAATAATTCTCGTTCTCAAAACTAGAAAGCGGGTTTCTGAGAAGTATAATTTATCAAAAGATTGATATGTGTTTATGTCCACTTTTAATGTAAAATTACATCCAATGAAAAAAATTGGATTAAATGATAAAACTATAATCTAATTATAAATAAACTCGATTAAAATTTATACTTTAATACTATAAATTATCTTCATTGAAACAGTTTTCTTCAATTAAAATTTAGTATTTTTCACTATTTATCAAAATATGAAAGTCGTCAATGAAACACTGAAAATTTATCCAAACTAAATTTTTATGTCATGATTCTATTGTAAATGTTTATTTTGTCAAATTTAATACATAAAAGTGACAAATATTGGATTTAAATAGGGTTCTCCATTAAAATGTTATAAAATTGCATTTTTTTTGAAAAATACTTCTTTTATCTGAAAAATAAAATTTGTACTTAAATTATTTCTCGGAAACCCATTATCTGGATGTTAAAATCATATGGAGTGTATAAAATTCAAATTTTTGTTAATACTATTCATAACCTCCTTTTGAATGGCTAGTTTTATTAGTCGTGGTCCGCTCGAAATCAGTGTTGTGTGTAGCGCAAGAAATTAAATTACTTTAATGAAAATACCATACTATGAAATATTGGGGTGTTAATGGTAGAGTCAGGCTGGTGGGACGGCCTGGTCCCACACTAGACTCAGCTCAAATCGGGGGAAACCAGAGTGGAGACTTGATGAGGTTGACCATAGTGATCAACCGCGATGATTTCCTATGACAGTTGATAGTGGTGTAGTGGAAGCTCGAGCTACCTTGTGTGAAATGACCGCGCGACCAGTCTGTGGGTGCTCGAACATGAATGTTTGTCGGTGTAGTAGGTGGACTAATTTGGAATATCTGTACACATGTGTTAGGTCCATGAGAGTTGGTGGTTTTACCCCGACGGTAGGTTTGCAGGCCCTGAAAAGTCTGCTGGCAGCATCTCTCAAACGACCGTAACTCTTAAACAGAGAATCCAAATGATGTGATGTCCGAGTTAGTGTGAAATTTATTTTAAGATTGTAATATAAATATTTCATGAGTCTCTTAATTTTATTATTTTAGACTATTATAGGTTGAGTGAGTTCTCGGGCTTCTTTTCTTGAGGGTTCAGTGCGACATTACATCCACAACATTGGATTGTCATCCCCTATATATGTCAAGTCTTAGATATTGTTGTGTTCTCCCTTCGTGGGACCAGAGTGATATCATATATCATCACTATTGGAGTATTTTTTATCTTCATAACCACCCTGAGGAGGGTGATGATCTTTTGTATATCGGTCCACATTAGTAGTGTTTTTGGAATCATTGGTATACAATCCCCTACATAACAGGTCAAACCAGATTGGGTTGTTGTTGTCCCCCGACAGTTCTAGGCATGACCCCCACATTATGTATCATAGTATTCTTTGACCAATTTGTTCTCTTTTTGTGGGGTCCAAATGAACTATACCTCCCTCTCAAGTGTCTCTGATGACATCACGGCTCGAGGAGTAAGTTTTCCCAGAACGAGCATTGCTATGAGCAGAATCCTACGGATGGAAGTTGGTTTTGACCTAATCGTTGTGTAGTGTCAATCTTGAGTATATCATAGTTTCCTTACATCTTGTATCTATTATATAGTTTTACATCCCAGTATTGAGCTTACTATACATGGTGCTTCATATATAGTTGTTTTCGTGGAGTCATTCTATGTATTGTTATACTGACCCCTACATGATCTTTGCACACACGTGTTATGTATTGTGTAGATAATGTCCCTTTTGACAGTGTCCTGGAAGGACCAGTAGGAGATGGAGCATAGACGAATATGGGTATTCTGGATTGTTTATTGAGAGAATACATTTGACGTAGTCATTATCCTTGGAGTAGGATGAACTTATAAAGTTTCAATTGCACATGTGTTACAGATTCTTGTGGTGGGTTCATAATTGACCCTATTTACTTTTCCATTACTTCATGTTGTACTCTGGTATTTGGATCCTAGTCCTATGGATGAATTATATTAGTTGTTTTACATTCCAGAATTGTGAGGCTTGGATATGTGTGAGTTTTTACAAGTTTGTTAGGCTACCACCTCCCATTTGTAGGAAATGCCTACATAATGCTAGTAACCTATACAAAGCATATTCAAGGCATGAATAGGGAAGTCATGGCTTAGGCCCCACTAAAATGGGTTGTGATAGAGTGATATCAGAGGAGCCAGTTTCGACTTATGGTTTGAGGGTTTGTGTGGACGGTTTGGGGAAATAGTGTTAAACATTTCGAGTTTAGATTTCAGGCTAGGGACTCTAGTGTTGGGGCAGCAGATGATGTATGCATACACCAAGACTCTGATAACATGCATTTCAACTTGATACTTGAAAACTCTAGTTGGAAGGGAAAAAATACTACATTCATCTTATAGGAATGGTTGTGCCTTCCATTTCCATCTTGAGTCATCTTCCCAAATATACACTATTGATTGTGGTACATATTGCTTTACTCTAGATTTCCTCCACGAAGAAATATAGTCAAAATTATATTGTGTGATCATGATGATGATCCACATAGTGACTAGGAATTAGTACAATGGAATTTACAGGAGATATAAACTATAGGTTGTTTACTATCTATACCACCAAATATTGGGAAGCAACTACAACCAACACTAACTACCGAGGATTCCCACAGGTTGAGTGCATTGATAATGTTTCAGAGGAAGAAACCTCTAAGGTTTTAGGGTGAGCAAGATCCAAATATGGTTGAGGATTGAAAATAGGTATTCTGTAATGTCTCAGAATTTGTTTTATTATATTTAAAAATTAAATGGAATTATTACAAGATCATGCTTGTTGATGACGTGCGATTCTGTGGCCCAGAGTGCCCGGATGAAATGTTTCAAATAAATTAAAATTTTAAACCGCACGCCTGAGCAATTATACTAAAAAAGTGGAATATATTTTAAATGAGTGCCCATATCTAAAATCCAAGGGCACCATTATTTTCAAATCAGCGACATTACCTTAGGCAGGTCTTAACATCTATTGGTGTGGGTGAGCTACGTGAGTTAGTTTTTCGATGTTTAATGAAAATAATATAATATAAAAATTTATTTTATTTAAAAGATTTCTTTTTAAGCAGTGTCCTAATTCCTCCTTATTTAAAAACTTTCTTATGTAATGTATTTAGGGCTTGCTGCATAACCCTATGAAATTAATGATTTTCTATTAAATATTTGGAGGAGAACCCGTTGGCAGATGATGATGAAACGAGCAAACGACGCCTCTAGGATTCGATGAACCCCACCAACAAACGTGAAGAGGTATTCATTTTTCCACCGAATAGAGGCAGGGTTTGTTATTTAAAATATTCTTTTACCTATTTTGGATTAAATGAGGAACTCAGATCAACCCATGAACCGGTTGATCCATGGATTTGTTCATTTTTTCAAGAGTGTTTTTATTGGGTTGATTTTGGGAAATTAATCCATGTTAGATTATAGTTTTTATTCAGCTTTATTTGATCCTACTAACGGGAGCATATAAATTCCATGAAGAATGATGACAGAGGTTCATTCCTCTATTTGATTTTGGATTTCTTTCCCATTTATTTTTCTCGTGCATTCTCCATGTTTTTCATGGGGTGGAGAACAACAGATTTGCAGTTACTGTTTTGGGTGTCAGAAAGGTATCACATGACATGTGACCCTTGTCACACGGCCAGTTAGACCCATCCTAAAGCTCGGTGTGTATTCTGGGAATAACAGGGACTTGGGATGGACTAAATTTCATTGTAACTTGACATGTAGACCCAATGCGGCATGACAGAAGTGACAACGTTTGTATCGACGTGTATACATGGGATAGATGGATAAGAGGTGGAGAACATGGCCATATAATCCACCACATGGCCTGACGAGGCTAGTAATGCGGGTCACCCCGTGTTCTGGTTACATGGTTTGGCGTACATGGGTTAAGTCCATATACGGGCACATAGCCATTGTACACAGCGCAGACCCCAGATACTTTGACACGGCCTATGATCCTTTCTACATGCCATGTAGTTTCATTTTACATGACCATACTTGCGACATGGGTTGTAGTACATGGGCATTACCCAGGGTAAGAAGACACAGCGTGTGACACTTCTACATGCCATGTGATTTTCAGTACATGGATTGATCTTCTTGTACACAGTATCTTGGACATGTTTCATTTGGGTTTGTTCCCCTTTTTCTTGTTCCCCTAAAGTTCATGTTTCATTTATTATTACAGGTGTATGATCCCTTTAGCAGGACATTCTAAGATAGAGTTAGGTTTCCCTCCAAGATGACCGGAGATAGATCCTCTATCCATTCTTGACATAGGTAGAGTCATGTATCAACATGAATACTTCCATATGGCACCGATTCTCTACCTAACAGGTGAGTTCCAGATGAGTCACGGTATCCGCCAAGGCCCTGTGAGTGATCCTCATCTGTGTATAATGATCTTTTCCCCACTCAAGAGTGTGTTCTCACAGAACGTGAACATCTATCTCTCTTGACCTTTCCCAAAATATAATACTTTTCAAACGGACGTCATCATATTTATTAGACTGATGGAGTATGTTCTCCCAAATGAGTGCTTCGGGGAGCCTTTGAATTGAATCCCTAGTTGGGGTATGTTGTTGTGTGACTATTCCTTAGACTATGGGTTTTGGATTTCAGTATATTTCGATTTCTTTATCATATTATATGTTCTATAGACATATATTGTATAGATCTGAATATGCCTTTCTTTTGAGTATTTCTTTGTAATTTTCGGGGCCCTCTACTGAGTATTGTTATACTCACTCATGCACGGGCTTTGCCCGCATGTATTGTGTCTTGTACAGACGAGCAGCCTTTTGGAGGAGTCCAGGGAGGACCATGGAAGAACTGAGATTTTTGAGTTTCATACTGGACAAGGATTTCCTATGGATACGATCAGTAATCCCGGTACCTTTCAGTGTTTATAGGTTGGACTTTGTAGTTTTTAGTCTCTTGCTTTTTGTGGTCTTGTCTTATGGAACAGTTTACTTTCAGTACTTTACTTTCCATCATACTCTTTTGGTTGGGTATAGTTGTATGCATTAATTTTTGTTCCCTAGTGTTTTTTTACATTTTATCATTGTGGGATTGGAGATGTGTGTGTGTGTAGAAGTAAAAAGGCAATGCCTCCCTTATTATTAATATGCCTACTCGGTGCTAGTCCCCATCCCCTGGACTATTAGAGACAAGAATGGGGAGTCACGGCATGGGCCCCATTGGGATGGGTCGTGATAGAGTGATATCACATGTGATCAGTTCTAACATGGATCCAAGAGTCTATGGGGTTGGTTTGGGGCAATAGTGTCAGATATTTTGATCTCGACTTTCATGATAGAGACTACATAATTGGTGCGGGCTTCCGACATATCCATACACTAGAACACTGATAAACTACTATTAGACTCATTATAAGAAAACATTAGTTGTGAGGGAAATGAAATAATGGTACATGCATCATATAGGAATGATTGGTGTTTTTTATGTCGTTTTTATCAGATATTTAGATATACTTGTTAACCATGATACATATTTTTTCATTACAGGATACCTCCACAATGCATACCCACTAGGATTCAACAGCGCGATCATGAGAATGACCCCCTTAGTGAAGATTTTTTTAAATAGAGACTAGTTCCCCAAGAGTTACCACCAAGTAGTGAACCTACTATACCACCACCAATAGAGAATCATGTGGTACCTATAGTACCAACCAATAGGGAGTGCAGGTTGAGCAGGCTCCATGAGTTCCAGAGATAGAGACCCCTCAGGATCCAAGTTGAGACCGACCCTCAGGTGGCTGAGGACTAGCTTGAGGTGGTGACTAGAGTTTTTCATCTAGTGAGGACACCAGCAGACCAGATGGTGATCCAGGGAGCGAGCCTTCTTTCCGGGTTCAGAGGGACGATGGTGAAGTCTTACCACACAGATTCACGAATAGGAGAATCCTTCATGGATAGTGTTTGAGTTACACTTTTGGGAGGATTTCTCTCCAGTTATGCTAACAGAAATGTGCATCCAAGAGCTTCTTCAGCTCTAGTAGGGAAACTTGATGGTAGCTGACTATTCATCGAGGTTTACTAACCTTGCTAGGTACTCGGTTGATATGGTCGGGGATCAGTACTTTAGAGCTCTAACCATAAAATGGGGTCTAATAAGGTACATTCGAGCTATTGTCGTGCCTCTTTCAATTTCGACTTATGCTGGAGTGGTCAAGTGAGCCTTGGTGATCAAGAGCTTCTTAGCATATTAGATATAGCTGAAGACAATCAACAGCTGGCAGATGGGTGAGGAGACCTCGGTAGCAGCAAGCTGACATCAGGGATAGGGATCAGGACATGAAAGACATCATAGGAGGACCTAGGATATGGGATCGATAGTCCATGGCTCTCAATCTGGATCTAGTCATCCTAGGGAGAAGTGGTGATACTCGTGTGATGGTAGGGGACATCTCGCCAGAGATTTTCCAACCAGTCGAGCTGCTGATAGGGAGGTTGTAGATGGACCACCGAGGTAGAGGCAGAGACTATAGAAGACAGACCCGCCAGGCGGTGGATGTGGTAGAGGAGAAGGGAGAGCTGTAGGTGGTGGAAGATGCTTTAATCTATCTCCAGCCCCCCCAGAGGTCCACACCAGGCTCAGGGAGATGATGGAAATGTGCGGGGACAAGTACATGTGGTCGAGGCATACAACCCAGGGATTCCAGGGATGATCCTAGGTATGATCTTTGTCTTAACTACCTTATTTTCCGTACTTATAAACACAGGTTCTAGTCATTCCTTCATCGCAACATGTCTTGTTTGAAACCATGATATTTTGGTACAGCTGTTGACTTGATCCTTATGTTTGAAGACATATACTTGAGGAGACTCGAATATCACACCCCTTTTTAGAACATGTTATCATACCCTTGTAGGTGAGAGTTTCGGTAGGGACCTCGTGGCGGTAGTGTCGAGGCCTTACAACGTCATTCTTGGTAAGTATTGGTTATCTTCGGTCCATGACCAGATTGACTACTTTAGGATAATGGTATTCTGTGTCTGTAGTGATGGGACGAGGAATTCTTTTGTCAGAGAAAAGCACACCTAGGAAACATATAATGGGCTCATTCATAGGAGGGTGTAGCAGATCAATCATGAATTGGCTACCCTTGACCTCGAAGTAGAACATGTTTCTAGATCCTACTTAACAATAGTATTGGTGGAGTGTGAGGATGTCTTTCCTGAAGATGTTCTAGGACTACCTCCCCTTAGGAAATCGACTTCTATATCGACTTACTCCATGGGATAGCACCAATTTCCTCATCATTATATCGGATGGATCCCACAGAGCTTTGTGAGCTGAGGGTGAAGTTGGAAGATTTGTTGAGAAAGGGTTTCGTAACACCCAGTGTTTCACCCTGGGAGGCCCCATACTTTTTTTAGACCTAAAATGGGAGTCTGAGGTTGTGTGTGGATTACAAGTGCCTGAATTAGGTAAAGGTTAAAAAAATATCCACTGTCGAGAATCAGCGACCTCTTCGATCATCTAAGAGGGGAAAATCATTCTTGAAGGATGACCTTCGATCAGGTTATCACAAGTTATGAGTATGGAACAATGATAAACTTATGATGGCTTTCATATGCCACTATGACCACTATGAGTACATGGTGATGCCTTTTTGTGTGAGAAACTCCCCTATAATTTTTATGGGACTCAAGAACTAGATATTCAATCTGTACATAGACCGGTTCATAGTGGTCTTCATTGTAGGAATCCTTGTGTACTCAGCGTCAGAGGATGGGCACAGGGGACACTTGCGGATGGTTCTAGAAGTACTCCGAGAGCACCGGGTTTTGGGAAACTCTTGAAGTTCCAGTTCTGGATTCAGGAAGTCCAATTTATGGGACATGCCATCTCAGCAGATGGTGTAGCTGTGGACCCAGTCAAGGTGGAGGTATTGTTATCATGGGATCCACCTTGTATCATGATGGACGTGCAGAGATTCCTTGGGATGAATGGATATAACCGGAGATTCATTCTGTATTTATCACGAATATCAACACCGATGATATCCTTGACCAGGATGGGACAACCCTTCATATGGATGGACAAGTTCCAATAGGCTTTCGAGCGTTACAGAAAGAGTTTTAAGTGTGCCTCGATCTTGAGATTACCGGAGGAGGGTTTCATGTATGTAATTTTCTATGACACAGAAGGGACCAGGCATGGATGTGTCCTGATGCAAAGATGAGCAATGGTTGCTTATGTTTCATGCCAGCTTAGGCCAGATGAGTAGAAATATGTGACCCATGATCTCGAGTTTCCAGCGGTAATCTTTGCATTGAATATGTAGATACACTACCTTTTGGGTGAGAGGTTTATCATCTACTCCGACCAAATGAGCCTCGTGTATATTTTATCGCAAAAGGATCTGTATCTGAGGCAGAGGTGTTGGCTCGAGTTCCCCCTGGATTATGATTTGAGATCATCTATACTTGTGGGAAGGGGAAGAAGGTGGTATATTCTCTTAGAAGAATGTTGACCTCACAGTTGTTGAGCGAGGCAGCAAAGTAGTTAACAATGTTGCAGTTATACTTCATGGACAACGAGTATAAAACTTACCTTCATTCGATGGTTGTAACCCTTCCACACATACAAATAATTAAGGAGGAACAACTTGGGGATATTGATTGTGAGGTTTTATGTGCTCAGTTATCCACATGACATCCTTCTGAACGATATTCGCAAGGTGGGGAGCCGATAATTATTTTAAGGGGATGCACTGTTGTACCAGTGGTGTTGTGGGAAGAGGTCCTGAGGGAGCTTCATACAAGCCCTTTGGAGATACATCCTGAAGTGGAAAATATGTACCAAGTTCTCTGATGATAGTTCTGGTGGTCAGGCATGAAGAAGGCAGCAGCAGAGTTCGTTTCTTGATTCCTTACACGCAAGCAGGTGACGAATGAGCACCAGGTTCCTATAGAATTAGCTCACCCCTTGGAAGTTTCAGAGTGGAAGTGGTATAGAATATCTATAGACTTATTGATGGGATTTAAACGGATATCCAAGGGGCATGATTCCATTTGGGTGATCGTTGACTGACTCACCATATTGGCCCACTTCATAGCTATCAGGGAGTAGAGTTCTGTGTTGACCTGGGAGGCCTCTAATTTTAGGAGATTGTTCATCTTCATGGCGTCCCTTCGACAATAGTCTCATATTGAGACGTCCTCATTACATCACTTTTGTGGAAGGGATTGTAGGAGGATTTCAGGACTCATCTACGCTTGAGGATGACGTTCCAACCCCAGACCAATGGTAAGATGGAGAGGTCCATCCTAGTTCTGGATGATATTTTACAGGCCTGTATCTTGGACTTTGTTTACAGTTGGGAGGACCACCTACCACTAATGGTGTTTGTATATAAAAACAGCTACCATTTCACCATTTTCATGACACCGTTTGAGGATTTATATGGGAGACCCTGCCAGTCACCACTTTGCTAGACCGACCTTGGAGAGACAACACTCATGGGTCTAGAGTCGGTATGAGCTACCACCAAGAAGGTACAGATCATTCGGGAGAAGATAAAGACAACACAAAGCTGACATAAGTCATATGATGATAGGTGACGTAGACCTCTGGATTTCGAGGAGGGATACAAAGTCTACCTTCGGGTCTCACCTTTACGGGGGTTATAGAGATTTGGACGGGGTAGAAAGCTATATCTAGTGTTCATATGACCATTCCGGATACTGTCTAGAGTTGGCGAGGTGGCGTAATCCCTATCTCTACTAGCATAGTTTCATCAAATACATAATTTCTTCAACGTGTCGTACTTGAGGATGTATGTGAATGACCCATCACACATCATCGATTAGGGTGAGCTGGACATCGAGGATGGAGTGACATTTGCTAAGTACTCGGTGGAGATTGTGGATAGGTAGGAGAGGATCCTTCATGGGTGATCAATTACCTTGGTGCGCATTTGATGGCAGGTTAGGAATCTTCAGAAGATCACGTGGGAGCGAGAGACTCAGATCTGTTCCAAGTACCCACATCTTTTGGAGTATCATTTTATTTGTATTTTCAGGGGTGTAAAGACACAAGGTTGGGAGAATGTAATATCTCAGATATTCCATGAATTATTTTCAAATATTATATGGAACTATTACGATACCGGTATTTTCAACAGTGTGTGATTCCAAAGCTCGGAGTGCCCGGAATATATGTTTGAAATAAATTAAAATTTTAAAAAGTGTGCTTGTGCAGTTTTCATGAAAAATATTAATATCTTTTAAACAGTTTCCCGGATCAGAAATATTAGGGCACAATTGCATTTAGAGAAGCGACATTACCATATGTGGGGCCTATCATCGACCGACATGTGTTGGTTGCAAGAGTTAGCTTTTTGATTTTAATGAAAATAATATAAAATAACAATTTATTTTATCTAAAAGATTCCTTTTTGAGAAATGATAAACTTCCTCCCATTTTAAATACCTACTTATGAAATGTTTGTAGGGTTATATGCATAAACCTATGAAATTAAGGATTTTCCATTAGAGTTTCGGAGGAGAACCCGTTGGAGGATGATGACGACATGAGTGATCGACGCCTCACAGATTTGATGAACCCCACCAACAAACGTGACGCAGTGACCATTTTTATGCTGAATCGAGGTAAGGGTTGTTATTTCAATTCTTATTTTCCTCTTTTTGGATTAAACAACGAATGTCGGCCAACCCACGAATAGATCGATTCGTAGATTCATACGTTTTTGTGTGATAGTTTTTATTGGGTTTATTTCTAGAAATTATTCCATGTTAGATTATTCTTTTGTTTTTTGTTTCATTTGATCCTACTAACGTGAGTGGATCAATTCCGCGATGAATGAAGGATGATGCTGGTTCTTGGATTTGCTTTTTGATTTTATTTCACCATTCTTGTTCTCATGTGTTGTTCATGTTCTTCATGCGGAGACGAAAAATAAGTCATTATACATACGTTTGGTGATGCAACAATCCCAAATTAGAGATCTGACATCGTGACGACCTAGTAGAGATGTGATGATGATGGAAGAAGATGAATTGTCACAGTTTAGGATTTCTCGTTTTCAAGCATTATTATTGTGGGTGAATTAGAACACGTTTTTCGGGGCTAATAAAAGGCCCAAACCCAAAGGAATCGGCTACATGATTACTGAGAGACCTCAAACGTTCAGTTTTGCGACGATTGAATGGACAAATCAATGTTCAGAGGAGCCCCGAGGCACGGTGATGAAGAATTTCAGTTCTTTAAATTTCCAAAGAACACAATGTGTATCCCAATGAATATGCCCTGTGGTACCAGAGGCTGCAGCTAGGGTTTCAGGTGTCAAACATGTAACACATGACATGTGACCCTAGTCACACGGTGTGTTGGACCTACCCCGATGCTCGACGTGTATTCTAGGAACTACATAGCCACATGAGGAACTACACGACATCAGAAAATGGCGTGTAGACCCTACTCAGCATGGAAGAAGAGACTATGCAGGTCTCGACGTGTATCCAAAGGATAGGCGGACATGAGGTGGTGTACATGGCTGTGTACTCATCCACACATCCTGGGAAGGCCAGTAACATGGGCCACCCAATGTGGTCGTTACATGGGTTGGTGTACATGTGTGAAGGCCATGTATGGGCACATGGACAACATACATGGAGCAGACCCCGTATACATTGACAATGCATGTGATCCTTTCGACACGCCGTGTATTTTCATTTTACATGACTAGCCTGGTGACACGAGTCGTAGTACATGGGTAGTACCCTATGTCAGAAGACATGGTGTGTGGAACTTCTTCACAACATGTACTTTTTAGTAAATGACTTGATCTTCTTGTCCACCATATTTTGGAAATGTTTCAATTGGGTTAGTGAACCTTTTTATTAATAACCTGAAGGTCATGTATCATTCCCTACTATAGGGGTATGATCCCTACAATAGGACTTTCTGAGATAGAGTCAGATATCCCACCGAGAGGCCCAGAGAGAGATCCTCTATCCATTATTGAACCTAGGAAGAGTACAATATCAACCTGACTACTTCCACAGGTCATCGATCATGTACTTAGAAGTTGAATTCCGGATGACTCGTAGAATTCTCCAAGGTCTGGAAGTGATCCTCAGTTGTGTATCGTGCTATTTTCCCCACATAGGAGTGTGTTCTCCAGAAATGAGTGCATCTATCTTTAGTGACTTTCACGACGGATAATACTCCTAGGATAGACATCATTAGAGCTATAATACTTGTAGAGTGTATTCTCCAAGTTGAGTGCTTTGTGGAACCTTTGAACTGAATCCCAAGTGGAAGTATGTTGTTGCGTGACATTTCTATAGACTACGGGTTCAGGATTTGAGTATATCTAGATTGTGTTCTCCAATTCTATGTTCTTTATGCATATTCTGTCTAGAGCTTACTGTGCCTTTCCTTTGTGTATTTCATTGTGTTTTTTGGGGTCTTCTACTACTTATTGTTATACTCACCCCTACACAGGCTTTTCTCACACGGATTGTGTCTTATTCAGATGAGCAGCCTTTTGACAGAGTCCTACTCAGACCAGGACAGGACAGAGCTTTATAAGTTCCCTCTAGGCTGACGTGTTACTACTATTATGAGCATCAGTCCTAGTACCTCTTAGTGTTTATTGGTTGGAATTTTTAGTTTTAAGACTGTTTTTTTGGTGGTCTTGTATTCTGGCCCAGTTTACATTCAGTACATTACTTTTCATCGTACTTTGTTGGTTGGGTCTAGTTGTATGCATTCATTTTTGTTCCCTAGTGTTTTTTACATTTCTACATTGTGGGATTGGAGATTCGTGCATGTGTATTGGTACTTAGTAAATGCCTCCCAAGTTAGTTATATGCATACTCGGTGATAGTCACCAGCCCATGGCCTATTGGAGGTGGACTTGGGGAGTTGCAGCACGGGCCCTTCTGGGAGGTGTCATGACATAGTCAACCATGTTTTCCACCTTGTGAGGATGTATACCGACCATATGTATGTCCTTTCCATGAGACATATTGAGGGATATGAAGGGTGATAGTGGATCTTGATGGCTCAGTCACATGAAGAGACAACTCTCTATGAAATAGACTATGATCATCTCTTCCGATTGGAGTTCTATATGGCCATGTTACAATGGGTATTCATACAAGAGATTCTATATTTGCAGCCTGGAAATATGATTTGGTCAAATTATTCAATGATGTTTATCAATCATTTATACTACTCATTGGATATGGTATTGGAATAGTTGTTCTGGTCTTAGACCTTCGATCTAGGATTGCAATAGGACATTAGGGAATAAGTGGTATCCCTTAGATTTATACCTAATCTAGGGTAATAGATCAATCCCTATTAGTGGAATGTTTTCAAGAAGAAAAGACTCTAGTATTGGGAGTTAGAAGTGGGAACATAGGGGATGATACAATTGAAGTAGGAATCAGATGACATTCATTGGGATCCAAACAAGTTAGGTGCATTAGTAGGTGATCCCAGGGCTCAAGGTATGTGGTGTAGGGCTCTCGAGGTGTTTCTCATGTGACAATCGGGTCATCTGACATGAGATTACCTGATCAGTCAGACATCTTATTGGGATAATTTTGAGGGAACACCTTTAAATAGATATAGATAGGATCATGGTGGTCCATAGGGAGACATACTTGGTAGATGAGTAGGCAGGGCATAAAAAGGTGGTTGGTGGTTCAACCTATTACCACTACCATCACTACCCCCACATTATCCACACTATGCTTAGTGAGTAGGTAGATAAGAACAAGGATAGTTTTGGGCTATGATGTAATCGGACCCCACAGCTCCATGGATGATATGAGGTACAATTTGTTTATTTTCCAACATATCTTCAATTTTTTTGACACAGGTGGAAATCCAAATTTTTATGCAACAAATCTTGTCCATGGATTGAATATTATAGTTGAACCATTGACTCGAACCAAAAATTGGGGACTCATGCTGACAGAGAATTGATGGTCATGCACTTGTGCTGACAGTGTGACCTAACTCTAGGAGGTTAGAGTTTGGGTTGGGATCTCTTGGTAGTGGCGTCGAGGCCTTACGATGTTGTTCTTGGTATGGACTTGTTATCCACATTTCATGCTGTGATTGACTATTTTAGGTGAAGAGAGTTGTGTGTCCATTATGAAAGAACCGTGATTTCCTTTTTTAGATAAAGGGAAATTTAATAATGGAGGCATGGTCTCAAACACTAGAGGGTTTAGTTGATTACTCAATAGTTGGATATCCTCACCATCAGTGTAGTGGATGATATGAGTCCCAAATTTCCTGAAGTTGTGGGCTAGTATGAGGACCTCTTTACTGATGATGTTCTCGGTTTACATCCCCACAAGAATATGGAATTATACATTGATCTACACCCTGGGATGAAATTGATACCTACACCTTTATATTATATGGCGCCCATAAGGCTTTGTGATTTGAGGGTATAGTTGTATGAACTATAGATGAAGGGATTTCTTGGAACCAATGATTCACCCTGGGCATCCCCAGTGTTGTTTTCCAAGAAGGCAAGATTTTTATTGAGGTTAAATTTGAATTTCTAGTTCTTGAAGTTTGTGACTATGAGGAACAATCATCCACTATCGAGGATCACTGACCTATTTGATCATTTGAAATGGGAGAGATGGTTCTCAAAGACTGACCAGATATTTGGCTATCACTAGCATCATGTATGGGATAAGGATATATCAAAGATGACATTAAGATGTTTCTATAGTCATTATTAGTACATAGACATTCTATTTAGCATGAATAACACCCTATAAGTGATTTCAAAAGCTGAGGTAGAGTTTGACAAGGACTCTCATATTGAGGTTACCAAAGGATGACGTCGAGTATGTTGTTCATTGAAATACATTAGGGATTTCACTTGGATGTATCTTGATGATGAGTAAATAATTGATTGACTATGGTTCAAACTAGTGGATTCCACATGAGCTGAGTTATGTGACCCATGATCTGGAGTTCTCAGTGGTAGTAATTTCTTTGAAGATTCAGCGACACTACCTGATAAATGAGTAGTTTTACTTATACACTTATCACAAGAGTCTAATGTATATCATCTATTAAGGGGATCTCAACATGAGATGTAGGTGATGTCTATAGTTCCTCAATGAATACCACATTGAGATTTTCTATACTCATAGTAAGGGGAATGTGGAGGAAGATTATCTTAGGTGGAGATCTATTTTGTAGTTTCTGAACAAGTTGTTAGAGCATTTGTACTCATTGTAGATATCCTTAATTGATTGATAAGGATTAGCATGCCTCTAGTTGATAGATTTCACCCCTACACTCTTATATTGAGTTAGGAAGGCACATATTGTGGATATCAACTATGACACCCTTTGTGTTATGATTTAAAAAAGGCATAATCCTAATGGATATTAAAAAGGTGGAGAGCACGTCTTTATTTTCATATTATGCACAGTAGTACCCATGGTATTGTATGAGGAGGTTCTGGGGGTGTTTCATATGTCCTGTTTGGTGGTAAATCAATTTATGCAAAAAGAAGTACAAGGACATCGAACATATATTTTGGTGGTTAGGGATGAAGAAATGGGGTGTATAGTTTATTTCTCTGTGCCCTATTGGTTTGCATGGGAAGGCTGAGCACTGGCTTCCAACTGGATGAGCACAACCCCTTAAGGTGACAGAATGAAAGTGGGATGAGATATCAATGAAATTCATGATGGGTTTACCGTATATGTATGTGGGACACAATTCCATCTGGGTGATCATTGACCATCATACTAAGTCATCCCACTTCCTAGAAATCTAAGAGAAGTGTTCCGAAGAGATCTTGGGCCACCTATAAGTGCAGGAAATAGTTTGACTCTATGGAGTACCATCAGTGATAGTTTTATATCATGATGCTCACATTAAATCCTAGTTATGGTAGGGATTGTAAGAGGTATTTGGGACCCATGTTCCCTAAATCACAATGTTTCACCCAAAAAAGTACAACCAAACTGAACAGACTATTCAGGTTATGAAGAACATTTTATGTGATTTTAATTTTTTACTTTTTTCATTGTCGGGAGGATCAACTTCCATTGGTTGAGTTTCAGTACAATGACAGCTACCATTCCATAATTGGTATGGAACCATTCAAGGCTTTTTATGGGGGACCCTATGGGTCACCACATTTCTGGACTGACCTAGGATAGTTAGTACTCATGGGCCTGAAGTTAGTGGGAGCTAAAAAAGAGAAGTTGTGTATCATCTAGGAGAAGATGATTAATGAAAATAGGCATAAAAAGTCCAATTATGATATGAAATAGAGGCCTTTGGATTTAAAGGAAGGACACCATGTTTTCCTTTGTGTTTCACATTGACATGGATTATAGAGATTTTTCCAGGGTGAAAAGCTATCTCTGTGGTTCAACGGAAATTTCAAGATACATCTTAGAGATCTAAGTTGGAATACCTCATGGATCTACCTCTTTTGTTAGATTTTGTAAACGATGTATTCCATGTGTCACATCTGACAAGGTACGTGCATGACCCATCACAAGTTGTCAATTGGGGAGAGATGTACATCGAGGATGGAATGAATTTTTCTAAGTACCTAGTCGAGATCATGGATTGGATAGATAGGATCCTTTTATAGAGATTGATTCCTTTAGTTCATGTTTGGTGGTAGGAATGAAAAATCTAAGAGAGAAAATGGAAGGGAGAGGCTCAAATTGATGCTCAGAACCCCGATCTATTTGAGTATCCCTTGATTTGGATTTCTGTAATGTAAATCCCCAAGATAGGGATAATGTAACATGTAATATTTTTCATCTATTATTTTTAGATATTATATGGATTTTTAGGCCATTATCTAAGACTACATGTGATTTTTAGTCCTAATGTGCTCTGAATAAATGATTATATTTTATTAAAATATTTTATAGCATACACATGTGGTAATCTTGAAAATTTAGAATAACATTTAAAAATTTTCTAGAATTATAAATTTGTGGGGCCCATTGAGTTTAGAATTGCAGTATTATCCTAGTAATGTCCTAACATTAGTTGTCATGGGTAATTTGTGAAAATGTTATCACGTTCCTTTTAAAAGAAGAAAATTATTTAAGAAAATTATAATAACTGTTAGTGCAACAACACAGGGAAATATTTTTCCCTTTAAATGAATCCCTATGTCAAAGATATATGGTTAGCATCATAAAACTAGAATTCCATGGAGACTCTGGGAAGAAACTTATTGTGATACTTTAATGTTTGGGAGAATTGATCCTTTTATCGAAGATCAATAAACACCGATCATTGAATATTTGGACAACGATGATGGAACATATACCATTCATTGTCAGCGTGTGATCTGAATCCAGGTATGATGCATTATTTAAATTTTTTCGTATTATTGATTCCTAAGAAGAATATGGACCAATCCATGAATTTATTGATCAATGTTTGAATTGTATTTTTTGGTTGGGTTTATTTGTGTGGGTTATTCAAGATGATGTAATATTTATGATTCAATTTTATCATAGATTAATTTACCACTATAACATTGATGAACCATGATCGACAAAAACATCAATAGAGGTTGTTACCTCTTGATTTCATTGTTCTTTTCTCCCTCGACCCATAGTTATTTGTGTGTTCTTATTTCCCCCCATTCTTTGGAACCCTTTGTGAAAAAATTACCATTTCCCCTTAATTTTTTATAGAAAAAATATGAAACAATAGATATAATATCACAAAGACATGAAGGAGGTGTGAAAAAAATAGAAGCGGTGCAATTTAATTGGTACTTTGGTCTGGCATGTCAGTAGGTGTAGGTTGGGGTGGTGGCTTTGGCCAGTTTGGGCGAGTTAGGTGGCATGGGTCTAGGCAACCAACTGTAGGGACGATGGAGGTGGCCAGTGGATGTGAAACATGGTGGAAGGATGCATGGGACCACATGGGAGGACACTAGGAATTTTTTGGGTCAACAGAGGTGGATGCTATGTCAACACTGTGTGAGGAGCGATAGCAAGTGAAGTGGGATGGGCCAGGTGGACTGGGTCATGTCAATGGGTTGGGTTGAGTTGGTGGGTTGGGTCAGGAAAGTGGGATGAGTTAGACCTAGGATATATTCATCAAAACTGGGGTGGATCGCCATTATGGTGGAACACAGTTATCGACTTTGGTGTTCGGCTTTTATGCCATAGGCACAACAACCACACATCGAGTCTGCAGGAAATCAACCGCGGTGGTCAGTCTACATGGGGGGTGGAATGAACATGATGGTCCATCTATGGGTGGAAAGTCTTTGATAGTAGGTGGACCAACCACATTTTTAGGGCCACATTCCACAATAGGTATACAATCACCTTTATTCATGCACCCATAACTACTAAATGGAGTATTCAAATGATGTGTCTTCAGCGGTAGTGTGACCCAAATATTAAGAAGATAAAATATAGATTTTTTAGGTTCTTAATTTTCCTAGTTTTTACATGCATGGTTTAGTGTGTTCCCGTGGTCGTTTCCTCGAGAAAATAGAGTTTCATTAGATCCACATCACTAGACTGTAATGACCTCTAGATGTTGTGTCTCATATTGAGTTGTGGTATCCCTCCACGAGACTAGTGCACGATCCTCTATCATCATTTGTAGACTTTGTGTAATTGGTATAATATCCCTATTTCGGGCTTTGATATACTATCTATCATTCCCCATCATTATGGTCTATAGAATCTTTGTGTATGATCCCTTACATAGAAGGTTTATAAAGATTGGGTCCATGGTATCCCCTAATATTACTTAGCATTACCCCAACTATGTGAATCATAGTCTTTAATGACTAATTATTTCCATTTTTCTAGTACCTAAATTAGAAAGACCTCTTTGTTGAGTGTCTCTGATGAAATCATGGATTGAGAAGTTAGTTCTCTCTAAATAAGAATTTCATCAAGCATAATCATGTAGCTGGAAGTTGGTAATGACTGCATGATAGTATGTTGTCTCCCCTGCATATATCTAGGTTTCCTTACTTCATTAATATGTTATATAGTGATAAATCTTGTTCTGAGAATACTATTCTTGGTTTGTCAATTTTTTTGTTTTAATGGTGTTGTATTGAGTATTGTATATTCATCCTTCCCATGGTTTTACCACAAATTTCATGTCTTGTTCTAACAACAAAACTTTTGACGTTGTCCGATAAAGATAAGGAGACGGTGGAGCATAAATTGAGGTTGGAAGATTGAGGTGGTTACCATGAGTGTACCTTTGACTTTGTCCGTTACCTTAGAGCATGTAGGCCTTCTACATTTTTAGTAAGTCTTGTTTACATGCTCTTGTATTGGGATTTTATTTTTCACAGTTTACTTTTCCTTTACTCCTTATTCTACTCTGGTTATGGGATATTAGTATATTCATGCATTCTATCAGCTGTATTACATTTCAGCAATATGGGTCTTGTAGATGTGTGAGTGTGTACATGTACATTAGGATTATTCCTCCCATTGATGTTAAAATCATACATAATTCTAGTCACCATACCCTAAACTATTTGAGGAAGCCTTGGGGTAGTAACGAAATTGGACCCTCTGGGACAAGTTTTGACATTTATACTTAAATCTATTTCATGGATTTAAAATTAATATTATTGAATAATTATCAATTTTTTATTAAATTTTAATGTAGAGGACTCACAATATATTTCCCTTCCATATTCTATATAAATAATATTTATTCAATTTTTACATAACCACATGAATACATATCACAATCCCTTATAGTGTGAATGCTTTCATCACAATAGGCCTTTCCTTTTATAAAATAAATATTGTTGAATGATTTATTTAATTCCCATAATATAGATATTTTTAACTCTTAATAATTGTTAAAAATTATCAAAATTACATTCTCCTCTTGAATTATCTATTTGCAATTTTCTAAAAATCAAATACAATGAAAATAATTAGTTTAGAAAAATTACATGAAAGATACTATGAATCATGTTTTCAATCATTAAAATTATTTGAAATCATCTTGTGAAATATTTTTATGCTCATAAGAATCTCACATATACATTGTAAACATAAAATCACTCTTTTTTATGCACTTATATATCATATGTACTACTTGGAAAATATGATGTAATATCAAATATATGTTATATAAGTCATTGAAAGAAATTCATTTACCATATCTCAGTACTCTAAGAGATATTATGTATTTTATGTAGAAATAAAATGTACCGTATTTGTTATATTATTATTCCTAGTGTAAACATCTCTTGTATATTACCATTTATAACTTCAAAAATACATAATTTTGAGTACTTGTCTATATTTTAGATTAAATATAACTCAACTTTTTATTGAATTCTTCTCCAAAATTTTAAATTTATTCCTAAATCATAGAAAATTATTGAATTTTATTTAATATACATAATACTACCTTATTTAATTAAAATAATCCTTTAAAATATCTTCACCTCAATTTATATATAATTTAGAACATGTATAGACTCAAAAATTCATCGAATAAGAATAATTTCAATATGAAAAAATATCATTTATGAATAATAAATAGAGAGAGTTGAAAAAATATCTAAAAATACATAAAATTAACTCTATTTAATGATTCACTAATAATTGATACCATGTGGTGTCATCTCAGGAATCTTCCATTATAATATAAAAACATTGAGTGATGAAGTTTCCTAAAATGTAAGGACCATGTAGAATGAGGGCTTCAATATAGGGATATCTTTAACACTTTATTTTCGCATTAAATTAACTATGAAAACTTCTTTTATATTTAATTACATTAAAATTTAAATCTGAACCTAACCCACATGAAAATATATAAACGAATAGTTAGTCACAAAAAATGTACATCATTTTCCCCTAGTGTGGTTAGCTATATCCATTTCATGGTTCTTTCAATCAGTTCATGGAAATTAACTATGTATGATGTGAATAGAAAAAATACCATGGACATTTATATACTTAAACCTTTCAGTATGTAATCATACTAGTTACCATGAGTTACAAATATTTTTTATACATTTGATCCAAAATAAGAAATAAATTTTTTCAAAACATCTCACAAAACTCTGTCTAGAAATAATATATCTAGTACACAATGAAAATTTTTCCGATCAGTTTCTATCTAGTGTCCCTAAAAATGTTACACATTAGTCTAATTATTTTTTTCCTCAACTCTATCAAGTGGAAAAATCTAGTAGCTCTTTCCTGTGCACCTATATCTTATTTTTTTATTCTTTATCAACCAAGTGATTCCTATGTTTGAAAATATTGATAAAACTTATACTCATATTATACCTATCTGGTAGCTTTATTGGGTATCATTCATTCAAAAATATTAATATATATTGAAAAACCATGAATTAACCTATTTATATAGGCACACATCATTGAAAAAAACCAAGATAATGTGTGAGCACCCAAAAATTATACATTGAATTTTCCCACTCAATTCTGCTTCATTAAACAACTATTATACCTTCTTAAATTTTGAATATGATGAACATTGACTGAATATATTAGAATCCAAATGTTAAGTGATGTTTAAAAATTTATATAATCTTCATTAGGACTTTGTTTAGTTAATATGATTTCATCATAATTTATCCATTGTATGATATTATTTTTTCAGACTCACCTCTATATTATCAAAATCAATGGATTTAATTGGTTTAGTACAATTATAAATTATCTTTCTAGTGATCTTCACAAACCTATTTCATCATATATACTTCACATAAGCTCATATAACATGATCTATTAGATGAGTTGGAATGTATCTATCCAAAAATCCGGCATTAGCTCAATCTTCACAAAGTGATTGGATCTCAAAAACACAGTCTAGTTTAATTTCATCAAAAAATTCATACAATGACACCACATATCTCTATTTGATGTTTGTTTTTCTATTGATTCCTCTGAAACTTGTCCAAATGAAATTTAAAAAATTTTCATCTAAGAGAAATTGATCACCCTTTTTGGAACTACTTTTTATCATTCAATGTCAGATCAGCTTTAGGGTCCTTCCTCAGGCTTCATAGTTTCATGGACTTTGTAAATGTTGTTATGTTATACCTCTTTCTCGAATCATTTAAAAATAATTTTTTCTATTTTACCTCATATATCTCTATGAAATTTTGTGTTATTCATGGTTATAAAAACCCATTATAAAATTATCTTCCGTATTTAGTTACAACAATAATGTATGATAAAAAATTTTCCAATAAAAAAATTATAGACCAACTTTAATATAACAGAAACATCATGAAATCGTACCATTAAATATTCTATATCTCAATACTTGATCACATTATAATTGAATCATCATTAAAATGGTCTATCTAGAAACAATATATTACTTTTTTATGTAGAATAATTCAATTGGATTTCATGTTCCCTTATTGGGTAATCAGCTATAACTTTATGACATTATAGCTTTAGCTCTGTATATTCTCATATCTTACTTAGTACATCATCCAATTAAAATTTCTCCTTCATAAAAACCCAAAGTCAATTAGATAGAATCATGTGAATCTTCATGGTGTTAGAAACAATAATATCATCATTGAATGATTTAACTTGTTTATGATAAATTTTAAAACACATTCCAAACCTCATTCTTGTATAAAATACAATAACATTCACAAATAGAATATTGATTAAAATACACAAATATTTACAAAAACATCCCAAAAATCATTAATTGAAACATTTGGATTTTTTAAAAACATTCTCAAATTCATTTTTAGTAAAAAATATCAATATGTATCCATTCTTATTATGAGTTTCTTAACACAACACTGCAAGATAAAGAAATGTTTTATAGGAATTATAAACCTTAATGATATGAATTTTCTTATCCATGGTAATATAAGAAACCCCTTGAATCATTTTATCCCCCTATTTATGATATCAAAAGTTCCAAAGCCATAAAATATAGATGATTGAGTGTGTACTTTTGCTAAAAAATATTCACTTGATCTTTTCCCTTTACAATAGAATCAAAATGATCATTGGGATTATTATTTATGAAATTGTTTATGTTATTAGTTGTCAATAAATATATGGTTTCAACCACAAATCATAAATAAAATTCCTTACCATATATTTTATGAAAACACAAGAGATATGATATTTTATTGCAATATATTCAATCATGACTTTTAAACTAGAAACATTCTCTTCTATGAAATAATATTTAATATTAAAATGTTTTGATACGATTCATTGTAAAATATTTTTTGAATGATAATTGGAAATTTTATTTACAAAATAAATATTTAATTATTTATTATGATTCAACCTCGTATCGTTAGCTAAATTTTCATACTCATATATTTCGTACAAGATCAATTAGTGATGATATATTAATCTTTTATTGTACTCAATGTAATATAGGTTGATTCTTATAATTATAACTCAATAATCATTCTACCATGAAGTAATATCATCATGATGTGTATTTTATTTCACTATAATCTCTTGCCCAATCAATATATGTTATCTAAGGAAATGTCATAAAATTATATCTTTTATACATCATGAGATAATTTAATGTTATTTTTTCATACTTGAGTTTTATTTTAGCTTCCAGCATGTGTAAAACCTTTAAATAACTCTGATGACTCACATAAAAATTTACAACATATACAACGTATGGTCATGAAGTATTATAAATGAGTAAACTCAAAATAATCTTCTAAAAGCCCTTCTAATTAACACTTTTCATAGCATCATTGTTATTAATCTTAATTAAAATAGAAATTGGTTTGAAATATTCTATTGAAAATTACATTCTACAATTTTTTATCAAATCCATTGAGGACTATTATTTTTAGACAATGATGTTAGTTCCCTTTTAATGAAATTTAAATCTCGTAAATAATTTTAACTCTAAATGCATTGAAATATCAAAGAACCTCTTCATTTACTTATAAACATAATCAAAAAATTTATTCATATCACTTGAAAAAATTGTATCACCATAATAAACAATGAAAATAAGGGTACCTTTTCTCCTCTTATATATATATATACATTTCTATAAAAAATTTAAATTATAATTTTCAATATCCTCATGAAATATTCATATTTCGAAAACTAGGAATGAGGGACCTATTTTAAAAAATAATATATTTCTTCAGTTTACACAAAATAGTTTCATCTTTATTAACTATAAACATGTGGGTTTCACAATATAAACATCTTAATTAATTTCTCTATTTCTGAAATATGATTTTGACCCTTCTGAAGGTATTTGTAATGTTGATCAATTGAAACTCCCCAAAAAATATTATATACTCAATTATAGAAAAATGGAATTATTTTTCATCAACATTAACACCTTCAATCCATAAAAAAGTTCATAAATTTTCAATCCATTATTTATTGATTTTTTACTATGTTCATTGAGAATAATTTTCAAACCCTATTTTGTCCCTATAAAATTTATATCTAAAAGTCCTGGAATTTAAACTAGGGTGTCATATTGAAAATATTATTTAACTTTTAATTTATTTATTTAACCATTAATTATATTAAATAGCCTCTAAAATAGACATTGTCTATATATGGGATATAAGAACCGTATGTCCCTAGAATGGTAAATTGTTTAATGGATAAATGATATGACCCATGATAACATGGTGCACCATCATTTTTGGGATCTTACTACATTAGAACACCAAAGTTAATAATTCTTACCCTTGAGTAGTGATCATGATGGGTGACTATCTGGGAATTTTCTCATGATGAGTGTTAGACAAGACAAAGATCACTAGAATGACCATGTGTTGTCCTGTGAGGATAATCATTAGTTGGATGTCCAGTTCAAGCACAAAGGTGGACCCTAGGGAGGGGACCATGTGTCTATATGAAAATTAGTGGTACCTGTATGGCTATGACACAACAACTTTGTTAAGGCGGGGTGTATGTGCTATTAAAAATACACCATTATTACATTTGGCATTAGACACAATACCCATTGTTAGGTGTGGTGGCATTTCTTAGGTTGAGATGTAGGGTCCACAGTGAGGATGTTGTGCTCTAAAGCGGGGAGGAAGGTAAATCTAACACCCCAGAATGATAAAGGGATAAATGAATAAATGATATAACTCAGGTCAACTAGGTGAAATTTTATTTTTGGGAGACTACCTGATTAGAGCACAATAGTTATGAATTTTTTCCTAAAGTAGTGGTCATGATGGGTGAACATCTTGGATGTTTCTCAAAATGTTAATTTGTGTCAAAAAAGAAAACATGAATGAACATTTGATATCTTGTGGGGATAATTATTTTTTAGATGGAAAATATAGATATGTGGATGGGACCTAGTAAGGGGACCACGTGTCTGTGGGGAAATTAGTGGAACCTTGAAGGCCATGACCCAACAACCATGATACGGTGGGGTGTCTGTGCTGTCAGTGGGGCCCAATTGTTAAATTTGGTATCAGAGCCAATACCTAGACTTATGTGTGGTTTCACTGCCTGGGTTGAGATATAGGGCCCATACTTAAGATGGTTTTCTCAAAGGGGGTGGGGGGTGACTTTAACACCACATAATGATATAGGGTTAAATGACTAAATGATATGACTCATGTAAATAATGTGCACCTTAATATTCATGATCATACCTGATTTTAACTCCATAGTTAATCATGTTTGTACTTGTGTATTGACTAGGATTGGTGATTTTTTGGGATGTTTCTCATGAAGTGGGTGAGTAGGGAAAAATCACACTCGAATGAACATGTGTTGAGATATGTGGAAATTCAATAGTTAGACGACATGTTCAAGAATGTGAGTGGACCCCAGGGAGTGTGCATCTATTTGCCTAGAAATTGGTTGTACATGAATGTCTAGTACCGAATGACCATGTTATGGCAGGGTTTTTGTGCCATAATCAAGGCCTAGGTGTTATAATAACTCCTTAAATTACATAACATCAATTTGTTCTTATCAACAATTAATCATCATTTATTCTAATGATGTTATTATATTAAACCCATTTTTATATTGTTCTAAAAATTAGTGATTTCTATTCAATCTTAAATTCCTTATCACATAACAGATCTGAATCAAATTGTACAATATTAGGCTTGTATTAATCATTTTTCACTTTATATTCTTTCTAAATAATAACATATCTTTCAAAACATCATCATTATCCATTTAAAAAATTCTAACGGTTGAATGGTTTCATGAACATTCAAATCAAAAGAATAAAATAAATTCTATAGTTTTTTAATCGAACACTTGGATATTCTTTTATCAAATAAATATGACATAAAATTTCATTCCTTTGATTGTAATTAAACATTCCTATCTCTATATTTTTATATTTATTGATAAATTGATCCAAACATCCTTATATTACTTCACTATAGACATATTATCATAATACATCTCATTGGGAGTAATTTTGTTTCAGCCAAAGTACATGTATATTTTGAGAATAGATAGTTGTACTTTTATCCTCTCTCAATACGAACATATAACAATTTTTTTTGTGAGAATGATTCTTCCAATTTCAACTAAGATTCAATTTTTAATTCTGGTATCTCTATTTTTTATGTGTATAGGGTAAACCATATTGGTGTCTGATTCCATGATTCTAAAATTAGGACTTCATAGAGAAATGTGTGTACAAATTTTTATTATTTTCCTTTATCTTAATCATAAAAAACCCAAAACACATTCAGTTCCCTTTCATTATTTTTTACACAACACTACAACCTCATATTTTTATTTCATACACATTACGTTTTTTAACTGAGTGAAATCAACAATGAATGTAATAAATACAAAATCATCTTTTTTTTATTAATGTATCAAAATACAATAAATATGAGAGTGTATGAGTCCAAGAGTTTAGGTTGATAGAAGTTCAACTTTCTAATGCCTATCATTGACAATTATTCCTTATAAGAAAGTTCTCTAGACATTATCATCTTTCCATTTCATTTTTGATAGACAATATACAATATCATATTTAGTAATATTGTTTGTAAAAATATATCCATGACTAAAAAATACTTGGGGCTACAACCTGTTTTTGTTTTCTGTTATTATATAATAAGAGTCGTAATATTTTATATTCTAGATATATGGTCCCTTATTTTTCTCAACTAGTAATAACTTTTATATATATCAAACATTAGAAGTTGCATGAGTATTTTCTGATGATAACTTCATTATAATTGTCAAAATGTTTTATAACACTCAATATTATGTGCCTAAGAACATTATCATTTGAGATCCAATATTAGTCTTGAAAATTTCTTTAGTTTTTAACGAACTATTATTTTTAGAGTAACTTCACCTACCTTATGTTACTTCATAATTTTTGAATATTTTATCTAACATATACTTTTTAAATAAAAACCACAATCATGAATCCACAGTGAATTACTTTTTATAGATTTTAGATCCACCCCAACAAAAAATAATAGTTTTTACTATTCTTCTTCCCATATTCCATTAATTTTCTTGTATAATAAAATATTAATATATGAGTTCTCATAAAAAAATTCATCATAATATCTTAGTTGGAAAGTCCTTTCATAAAAATCCTCCATAAAATAAAATCAATATATCCATTAGTACTTTTTAATATCTAATGTATTTAATTCTATTGTGTCATGTATCTTTAGAATGTTTCTCAAATTTCATTCCTGGTTATTCTCCCTCGGTTCATGCCTACTTATTAAGAGAGTTATATTGTCCCAAAATATATATACCTTGCTTCCTTATTTACCATCAAAAAATGAAAATCCAATGATCCTTAAAATTATTTAATAACATTGTTTTTCCTTGTGATATGTTTGTCAGGTATTGGAATTGCTTTCAACATCTGGTTTCCCTCAGTGTTGGTAAATATTCATCTGGTTGTTATTATCAACTGATATTGATCTAATTTAGATTCAAATTCATTATTTAAACCAATATTTAATAGATTAATTTATAACACCTCCATGGTTTGTACAATAAAATGAACTATTATTTTTCTAGGGGTATATTTCACTAGATTCTAGGGATGAGTTATTCCAGCAGCATGAGGTGATTACGAATTTAAATCTGAATATTAATTGAAATTATATATGATTTTATTCAAATTATTTTCATACATGATAAATAATGATTTATTCTTACATATCTCAATATCCATATCAGTACGTTTCTAATTATGATACTTCATTATCTTTCCTTTTTCTGTAACATTTATTATGAGATTTATAATATTATAAATATAAAAATCATGATTTCTTTGGAAAATTTCATGTCCTTAATTCATATACTCACATTCATTATTTAGCATTATATAATATTTATTGAGTAATTTTCATCAAAAAATTACAAACAATATGATTCCTGCAGATATTCCAAATATATTTATTCTCCTTCTTATTCTTCACTATTTGGTTTATCATGTATTATTGAAATATTAGAAAATCTAGTTCAGAATATCCCAATATTTTCACTAACTGACGAAATCATGTTTTATAATTCCTTATCAACATTATTAATCACCTTATTTATTATATTTTTTCAATGAACATTGTATTTTATCCAATAGACATCCTCATTTACTTAGATGTGTAACTACACTTTTTCTGTATGGTATTTTCCTCAAAACCATTATCATACTCACTATATTTCTTCTTCAGATAGTTCACAATGATATTTAAAATGCTTCCACACTCAAAAAATTTAACCGACAGTTATCCCTTGCACTTGGAACTATCTTTCAAATAATTTTCAGAGATGAGGTAAAAAATTGTTTCATTCACATCAACATCATCTCCGTTATATTTTGATTCACTAAATATCACTACTTAAAGTTGTGATTCCAAAAATTTTAGATTCCTTAATAGTTTAAAAGTTATATGTTCCTTAATATTCATTTTCAATGATATATTTTTCAACATTTCATATAAACCAACAATATTATGTAATTAATAAATTGTTAAAATATATTTTATTTTGACGAATATATATTAATATCAAATAAATCTGTAATGTGCCTCATAAAATTTTTAACAACAAATTTATCTTCTTTGATATCCTAAATTCCATTGGTGTGGCTGAAAATTTGATTAAATCGGGAAATATAGACATTAATAGTTTTATCTTATTATATCTTAATTACATCAAACATTCATCTCTAAATTTTATGATTTTATTCCATTACATTAATTTTTATCTCAAAGATGATTTGATGTTTTACTCAATATTCATTTTCTATCTCAAGACCCATAAATTTACTATCAAAAAATTAAAATAGGTCCAGATGAATAGTCTCTTTATATATCCCGAGAAACCAAATATTTCATTTATCAAAAAATTTCATTGGAACATCATTTACATCTGGTTGAAACCCAATTATAGTTTCTTCAATCCCCTCCTTGCTAATAGATAGAAGAATGTTTATCATAATATTTTTCAGTAGTGAATCATTTTTTCATTCCTAGAAAAAATACCACTGATATTAACAATGTTAAGATTATTCATTTTTTAAAATATAATTTTTCTACAGAAGGAACTATATTCTCTAATACATCTCCATGATCCTAGGAATTTGAGGACCATTGGGATGTGTAGTTGAATGTGTGGGAATGTTCTATATTTTCTTTTCTATTCTTGTTGACCAATTCAAAATTTTATATATTCTGTTGTTTTAAAAATTATATATCAACCACAATGATATTTATATATATTAATGAAAATAAACATACACAATAATCATAGTTTCTTCCTCTAGTGCGGATGACTATGTCGTTGTCACAAAGACTCCTATCAGTCTACATAAATTCACTATGATATGAATTAAATAAAAATGATCAATATTTTTTTTAATATCACTCAATGTATTGAAAAATATATATAATAGTTCACACAAGTTACAAAGTTTATTTTTAAATTACAAGACCAAGCACGATAAAAAAAATTCAAAACAACTCAAAATAATTTATTCAGAAATACACTATATAGTACACATATAAACATAGTATGGTAAGTATCTGTTTAGTAAACCTATATCCAATTCACCTTAGTCTAATGAAAAATACAGGATGCACCTTTTTCTAGTGCCACTGTCTAGTATCTTTATCCCATACACCTCAATCTTAATTTTTTTACTTCTTCCTCAACCAACTGATTACTTGGTTGGAAACATAGAGTCTAAAAAAATGGAATGTCATTTACTCTATATCTGGTATTCACTATCAATTACCTTTACATCAGAACATCATAAATTTATCAGGAAATAATAATAAAATTTTATATCATTCCTTTTCCTTTTTTATAGACATACTTCATCTAAAAAACATTTAAGAAGTAAGGGCTTCGAAAATTTAATCATTGAATTTTCCTTCTCAATTGTACTTCATTAACTGGCTTCATAATATCAAGGAAATTCAATAAATGGCTTTAAAACATTACATAAATGTGTTTTCTCAAAAATAATTTGATCTTATCTTGAATAATAAACACTTAATGAGAATGATAGAAATTTCATTATAAGGTAAAGTAAAATTTTTGTGTCAAATTTCATAGAAAAAAATCCAATGAATATATATATATATAATGTATTCATTAGAACTCATTTTTTTCAGGAAATGATATGTTTGAATCTCCCATATATGATATGTATCATTCAATTTATTTAGTAAACTATATTCATACATTCTCTATCAGGATCTCTTCTTAAGGATCCAAAACCTGATGGGATTCACATATGTTTGTCCAGTAATATATATCTTAGAACTTGGAATGTCTCTATTCGGTCATCCTAAGTCCACTCAAACATCATATATGGATTTCACTAAAAACCATTGTCTAGTTAAATATCATATGAAAAACAATATGATTATATTATATATCTCTATCTAAAAATCTTTTGATTATTGATCCCACATAAACCTGTAATGATGAATTTATATAAAATTTCATCTTTTTGGAATGGATGACTCTATTTTATATAAATCCTTATCTATCTCTATCTATGCTCCATAAACTTTCTTCTTTATTCTTCTTGGTCAAATTGACATCAAATATGTCTATATGTTGGATCTCATTATGAAATCATTTAAAAATTCATTCCCTCCAATGATCTTCATAGATATCTATATGATTTAACTTTAAACATATATGTCTAGTTACATTTTCTAAATTATTATTCTACTTGATTTATAATATATTTTTCCAATATGACTGTATCTGATTAAAACATTATATATCAACATTTAATCAATATGAAATTCAAAAATTCTATCAACAAAATTTTACCAACATGGAACTTCACAACCCTGAAATTGAGTCTTCATAAAAAATATCTATCTAGAAAATTCATATACCTATGTGAAGTAGATTCATTCTATCAGACATTGCAATTTCATGTTCCATTATAAAATTCAAAATAAACACATTCATGCTTAGACATTGAATAATATATAATCTAATATTATAGATAAAACTTTTTCTTCCTCCCATTTTTAGAAAACCATTTATATAATCATGTGTATCTTTATGATGTTAGAATATTTATGGTCATTATTGTAACATATTACGTTTTAAGGAATAATTATTAAATTCCTTCAAAAAAACCTTCTTACCAATATTAATAAAATATTCAAAAATAGTTTTCTAAAAAAAATATAGAACACATAAAAAAACACACAAAGGATCCTCATGTACAACTCATCACTTACCCCTTATTGACATATATCCATTAACATGATAAACATAACTTGAGGTTATTTAAATTTCTATTGTATATCTCCTTTGATTGGGTAAATATATATTATTCCAATAATATATTCTCAATAAATTTTTACATGAATGATCATTTACATCAAGCACAACAAAACACCAATGGGATAAAAAATATCTCTCTTTATATTTTTGGTTAATTCCCATATTTAAAATATATGTAAATATATTTTCCTCAATTTTCATTCACTCCCCATTATTTTAAATAAATAAAATAGATTTTTCCAACATTTTATGTAATAAATTAGTAAAATTTATATCTATGTGAGAAATAAAATATATAGAAAATAATTGAAATGAATATACTTTCAAACACATGAATTCAACATCCACGAATTTATTAATTTATTCACACTTGTATTATATTGATCTTTTAACGATATACCATGTAAAATTATGATTATATTCTCATAACTACTATGAGAGAATACATAAACATACCACATTAAAGATTATATTAAATAAATTTAAATAAATTCTTTACATTTATGATATAGTATATTCCAAAAACATATCAAAAATATCCCCTTTAATTAGTTTAAATCATTAACTTATTAATCATGGACGAGTTATTAAGAATTAAATTTTTTTACCAATAACCAATTTACAACCTAATTTTCATTCAATATCTGTATTCACATGAATTATCTATAACACCACATATTGATAAATTAATTAAATAAATAAATATATATATATATATAGTAATAAAGTGGATCTTCTAAACAATTTGTGATAGTTAAATAGAAAAAAAATATCACAACAAATGAACTCCTTTATTTTTCAGTCCATTATTTAGACAGATCATTATGTATAATTTTATTTCATTCTAATGATAAATATCAATAGTAAAATGGGCTCCTTTCTTTAATAAATAATCTCCTTATAAGGAATTTTCACATTTAAATCAATTATTAAAGAACATGATTCTTCTAGTGATCACTCTATATTGTTTATAATATATAATTTGGAAGTAATTGTGATAAAAAAATATTGGGAATTGAATTTTTATCCCATACACCTTCCATAGAGATACCCATTACTCATAAATTCACCTTCTATTGGATACATCATTCTAAATTTTACTTCTTCTTAAAGTAGAGTTTCTTTTTTCTATGTTTCACATTAATTTTCTATTAATTATTCCATACATTCTTCCATTTACAATTACAATTGAATCATGTATGAAAATATTTAAGAACATGTTACACATTCTTATTTCACACACATTGTTAATCATGAATCGTTAGGTCACTAATCATGGGAATCTTTTTACCATATTCAAATTATTTTTCAATCATATCATTCACTAAAAATCCTGTTAATTTTTTCATTTAATTATTCACTTATTTATTTTAATTTTAATTTATTTATCGAAATATACATCCATTACTTTCATTAATTAGTATATGGTGGGAATTATTCATCCCAAAACTAAGTGAATACATATGTTTTTAGCAAATATTCTTTTTGAACATCTCGTAAATATTTTTGTTAATGTTGTTCTTTTTCTAATAACATAATTATAACTTCAATTTTTATTTTTATTGAATTTTAATTATCTTTTGTAGTTATATTTATTTGATTTCACTTAAAACATGTCTGGTTGACTTATACCAGTATTCATCTACACTATGGAATGTTTTATTATAAATTCAAATTATATTTCTAATACATTCAATTTTTTTAAAATTGAAACATTCAATCATTAATTGTTTTTTAAGTTTCATCAACACATCCATTATCCTCCGTGATATAGTTTTACATTTTCCTCCATGGGGTTTCATGTTATTTACATATTAAGTATCCCTACGCATGAATATTACATAGTACTTGACCATCACCATTGAACAGATAACTAACCATTTTGAAATTTTTAGGTAAAAACATTATTTTAAACAACTTTTATTGGAATGTTTTCATAAAAAATATTAGATAAATATTTTATATAGATTTACATTTCTCTTATTTTTTTCAACCTATTTTAGTCTATATATTATATTGAAACCTATATTTTCATTGAAAAAACATTATAGTAAAAATAATTTTTAGTGAAAGTATTATATTTTTAGTTGATAATATATTTATTTAATCATTATATAATCTCAATTTCTTCATAAAATTCTATAATTTTATTTTAAAAAAAATAAAAACTCAGATGAATTTATTTAAAAAACAATTCTTTCTTCAATTTATGAAAACTATAGTGATAAACATCAGGTATTTTTATATTAATTTACAATTCATGAAACATCATATTGTGGATATTGTTTTCATATTAAACCATATTTAGATTTTCATTATGTTATATTTCGATCTTATAATCATTATTCTCATGATATTTAAGTATTTTAATCGTCTCTTATCATTTATTATCCTTCCATATTATCAGATTTTATTTGAATTTTTACTATTGATTTTAGACAATAATGAAATCATTTTCTTATTATAATAAATATATCTTTAAATTCATCATTTTCATTCCTCAATCTTATTATATATTGTATTTATTAAATATTTTCATTTATATTGACCCATATTCTTCCTCCAAATTCATGTTTTTTTTGGATTCAACCTTTTTGGTGATATTTTCACACATAAATTATTTTTTGTGCTTAAACCATATCAGTTATTTTATATTATTATAAAAGGTGGTTTTGAGTTCCTGTATGTTTTTTTGATTTCCATAAATAATAATGGTAATATTTTTGGAAAAATTCTCCTAGTTCTTTATTACTGATGTGTGAAAATAATAATTTTCATCCTTTTGTAATACTTGTAAAATATATATTTACCCACATTCACCAGATTCATCAGATGGATGTTCTTAGGTAGAATTATACATGTAATTTATTTATTAAAATATTCTAAAACATCTAATGTAAAGGTGTTTTATAACTTTTAAATAGTTGATTTTCCACATTATCTTCTCATTTCAGGATGGGTATTATTTTACCATAATTATAGAATGTTGAGAATTTGTTTTCTCACACATTGCACATGAGTGTTGACTTTTCATTTTTGGTATATTTAATAGGTAAATTATAAAAATATAAAATATAAACATTTTAACAATAATTTCCTTTAAATATTGAAAAATTTTATATCATTTTTTTCTTTTATGATAACTTTCTATGTATTTTTACATCACATTTCAAATTATTCCTAAAATTCTTGGAATATTTTTTCTACAAAGGTTATTTGATAGTGAACTCACTAAATTACATAAATTTTCACTTGAAAAATCCTTTTAACTATTCTAAAAACATCATCAAAATTAAATATTCAATAGTTGAGAATAAATTTAGATACATATCCAGGAGCTTCATCACAAATTTTTTTTTTAATTGGATCAATAAAAATATATAGGGTGGAGAAAAAATTGGTGTTTCAAATTTTATTAATTTGAGATAATTATTTTGATAACTAGTTATGTTTTCTTGAAATCACAAACTAGAAAAGAAAATAGCTAATTATTGTTCCTCAGGCTCAAGGACAAACAAAATCTATGAATTAAAATTATTGAAATTGGTATCCCATATTTAAATAATGATAAGAAAAGAAATATTATCTTATACAATATTATTCATCGAATATTCATCATTAGTATCCTATAATTAAAAGTTTTTACTATTATAAATATAAATAATAAATGATGTATCAAATCTGCTTTATCATTTCTATTTTATAACCCTCTTAAGGATTATGCTGTATTAATTATAAATAATTTTTTATTTTGAATACTTTTTTAGTTTTTCATCTCGGTTAACATATGTTTCGATTATGATAGTGAATTATACCTCATTTTATTGAATTTATAAGTTTAATTAAATATAAATGTTAGTGTTTGGTACTATTATTAATAATGAAACTATTAAATAATGTCAAAGAAATCAATATATCCTACCAATGGGTGAAAATTATGATAAATTTTTTTGAATTATTTTTTGGTGGTAAATATTGATTCAAGAAAACTGTTGGTTGATTTAAATAAAAAAAATTCTTTTTAACACATTTTTAAGGTAATGTTGTCATACAAAATCTTACATACATATTTTATGTAGTGTTATATATATCATATTTTTTTCAACCCATTTATATATATATATATATATATTATATTGAATCCTATATTTTCATGAAACAAACATTAGCGTAAAAATAATTTTCTAATTAAAGGATTTGATTTTTCATGAGAATATATTTATTTAAATATTATATAATCTCATTATCTATATAAAATTATATTGAGGTATTTTAAAACAAATAATAGTTTAGATAAATTTATTTAAGAAACTCTTCTTTCATCGATTTAAGAAAAATATGGTGATGCACTTCCTACATTTTCCTATAAATATAAAATTCATGAAACAAAATATTTAGCATATTTATATCAATTTGAACCACTTTAAAAAATTAATTATAATTTATTTCGATCGTATAATCATGATTCTCATGATATTTATGTATTTTAGTAGTCTCTTGTCATAAATTGTCTTTCCCTATTATCAAATTTCGGTTGAATTCTAATTGTTCATTCTTAAATAAAATAAAATACGTTTCTTATTCTAATAAATACATATTTTCATTATTTATTTTCTTGCATTAATGCTATTTTATATTGTATTTATTCAATATTTTTGATTATAATCGCTAATATTCGTGCTCCAAATTCATATTTCTGGGGATTAAACTTTTTGGGGGATATTTGCACATACCAACTATTTTTCTCCTTATGACATATCCATTATTTTATATTATTCATAATTATTTGTGATCTTCTCTTATATGTATTCATGATGGACATAAATAATAATGGTTATACAATTGGAAAAATTATTCTAGGTCTTCGTTAATGATATGCTTGAATATTCATATACCTATTTTTGGAATTCTTTTAAAATATAAATTTACCAACCTGCACATAATTCATTAAATGGATGTTCTTGGGGAGAATCATTCATTCCACTTATTTATTAATTTATTCTAAAACAGCTAAGGAACCTCATAAATTATCACAACCATGAAATCCACTAATAACTGGGTCTCTAAATAATTACTACAGACAACCTTTGGAACCTCACACCTTATCACAATCATAGAAAGACCGTAGATATAAATATCATATAATAAAACCACATCCCACAAGGAATACCCATCATTTAGGGGTCGTAATATCTTACTCTAACAGGTGGAATTCTTTTTCTAGTTTTGATAGTCTTTATTAGTTTGATTACATTGTTTTTGACCATCTTCAAATATCATTTAGCTATGTTTTTTCTATATTATACATACTCGTGTACCACACCACACATGAAACAAAAAATATAAAGTATCATCGGATGAATGAAACCTACCTTAGTATATATATAATCATTCTGCCTAAAAAATCTATCAAAACGTACCCAGATTATATTATTCTATTGAAACATAGTAATATTAATTCAAGCACTATTTATGATGAGATCCCACTAATTAATAAATAATACAAGTAAATATTTACTTCATTAACATAACATCATCCCTATAAAAATGATTTATCTAATAAAACATAAATTTAACATGGATCCTTAATTTATGTCCTCTTAGAGGAAATATTAGATGGGATACCTCTATGAAAACCCCCCATTTCATGTTACACCCATAAGAAATGGAATATTTTTTAAATTAAAACCCATTGAAAAAATATATGATGGAATTTAAGGAGTTTTTACTATCTAAAAAAATATTACCTAGTAAAACACTAATGTAAACTTTGTTCTAAGATACACACCTTTTAAAGATTGATTAAAATAATTCATATTTTTATAATATTTTTAGGAACAAAAATCATCACAAAAAGTACCTATGGGACCCTACTAGTCATCAATTTTACCTCTACATCATTTTCCCTCTAAAATTAAAAGCACAAAATACCACTATTCATTGATTAAAAATAAATGTGATTCAAATTTTAAAACATTATGAAACAAACCATAATATAACACCTAATATGGAGAAAATTGCAATTTTTTGTGATTGTTAAAGACAAATGGATATAATGTTGACATGGTGTTGCGATGGAGTTTTATTTATATTCAACCATAATTAAATCAAATAGAATGATTAGTTCAATAAAAACCCTATATGTTTATCACCATTAACAATACATTAGATTCAAAGTCTTCAATATGAAAATTCCTAAATTTCTTTTAAATCATATAGTATAATTGGTACAATCCTTGATTATGATATAACCAATGGACAATATTATTTTATTTAATTTTTGGGGAAATATAATATTTTATATTATGAGATATCTTGTTTTGGTTTATATTCAGATTGTACTGTATGAAATGATCAGTCCTAAATTTATGAATTTAATTATTTGATACTTTTATTCCTCCCCTTACTCAATTAGATCTCAAAACCATAATAGTAAATGTTTGAAACAAAATTATCATCAGATATAATTTATAATTCATGGGAGATTTATTGAAAAGATTTATAAGTTGTGTAAATGAATCCATTTCTTGTACACTTATGAAATTTATGATTAATTTCATTGCATGGATGAATAGAATAGATAGAAACACTATTTACACTATAATGGAACCTCAATCGTGATTATTGTGTTATAAATCCTCTAAAAATACTCTACCTAAAATTATCTCTCCCTAATACATCTCTTCATCCTTGTTTACTTTTGAGATAAAATCATTTTGTGAAGGTTTAATGAATAACATCTAAATTCACTCAATGATTTACAGTTTTTATAAAATACAACTTTGGGAGAAGAATTTATATTTTTTCCTAGTGGTCATTATCAAACCAAATAAATTTCCATCAATAGAAGAAATCATCAGTAAAAGTTTTTATACCTCATTTTATATTTTATATAGTTCCAATTTAAATATTAATAGATATCATCATTCATATTTAATTGATTGTTTCCACTTCCCTGATTGATGGTAAATCTTTTCTAAAAAACCTCCTACTGGTATTATGATGTTTCCCTAAATTCTAATTCTTAAATTTAATTTTGATAACAAGAGTTTTCTGATATTTTAATTCCTTCCATATATCTATTTTAAAAGACCATTTAGTATAAAACTGTTGTTTTTTATATATAGTATAGAGTATGAAGTCATATTATCCTATTTTATGACTTCATATTCAAGGGTATCAAATACTACAATATAATATAATTATCATGATATATTATTGTAATATAATATTCAAATTGTTGTATTTTACTATTATATTATCAGCATTAAAATATTTTAGATAACATATTAAGAGTTTATGTTACATAACACATCAATAAAAAACTAAAATTTATCGTGAATCACAATAAAACCCTATTGATAATTATTTTCCTACATTTTCATTTTTAACTGCATTTTTTATATATAAATTGTTTAAAAAAATTAACTTTATGTATTTTAGGGATATGTACTTATCTATAAAGTTTTTTAAAATATAATAGTTATAAAAAAATTAATTAAACAATTAAATCATTATAAACCTATTGATATTCCCGGAATTACAATGGAGTTTGAGAGGATCATAAAACTAATACACAAAGGAGACCCAAGAGAGGATTTTCCCTAGTATAATATGTTTCCTTTATTATAAACCAACTATGATGTGTAATCATGATACACCCAATGATATATAATTCCCATTAACTCAAAAGATGATGGTGGAAAATTTTATTAATGTAGGAAACATCTGGTTTTATTGTGTATCATAAGATTCCACAAAATTTATGAAAGACAATAAAATTCAGGAGATAGAAGTTATACCAGAGATATAATGGATTCCTCTTATTCAATAAAGGTTTTCAATGATGGGAGGTATTTCACATAATGTTATACACAAGATACACACATTCATCATGCACTGAGATGAAGTCACGTGATAGTCTATGTTCATGTAGACTCTCTCCACTATATTTAAACCCCACATGAGGCCTCCAATGTGTATTATGTGGCATAGATATAAAATCCTTTTTCTTATATATACCAAAAATATTTATCCTTTTCGATAATACACAATAAACATAGGATAATGAATATAAGGGAGACGCCATGCATGAATATAGAGTTATGAATATAAAAATTTAAAAATTGGAGACCCCACTTTATGGAATTAGTATGTAACATTTAGTTGGATAGTTAAGACCTCAATGAATGAAATGATCCACTAATTCTTGATTGGAAGGTAAATTCCTAGTCACATTTCTAGTGGTGTGAATGTTTACTATGTGACCCATTTTCTATCATATGGTTACTTGATGTATTCCCAAACATATGACTATAAAGTCAGTGTTTGGACATGTGATCACTTAATCACATTCATGTCATGAAATCCTAGGATCCACCCCTATCACTTGATTAATTTATACCATCTCATGGGAATAGGTCATCGATGTGATTCTTTAACACGTATTCATCCATGTATGAATATAAACTCATGAAAACTCCCCTTAAACAACAAGACAAGTTTAATTATGCATTTAATGTCAGTGTTCATGAATTCATTCATGTATTATAATGAAAAAATAATTAAACTAGATTTCTTCGCAGATAGGTATAACCCTTTAGGATACCACATTAATTGATTCTCTTGATAATAGGGATCCATATCATGAGAACACTAGAGTATTTTCACTTATCTCAATGGAAGATTTTTTCTCTATCACACAAGTCAAGAAAGACAGGGAATTATTCATTGAGTATTATCGTAATATTTGTATGGTAATTTTACTCACCTGATACCTATTTATCACTTACTATATCCCATATTTTAAACAGGTAGGAATATGATTGGACAATGTTTTAATTCGTACATGATTACTAGGATGCCCATGTTGACGATTCCACCATTCAATAATTATCAGTGGGATAAGGAAAGACAATGACCTTTAGGGAGCCTGTACATGTAAACCCTATTCAAAACATATATCAAACTCTTATTTAATGTTATTTATCAATATTATCTTTTGTTACTCACAAAAAAATTCATATATAGGGTAAGATATTTGAGATTATTATACAATTTCCACATTTTTATCTTTCATCTGGTTCCTCAATTTCAATTGTTAGACGTCGCTATATTATTATCCACTCAATGAGACAAATAACCCAAGAGATATCCCTTAAAAGGAAAATATTCCCAATAAATATTCTATGGGTGTCCTCCTATGTTTATTCCCTACCCAACTATTAATTATTGTACCACATAAAACAAATATGTCCCTAACATCTAATCTATGTGGACTATTATTCATTCATTTCATAGGATATGTATTATTCAAAACTAAGGATGAAGACCTAAATCAATTATTCATATGTCCCATTTCCATGGGGCATAATATTCAAATGCATGACCAATTCCCTAGACACATGATGTAACACAAAACTGCATCATCCTGACTACATGATGATAAACAACATGGTATGAACTTCTCACATGTCCTCAAATTATATCATTTGAATTAAGTGTGATTTAATTATTTTTTAAGGGGATATATAGAGGTCTTATCTAATTTCAAGACTTGATATCACCAAAATTACATTCGCCATGATCTAGGATTTATAAAATGTGAATCATCCCTATATGAGGACAAATTCGAAATAAAATCATCCCCTCACTCAAAGGTTTATATTCCCTATACACCTAAAAACATTATTCTTGTTTGGCCGTATTACAATTGGGATATATCACCATATATCTATATTTATTCTGAGACCAACCCAAACTTATTGGGACATATTCTCATCAAGGTTGTATTGAACAATCCTATGTCGACCCAATACATCGCAAGATCTGGAATACCACAAGGACTAACGTGAACATCCTTGAATCACGGAGGCTTCTGATGAGTAGAAACCATCTAAAAGTTACAGGGGGTATATTATACCCCTTATATAGAGTGTATAAACATTATAAATTAACTATAATAATGAATATCGATAAATATGAAAAAATTAATAATAAATAAACTAAAATACAATCATTATATAATAAATTAATTTTTTTAACTAGTCAAAAAATCTCAATGATTAAAAAACATAAAATAATATGTCACTGACCAGGACAACCACATATACAAAGTCAACCCACTGAAAATAAAATACACATGGCTATACTTCCAACTATAAGGTAAACCACATACCTCATCCCCACAACACCAGAGCTACAATAGCACGGTCCTGATATTCCCCATGAGTGGATACACTTCATCAAGAATCCCTAGGCCTAAGTCACATCCATCATATAACATAAGCTCTAACTATAAAGAAGACATAAGTTTCATTCGCACACTAATGTGAACAATCAGGGGGCGAGAAATAAAACTCACTAGGTAACCCCCTATATTGAACCAATAATCTGCAATCACTACAAGAGTATAAACATGTGCTTTCACATTCTAGATAATGAATAATAATATATGCCATAAAATAAACTACATAAAAACCTATAATAGATAATATAAATAGAGAAACCATCCAAATTTGTGATCTAGAATTACACCCAAGGTAAATGTTTTCCCACTCTATCACCCTCCACAGTATTTACAACACATTACTCACCCAACAACATGAAAACAAGTTATTATAACAAATCTATAAAGGATCCCTCATATATATAATAAAAAATTCATGAATTATGGACATCAGGGTGCCACCTTAGGTGTCCACAATAAAATTCCCATCTACAGGGATCTAGGAATCAAATAGTAAAAATTGATCCGGTTGAAGGAACATCTGGTTTTACCCAACTACAGAACCTGTCAGTCTCAATGATCCTATAGAATATACTAATACCATGGGATATGCCCAATAAACAATATCCTAAAGACTATCTCTATAAAACAGGGAGTGAATAAAATCCACAGTGTCGAAGGTGTGTCTGTATCCGTATAATTATCTACTACCTAGATCACAACACTAATTTAGAGGGATTCATTAATTCATATCTCCCATTAACTCCCTAAGACCCTCTTACCATATCGGGCCAATGGATAAGATACCCATATTAAAAGTCATTCCTAACAACCAATTTAATATATCTCAAGGGTATCCTCTCATAAATAATTCCTCATTAGAAACAATCTCAAACATTATAACCAAAGGCCAACTAAACATTAATGAATCAATCCTCAATCCCATAGTCATCACTATTGAACTAACATCACCTTTCAGCTCTCAAACAACAATGCATAGGGCCTCTCTCGATCCCATAATTCTCCACATAGAATAGAAAACCACTCTAGGATATCAAAAAACAAACTCAAGGAAAAAAACCTTGGGATCCCAAATTCATTGGTGTTACAACATAAATTGACATCATACTAGGGATGACCCAACTTCATTCATCCTCTCATTCCAATCTTTTCAAAAGATCCGCAAATGGAATGAATTTCAAATTAACTAAAGGAATCATTACAAGTGTTTCCTCTAGATCATATGAAGCATGAGAAGCACTATAACACTCCATTATTTTATTGTATGTTTCTTTTGAAATTCTATATATGGGCATATGATGATTCACACAAAACTATGTTTAAAACCATAACATACTATTAAATATGACTGTTAGAATAGTAATGTGAGCAATATGAATAGTAAAATGACCAATATAATTGTATATTAAACTATGAAATTATATATAAAATTTTTGTATCTTATAAATGAAAATTTATTTTATTTATATCAGGGAATAAGTAAATAAATTTTTGAAAAATGAAAAATTTAGTATTGTAATTTTTGTGAAGCATAAATTTTAGTTCAAAATTTTATAAGTAAAATAATTATTTAAAATAAAATATATCTCTATAAAATAGGTTAATAAATTAATATTTTTTTATTTTGATTATAAGTTAATTTTATGATACTTTAATTAATTTATGATAGTGCCATAAAATCAGTTACAATATTTTTATTGGTATTTTTTTAAGGGACAATTTTTTTAATATTTAAATTTAAATTTTTAGAATATTTCTTTATTAAAATGGAGTAATTTTTTTAAATTATATGTGTTAAAAAATTGTTTTGGTGAATTTTTAGGATTTTATAAAATATTTTATTTTTGTGAATAGAGAAATACGATAATTTATGGTGTAAATACATTATAAGTTAAATAAATTATTCATTGAGCCATTTCATATATAATTATTATAATCTTGATCTTTCCTTAATTATTTTTATATATTGAATGATAATATTAAAACATTATTAGACATTATCCAATCTAAAAAGAAAATAAATAATATATTAAGAAAACACACCTCTTATCCACTATAAATACCACCCCTCACTAGCCCTTTTCCTCGCACCTCCAAAGCCTTTATGATTGTCCAATTTCTACCCAATTAATCTCCGAAACATCTACCCCACATTGATTTATTTTTTATCTCATGAAAAATACCATTTAAAATTTCATTAACATATTTTTCAAGGAGAGGAATTGATGAGGTAAAATCCCCTTTCATTTATTCAATTTTTTTCAATTTCTTTTCTTATTTTATCCTTTCCTGACATCCTCTATTCAAACATACATTATGACTCTAGTATCTTATATATTATTAAATTTTTTTAGGATAATGTGATACCCACCATAAATTTGTTTTTCCCTTTGTTATTCTAAAAAATGAAAATGTCATCCATGAGGTGTTGATTCACCACATTTGTAGATGATGATTTTTTTATTTTCTAGTATCACCTTCAATTTTGGTCATTAAACACTTTCTATGATTACAAAAACATTAATATATATATTAAAACGTATTTATATTTCTAAAACATGTATGTATACATAATATTAATTTATAAAACTAAACAAGTTAGTGATGCTTAGAAAACACCAAAAATAATCCAGATGGTTATCAATATGTTTTAACTATTGAATCATCCTCATATTGGGAAAAAATGATATATAAGACAATTAATTATTCTATAGTTTCATTAATTATAAATAATATCCATTATATATTAGTATATACATTTTATATGATATTTCATACAAGTATAGAAGTGAACCAATCATGAAAACTAAGGAAACAAACACTTATGAATGATAAAATAGAAGATTTTAACTCATCAAAAAAGACAATAAATAAATACAAAAAAATTATAAAAATTATAATAAATATTCAACAGGTTTTTAATTAAGTTATTAATGAATCTAATTTCATTATACATGATGGTAATTACAGGTGGAGATCTATTTTGTACATAAGGTATGGGTTCCTTCCGAAATCACCATTTTTCCTTTGGGTTACACTTGCTATCTCATTAAACCAATGTAATTTTTAATTATTGTTATATAAATCTCTCATATTTGATATATAAGTTTCAAATTAGTTTATCTAGATCAAATAATACTTTTATTATGGGGAAATACATGTCTTATAAGGTTCCATTTTTAATTCCTCTCGACTAGCATGCCCAATTAAGGGGATCCTCTCAAATTGTTACCAATAATCATGTACACTTTATAATTTTTTTATGCCCCCAATATTTTTCTAAAATCAAATTTCATTCCATGAAGAATTATCTTAGTTTATTTCTTATTTGATGAAAAAAATTATTCCTTTTTATGATTTAAATATATAATTATATTTTCCCTTAAACCACACTTAAGTGGCGCATTTAAAATGTTTCTTAGACACTCGTTTTACATACATTTACTATAGTATCCAAATTTCAGTTTTTATATTTTTTTTGTATTCCTCAAATATAATTTTTTTCACCATTAATTACTAGATATAAATGTTTAAATTATTATTTTATGAAAGATAAAAATGATTTTCCAATGGAAAACTTCATTCTAAAGTAAATAAGATTTTTCACTCAATAATCCCTCAATCATTTTATTAGAATACTTTAATATATTTCAATAAATTATTTCAAATCTTATAATTCATTGAGATTAATATGTTATAATACCACATACGATATTTTATTTAATATTTTATGATTTTTGATGGGGATATACTATCCTGATACCATTCCCCATATTACTTGAAATGGTTTATGATTATGTTTTTTGTTTGGAAAATGATATTAAAATTTCATATGATTGTTTCAAAATGATTTCATGTGGTTATTAGGTTTTACCACATTAATATAAGGATTGTATTGGAATTATAAAGTAATGGGTGCGACTAGTTATATACCATCGATGAATCGGTAGATGTTATGAGAAAAAGTATATCGGGTTTTAAACCACATATATATTGTGTAATGGCAGATGCCTTGATAGTATGTTTGTGACGTACAACATTAATTATTAACTAATTATGATATTGGTATTTATATTAAATGTTATTATTTTACTATTAGAATATCCATGGTTATGTTTCATTCTCAATTGATATTTTATTTCATTATTTAACCAATTCTTATCAATTTCATACTATTCTCATGATTATGTTTTAATGGGGTGTATTTTTATGTCACCAGGAATTGTTTTGTAGGTTTTTAATAGATTATTTTGTATTTCTTACCATTAATGTGAATATAAAATAACCCCTTTATTATGTTTTATTTCTCCCAAGTATTCAAATATGTATATTATTAATGAATTATAGGGATATTCCATGATTTTATGGGTCTTTTCAATGGTGTTTCTATATTGGTTTTCCATATAAAGATGTAATGTAACTATTAAGTTTGTTTCTGATTTTCGAAATCTACTAAAATATTCATTCATTTTGGATGTCATATCTTGTTCACAGTACTCATGTAATAATGTAAGGAACCAACTCCGGTCTACTAGGGTTGGGGTCTATAGAGTTTATATGAGAGAAATTTTATTAGACACGTTGGAATTTTGATTTAGAAAACATTATTTTAGGAACATAACCCATTGAAAAAATTTGAGGATAATAACAGAAGAAATTTATAGAAATTTTTTAAGGTATATATTATTATTTTTTATTCCATGAAATACTTACCTATCTTGATTGTACAAGTAGATTTGGTTAATACACAGATGTACGTAGAACTAATAACTCCGACAAAGTGCATTAGGCCAAACTCAGTGTATCCTAGTACAAGAAAACATGCCTTACAACACAATTTGTTTGAAACTTATGGGGGATAGTATTTGGGTAATTAAAATTATATTTCTTAATAAACTATGAAGGATTTAAAAGTAAATATGCCACAAAAGAAACTATTTTTATAATTATGAGATTAATTACGGATAATTTTCTAATATATGTTAATGGTTTTTCTAGTTTAAAAATATTAATTTTTATCCATACCCTATTTTTTTGTATTCCATTATTTAGAAATGGTACCTAATGGAATTAATAGAAATCATATTAATGAACATATTACATGTATGTATTTCCCTTCCATTCAAGATAATGATGTTGGTGTTTGATCTGCAATTGGTGATGAGAAACTTATAACTATACTTTGAAATCTGACTCAAGTTATGAATAATATCATTAGAGGTATGGATTTTATTGATCCAAAATGTGGTGTTACATTTTTATACTTTTTTATGTTACAATAACCTCCATAATTCAATGGGACTATATACCCATTTGTAGGAGAGAAATGGGTCAGTTCCAAAGAGAATATTTTTCATTCATTAGGATGTAGTGAAATAGAGATGGTTATCATGAAACGTTATCATCTATTGAGAGATCTAGATATGTTTTGTTCATTAATTAAAAACAAAAAAAAGAGGTGGAATAAAGATTAAATATGTAATGGAGGTATTTTAAAAAAAATATTAGAAAAATATTTCCCTCACAAACTGCACAAGGATGTGGAGATTCAATTCATGAATCAGAGATAAGATGATGAAAATGATTTCATGTATGAATAAAACATTACAAGGATAGAAATAAATTATATAAATTAAATACATACCCTAAAAAACAATATTTATAGAGTATTTTATTAGTTTAAAACATTTATCTATAGGGAACTGGTATCCCAAAATTTCTCATCATATAAAGATATAGTCTCTTGTACTATAAAGAAAGATAAATAACTCTCATGGAATTATGGATTTAATGGAATCCTGGGGAAGAAGAGGGATGCAAAACACACTGATAAAGTTAATAAGAAAAAGATAAATAAGGGAAGAGTTGGCATTACATACTAAAATAAATGTCAAAGGAAACATCATGGGACATGCCTATTGGGGATGGTAATTTTTTACAAGTGAGGAGAAAAAGGCCACTAATACCATGATTTAAAGGTAAATAATGAAGCTACCATGGTTCAATGATATAATTTTAAATAGAATGTACATTATGAAAATGATTTTATTAATAGACAAAGAAAACCGTCACTAGAAAAGGCCATGGAATGAATTCCATGCTTATTCACACACAAAAAATGAGGTTAAATATTCTAATAACAGTGTAGATGGTCATTTAATCTTCTATTAAAAATTAGATAATGCTTCATTTTTTCTGGATCATCACATTCCTTTATATATTCACAATTTTATTTATGAATTATATATTTTAAATTAACCTTAATAAGGTTGTTTTTAGTCAATACACATAGTATAATCCATATTGGAATAAATATGTGTCAAGGAGTTCCTATTATGAAACATAAATTTCCTCTTATTACTGGTTTTATGATCATACATATGGTTGATTTTGATATAAATATTGGTAAGGATTGGATTCCAATGTATAATGAAAATATTGACTAAAAAGAAGTGGAAATGATGATTCATGATGATGGTATGTAAATTTTCATTTTTATAAGGGATAATTCATCATTTTATTCATATCAAGATCCTCCTCTTATAGATCTTCTAAAGGAAAAATCATGGATAATAAGAGAAAAAATCATCTATGGATGAGTATATCGATATTAAAATTATTGAAGTACAGATTTTATAAGAATACATTGATGTATTTTTAGAGGATTTACCTAGACATCCTCTATAGAGGGATGTAATGTTTTCTATTAATTTAATCCTTGGTGAAATAACAATATAAAATAATCCTTATATAAAGGGTATTATGTAATTATTGGGGATGAATAAATAACTATAGGAGTATAGAAATAATGGATTTATTCACCAAACAGTATTTCTCAATAGGGATCCCATGTTCTCTTTTTCATGGATAAAGATGGACCCATGAGGCTTTGCCTCAACTATTGAGAAATCAACGATATTGAAATAAAGAATAGGTAACATTTTCCTTGAATTGATGATTTATTTGATCAAATACATAGAGATTGATATTTTCTAGATAATTTACTTCGATATGGATATCATAAATTAAGTGTAAAGAAGGGTGATATTCTAAAGAAGGCATTCTGAATTAGGTATGAACATTATGAGTTTATAGTAATTCTATTTGGACTGACTAATGAATCCTCTATTTTTGTGGATATAATAAACTGAGTGTCCATGGAATATATTAATGATTTTAGTGTGGTATTTATTGAAGAAATCTTGATATATTCCAAATGCTATAAGGACTATGAGAATCACTTCTGTATAGTTTTGGAGACTCCTAGAAGAAAATAATTATATTGTATGTTTAGAAAGTGGGAATTATTTCTTCAAACAGTTTATATTCTTGTCCATATAATTTATAATTACTGAATATGAATTGATGAAATGAAATAAAGGTATTCTAACAATGTCCTACACTAACAAACACAACTATGTTATGTAGATTCATTATTTTTGTTGGTAACTATCAGTGTTTCATTCATATTTTTTCCTAATTACATAAATAGATAACCAAGAATACTCATAAAGTGGTTAAGTTAATATGGATAAAATAATGTGAATCATGTTTTTAAGAATTGAAGAGGATATTTGTGAATTCCCCATTCTTGACTCTATGATTTGGATATGGTGTATTTTTTATTTATAGTGATGCATTAATGATAGGACATAGATGTGCCCTTATGATTAATGATAGAGTTATTTCCTATGCATTAACATTGTTAAAAACATAGGAGCAGTACTATCCAACTTGTGATCTTGAGTCAGAAGCTATAATATTTATTCTAATGATATCGTGACACTATCAATATAGAAAAAAATGTGAGATATTTGTAGATAACAACCACTTGAAATATAGATTCCCACTGAAAGAAATCAACATGAATAAAAGGTAATGGATCAAGATACTCAATGATTATGACTGTTCAATACACTTCCACCCAGGGAAGACAAATATAGTAGCAGATTTTTTATGCAATAATGATCAAAAATTTATGAAAAAACTAGGATTGACAAGGACCCTTTGTACATTGATCTAGAAAATATGGATATTAGAATTATCATGGAATGTGGAACATCATTTATTTTTAAATTGGTTTCCCAACCATGATAATTGAAAAGTATTAAAAGTTCTCCGCTTAATGATGATATTTTTCTAATGAAAATTAAATCTATGAATAGTGAAAAGTTGGAGGAAATTGTGTATGAGGATGGATTTATAAAAATTGGGAAGAGGCTTTATATTCTTTCTATAACAGAGCTAAAAAGGATTTAATTAATTAATTCCCATAGAATAAATTTCTCTATACACCATGGTAGCACTATGATGTGTTGAGATTTTAAAGAATATTTCTAATGGAAAAATATGATGTGGGAAAGTTTATGATTTTGTATCAATGTATTTAGTCTGTCAAAAAGTGATGGCTAAAAGAAACCATTATAGAGGATTCATCAAACCTCTTAATATTACTACAATGAAGTGGGATGAATAAACTATGTATTTTGTCACCATATTACCAAAAACACCAATAAATAATGATTCAATATGGGTAATTCTTGATCGACTTAGTGAATATGTTGATTTCCTATCAATAAGATAGGATTTTCCCCTAGAGTACCTTACAAGACGCTATATTAATAATGTTATAACACATAATGGAGCACTGCATTAAATTTTTCCCATCCTAGATCCAAAATTTACATTGAATTTATGAACAAACTATTAGAAATATTTAGATATTAAGATTCATTTAAAATCTATATATCACCCTCAAACTGATGGGAAGCCTGAAAGAATTATTCAAACATTAGAATACATGTTGAGATAATGATAAATTGACTACCATGCTATATAGGATCAGTATTTACCTTCAGTATAGTTTTGATATATTGAAATTTTCCATTCAAGTATTCAAATAGAACCGTATGAAGCATTATATGGAAAGTCATATCGTACTCCAACTTGATGATATGAATTTTCTAAAAAAAAGCTAATATACCTTGAAATTGTGGGTGAAACAAAAGTAAATTTACATAGTATAAAAACCCATACCTAATAAGAAAAAAGTAGGAAAAATTGATATGTGGATAATAAAAGTAATGATTTGGAATTTCATGTGAGATATTATGTTTTCATGAAAGTGTCACTATTGAAGGGAGTTATATGATTTTGGAAAGAAAGAGAATCTATGATCCATGTACAATGGTCCTTTTGAAATACTACAAAAATTTAGGTTTTGTATTATCATTTGGTGATGCCACTTAGAATTTCTAAAGTACAGAATTTGTTACACAACACTTTGTTAAGGATGTACATGCCAGACCCAACACATGTTTCACTTCTAAAGGAATAGAATTATAGCAAGATTTATCTTTTTTTGAAGAGACTCTCTACATTCTGGACCCTAGAGAGCAGGTGCTATAGAATTAGATGGCTCAACTAGTAGAGATACTTCGGTAAAATCCTAAAATTGAAGAGGTGATGTGGGAACCATATGAATTTGTGATGATGAAAAACCCAAATTTATTATGAGGGGATAGTCTGGAAATTCTGAAGAAAGAATTTTTGGAAGGAAGGTTGATTGTAACACCCGAATATTTTACGATGTGACTCTTTTAAAATTTAATATCTTCGATAGTTTATGATTCATGATACACTGAGCTTAAAATCGTGCTATATTATTAAATATGACCATTGGAATAGTAATGTGACAATTAAGAATAGTAATATGACCAGTATAATAGTAACTTTACCTATGAAAGTATAAATAAAAATTAGTTATCATATGAATGAAAATATACTATATTTATATCAAGGAATAAGTAAATATATATTTTATAAATGATAAATTAAGTATTGGTATTTATTGTCAAACATTAATGTTAATTCACAATTTTTTAATGAAAATTATTAATTAAAATGATATTTATTTTCAGAATATAGATTCATAAATTAATATTTATTTCTTATGAGTAATAGATATTTTTATGAGACCTTAATTAAAATTTTAATATTCAATAAAATTGATTATAATATTAAAATTGATATTGTTCAATTAAATGATAATTTTATTTAAAATTTCAATTTCAAATATTTCGAAAAATATTATTATAAAAAAGATTCCATTTTTGAATTATTCATGTCTATAATTTTTTAATATTATTTTTTGAATTTTTCTAAAATAGTATAATTTTTTGTGGACTAGTGAAGTATGGTAACTTAAGATATTAATACATTGTAAAATTAGAATACTATTCCTTGATTAATTACTAAATTAGTCACCATAAACTCAGACTCTGCATTATAATTATATTATATTTGCTGATAATTCTCAAACTATTCATAGTATTTATGAAAAATACTAAAGTAATGAAAAAATATTTATAAAACACCCCTATCCTCTACTATAAATACCACACCTCACAACCCCTTCCCTTCACACATCCAAATACATTAAGCTTTTCCAATTGATACATAATGACTCTCCCAATCTTCTCCCTAATGTTATAATCTCACTAGTCTCACAAAATTACCATTTAAAATTTGATTTACTGATGTTCTGAAGGAGATTAATTCTAGATGTAAAATCGCATGTCATTCTTTTATTTTTCCTTAAATTTATTTTCATTTCTTATCCTTTTCTTGCATTCTATGATCAAAAATACATCATAAATACATTATATTATATATAATTAATTTTACTATGATTATGTTATATCCACTATCAATTATTTAATCTTCTACTTTTTGTTTTAAAAATTAAAACATCGTCCATGAGGTGTCGATTACCCACCTTCATGGATGCTGATTCTTTCATTTTCTAATAACACCATCAAGGCTAGTCATTAATCTATTTATTTTATTAAATGAAATTTAATATATTTATTTCAACTAATTTAGTTTTCTTTAACCAATATGTATACATAATATTAATTAATAAATCAAAAATAGTGCATGATAATCTGAAAAACACCAAAATAAACCAAATTGATAACATCAATGTTTTATCAAATGAATCATCATTATATCTGAAAAAATGATTTATAAGACCATTATATATTATTTATCTTCTCTAAAAATTAATAATTTCAATTATGGAAATCTATTCCTATTTCACATGATCTTTCGTATATGTACAGAAGTTAACTAATCATGGAATCCTAGGAAGCAAATAGTTCCAAATGATGGAATTCAATATTATAAGTCATAATAAAAGACCCTTAATGAAGATAATAAAATTATAATAAAAAAATAAATAATATGTTTGAATTAAATTAATAGTGAATACTATTTCATTATCTTGGATGTTATGTACACGTGTAGAACACTTTCAGACATAAGGTAAGGATTCCAGCTTGAACCTCATGTTTTTCCTTTTTATTACACTTTATCTCTCTTTGAACCAATTTAATTAAGAATTATTATAAAATAATTACTCCATATTCTTTTCATATTTTCCAAAGATATATATCTAGATCCATTTATCTTTCTTTTAAGATGAAATACATGTTTTATAAGGTAACCATTTTAATTTCTCCCGACAAGCAAGCCCAATTAAAGGAAACATCCCAATTTCGTAAACATTTTCTAGTAATTTACATAAACTATTTTAATAAATGATATATTTATAAAATAAATCTTTTTACAATGTAAAAAACAATCATAGTTAATTTCTAATTTTATACAAACAATTATCCCATTGTCCGCTTTAAATACAAATTTGTAATTCAATTAAACTACACTAAATTGGATCATTTATAATGTTTATTAAACACATGTTTCGTATTTTTTCAATTCACTTTAAAAATTTCAATTTGAATATTATTTAACATTACTCAAATATAATTTAATTCAATTTTTAATAAGGATATACGTCTATAAAATTTGTTATTATGAAAAATAGAAATGCTTTTCAAAAAGAACTCTTATTTCCAATTTAAAGAGGGTATCTCTCTCAATAATTACTTAGTTATTTTATTATAATATAATCATCTATTTCAACACCCAGTATTGAATCATACGTTTTATTGAGATTTATCAATTATGTTACCATCAATAATATTAAAATGAATATTTTATGATTACATATGGGGAGGTAGAATCTTGATACCGTTCACCAAATTATTCAAGATTGTTTATGATTATTATTATTTTTTAGGAAAAGTGATTAACACTTCTTATGGTAGTTAAAATATGAATATATATATTTTAATGTGTTTCACCCCATTTATATGAGGAATTAATTAGAATTAGTAAGCGATGGTTGGGGCCCAATATTGGCCCTTGATGCATCAGTATATCTTTTGAGACTAATTAGATTAGGTTTTTAGTCATTTATGTACAGTTTCATGGATGAATACTTTAATGTGTGTTTATGATGTTGGGAATTATGAATTAAATCATTAATATATTTTAATTTATAATCCATTTGATTATTTTACTTATATTATATTCATGGTTATGTTTCTTCATCACGTGATTATTTATGGAATTATTAAATTAGATTTTATCCCTTTAATATTATTCGAATGATTATGATTTAATTGGATGTGATTCTATATCACTATTCCTTATTGTTTAATTTTATGATAGTATCCACAATATTTAGTACCCTAACTAAGAATCTAATCTCACTGTTTCTTATGGTTTATTTTTTCCCATGATGCGAAGATGTAAACTATGATTGACATGAAGGGATAATCTATTGTCGTTATTTATAATGGATTTTATATATTTTTTTTCCTTTAAATGTTATAATGTAACTATTATTTATGTTTCTATTTTTCCAAATCTACTTAACTATTCATACTTTTAGGATGTAATCTCTTTTTGATAGTACCAACGAAATAATTTAAGGGACTAGATCTGGGATTCTAGGGTAGGGGTTATTACACACACCCATTGTGGGAAAATCCAAAATATCCCTCAGTTGGTGTAACATCCCAAGTAAGTAATGAATAATAGATATTTTTATCTATTTCTATTAATGATTAAGATAGTGTTATAGAGGCTTAAAATGAAAATAAATACAATCTTATGCATTGAATACACTAATATTCTTAAAAGATTGTTTTACTACCTTTTGATGGCAAACCATTTTTGAATCTATATTTTGACAATTTTATAAACTATTTTTGTCAAAATAAACTTATCCTTTATTATTGGGACATCAAAATTTACCTTGTGTGAATTTTTGGTATTTTTCTGACAATGTTCATTTTTTAATGAATAGTGAAAAATACTGCATTTTACATCAAAACTGATTTTTAATCTAATTTATTTATATGATTATATTATGTTTTGAATTGGTTTTGAAGTTAAATTAGAATATATTTTTACCATTTTATCCAATGGTGGTCATTGGAATCAATTTCACTTTGAAATTTGACTTAAACTGGTGTCAATCTTTTGATACTTATTGTTTTGTAAAAACACGCTATTTGCTCTGGCAGCGGGAATTAATTACTAAATTAATTAATGTGACTTATATTATTTTAATTTTGTAAAATAGACTTCATTTTTGAATTTGGAATATCAAATATAGCTTAGGGTGAATTTTTGGTAATTTTCTGAAAAACTTCAATTTTTGATGAATAGTGAAACCACTAAGTGGTAATCAAGCAAACTGATTTTTCAGTTAAATGAAAGTTTAACACTAATGTGTATTGAATTTTGAAAATCCGACATACATTGTTGTCATTAAGAAGTAAAATGTGGTTCAATGGGATTAAAATAATTTTTTGGTGAATAGTAACTTATTAAGTTTTTAATCGCGATTACTGGTAATTAGGGTAGTTTAAGGTATAAATAATGCTTTAATAATATGAAATGACCTAGACACATGTCCCAACCTTATTGGTTGTGTCATGGACTACCAAGAAAAGCCATGGGTCAACTTGGGGACCCCATGGATCCACTTTTGTTGGGAAATGACAAAAATAACGTTTTATTAAATGTAAAATAAAAAATGACACAAACATAATATGTTTTACGAAAACAATTTTTACATGGGGTTATAAAGATCAGATTTTTTATTATAAATAGTCATTGGAAAGCTAAAAAGATTTCCTACATCATAGTATTTTTGTATAATTTTTAGACGTTAAATAAATTAAATTATTTATGACATAATAATGATGGAGCGATGACATCATTATTTGGCGATTTAAATAAAATGGAAAGATAATGTAACATCTATGAACTACACAATGTCAAAAACCAATTAGATGAGTGGATGTAGAACCCTTATCACCTTATCCACGAATTATATCAATGTGCGACCTTTTAAAACCGAAAAACATTTTCAAATAAAGTAATATTTCTTTACTTTCCAAAAGTTCCCCTCCTCTCCTCTTATAAAAGGCCCCCACCTCTACCTCATTTCACACACTCTTCAAGCCTTTTGCTCGGCCAAACCCTACCCATTTACTCTCTCCACATCCCATTCCTCATCCTAGAGGATTCCCTTTGGGCAGAATCCTTTCAAAGGAAGCCTTTAGGCTCAAATCAAAAGGAGTTACACTTTTAAAGGTAATTCATTCTCTCATGTTCATTTGTTTTATTTTTCTTCTCCAACCCCCTAAACTCTTTTTATTTACTTCTTTTGTAACAAAACCAGTATCTTAAATATAATAGGATGTTGTTATAAGATTTATTTGAGCTACACTCTCACACAACTACATCAAATGGTTAAAGAACATACGGTTTCCGTGGATGGCGAAATTCTGCCTCCCGAAACGATGATTGTTCAATACTCATTTAACACCTTCAAAGGTGGCCATTATGATGTCACTATTTTTATATATGATATATGATATGTTTATGTTCCCCTTAAGCTTCTGTTTTTATCATTTTGGGCATACCTTTATGGTTTCCATTATGGGTAAACACGATATCTTCATTTTAGGAAGTGCGGACTACCGCCCCCTGAAAGTGATTTGATTCATTAATACCATATGTGGGATGTGTAAAGGATAAAGTTAATGATATTATATATGTTATTATATTGGAATTATAATATAATCTTATATAATTATGATTCCATTCCAAAAAAAATACGAAATAGAAATGGAAGTAGCGTTCATGCGTACGTACGGCTTACCGTCTCCATGAATGGTGCATTTCATTTCTTACCTCTAAGTGTGACGTAATATTATAAATACATGTATATTCTGAATATATATGATTTATATGTCATCCAAATCATTAATATCATTCTGGATATAACGAACCTTTGACCAAATTAACAACATGTAAGTGTAAGAAGTCTATTTTTGACTTAAGAACCAAATACCGGCAAAATGAACATTATTAACTTAAATGATTACATGATGTTCATAATATGGTATAAAAGGAATAATGAACTTGAAAAAGGTTCATAATCAAGTAGAGATTAACTCAAGTTTATTATTCTGGAGATTAAAGAATGGTCGGGTCAAGTCGGATACGAGGTATGGGACTTCGTCTCAATCTCCTTTCATTGAGGCATATTTTATTTTATACACAACTTTCTTTTATAGGGTGTATAAACCACTTTGACTTTTACGTTTATTCAAAAGGAATCTTTTTTATACGAAGTGTTTACTAAACGACAAAAGGGAATGTTTTTGTCACACTTATGCGGCGACAACGACTTCTCCGCCGTCGTGACCGTTATTTGAGTTCCGGCTTCCTCTACAAGCCATACCTTCTTTTTAAAAGAAAAATAAATACCATGTTTTACTTTTCTTTTATTTTGGTATTGAAAATGGTTTTCATAATGTTTTTATATCAATGTGTTGTATTGATATCTTGTGATTGAAAGGTGGGAATGTTATGTTTCCTTTATGCATGTTTTATGTGATATGATTATGTTATGGTTCTTGGGCATTATTATGAATACGGGTGGTTCCGTGATAAACTAAGGGCGGGTGAGCCCGTTATAGCTCTCCAATGCATTGGGTAACGCGAAGGAGTGAAACGTTAAGGTTTCTCCGAAGAGATTTTAGGGAATATGTTGTGATGGGTATTCCAAACGTAACCAAGAGGGTTACTCCCTACGTAAGAATGTTATGAATGCCTCAAGTTACCTTTATGTCTTATGATTTCTATGATTTATTCATGATTTGATGAGGTATGTTAAAGTGCTTATGTTTTATGGGTAAAGTATGATCTCATCCTTATGTACATATGTACCCATGTTTCCTTTCCATATTTTTATAACCCATACTGAGATTTTTATACTCATCCCATGTTTTTTTGAAATGTTTTCACAGGTCAAGGGAAAGGTACATGATATGATGATAGTGTCAAGGAAGTGTCAAGAATGAATCCATGTTTTATTTTAAATATGTTACTTTTGATGGGAATGAAGAACACTATCTTTATGTAACCACTTTGTTTATATGTGGAATGTAATGCAAGTTTTATGATCTAATTCTCTAAAACTCTAAACCCGAAAAGATCCTCAATGTGTAATCTTGTAATAACTCAAGATTAAGTAAGGTTTAAGGTTGGGGCCTTATAGTTGGTATCAGAGGTCGGTTTAGATAACTTTAGGAGTTAGAATTCTATTAAATGATTATCCAAAAATATTTTTTTTCGAAATGATATAGCATTTAATGATTACCATGTTGCTTCATCTAAGACATGTTTGTTCAGAATGGTTTTTTCGCAGAGGAAACAGGGAAGCAGTGCTAGGAAGGCATACAGAAGGAAATAACCTTCCGAATCAGCATCCAGAAATGGTCGGAATTGGAACTGAACAGTTTGTTGCAGTAATGGCGTAGTTGACTCAAGCGATAAATGGCGGTGGTATACATACACGAGATCAGCCAGACCAACCGCAGAGGAACATGTTAGTGGTGGAACATTTCATGAGGCAACATCCACCATCATTCAGAGGATCATCTGACCCTATGCTAGCTGAATGGTGGATTAAAGCACTGGAGAATATTTTTAATGTCATGGGGTGTTCAGACAATCAAAAGGTTAGTCTTGCTATTTACCGTTTGGAGGGTGAAGCAAATCAGTGGTGGTCTATGGTTAAAAATATCAGGGACGCCGATGAGATTGATGCTCTTGACTGGGATGAATTCAAAGGTATGTTTCTTGAGAAGTATTTTCCTAAGGCTGTTCGACTTAGGATGGAAAAGCAATTCTTGGAATTGAGGCAAGAGGAAGACTCAGTGGCTGCCTATGAAGAAAGGTTCACTCGATTGGCAAGGTATGCTCTAAATTTTATCTGGGACCTTGATGGTAAAATCAATCGTTTTTACTCAGGATTAAAGCCAAAATATCGAAGGGAATTAGCTTCTCGTGAGTTTAAAAGTTATGAAAAGCTTGTTCGATGTGCTGAGAAGGTGGAAATGGAGTTTTCCGATGACCAAGTTTTCTATAACAACCAGCAGAAGAAGAGACCGAGGTGGCAGGAGAAAGGTAAGAATTCTTCAAAAAAGTCTGATGGTAAGAGAACTAAGTTTCCAGTTTGTGATAAATGTGGCAAAAGGCATGCTGGGGAATTTCTTCTGAATTCTGGGAAGTGCTACCGATGTGGTAAGATGGGACATAAGGCACGTGATTACACTAAAAAGGATCAAGGTGAAGGTAAGAACAAATTTGATTTACATTTAGTGAAATGTTATAAGTGCAATGAGATGGGTCACTATGCAAACGAGTGTCCGACAAAGAGCTTGAGTGATGGGAAGCAGTTAGACTACAGGCGGAAAGGGGTAGTGAAATCCATTGCAACTACTTCAGCAGATGTCGGGCCATCAAATGAAGTGGTATCAGGTACTTTTTTGTTTTTTCAGATTATGCCAGTGTGTTGTTTGATTCGGGGTATACACATTCTTTCATCTCTGAAACCTTTTCTAGTAAAATGGGAATACCATCTCAAGAAATGACTCCTGAACTTTTGGTAAAAACACCTGGGGGGAATGTTGAGGCAAAAAGAATTTATAAGAATCTTCCTATCCTTATATGTGGAAAGAACCTACTTGCAAACCTTATTGTTCTACCTCTAGTAGAGTTTGATGTTATCCTGGGTATGGATTGGCTCTCTATTTACCATGCTAAGATTAACTGTAGAGCTAAAGAAGTTTCTTTTCAGAAAGACTTTCAGTTTGTTTACAAGAATGAACCCTTACTTTTGATAACATATCAAGAGGCTGAGAAACTTGTAATAGATGGAAATGAATGTTACCTTGCACATGTCGTTGAAAATAAAGGAACTGTTCAGATTAATGATGTGCCAGTGGTAAATGAGTATCCTGATGTTTTTCCTGATGCGTTGCCTGGAATAATTATAAGGCCCCAGCCTTAAACCTTACTTAATCTTGAGTTATTACAAGATTACACGTTGAGGATCTTTTCGGGTTTAGAGTTTTAGAGAATTAGATCATAAAACTTGCATTACATTCCACATATAAACAAAGAGGTTACATAAAGATAGTATTCTTCATTCCCATCAATGGAAACACATTTAAAATAAAACATGGATTATTTCTTGACACATCCTTGACTCTATCATCTTATCATGTACCTTTCCCTTGACCTGTGAAAAACATTTCAAAAACTTGGGATGAGCGTAAAAACTCAGTATGGGTTATAAAAACATGGAAAGGAAACATGAGTTCATATATACATAAGAATGAAATCATACTTTACCCATAAAACATAGGCACTTTAACATACCTCATAAAAACATGAATAAATCATATAAATCATAATACGTAAAGGTAACTTGAGGCATTCATAACATTCTTACGTAGGGGGTAACCCTCTTGGTTACGTTTGGAATACCCATCACAGTATATTCCCTAAAATCTCTTCGGAGAAACCTTAACGTTTCACTCCTTCGCGTTACCCAATGCATTGGAGAGCTATAACGGGCTCACCCGCCCTTAGTTTATCACGGAACCACCCGTCTTCATAATAATGCCCAAGAACCATAACATAATCATATCACATAAAACATGCATAAAGGAAACATAACATTTCCACCATTCAATCACAAGATATCAATACCACACATTGATATAAAAATATTATGAAAACCATTTTCAATACCAAAATAAAAGAAAAGTAAAACATGGTATTTATTTTTCTTTTAAAAAGAAGGTATGGCTTGTAGAGGAAGCCGAAACTCAAATAACGGTCATGACGGCGGAGAAGTCGTTGTCGCCGCATACGTACGACAAAAACATTCCCTTTTGTCGTTTAGTAAACGCTTCGTATAAAAAAGATTCCTTTTGAATAAACGTAAAAGTCAAAGGGTTTTATACACCGTATAAAAGAAAGTTGTGTATAAAATAAAATATGCCTCAACGAAAGGTGATTGAGACGAAGTCCCATACCTCGTATCCAACTTGACCCGACCGTTCTTTAAACTCCTGAATAATAAACTTGAGTTAATCTCTAATTGATTATGAATCTTTTTCAAGTTCATTATTCCTTTTATACCATGTTATGAACATCATGTAATCATTTAAGTTAATAATGTTCATTTTGTCGGTATTTGGTTCTTAAGTCAAAAATAGACTTCTTATACTTACATGTTGTTAATTTGGTCAAAGGTTCATTATATTCAGAATGATATTCATGATGTAGATATCATATATGTCATATATATCCAGTACATACATGTATTTAAAATATTACATAATCATTTAGAGGTAAGAAATGAAATGCACCGTTCATGGAGACGGTAAGCCGTACGTACGCATGAACGCTACTTTCATTTCTTTGTCATATTAATGGAATTAAAACTAAATGAGACTTATGTATATTTTAATTCCAGAATTATATTCATCATTTAGATATATCATTAATTATATATATCCATTATATACATGTACTTTTAATAGTACATTACATTTGGGGATAAGAAATGAAATGCACCGTTCATGGAGACGGTAGTCCGTACGTATGCATGAACGCTACTTTCATTTCTATCTCATACTTTAATGGAAATAAATGATAATGATATATATAGGTATATTATAATTCCAGTATAACATCATATATAATAACTTTAAATCCATCCTTTACACGTCCCACATATGGCATTAACGAATCACATCACTTTGAGGGGGCGGTAGTCCGCACTTCCTTAAATGAAGATATCGCGTATACCCATAATGGAAGCCATAAAGGTATGCCCAAAATGAAAAAAAAACAGAAGCTTAAGGAAAACATCAACATATTATATATCATATATAAAAATAGTGACATCATAATGGCCACCTTTGAAGGTGTTAAATGAGTGTTGAACAATCATCGTTTCGGGAGGCAGAATTTCGCCATCCACGGAAACCTTATGTTCTTTAACCATTTGATGTAGTTGTGTGGAAGTGTAGCTCAAATAAATCTTATAACAACATCATAGTATATTGAAGATACTGGTGTTGTTACAAAAGAAGTAAATAAAAAGAGTTTAGGGGGTTGGAGAAGCAAAATAAAACAAATGAGCATGAGAGGATGAATTACCTTAAAAAGTGTAACTCCTTTTGATTTGAGCTTAAAGGCTTCCTTTGAAAGGATTCTGCCCAAGGGGAATCCTCTAGGATGAGGAGAGGGATGTGGAGAGAGCAAATGGGCAGGGGTTGGCCGAGCCAATGGCTTGAAGAGTGTGTGAAATGAGGTAGAGGTGGGGGCCTTTTATAAGAGGAGAGGAGGGGCACTTTTGGAAAGTAAAGAAACATTACTTTATTTGAAAATGTGTTTCGGTTTTAAAAGGTCCCAAATTGATAGAATTCGTGGATAAGGTGATAAGGCATCGAAATCCATTCATCCAATTGGTTTTGGACATGTGTAGTTTATAGATTTTATATTATCTTTCCATTTTATTTAAATCGTCAAATAATGATGTCATCGCTGCATCATTATTATGTCATACATAATTAAATTTATTTAATGTCTAAAAATTATAAAAAAAATTACTATGATATATGAAATCTTTTTAGCTTTCCATTGAATATTTATAATCAAAATTTGGACTTGTATAACCCCACTTAAAAATTGTTTTCGCAAAACATATTATGTTTGTGTCATTTTCACTTTAACATTAAATAAAAAGTATTTTATGTCATTTCCCAACAAAAGTGGATCCATGGGGTCCCCAAGTTTGGCCATGGCTTGTCTTGGTCGGCCATGACACAACCAATGATGTTGGGACATGTGTCTAGGTCATTTTATATTATTAAAGTATTATTTATTCCTTAAACTACACTAATTACCACTAATCGCGATTAAAAACTTAATAAGTTACTATTCACCAAAAAATTATTTTAATCTCATCGAACCACATTTTACTTCTTAATGACAACCATGTATGTCGGATTTTCAAAATTCAGTACACATTAGTGGTAAACTTTCATTTAACTGAAAAATCAGTTTGCTTGATTACCACTTAGTGGTTTCACTATTCATCAAAAATTGAAGTTTTTCAGAAAATTACCAAAAATTCACTCTAAGCTATATTTGATATTCCGAATTCAAAAATGAAGTCTATTTTACAAAATTCTAATCATATAAGTCACATTAATTAATTTAATAATTAATTCCCGCTTCCAGAGCAAATAGCGTGTTTTTACAAAACAATAAGTATCAAAAGATTGACACCAGTTTAAGTCTAATTTCAAAGTGAAATTGATTACAATGACCACCATTGGATAAAATGGTAAAAATAGATTCTAATTTTACTTAAAAACCAATTCAAAACATAATCTAATCATATAAATAAATTAGATCAAAAAGAGGTTTTGAATTAAAATGCAACATTTTACACTATTCATAAAAAAATGAACTTTATCAGAAAGGTACCAAAAATTATACAAAGTAAAATTTGATGTCCCGATTCATAATAAGAGTTTTATTTGGTCCAAAAGAATGTATAAGAGTGATCAAAACTATATTTAATGACGGTTCACCATTAAAAGGTGATAAGTGAACCTTTAGTGAAAATTAGAGTATAAAAGCCTAAAATTGAACTCTTTCCGTATTTTAAGCCTTTATCTTTTATTGGGTAAATGTAAAAACATCTAAAAACATATCTATTCATATTTTAGTTATTTCTATTCATTCCCGCCAGTACAACGGCTACTTGTTAACTAACATTTAAAATAATATTATTATATTACTAGTGTGCTACGTAGGTTTCAAAGAAACTCATCGTTGCGTATCGGGTACGCTATCGAACATAGCAACCCCTTTTAATTAAAATTCATATTTAATTCTCAAATATTAATAAATATGAAAATTATTTATTCTTTAATTACCTGGGATGTTACATCCTTCCCCCCTTTTGGGAATTGCGTCCTCGCAATTTTATTCACTTATCAAAATAAGTGGGGGTATTTATCCCTCATAGCATTTTCAGATTCCCACGTTGCCTCTTCAATCACATGGTTTTTCCAAAAAACCTTTACCTGATGAATCACCTTATTCCGTAACACTTGCTCCTTATGGTCAAGAATCTGGACCGGTTGTTCCTCATAAGATAGGTTCTCTTCCAGCTGAACTACCTCTGGACTCAAAACATGAGATGGATCTGGCATATACTTTCTCAACATCGAAACGTGAAAAACATTGTGTACCTGAGATAAACTCGGAGGTAAAGCCACTCGGTATGCAACTGATCCAACTCTCTCCAGAATTTCGTATGGTCCAATGAACCTTGGACTCAACTTTCCTTTCTTACCAAATCTCATCACACTTTTCCAAGGAGAAACCTTGAGAAAAACATGATCACCTACCTCGAAAGATAGATCCTTCCTCCGGTTATCCGCATAACTCTTCTGCCTGCTCTGAGCTGTTCTCATGTGTTTCTGAATCAGCTGAACTTTTTCTGCCATCTCTTCTACCAATTCTGGTCCCATCAACTTCCTTTCACCCACTTCATCCCAGAAAGCTGGAGTTCGACACCGCTTCCCATATAATGCCTGAAATGGTACCATCTGTATACTGGAATGAAAACTGTTATTATATGAAAACTCAACCAAAGAAAGATGCTGGTCCCAACTTCCCTGATAATCCATAGAACAAGCTCGTAGCATATCCTCCAATGTCTGAATTGTTCGTTCTGACTGCCCATCTGATTGAGGATGAAAAGCTGTACTAAAATTTAATTCAGTACCCAACGACTTCTGAAGGCCTTTCCAAAAGTTAGAAGTAAACCTGGGATCACGATCCGATACAATGGAGAGAGGAACTCCATGTAACCTGACTATCTCTTTAAGATACAAACGGGAAAGTTGATCAAGAGAGAAAGTATCTCGTATAGCAAGGAAATGAGCAGATTTGGTCAAGCGATCAACAATAACCCAGATTGCATTATTACCTCGAGATGTCTTTGGTAATCCAACAACAAAGTCCATGGATATATTCTCCCATTTCCACTTTGGCACTGGTAAAGGCTGAAGCATCCCTTTCGGTAACTACCGCTCTGCTTTAACCTGCTGACAAGTCAAACACTTCACAGTAAAATCAACAATATCTCTTTTCATTCCATCCCACCAGTAATACTCCCGCAGATCTCTATACATCTTAGTACTGCCCGGATGAACTGAAAACGGAGAACTATGAGCTTCACATAACAACTCTCTCTTCAACTGTGAATCACAAGGCACACATAACCTCTTCACAAACCTCAAAACACAAACACAAACTTATCCAAGAACTCATGGAAAATTTTATTCATAAGGTCCATGAATACAGCAGGTGCATTGGTTAACCCAAAAGGCATAACTACAAATTCATAATGGCCATATCTAGTACGGAACACAATCTTCGGAACATCTTCTTCTTTTACTTTCAACTGATGGTACCCCGACCTCAAGTCAATCTTCGAAAAATACTGAGCTCCATGGAGCTGACACCACTTCATTCGATGGCCCAACATCTGCTGAAGTAGTTGCAAAGGATTTCACCACCCCTTTCTGCTTGTAGTCTAACTGCTTCCCATCACTCAAGCTCCTTGTCGGACACTCGTTTGCATAGTGACCCATCTCATTGCACTTATAACATTTCACTAACTGTAAATCAAATTTGTTCTTACCTTCACCTTGATCCTTTTCAGTGCAATCAAGAGCCTTATGTCCCATCTTACCACATCGGTAGCACTTCCCAGAATTCAGAAGACATTCCCCAGCATGCCTTTTGCCACATTTATCACAAACTGGAAACTTAGTTCTCTTACCATCAGACTTTTTTGAAGAATTCTTACCTTTCTCCTGCCACCTCGGTCTCTTCTTCTGCTGGTTGTTATAGAAAACTTGGTCATCGGCAAACTCCATTTCCACCTTCTCAGCACATCAAACAAGCTTTTCATAACTTTTAAACTCTCGAGAAGCTAATGCCCTTCGATACTTTGGCTTTAATCCTGAGTAAAAACGATTGATTTTACTATCAAGGTCCCGGATAAAATTGGGAGCATACCTTGCCAATCGAGTGAACCTTTCTTCATAGGCAGCCACTGAGTCTTCCTCTTGCCTCAATTCCAAGAATTGCTTTTCCATCCTAAGTCGAACAGCCTTAGGAAAATACTTCTCAAGAAACATACCTTTGAAATCATCCCAGTCAAGAGCATCAATCTCATCGGCTTCCCTGATATTTTTAACCATAGACCACCACTGATCTGCTTCACCCTCCAAACGGTAAATAGCAAGACTAACCTTTTGATTGTCTGAACACCCCATGACATCAAAAATCTTCTCCAGTGCTTTAATCCACCCTTCAGCTTGCACAGGGTCAGATGATCCTCTGAATGATGGGGGATGTTGCCTCATGAAATGTTCCACCATTGACATGTTCCTCTGTGGTTGATCTGGCTGATCTCGTGCATGGATACCACCACCATTTATAGCCTGAGTTAACTGTGCCATCACTGCAACAAACTGTTCAGTTCCAATTCCGACCATCTCAGGTTGCTGATTTGGAAGGTTGTCTTCCTCCTGATGTCGTCCCAACATAGCTGCTTTGTTTCCTCTGCGGAAAACCATTCTGAACACCGAAATATCTTAGGCGAAGCAACATGGTAATCTGTAAATGCTATATCACTTCAATTTGACCAAAAAAACATTTTTGGATAATCATTTAATAGAATTCTAACTCCTAAAGTTATCTAAACCGACCTCTGATACCAACTATAAGGCCCCAGCCTTAAACCTTACTTAATCTTGAGTTATTACAAGATTACACGTTGAGGATCTTTTCGGGTTTAGAGTTTTAGAGAATTAGATCATAAAACTTGCATTACATTCCACATATAAACAAAGAGGTTACATAAAGATAGTATTCTTCATTCCCATCAATGGAAACACATTTAAAATAAAACATGGATTATTTCTTGACACATCCTTGACTCTATCATCTTATCATGTACCTTTCTCTTGACCTGTGAAAAACATTTCAAAAACTTGGGATGAGCGTAAAAACTCAGTATGGGTTATAAAAACATGGAAAGGAAACATGAGTTCATATATACATAAGAATGAAATCATACTTTACCCATAAAACATAGGCACTTTAACATACCTCATAAAAACATGAATAAATCATATAAATCATAATACGTAAAGGTAACTTGAGGCATTCATAACATTCTTACGTAGGGGGTAACCCTCTTGGTTACGTTTGGAATACCCATCACAGTATATTCCCTAAAATCTCTTCGGAGAAACCTTAACGTTTCACTCCTTCGCGTTACCCAATGCATTGGAGAGCTATAACGGGCTCACCCGCCCTTAGTTTATCACGGAACCACCCATCTTCATAATAATGCCCAAGAACCATAACATAATCATATCACATAAAACATGCATAAAGGAAACATAACATTTCCACCATTCAATCACAAGATATCAATACCACACATTGATATAAAAATATTATGAAAACCATTTTCAATACCAAAATAAAAGAAAAGTAAAACATGGTATTTATTTTTCTTTTAAAAAGAAGGTATGGCTTGTAGAGGAAGCCGAAACTCAAATAACGGTCATGACGGCGGAGAAGTCGTTGTCGCCGCATACGTACGACAAAAACATTCCCTTTTGTCGTTTAGTAAACGCTTCGTATAAAAAAGATTCCTTTTGAATAAACGTAAAAGTCAAAGGGTTTTATACACCGTATAAAAGAAAGTTGTGTATAAAATAAAATATGCCTCAACGAAAGGTGATTGAGACGAAGTCCCATACCTCGTATCCAACTTGACCCGACCGTTCTTTAAACTCCTGAATAATAAACTTGAGTTAATCTCTAATTGATTATGAATCTTTTTCAAGTTCATTATTCCTTTTATACCATGTTATGAACATCATGTAATCATTTAAGTTAATAATGTTCATTTTGTCGGTATTTGGTTCTTAAGTCAAAAATAGACTTCTTATACTTACATGTTGTTAATTTGGTCAAAGGTTCATTATATTCAGAATGATATTCATGATGTAGATATCATATATGTCATATATATCCAGTACATACATGTATTTAAAATATTACATAATCATTTAGAGGTAAGAAATGAAATGCACCGTTCATGGAGACGGTAAGCCGTACGTACGCATGAACGCTACTTTCATTTCTTTGTCATATTAATGGAATTAAAACTAAATGAGACTTATGTATATTTTAATTCCAGAATTATATTCATCATTTAGATATATCATTAATTATATATATCCATTATATACATGTACTTTTAATAGTACATTACATTTGGGGATAAGAAATGAAATGCACCGTTCATGGAGACGGTAGTCCGTACGTACGCATGAACGCTACTTTCATTTCTATCTCATACTTTAATGGAAATAAATGATAATGATATATATAGGTATATTATAATTCCAGTATAACATCATATATAATAACTTTAAATCCATCCTTTACACGTCCCACATATGGCATTAACGAATCACATCACTTTGAGGGGGCGGTAGTCCGCACTTCCTTAAATGAAGATATCGCGTATACCCATAATGGAAGCCATAAAGGTATGCCCAAAATGAAAAAAAAAACAGAAGCTTAAGGAAAACATCAACATATTATATATCATATATAAAAATAGTGACATCATAATGGCCACCTTTGAAGGTGTTAAATGAGTGTTGAACAATCATCGTTTCGGGAGGCAGAATTTCGCCATCCACGGAAACCTTATGTTCTTTAACCATTTGATGTAGTTGTGTGGAAGTGTAGCTCAAATAAATCTTATAACAACATCATAGTATATTGAAGATACTGGTGTTGTTACAAAAGAAGTAAATAAAAAGAGTTTAGGGGGTTGGAGAAGCAAAATAAAACAAATGAGCATGAGAGGATGAATTACCTTAAAAAGTGTAACTCCTTTTGATTTGAGCTTAAAGGCTTCCTTTGAAAGGATTCTGCCCAAGGGGAATCCTCTAGGATGAGGAGAGGGATGTGGAGAGAGCAAATGGGCAGGGGTTGGCCGAGCCAATGGCTTGAAGAGTGTGTGAAATGAGGTAGAGGTGGGGGCCTTTTATAAGAGGAGAGGAGGGGCACTTTTGGAAAGTAAAGAAACATTACTTTATTTGAAAATGTGTTTCGGTTTTAAAAGGTCCCACATTGATAGAATTCGTGGATAAGGTGATAAGGCATCGAAATCCATTCATCCAATTGGTTTTGGACATGTGTAGTTTATAGATTTTATATTATCTTTCCATTTTATTTAAATCGTCAAATAATGATGTCATCGCTGCATCATTATTATGTCATACATAATTAAATTTATTTAATGTCTAAAAATTATAAAAAAATTACTATGATATATGAAATCTTTTTAGATTTCCATTGAATATTTATAATCAAAATTTGGACTTGTATAACCCCACTTAAAAATTGTTTTCGCAAAACATATTATGTTTGTGTCATTTTCACTTTAACATTAAATAAAAAGTATTTTATGTCATTTCCCAACAAAAGTGGATCCATGGGGTCCCCAAGTTTGGCCATGGCTTGTCTTGGTCGGCCATGACACAACCAATGATGTTGGGACATGTGTCTAGGTCATTTTATATTATTAAAGTATTATTTATTCCTTAAACTACACTAATTACCACTAATCGCGATTAAAAACTTAATAAGTTACTATTCACCAAAAAATTATTTTAATCTCATCGAACCACATTTTACTTCTTAATGACAACCATGTATGTCGGATTTTCAAAATTCAGTACACATTAGTGGTAAACTTTCATTTAACTGAAAAATCAGTTTGCTTGATTACCACTTAGTGGTTTCACTATTCATCAAAAATTGAAGTTTTTCAGAAAATTACCAAAAATTCACTCTAAGCTATATTTGATATTCCAAATTCAAAAATGAAGTCTATTTTACAAAATTCTAATCATATAAGTCACATTAATTAATTTAATAATTAATTCCCGCTGCCAGAGCAAATAGCGTGTTTTTACAAAACAATAAGTATCAAAAGATTGACACCAGTTTAAGTCTAATTTCAAAGTGAAATTGATTCCAATGACCACCATTGGATAAAATGGTAAAAATAGATTCTAATTTTACTTAAAAACCAATTCAAAACATAATCTAATCATATAAATAAATTAGATCAAAAAGAGGTTTTGAATTAAAATGCAACATTTTACACTATTCATAAAAAAAATGAACTTTATCAGAAAGGTACCAAAAATTACACAAAGTAAAATTTGATGTCCCGATTCTTAATAAGAGTTTTATTTGGTCCAAAAGAATGTATAAGAGTGATCAAAACTATATTTAATGACGGTTCACCATTAAAAGGTGATAAGTGAACCTTTAGTGAAAATTAGAGTATAAAAGCCTAAAATTGAACTCTTTCCGTATTTTAAGCCTTTATCTTTTATTGGGTAAATGTAAAAACATCTAAAAACATATCTATTCATATTTTAGTTATTTCTATTCATTCCCGCCAGTACAACGGCTACTTGTTAACTAACATTTAAAATAATATTATTATATTACTAGTGTGCTACGTAAGTTTCAAAGAAACTCATCGTTGCGTATCGGGTACGCTATCGAACATAGCAACCCCTTTTAATTAAAATTCATATTTAATTCTCAAATATTAATAAATATGAAAATTATTTATTCTTTAATTACCTGGGATGTTACAATAATACCAGATCGGGAAGTTGAGTTTACTGTTGACTTAGTTCCTGATGCTAAGCCAATTTCAAAACCCCCTTATCGAATGGAACAAATTGAACTTTTAGAGTTGAAGGAGAAATTGCAAGATTTATTAGAGAAAGGTTTCATTAGACCTAGCACATCACCATGGGGTGCTCCTGTTTTATTTGTTAAAAAGAAAGATGGTTCTATGAGACTTTGCATTGATTATAGAGCCTTGAATAATATCACTGTTAAGAACAAATATCCTTTGCCTCATATCGATGATTTGTTTGATCAGCTCCAGGGAGCTCAGTTTTTTTCAAAGATTGACCGGAGATCAGGGTACCATCAGCTAAAGGTAATGGAGGCAGATATTCCGAAGACCGCGTTCCGTATGAGATATGGCCATTCTGAATTTGTAGTAATGCCTTTTGGGCTATCCAATGCACCCGCTGTATTCATGGACTTAACGAATAGAATTTTCCATGAGTTCTTGGATAAGATTGTGGTGGTTTTCATTGATGATATTTTGGTGTTTTCTAAAAGTTAAGAGGAGCATGAAAAACATTTAAGGGTTATCTTTCAAACTTTAAAAGAAAAGAAATTGTATGGGAAATTCAGCAAGTGTGAGTTTTGGTTGCAACAAATTTCTTTCCTTGGTCACATTGTTTCTAAAGACGGAATAACTGATGATCCTACAAAAACAAAAGTTGTGGAAGAATGGCCAAGACCCACAAATGTAACCGAGATTCGTAGCTTCCTTGGTTTGGCGAGCTATTACCGAAGGGTTGTTAGAAATTTTTCACGGTTATCTAGTCCAATGACTAAGCTAACTCAGAAGGGTGTTAAGTTTATCTGGACAAAAGAATGTGATGATTGTTTTCAGGAATTGAAAAGAAGATTGGTGAATGCTCCAGTTTTGGCACTACCTTCCAGGAATGGTGAGTTTGTTATATACAGTGATGCTTCATTGAAAGGACATGGTTGCGTCCTAATGAAGAATGATCAGGTAATTGCTTATGCTTCATGACAGTTGAAAACTCATGAGGTAAATTACCCTACACATGATTTGGAATTAGCTGCTGTTGTTTTTTCTTTAAAAATTTGGAGGAATCATTTGTATGGAGTAATGTGTGAAATATATACCTATTACAAAAGTTTAAAGTATATATTCACTCAGAAAGAGTTAAACATGAGATAGAGGAGATGGCTAGAATTAATCAAGGATTATGATTGTAAAATTCATTACCATCCGGGAAAAGCAAATAAAGTGGCTGATGCTTTGAGTCGAAAAAGTAATGCTTCATTAGCAATGTTGCGTTTGGAACGTGATCCTTTGGTCAAGGATTTGATGAAATTTGGCATAGAAGTTGTTGGTGTAGGAAGTCCTTCGGTTTTGTTTCAGGTATCAGTGAGATCTTCTCTATCAGATAGAATCAAGCAAGCACAGAAGCAAGACAGTGAGTTGCAGAAAAAGGTAGAGCTGGTTCAGAAAGGTAAGTTGCCTGAATTCAACATTGATACTGATTGTGTTTTGAGATTTGGGAAGAGATTGTGTGTGCCTTGTGATTCACAGTTGAAGAGATATTTGTTATGTGAATCTCATAGTTCTCCGTTTTCAGTTCATCCGGGCAGTACTAAGATGTATAGAGACCTGCGGGAGTATTACTGGTGGGATGGAATGAAAAGAGACATTGCTGATTTTACTGTAAAGTGTTTGACATGTCAACAGGTTAAAGCAGAGCGGCAGTTACCGAAATGGATGCTTCAGCCTTCACCAGTGCCAGAGTGGAAATGGGAGAATATATCCATGGACTTTGTTGTTGGATTACCGAAGACATCTCGAGATAATAATGCAATCTGGGTTATTGTTGATCGCTTGACCAAATCTGCTCATTTCCTTTCTATACGAGATACTTTCTCTCTTGATCAACTTTCCCATTTGTATCTTAAAGAAATAGTCAGGTTACATGGAGTTCCTCTCTCCATTGTATCGGATCGTGATCCCAGGTTTACTTCTAACTTTTGGAATGGCCTTCGGAAGTCGTTAGGTACTGAATTAAATTTTAGTACAGCTTTTCATCCTCAATCAGATGGGCAGTCAGAAAGAACAATTCAGACATTGGAGGATATGCTACGAGCTTGTTCTATGGATTATCAGGGAATTTGGGACCAACATCTTTCTTTGGTTGAGTTTTCATATAATAACAGTTTTCATTCCAGTATAAAGATGGCACCATTTCAGGAATTATATGGGAAGCGGTGTCGAACTCCAGCTTTCTGGGATGAAGTGGGTGAAAGGAAGTTGATGGGACCAGAATTGGTAGAAGAGATAGCAGAAAAAGTTCAGCTGATTCAGAAACACATGAGAACAGCTCAGATCAGGCAGAAGAGTTATGTGGATAACCGGAGGAAGGATCTATCTTTCGAGGTAGGTGATCATGTTTTTCTCAAGGTTTCTCCTTGGAAAAGTGTGATGATATTTGGTAAGAAAGGAAAGTTGAGTCCAAGGTTCATTGGACCACACGAAATTCTGGAGGGAGTTGGATCAGTTGCATACCGAGTGGCTTTACCTCCGAGTTTATCTCAGGTACACAATGTTTTTCACATTTCGATGTTGAGAAAGTATATGCCAGATCCATCTCATGTTTTGAGTCCAGAGGTAGTTCAGCTGGAAGAGAACTTATCTTATAAGGAACAACCGGTCCAGATTCTTGACCACAGGGAGCAAGTGTTACGGAATAAGGTGATTAAGCAGGTACAGGTTTTGTGGAAAAACCACATGATTGAAGAGGCAACATGGGAATCTGAAAATGCAATGAGGGATAAGTACCCCCATTTATTCAATAAGTAAATAAATTGCGGGGACGCAATTTTCTAAAGGGGGGAAGGATGTAACATCCCAAGTAAGTAATGAATAATAGATATTTTTATCTATGTATATTAATGATTAAGATACTGTTATAGAGGCTTAAAATGAAAATAAATACAATCTTATGCATGAATACACTAATATTATTAAAAGATTGTTTTACTACCTTTTGATGGCAAACCATTTTTGAATCTATATTTTGACAATTTTATAAACTATGTTTGTCAAAATAAACTTATCCTTTATGATTGGGACATCAAAATTTACCTTGTGTGAATTTTTGGTATTTTTCTGACAATGTTCATTTTTTAATGAATAGTGAAAATACTGCATTTTACATCAAAACTGATTTTTAATATAATTTATTTATATGATTAGATTATGTTTTGAATTGGTTTTGAAGTGAAATTAGAATATATTTTTACCATTTTATCAAATGGTGGTCATTGGAATCAATTTCACTTTGAAATTAGACTTAAACTGGTGTCAATCTTTTGATACTTATTATTTTTTAAAAACACGCTATTTGCTCTGGCAGCGGGAATTAATTACTAAATTAATTAATGTGACTTATATTATTTGAATTTTGTAAAATAGACTTCATTTTTGAATTCGGAATATCAAATATAGCTTAGGGTGAATTTTTGGTAATTTTCTAAAAAACTTCAATTTTTGATGAATAGTGAAACCACTAAGTTGTAATCAAGCAAACTGATTCGGTTAAATGAAAGTTTACCACTAATGTGTATTGAATTTTGAAAATCCGACATACATGTTTTTCATTAAGAAGTAAAATGTGGTTCAATGGGATTAAAATAATTTTTTGGTGAATAGTAACTTATTAAGTTTTTAATCGCTATTAGTGGTAATTAGGGTAGTTTAAGGTATAAATAATGCTTTAATAATATGAAATGACCTAGAAACATGTCCCAAACTTATTGGTTGTGTCATGGCCGACCAAGACAAGCCATGGGTCAACTTGGGTACCCCATGGATCCACTTTTGTTGGGAAATGACAAAAATAACATTTTATTAAATGTAAAAGTAAAAATGACACAAACATAATATGTTTTACGAAAACAATTTTTATATGGGGTTATAAAGAACAGATATTTGATTATAAATAGTTATTGGAAAGCTAAAACTATTTCCTACATCATAGTAATTTTTTATAATTTTTAGACATTGAATAAATTAAATTATTTATGACATAATAATGATGCTGCGATGACATCATTATTTGACGATTTAAACAAAATGGAAATATAATGTAAAATCTATGAACTACACATGTCAAAAACCAATTGGATGAGTGGATGTCGAACCCTTATCACCTTATCCACGAATTTTATCAATGTGGGTCCTTTTAAAACCGAAACACATTTTCAAATAAAGTAATATTTCTTTACATTCCAAAAGTGCCCCTCCTCTCCTCTTATAAAAGGCCCCCACCTCTACCTCATTTCACACACTCCTCAAGCCTTTGGCTCGGCCAACCCCTGCCCATTTACTCTCTCTAAATACCTCTCCTCATCCTAGAGGATTCCCTTTGGGCAGAATCCTTTCAAAGGAAGCCTTTAGGCTCAAATCAAAAGGAGTTACACTTTTAAAGGTAATTCATTCTCTCATGTTCATTTGTTTTATTTTTCTTCTCCAACCCCCTAAACAATTTTTATTTACTTCTTTTGTAACAACACCAGTATCTTAAATATACTAGGATGTTGTTATAAGATTTATTTGAGCTATACTCTCACACAACTACATCAAATGGTTAAAGAACATACGGTTTCCGTGGATGGCGAAATTCTGCCTCCCGAAACGATGATTGTTCAATACTCATTTAACACCTTCAAGGGTGGCCATTATGATGTCACTATTTTTATATATGATATATTATATGTTTATGTTCTCCTTAGGCTTCTGTTTTTTCATTTTGGGCATACCTTTATGGTTTCCATTATGGGTAAACCCGATATCTTCATTTTAGGAAGTGCGGACTACCGCCCCTGAAAGTGATTTGATTCGTTAATACCATATGTGGGATGTGTAAAGGATAAATTTAATGATATTATATATGTTATTATACTGGAATTATAATATACTCTTATATAATTATGATTCCATTCCAAAAAAAATACGAAATAGAAATGGAAGTAGCGTTCATGCGTACGTACGGCTTACCGTCTCCATGAACGGTGCATTTCATTTCTTACCTCTAAATGTGATGTAATATTATATATACATGTATATGCCGAATATATATGATGTATATGTCATCCAAATCATTAATATCATTCTGGATATAAAGAACCTTTGACCAAATTAACAACATGTATGTGTAAGAAGTCTATTTTTGACTTAAGAACCAAATACCGAAAAAATGAACATTATTAACTTAAATGATTACATGATGTTCATAACATGGTATAAAAGGAATAATGAACTTTAAAAAGGTTCATAATCAAGTAGAGATTAACTCAAGTTTATTATTCAGGAGATTAAAGAATGGTCGGGTCAAGTCGGATACGAGGTATGGGACTTCGTCTCAATCTCCTTTCATTAAGGCATATTTTATTTTATACACAACTTTATTTTATAGGGTCTATAAACCACATTGACTTTTAAGTTTATTCAAAAGGAATCTTTTTTATACGAAGCGTTTACTAAACGACAAAAGGGAATGTTTTTGTCGTATGTATGTGGCGACAACGACTTCTCCGCCGTCGTGACCGTTATTTGAGTTTCGGCATCCTCTACAAGCCATACCTTCTTTTTAAAAGAAAAATAAATACCATGTTTTACTTTTCTTTTATTTTGGTATTGAAAATGGTTTTCATAATGTTTTTTATATCAATGTGTTGTATTGATATCTTGTGATTGAAAGGTGGGAATTTTATGTTTCCTTTATACATGTTTTATGTGATATGATTATGTTATGGTTCTTGGGCATTATTATGAAGACGGGTGGTTCCGTGATAAACTAAGGGCTGGTGAGCCCGTTATAGCTCTCCAATGCATTGGGTAACGCGAAGGAGTGAAACGTTAAGGTTTCTCCGAAGAGAATTTAGGGAATATACTGTGATGGGTATTCCAAACGTAACCAAGAGGGTTAGTCCCTACGTAAGAATGTTATGAATGCCTCAAGTTACCTTTATGTCTTATGATTTCTATGATTTATTCATGATTTGATGAGGTATGTTAAAGTGCTTATGTTTTATGGGTAAAGTATGATCTCATCCTTATGTACATATGTACCCATGTTTCCTTTCCATATTTTTATAAACCATACTGAGATTTTTATACTCATCCCATGTTTTTTTGAAATGTTTTCACAGGTCAAGGGAAAGGTACATGATATGATGATAGTGTCAAGGAAGTGTCAAGAATGAATCCATGTTTTATTTTAAATATGTTTCTTTTGATGGTAATGAAGAATACTATCTTTATGTAACCACTTTGTTTATATGTGGAATGTAATTCAAGTTTTATGATCTAATTCTCTAAAACTCTAAACCCGAAAAGATCCTCAATGTGTAATCTTGTAATAACTCAAGATTAAGTAAGGTTTAAGGCTGGGGCCTTATAGTTGGTATCAGAGGTCGGTTTAGATAACTTTAGGAGTTAGAATTCTATTAAATTATTATCCAAAAATATTTTTTTTCGAAATGATATAGCATTTAAAGATTACCATGTTGCTTCATCTAAGACATGTTTGTTCAGAATGGTTTTCCGCAGAGGAAACAGGGAAGCAGTGCTAGGAAGGCATACAGAAGGAAATAACCTTCCGAATCAGCATCCAGAAATGGTCGGAATTGGAACTGAACAGTTTGTTGCAGTAATGGCACAATTGACTCAAGAGATAAATGGCGGTGGTATCCATACACGAGATCATCCAGACCAACCGCAGAGGAACATGTCAGTGGTGGAACATTTCATGAGGCAACATCCACCATCATTCAGAGGATCATCTGACCCTGTACTAGCTGAAGAGTGGATTAAAGCACTGGAGAAGATTTTTGATGTCATGGGGTGTTCAGACAATCAAAAGGTTAGTCTTGCTATTTACCGTTTGGAGGGTGAAGCGAATCAGTGGTGGTCTATGGTTAAAAATATCAGGGACGCCGATGAGATTGATTCTCTTGACTGGGATGAATTCAAAGGTATGTTTCTTGAGAAGTATTTTCCTAAGGATGTTCGACTTAGGATGGAAAAGAAATTCTTGGAATTGAGGCAAGAGGAAGACTCAGTGGCTGCCTATGAAGAAAGGTTCACTCGATTGGCAAGGTATGCTCCAAATTTTATCTGGGACCTTGATAGTAAAATCAATCGTTTTTACTCAGGATTAAAGCCAAAATATCGAAGGGAATTAGCTTCTCGTGAGTTTAAAAGTTATGAAAAGCTTGTTCGATGTGCTGAGAAGGTGGAAATGGAGTTTGCCGATGACCAAGTTTTCTATAACAACCAACAGAAGAAGAGACCGAGGTGGCATGAGAAAGGTAAGAATTCTTCAAAAAAGTCTGATGGTAAGAGAACTAAGTTTCCAGTTTGTGATAAATGTGGAAAAAGGCATGCTGGGGAATGTCTTCTGAATTCTGGGAAGTGCTACCGATGTGGTAAGATGGGACATAAGGCTCGTGATTGCACTGAAAAGGATCAAGGTGAAGGTAAGAACAAATTTGATTTACATTTAGTGAAATGTTATAAGTGCAATGAGATGGGTCACTATGCAAACGAGTGTCCGACAAAGAGCTTGAGTGATGGGAAGCAGTTAGACTACAGGCAGAAAGGGGTAGTGAAATCCTTTGCAACTACTTCAGCAGATGTCGGGCCATCAAATGAAGTGGTATCAGGTACTTTTTTTGTTTTTTCAGATTATGCCAGTGTGTTGTTTGATTCGGGGTCTACACATTCTTTCATCTCTGAAACATTTTCTAGTAAAATGGGAATACCATCTCAAGAAATGACTCCTGAAATTTTGGTAAAAACACCTGGGCGGAATGTTGAGGCAAAAAGAATTTATAATAATCTTCCTATCCTTATCTGTGGAAAGAACCTACTTGCAAACCTTATTGTTCTACCTCTAGTAGAGTTTGATGTTATCCTGGGTATGGATTGGCTCTCTATTTACCATGCTAAGATTGACTGTAGAGCTAAAGAAGTTTCTTTTCAGAAAGACTTTCAGTTTGTTTACAAGAATGAACCCTTACTTTTGATAACATATCAAGAGGCCGAGAAACTTGTAAAAGATGGAAATGAATGTTACCTTGCACACGTCGTTGAAAATAAAGGAACTGTTCAGATTAATGATGTGCCAGTGGTAAATGAGTATCCTAATGTTTTTCCTGATGAGTTGCCTGGAATAATACCAGATCGGGAAGTTGAGTTTACTGTTGACTTAGTTCCTGATGCTAAGCCAATTTCAAAACCCCCTTATCGAATGGCACAAATTGAACTTTTAGAGTTGAAGGAGCAATTGCAAGATTTATTAGAGAAAGGTTTCATTAGACCTAGCACATCACCATGGGGTGATCCTGTTTTATTTGTTAAAAAGAAAGATGGTTCTATGAGAATTTGCATTGATTATAGAGCCTTGAATAATATCACTGTTAAGAACAAATATCCTTTGCCTCATATCGATGATTTGTTTGATCAGCTCCAGGGAGCTCAGTTTTTTTCAATGATTGACCGGAGATCGGGGTACCATCAGCTGAAGGTAAAGGAGGCAGATATTCCGAAGACCGTGTTCCGTACGAGATATGGCCATTCTGAATTTGTAGTAATGCCATTTGGGCAAACCAATGCACCTGCTGTATTCATGGAATTAATGAATAGAATTTTCCATGAGTTCTTGGATAAGTTTGTGGTGGTTTTCATTGATGATATTTTGGTGGTTTCTAAAAGTAAAGAGGAGCATGAAAAACATTTAAGGGTTATCTTGCAAACCTTAAAAGAAAAGAAATTGTATGGGAAATTCAGCATGTGTGAATTTTGGTTGCAACAAATTTCTTTCCTTGGTCACATTGTTTCTAAAGATGGAATAACTGTTGATCCTGCAAAAACAAAAGTTGTGGAAGAATGGCCAAGACCCACAAATGTAACCGAGATTCGTAGTTTCCTTGGTTTGGCGGTCTATTACCGAAGGTTTGTTAGAAATTTTTCACGGTTATCTAGTCCAATGACTAAGCTAACTCGGAAGGGTGTTAAGTTTATCTGGACAAAAGAATGTGATGATTGTTTTCAGGAATTGAAAAGAAGATTGGTGAATGCTCCAGTTTTGGCACTACCTTCCAGGAATGGTGAGTTTGTTATATACAGTGATGCTTCATTGAAAGGACTTGGTTGCGTCCTAATGCAGAATGATCAGGTAATTGCTTATGCTTCACGACAGTTGAAAACTCATAAGGTAAATTACCCTACACATGATTTGGAATTAGCTGCTGTTGTTTTTGCTTTAAAAATTTGGAGGCATCATTTGTATGGAGTAAAGTGTGAAATATATACGGATCACAAAAGTTTAAAGTATATATTCACTCAGAAAGAGTTAAACATGAGATAGAGGAGATGGCTAGAATTAATCAAGGATTATGATTGTAAAATTCATTACCATCCGGGAAAAGCAAATAAAGTGGCTGATGCTTTGAGTCAAAAAAGTAATGCTTCATTAGCAATGTTGCGTTTGGAACGTGATCCTTTGGTCAAGGAATTGATGAACTTTGGCATAGAAGTTGTTGGTGCAGGAAGTCCTTCTGTTTTGTTTCAGGTTTCAGTGAGATCTTCTCTATCAGATAGAATCAAGCAAGCACAGAAGCAAGACAGTGAGTTGCAGAAAAAGGAAGTTCTGGTTCAGAAAGGTAAGTTGCCTGAATTCAACATTGATACTGATTGTGTTTTGAGATTTGGGAAGAGATTGTGTGTGCCTTGTGATTCACAGTTGAAGAGAGATTTGTTATATGAAGCTCATAGTTCTCCGTTTTCAGTTCATCCGGGCAGTACTAAGATGTATAGAGATCTGTGGGAGTATTACTGGTAGGATGGAATGAAAAGATACATTGTTGATTTTACTGTAAAGTGTTTGACATGTCAACAGGTTAAAGCAGAGCGGCAGTTACCGAAAGGGATGCTTCAGCCTTTACCAGTGCCAGAGTGGAAATGGGAGAATATATCCATGGACTTTGTTGTTGGATTACCGAAGACATCTCGAGATAATAATGCAATCTGGGTTATTGTTGATCGCTTGACCAAATCTGCTCATTTCCTTGCCATACGAGATACTTTCTCTCTTGATCAACTTTCCCGTTTGTATCTTAAAGAAATAGTCAGGTTACATGGGGTTCCTCTCTCCATTGTATCGGATCGTGATCCCAGGTTTACTTCTAACTTTTGGAAAGGCCTTCTGAAGTCGTTGGGTACTGAATTAAATATTAGTACAGCATTTCATCCTCAATCAGATGGGCAGTCAGAAAGAACAATTAAGACATTGGAGGATATGCTACGAGCTTGTTCTATGGATTATCAGGGAAGTTGGGACCAACATCTTTTTTGGTTGAGTTTTCATATAATAACAGTTTTCATTCCAGTATACAAATGGCACCATTTCAGGCATTATATGGGAAGCAGTGTCGAACTCTAGCTTTCTAGGATGAAGTGGGTGAATGGAAGTTGATGGGACCAGAATTGGTAGAAGAGATAGCAGAAAAAGTTCAGCTGATTCAGAAACACATGAGAACAGCTCAGAGCAGGCAGAAGAGTTATGTGGATAACCGGAGGAAGGATCTATCTTTAGAGGTAGGTGATCAGGTTTTTCTCAAGGTTTCTCCTTGGAAAAGTGTGATGAGATTTGGTAAGAAAGGAAAGTTGAGTCCAAGGTTCATTGGACCACACGAAATTCTGGAGAGAGTTGGATCAGTTGCATACCGAGTGGCTTTACCTCCGAGTTTATCTCAGGTACACAATGTTTTTCACATTTCAATGTTGAGAAAGTATATGCCAGATCCATCTCAGGTTTTGAGTCCAGAGGTAGTTCAGCTGGAAGAGAACATATCTTATGAGGAACAACCGGTCCAGATTCTTGACCACAGGGAGCAAGTGTTACGGAATAAGATGATTAAGCAGGTAAAGGTTTTGTGAAAAAACCACATGATTGAAGAGGCAACATGGGTATCTGAAAATGCAATGAGGGATAAGTACCCCCATTTATTCGATAAGTAAATAAATTGCGGGGACGAAATTTTCTAAAGGGGGGAAGGATGTAACATCCCAAGTAAGTAATGAATAATAGATATTTTTATCTATGTATATTAATGATTAAGATAGTGTTATAGAGGCTTAAAATGAAAATAAATACAATCTTATCCATGGAATACACTAATATTCTTAAAAGATTGTTTTAATACCTTTTGATGGCAAACCATTTTTGAATCTATATTTTGAAAATTTTATAAACTATGTTTGTCAAAATAAACTTATCATTTATGATTGGGACATAAAAATTTACCTTGTGTGAATTTTTGGTATTTTTCTGACAATGTTCATTTTTTAATGAATAGTGAAAAATACTGCATTTTACATCAAAACTGCTTTTTAATCTAATTTATTTATATGATTCTATTATGTTTTGAATTGGTTTTGAAGTGAAATTAGAATATATATTTACCATTTTATCCAATGGTGGTCATTGGAATCAATTTCACTTTGAAATTAGACTTAAACTGGTGTCAATCTTTTGATACTTATTGTTTTGTAAAAACACGCTATTTGCTCTGGCAGCGGGAATTAATTACTAAATTAATTAATGTGACTTATATGATTTGAATTTTGTAAAATAGACATCATTTTTTAATTCTGAATATCAAATATATCTTAGGGTGAATTTTTGGTAATTTTCTGAAAAACTTCAATTTTTGATGAATAGTGAAACCACTAAGTGGTAATCAAGCAAACTGATTTTTCAGTTAAATGAAAGCATACCACTAATGTGTATTGAATTTTGAAAGTCCGACATACATGGTTTTCATTAAGAAGTAAAATTTGGTTCAATGGGATTAAAATAATTTTTTGGTGAATAGTAACTTATTAAGTTTTTAATCGCGATTAGTGGTAATTAGGGTAGTTTAAGGTATAAATAATGCTTTAATAATATGAAATGACCAAGACACATGTCACAACCTTATTGGTTGTGTAATGGCCGACCATGACAAGCCATGGGTCAACTTGGGGACCCCATGGATCCACTTTTGTTGGGAAATGACAAAAATAACTTTTTATTAAATGTAAAAGTAAAATTGACACAAACATAATATGTTTTACGAAAACAATTTGTACATGGGGTTATAAAGATTCGATTTTTTATTATAAATTATCATTGGAAATCTAAAACGATTTCCTACATCATAGAATTTGTTTTATAATTTTTAGACATTGAATAAATTAAATTATTTATGACATAATAATGATGCAGCGATGACATCATTATTTGACGATTTAAATAAAATGGAATGATAATGTAAAATCTATGAACTACACATGTCAAAAACCAATTGGATGAGTGGATGTCGAACCCTTATCACCTTATCAACGAATTATATCAATGTGGGTCCTTTTAAAACCGAAACACATTTTCAAATAAAGTAATATTTCTTTACTTTCCAAAAGTTCCCCTCCTCTCCTCTTATAAAAGGCCCCCACCTCTACCTCATTTCACACATTCCTCAAGCCTTTGACTCGGCCAACCCCTGCCCATTTACTCTCTCCACATCCCTCTCCTCATCCTAGAGGATTCCCTTTGGGCAGAATCCTTTCAAAAGAAGACTTTAGGCTCAAATCAAAAGGAGTTACACTTTTAAAGGTAATTCATTCTCTCATGTTCATTTGTTTTATTTTTCTTCTCCAACCCCCTAAACTCTTTTTATTTACTTCTTTTGTAACAAAACCAGTATGTTAAATATACTAGGATGTTGTTATAAGATTTATTTGAGCTACACTCTCACACAACTACATCAAATGGTTAAAGAACATACGGTTTCCGTGGATGGCGAAATTCTGCCTCCCGAAACGATGATTGTTCAATACTCATTTAACACCTTCAAAGGTGGCCATTATGATGTCACTATTTTTATATATGATATATGATATGTTTATTTTCTCCTTAAGCTTCTGTTTTTTTCATTTTGGGCATACCTTTATGGTTTCCATTATGGGTAAACACGATATCTTCATTTTTGGAAGTGCAGACTACCGCCCCCTGAAAGTGATTTGATTCGTTAATACCATATGTGGGATGTGTAAAGGATAAAGTTATTGATATTATATATTTTATTATACTGGAATTATAATATACTCTTAGATAATTATGATTCTATTCCAAAAAAAAATACGAAATAGAAATGGAAGTAGCGTTCATGCGTACGTACGGCTTACCGTCTCCATGAATGGTGCATTTCATTTCTTACCTCTAAATGTGATGTAATATTATAAATACATGTATATGCTGAATATATATGATGTATATGTCATCCAAATAATTAATATCATTGTGGATATAACGAACCTTTGACCAAATTGACAACATGTAAGTGTAAGAAGTCTATTTTTGACTTAAGAACCAAATACCGACAAAATGAACATTATTAACATAAATGATTACATGATGTTCATAACATGGTATAAAAGGAATAATGAACTTGAAAAAGGTTCATAATCAAGTAGAGATTAACTCAAGTTTATTATTCAGGAGATTAAAGAACGGTCGGGTCAAGTCGGATACGAGGTATGGGACTTCGTCTCAATCTCCTTTCATTGAGGCATATTTTATTTTATACACAACTTTCTTTTATACGGTGTATAAACCACTTTGAAATTTACGTTTATTCAAAAGGAATATTTTTTATACGAAGAGTTTACTAAAAGACAAAAGGGAATGTTTTTGTCGTACGTATGTGGCGACAACGACTTCTCCGCCGTCGTGACCGTTATTTGAGTTTCGGCTTCCTCTACAAGCCATACCTTCTTTTAAAAAGAGAAATAAATATCATGTTTTACTTTTCTTTTATTTTGGTATTGAAAATGGTTTTCATAATGTTTTTATATCAATGTGTTCTATTGATATCTTGTGATTGAAAGGTGGGAATTTTATGTTTCCTTTATGCATGTTTTATGTGATATGATTATGTTATGGTTCATGGGCATTATTATGAAGACGGGTGGTTCCATGATAAACTAAGGGCGGGTGAGCCCGTTATAGCTCTCCAATGCATTGGGTAACACGAAGGAGTGAAACGTTAAGTTTTTTCCGAAGAGATTTTAGGGAATATAATGTGATGGGTATTCCAAACGTATCCAAGATGGTTTCTCCCTACGTACGAATGTTATGAATGCCTCAAGTTACCTTTATGTATTATGATTTCTATGATTTATTCATGATTTGATGAGGTATGTTAAAGTGCTTATGTTTTATGGGTAAAGTATGATCTCATCCTTATGTACATATGTACCCATGTTTCCTTTCCATATTTTTATAACCCATACTGAGCTTTTTATGCTCATCCGACGTTTTTTTGAAATGTTTTCACAGGTCAAGGGATAGGTACATGATATGATGATAGTGTCAAGGAAGTGTCAAGAATGAATCCATGTTTTTTTTTAAATATGTTTCCTTTGATGGGAATGAAGAATACTATCTTTATGTAACCACTTTGTTTATATGTGGAATGTAATGCATGTTTTATGATCTAATTCTCTAAAACTCTAAACCCGAAAAGATCCTCAATGTGTAATCTTGTAATAACTCAAGATTAAGTAAGGTTTAAGGCTGGGGCCATATAGTTGGAACCCACACATCTAAAATAAATAATTTTTGCAAAGGGAATCCAAAATAAAATCATTCAAACTAGGGATTTCACTATAGTCCTCATGACTACCTCAATAAAATTTCCTAGAAAGGGAACCTTCGCATAAAAAATCCCTTCCACATGAGCATTCTAAAATGATGACCACATAAATCATTAATCACTCGATCCATAACAAATCAATAAGGTCATACTTAACTGTTCCTCTAATTCATAAAATCATATCAATGGAACATGGTCATAAAATCCATCCTCTTATGTCAACCAATCTATAAGGATCCAATTTATATGATTCTCAAACACATTATCGAAACCTCAATGAATCTAAAAATTGAGTTCCTGATCCTATTTACTTGACAAAAATAAAAACATCATCAGTGATACTATATAATCCTTCTATCCAGAATATATCAAAATAAAATCAAATAGATCACTAAGGAACACCCAATCTAGACCAATCACTGACCTCACCAGCCTCACTCAGGCCTTACAGATCACAACCCAACCCCCATAAGGATTATAATACACAACCTCAATGATATCAACAACAAAAACTGTCTCAATCAAAAAATATATCCATACTTCATTTAATAATAAAATGGAACCCACTATCATAAATTTGGTAGAAAAACTATTTCAGTAGACTACTCATATTTCTTGTTCAAACACCATGTTAAAAACAAGAAAAATGCGTTAGGGGAGGAAAACCACATTGAGTGTACTTATATTACACATCAAATAACTCAACTATCCTCCTTATATGTGTTACCATGGATAATTGGTATATAAATATCCAAATATCAAAAGATGTTCCTCTATGTACATGGATTGTACTAAAAATGGTGTACATGACCATGAACCTCATCCCAACATGGAATTTATATAACAGAACTACATAGTGTGTTCCACCCATATATATAGTGTACCGAAAATGGGGAATCTATCTATGTACATATCCATGTACCCCCACACAAGGTACGGCCGAGCATAATACATGACCACCATCCATTTTTATAGGATCAAGTTGTGTTCCAAAAATGACCATGTTCCCCTGGCACACCTTGAGTGAACAAAACATGAAACATACACCATGTACGTATAATATAGTAATAAACCCAAATTTTTTACAAACAATAATAACACACGACTTGTGTTATTTGAACCACATGTCATTATCGTGGGTTTTCCTAAACAGAAAACCCTTAAATTTCACAAAATAGAATATTTATCCACAAAATCTATAGATAAAACCCCAACTAGTCCAACAACATTCCATTAAATGATTCAACACATTAAAAAACTATTATATAATAATTTTTGGAATAAAAAGTAAAACGTACATACCTTTAGTTGGGAATTGATGAAACTTCATTCCAAAACTACTCCATGCACCCATCGATACACGATCTAACACTGAACGCACTCCTTTAGCAATGCCTCCTCCTCCCTCTCCCTCTTCCCTACCTACACATATCTTGATTTTGTGACAAATTAGAACAAGGATTATATATGATATGATAATGTGTGGATTTTGAAAAGAAAAATGGAAAAAAATGATAAAGGATGAAAAAAAGTAAATTTAATGGAATATAAAGGGGGATGACCAAGGTCCCAACCTCGATGCCCACAACATCTTTATGCCTTACTTTATAAAAACCACCCCCAACTTTGGACACAACTGTGGTGATTAAATCATTGTAATATTATTTATTTTAGAGATATAAATTAATTAATATATTTGAATAAAGTGTTATTTTATTAATGAAATATTAAAATTCCATGAGAACTTGAATGCCCCAGATTTCTACCACTCTATTCCAAGGGTAAAACCCTATTTTGCGACCAACTACAAGGTCATGAATAATATTTGAGATCTTATTAATGTAAAAATTACAATTATTTATTTCAAACACATTCATGAATAAAAATTCAAATTTTCTCTAATTTTTACCACCCATGATGAATGAGTTATCATTTACTCACCACAAAAAATACTTCTCACCCCTGAGAAGCCTGAGTGGTAAACTAATAGTTATTCTCCTACCCATCACCTAGCATGGAAAATGCTATCTTTACTATCCAATGACCATTCATATAGTATAAACTAGTCCCTCCTAGAATAATAGGCTTTCAAATATGATTAATATGACTCTCCACACTATGGAATTATCTTTATCATTTCCCTAATTACCACACATCAACTTCATAGATAATGATTTTTTCCATTACTAATCAAAAATTTTAAACATAACCAAAATACTCACACCTAATATCCATCATGAAAACCCACAAAAATCAATGATGATTCCTAGCCCATGAAAAATAGTAACATACACTCTCAAAAATAAACATAAAAAGTGTTTCATAACATTTAACAGCCTATGGTGACCTCCCCACCAATGGGATTTCCATAAAATAATACCAAAAGATCAATTGGATTTGCACTCACACTAACCATTTCATAATGAAAATCTGTTATCTCACCTAAAAACATTGACCATTATCACCACATAGATCATGTATAATGAGAAATGAACACAAATAACTCATCTTCCAAAAAATATTCTCCCCATTTCCAGGATCAACCACATAACCATTATCTACCACTATTTCGATCTAAATCCACATGTGTCAAACCACACATACACTATGCCACAGAAAGAGAAATGATATGAAGAAGTGATCGTGGACCAACCAAACATATCCTCTCAAACCATCCATGAGATAGGGAGAACCCCTGATGATCCTCTTATCACACACTATCCATTCTCATGCCTAACCAAACGCTGGAGATAGGAACACACAATAAACACACCAAATAAGAACATTCACACCCATCCAAGCCACCAAGGATGGATGACACATGTGCCCCACTGTAAGACCTAGATGCTAAAAAATGGAAAGAAACAATCCGTTCAACAGAACACAAACTGAAGTCTTCAAGGGAACCACCACCTAGGGGAACTCAATCCCATTCCAAAGATCCCTCTGTCATTATTTCTCTCATGAATCCACTAAATGGGCACTTTTATACCACTACCAACCCACTAGGGATTGTACACATCCCTAAATAAGAGACTACATAACCATCATCAGTGATCATCTCACTATATGATCCAAATTAATTTCCATCAAATTAAAAATATATATATATAGTTCATTTTTTTATAATTTTACTATGGATCATTATGTGACAAACATATGGGTCATTTGAGTCACCTTAAAAAATTAAACCACCATCATTAATAATGACACCATATATATGAATATTTCAAGAGAATCATATGTGTCCAGATTAATGCATGAGAATTTTCCTCCATCCCATGGGACCTGAGACAAAATAATTGATAAACCAAAAACCCAAAAAATAAATTTAATCAATGTAGTTGAAAAAACTAACTATAAAAATGATGTATAATAACTGAAAATCTCATGCCTTGTCAACACAGAATTCTTATCGAAAAATGTGTTCCTGAAACACCAGTTTGATATCCATCAAATTTTATAACACATTTCTAGACCACCTATCTACCAACAACCCAAATCATAAAAACCAGAAAAAAATGATATCGATTTGCAAAAAGTCATCGTGTGTTTACGGGAAATGTCCCCAAATCAAGCTCACTATGGGACCTCAAGAAATTCTCACTAAATTCCTTAGGCTTTCGACTAGTAGTGGGGGTATAAAGGATAACATGGGTAGATTATACTCTTTCATTGGAGTGAAATAATATTAGAAAATTAAAAAACTCATAGACAAGGATAAAAATCATAGTACACATAATAAATAAAATAAAACTAAAATATTTTATAATAAATAAAATATATAATACCATCATATACACTAAAATAATACAACACATATAATGGGGGGTCTTCAAATGGGTTTAACACATTATAAAATAATTAAAATAAATATAGAATACACGAGGCTATACTATGAACTCATGTCTAAACCATATACTAGGACTCCATTACACTCACGCTTCACCAAAACAATATTGGGACTCCACAAGAGTGGATACACTCATTAATGAACCACTATACCTGATCCCCATCAATCGAATAACGTTTTCCCTAATCTAATATCACACATAAGGTTTCCACACACAACAATGTCTATTTGTAGAGGCTAGAAAATAAATATTAGCAGGGGACACCCAACAGTGAGCCTATAATTTGATATTATAACATTTCAATGCACACATGATATGCCCATCCTAATCTATGAGTAAAAACATTCAACATAAAATAACATTATAATAAAATATTTGTATAATTAAAGACAAAGAAAATATATACCCAAAAATTCTAGTCTCAGAATTGAGGTAAATCTACCCCCACCATGGTCCCCACTAGAGGATTTACAACACATGGCTCACCAAGACAAATGAAAACTAGAATTTATTAATTATATACATAAGATATCTATAATTTATAATTACAATAGAGTTACTTCCAACTCCTAGGTCATAACAACATGAACCACAAGATAGCACACATCAACCGGGATCAAGTAATCTAGTTGATTTATCCAAATACATTATAGAATCATCATGGTTTACAAAATAAGTGAACTTATATACATAAAAAGTAGTATATAAAATATTACTAACCAGTTATAGACACAATAAATATTATCCCTAAGGATCCATATATAAAATTAAGAGTTTAGTGAATCTATGGTATTGGGAGAACATCATCAGCCACAGTGCTAACCTCTAGCCAGGATGTTACACTAAACATGAAGGTTGTAATTATCTCGATAAGAGATTATCTCTCAAATCATATTTAAAATTTGAAATTTAATGGAGGATAGAACCATATCTAAATTCACATTCAATTCATAATCTAAGATATCCTAAGGGTATCCTCCCCACACCAATTCCTTGAGAATAAACTACCTCAAACATTATGTCAATAGGCTAACTAAACATGGGATTATACAACATCAAACCAATAATAAAAAAACAGAACTATAAGAACTAATCAAATATTATCCAAATCAACATGGGTCCACTAGTGGTCCCCTATATCTCAATAGCCCAAAAATATCTTCCATAGTCTCTCAATGACCAATCTCTTGGCCAAAAAAAAACATGGGGATTACACAGTGCCTACAGTAACTACATAAAGTGACATATTACTTTGATTTCCTTATTTTTAACAAAACACTCGACCTATAGCAATCAAAATATCCTTAAAATCTACAAATATCATTGTAATATCAGTATAACCTATGATTGTTTCATTCATCTCAACAAAAGCACGAGACACACCAAGTGTAGAAACATCTGAAATGACCATTTGTGTCATCCATACAATATTTTATCATCAATACACACAAAGGGAATCTAAAATAAAATCTCACAAACTAAGGAATTAATAATGGTCCTCATAAACAACTAAAATAAAGAACCCTATAAGGGATTCATGGCACAAGTAAAACATTTAAACATGGGAATTATCAACTACTTAATATAACAAACACTAATCAATGGATTAGTAACTAGGCCCCAAGGTAATACTCAAGAGTCTGGTATAATCATATCAATAAATCAATATGACATGGATGTAACTTATATCACATGGAATCAACATAGCATGAAGGCTCTATTAGCTCTAATACTTAATCATAGGTTCTAAACATTGATTACTATATCATTGACTGAGTGGTCTTGTTAACCATGTATAAAAAAATATCCTCTAATATAATACAATATTTCAACTTCTAAGATCCATCCAAATAACCTCATATATATTTCTATGGAATACTTAATCTAGAAAAGTCATTGATTCCACAAAAATTCTTTACGAATCATTCACCATATGAAAATAGACTACAACAAAACCTAACTATAACCTCTTTGGAACTATGTGATTATAAACATGTACACACATCTCATCACCATAGTAACCCACCCCAGACATAATATAATTGGGTATGGTGTAAAATAATAATTAACTACTATCCTGAGTGGCGGGGTGGGGTCCTATGTCGTTGATCTAGACTCACCTTATCACTCAAGGTGGTCAACATTCCAAGGATTGCCCCATACCACCTCACTAACTGCAGTGTCCATCCATATATTCATGAATCACAATTTGAACACATCTACCACTTGGTTTTTCTATCATCCAATAATAAATCAAAACACATAATGGACCCTATATAAAATATGGTGTTCTAATCAAATGATCAATTGTCAACTCTCCCATTTTAGGGTCTTCATATCAATCATGGTTATACCATCATCACTATATCATGTATTGAGAGGCCTCACCTGGTACTAAGACACACCGTATCACTCATTTTTTCCCTTGACATCATACATGTTTTAAAAAATCCACCTCACCATGAGAGTACCATGACAATTATATCACTCACAATAGAGAAATTAATTAGGATCATATCCCACACTAGGTCCATCACATATCAAAATAATAAGAAGGTGTATAAAAACAAACATGGAATGAATGTTATTACATAGCTCATAATCACTTCATATAGTTCTTGTAACTCAGAACCTATCCATTATCCTAATCTCATTTTCTATCACCCATTAGGAAGTTCATTTGATAATTCAGAACCATCCTGGTCTCTTCTCTTTGATACCTATTGTCATCCATCACCCATTTGTGAAACCATTTATATAACGGTCCATAAGATATATATATATATATATATCATCAACATTAAAGAATATTTATTCCATAACATTAAAAAACCACTCCAGGACCTTATAAGTTTAGTGTCTTTAGAATCTGGGAAACATAAACAAATGGTTTATTAAACATTCACATTATCTCTCGCTTATTTCATCATAACTAGAGACCGTGTTGATATATCTTACTTAATACCCTATGTCATAACATGTTGAAAGGAAAAAATATGAAATGTTGAGCTAAAATGATCAATACGGGTAAAAAAGGGAAATATCAATCATAATCATAATAATTGAAAATCATATCCTAGATATAAAAGAACATTATATCATGTCGTGGTATAAATCATTAAAGTGTAATGTAATCTCAATAGTCATATCATAAGACATAAAATTTATTGGAATACACACATATGAATATAACATCGTTTCCTATTATTCAAGGCTCATTTCCAAGTCTATCATAGTAGACAATTTCCATTACTAAACCGAGATCACTCCTCGTTCCATCCCTATATTATTGAACCAGTTATACATTCCATTCTATTCTGGTCTTTCTGAAGATATATAAATCTTACCCAATAAATTTGAGGGCGATATAGGTCCCACCTATATCATAATGAAACCATTATTTCATTTTCCACAAGAATATTAAAACATTCACCAAAGTATAACCAATGAAATAAAATGGGGTTCCTAAACAACATTCGATCATAATTGATATAAAACAAATGGATTTCTAAAATAACATTTCATCATAAACACAATGAAATCATAGTAATAATAGGGATAGAAATATAAACATATTTAAATAATGTTATCTTATATGGACAATAATTTTTATAAAAGACTTGAAATTAATTCCAAATAAAAATATTCATTCTTCTTCAAAAATGTTTTCCTTCCTCAAAATTCCACACAATTTTAGAAGAAATAATTTTATGTGATAATAACCCTGTATTTTTATTGGTGATTGTTCAAGTAAATAAGGTTTTATGAAATTGTAAAAATTCATTCATTTTGTACAAGTTAAAAAAACACTTTTCTTGTACATTTGTTGGAAATGTTAATATGTACCTCGTACCAAAACGACAAAATATTCAATTCATACCATTTAGTATAAATTTACCATAGGGTAAAATTGAAATTTAACAATTGTAGAACGATATAAAGAATAGTTTGAAATAAATATTTAGGAGAAACAAACAAGGATGATAATATTACACTACTAAATACTTACAAATAAACAATCTCGGATAAAAAATGAGATTTTCAATGTTATAGCTTACCTTAGGTTTGATATGCTTCACATGTATCCAAAACTCTTGTATGATGATTTAAATAATGTTTATTATTTATTATAGAATAATAATTATTATTATAATAACATTTATGACAATATTTTCACCCTTTTGATATTAACATTTCATCGTTACTTGTTATTTGTGTACTAACTGCTTTATGTTCTTATGCATGCTTTGTCGGATAAGTTCTTATTCCTATTTAGGTTATTGTTATTTAATTTAAATCATGGAATTATTATAATATATATCATATTTATTCATTCAATTCATTTATATAATAATTCATTATTGATGATTATGTAGAACAAATCACATCACACTTTTGATACGGTAAGCTGTACGCACATATGAGCGATGCTATCCTTCCCATAATTACTGAATTGTATTAATGTGAATGGTGTATTGTATATCAGAATCACAATAATTTTAAATCAATCATATATATATATATATACACATTAATTTCATCATTATACCCATCCACGTAAGGGGGTGGTGAAAACAGATTACACCATAGAAAGGAGACGATAATCCATACATACACACACGTGGTGATTTCATTTTCCTTAGGATGGGTAGAAGGTAAAATATGATTTTTAAATTTTTATAATAAAATATTAGTATATGAGTGATTATGATGTTATTATTTTATAAGGTATCAACTAATTAAGTGTATGTAGAAGAGGAAATAAGTTTGAATGAATCGTTAAATGATATTACCTCTTCTTCGATATACCTCCTCTAAATATACTCTTAGAGCACTAGAGTTGGTAATTGAAGATGAAAATAAACTATATAATAAAAATAGGGAAGATTAAAAGGAAATATGGTAGGGGTTCACTGAATATTATGGATCAAAATTATTTGAAGAAGTGCAGGAGGAGGTGCCTTTTTTTAATTGATAGGAGGGACACTTTTAGAAACTCCATAAATAATAATTTTTAATAAAATAAATACCTAGAAAAATCCCTAAAAAATGTCACAATTTTGAAGATGATATTATATTGAATTTTAATCTCATCAGCCAATCTATTTGGGATATGTTAGTTTGTCAATTTAAACCATATCTTTTAAATTGACACTTAGTTATTCTATTGAATTTTAATTGGGCTAATAACATTATAAATTTTTAATCGTTATAAATATTTACTTATATGGTGTTAATTGAAAATAAATGGATATTTTATTACATTTTAGATGTTATATTTATCACATTTTAATTTTTAATTATTATTATTATTTTAAATAATTTAATAAAATGTTATTTTCCCAAAATATCAATAGTGTAAATTTTGACACTATTTATTTATTTGACATTAATAAAAAATACACACATTAGATAAATTCAATAACAAATATAAAATACACTAATAACATATAATAGTTTCCTAGATAATACATTTATCACATTAATTAATTCACATGATGTTTATTTTAAAAATTTTAAAACCATTTATTTGAAATTGTTTTTAAAAAGTTAAATTTTACATCACTATTGTGGCATCATTAATAGTAATAATTTAATATCTGAAAGTTATAAATAAATTCCTTTCATGTAGGTAATTATTTTAGATTTCAAGTTAATTTCTATAGTTGATATTATCTTATATATATATATTAAAATTAATATACATATAAAAAATGAAATTGTGAAATTTTTTCACATTCAGTTGTTTTTACTACATTAATGTTATATTCATTGTTATGTGGCCATAAAGTGATTTCATTTATAGGAATAGATGATAAGGGCACAATTTAGTCATATAATAGGATTTTTTATAGGTGTTATGTTAATTTTAAAATATTATTTTTACCCTTACTTACCCAATTTACCATTTACCATGTTAAAAAAATAATTAACAAAGTTAGTATTCATAATGCCAAAAAATAAAAGTAGCATATTAACATAATTTGGACCAACAAATTCCAAATATATAATCCATTTTTCAAAATTCATAATATTGGATATGCATTAATAAATTTATAATTAATTCCATAGTTGAAATGAGAAAATGGGTTTTAGAAGTTAAAAAATTGCAAAAGATTGAAACGTTTTTATCTATGAATTCAATATAAAATTAATGAAAAGGATATAAATTATATTTAATGATAAAAATATATTATATTTAATATCAAAACCATTCAATATTATAATTTTACCATATGAATTATATCGATGAATAATGTTGTTTTTAATAAACATTTAGATTATTTTTACTTTTCGTCAAAATATGAATGTTATCAGAAAAATATCTAAAATTTATCCAAAGTAAAATTATATATACTACCTAAAAATAACATCTTTATTTTGTCATAAACAAATTATTAATGTGTCAAAATCATAATTTAAAATCATTTCTCTATTCAAAGGGGTAAAATTAACCTTTTTTAAAAAAATATGTTCTAATACATCAAATAGGGTGTTATTCATACCCTATGACTAAAATATATATTAGATTAATATAAAAAACATTTCATAATTATATAACACACATATATCTCATTAATTTCATTACCAAATGTATTTCACTCGAAATAAAAATATCCAAATGATTTATATTCTTTATATATAATTGATAGCCAATGAATTCATAATGCATCTTTATAAGATAGCTATAATTAATCCCACTTACCTAAAGGATATTATATGATGGTAATTTGATAATAAGGTCATCTCAAAGTTCTTTTAAACTCATGATTTTGTGCAATATTAGCTAGAGTAGAATAAAAATTATTTAATGAAAGTATTCATAAAAACATCCGGGAGTTACATTCTACCCCCATAAACTGAATTTCTCCATTGAAATTCATCACTTGAAAAAAAATAGGTGAGGATACCTCTCCCTCATTATATCCTCAAGGGACCATGTAGCTTCTTTAATTTTTTTAATCCTCCAAAAAACATTAACCAATATAGTGGTCTTGTTTTGTTGAACTTTTTCTCTACGATATAGAATCGATAGTGGTTCTTCTTCATAAGAAAGATATTTCTCCAGTGGTATGAAATATAAGTTTGGTACATGAGAATGATCAAGTCTGTAATTTCTCTAGAGAGAAACAAGGAACACATTTTTAAATTGAGATACATTCAGGGGAAACACCACTCGGTAAGCTACCTTCTCTACATGATCCAGAATTTCAAAAGGACCAATATAACTAGCACTCACCTTTCCCTTATTTCTAAATAACAATACTCTATTCATGGGAGATATTCATAAAAACACCTTATCACCCACATTAATCTCAAGTTATTTTCTTTGGTTCTCAATATATTGTTTTTTTTAACTTTTGGATGCTATTATGTTTTGTTGAATATATCAGACATTATCTCCCATTTTATCAACATGATCAAGTAATAATAGCTTTGTTTTACCAACTTCATCCTATCAAGTTAGAGTTCTGCACTTTTTTCTATAGAGGGATTCAAAAGGAGAAATATGAATACCATAGTGGAAGCTATTATTGTAAAAAAATTCCACTAATGATAGGTTTTGATTCCAATCACCTTTGAAATCCATATAGCAATATCTCTACATGTATTCTAGAGTTTGAATTGTCCTCTCAAAAAAACCGTATTTCTGAGGATGATAAGTATTGTTGAAACAAAACTCTGTATCCAGAGCATGCTACAGAATTATCCATAACATTGAGGAAAAACTTAGATCCCTGTCAGATATAATAGAAAGTGGTACTCCATGCAATATTACCACTTCCTTTACATGTATCCAAGCAATGTGACCAAGAGAGAAATACTCTCTAATAGAAATTAATTATGCCGAATTCATAAGGAGATCAACTATAACACATAAAAAATTATTGATTTTCGATGTTTTGGATGTCCAATGAAAAAGTCCACAATGATGTCTTCCCATTTTCATTTTGGTATGGGTAAAGGTTATATAATTCCCTTAGACTTATGTCTCTCACCCATAACTTTCTGACTAACCAAGCATCGAGAGACATATTCGGCGACATCTCTTTTCATTATATCCCACAAAAGTACTCTTTCTTATCCACATACAGCTTGGTGATTCCATGGTGAATAGAAAATGAAGAACTATGGGCCTCATCCAAAATATCCATCATTAATTATGGAATGGGATGAATAAAAACCCGGTTCCAGAAACGTATTATTTTATCATAATCACAGTTTAATTAAAGAACATTTCTCAGCTTCTTTTGTTACTCGACATCATCCTTCTATGAATCATTCATATTCACTTGTATAGATGGTTCAATATTAATTTTAGAAATATATGCTTTCACACCATCCATTACAATTTTATGATCCATCCTTTGAAAACACATAAATATCAAATATTTGGCGATCCTCATCTAGGATAAGGTAGCATGGTATTTTCAACTGAAAGCATATGCCACCTTGTTTGATTTCACAAGGTAGTAATGTATTAAGTAGTTGTAATTTTTAATCAAATTAAACAAACTTCTTTGGTGCATATTCATCTCATTTTGTGTGAAAATATACTTTAATCATTTATGATCAGTATAAATATAACACCTTTCACCATAAATATAATACCTCAATATCATTAATGCGAAAATTACAGAAGCTAACTCCAAATCACGAGTTGAATAACTTTTCTCATGATTTTTCAGTTACATTGTGGAATAAGATATCACCATATCATTTTTCATGAGAAAACATCCCAGTCCCTTCTTGGATGAAACACTGATGATCACCAACCTTTCTCCACTACAAGGCAGTGTGAGCACAGGTGCACTGACAAACCTTCTTTTTAATTCATTAAAATTCTCTTCATATTCCTCCATCCAAACAAATACCACTCATTTCATTGTAAAAGTGGTGAGTAGATTACATAATCATGAAAAATATTTCACAAAACATCGATAATATCCATCCAAACCATGAAAACATGGGATTGTAGTAACTATTTTTGGTCTCAAACATCGTTCAATAAACAATGTTTTTGCTGGATCCATATATATACCCTTCATTGAGATTACGTGACCCAAAAATAAATCTTTATGAAGCCAAAATTCACACTTGAAAAATTTGGCATAATGTTTCTCCTTTCTCAGGGTCTTCAGGACAATTCTCAAGTGATCTTCATGTTCTTCCTTTCTCTTCGAATATTCAAGAATATCATCTATAAGGACTACCACAAACAATTAAAGAGATTCCTTAAATACTATATTCATTACTTCCATGAAGATAGAGGGGGAATTAGTAAGACTAAAAGTCTCTACTATAAATTCATATTGTCCATTCCTTGTACATAATGTCATCTTTGATATAAAATGCTTTTGGAACCTTAATTGATTATATCCTAAATGAATATCAATCGTCGAAAAGTATTGATCTCCATGTATTTTTTTCAAATAAGTCATAAATGTGGTGGATAAGGTATTTGTTCTTGATATTGATCTTTTTATGTTATTAATAATCAATGTAGAGTCTCATTTATCCATATTCCTTCTTAACAAATAGAACTAGTGCTCTCTAAGGTGATGTACTAGGGTGTATGAATCCCTTATCAAGATTCTCTTTGAGTTGCTTCAATAATTCCATAAACTCAATTGGAGATATTCTATAATGTGCAATTGAAATAGGCATAACACCCGATATGAGTTCAATTGAAAATTCAACTTCACAATTTGGTGAATGACCTAGAAATTCCTCTGGAAAAGAATCATAAAACCCTCATACAATGGATGTATTCTTAATCATGTGTTTTTTCCAACCATTTGAGATAAATAACCATCATTAATTTGAATCAAGACCCATAATATGGAAGAATTTGTACTGGAAGTTTATATTCATCCTTACATCAATAGCTGATCATAGATTGATCTGGAATATAAAATGTTACTTTCCTTCATTGGTAATTGATATAAGATCCATATAGAGAAATCTAATCCATGGGAAGAATCACATCAAATTCCACATCTAATTTTTGAGGGAATACAATGATACCCTTAAAAATTATTCAAAAATAAAAGTGTGTGGATCCAAAATCAAATAAAACATTTTATATATTAGAGTGGATAGTAAGTGTAACTTTAACCACTTCATTATCATACTCTATTACGACAATATAGATTTCATGTGACTTTACTCTCTCGTTGGTGTAAGCACCTTCCCACAAACATCATCCAAAGAGGAATTAAAAACTTTTGTTGCAACTGTTGTGCCATTATGAGTTTTCACGGCTAACTCAACATCTTATTTTAGAGGTAATAAGATGATACCCTTTGAAAATTATGAAAAAATAAATTATTGGGTAGATCCTGAATAAAATAAAACATTTTATTCTTTAGAGTGGATGTTATGTTTACCTTTCACCACAACATTATCATACTCCACATTGTCGATAGTGAATACATAAGACATTAATTTATCTTTGGACATAGTATTTTTTATATAGATAATAAATAAAAAACTTCTCTTGTCTAAATTTATTACCCTATTTAAATAGTGTCATCTTAGATGGAAATAAATTTAGAGAAAACACTTGACATAATTTCATGAGTAAAATATCCTTTCATCTTCATAAATGTTTTCCTTCCTCAAAATGCCACACAATTTTAGAAGAATTAATTTTATGTGAAAGTAACAATGTAATATTTTATAAGAATCTTCAAGTAAATAATTACTTATGAATTAATAAAAATAGATTCATTCTTTACAAGTTAAAAAAACATTATTCTCTATATTTTTCTAGAAAAGTCAAAAAGTATATCATACTGAAAATGACAAAATATTCCATTCATACCCTATTGTAAAAATTTACCAATTGGCAAAATTTACTTTTAACAATTATAAAAAGATTTAAATAATATTTTGAAAAACATATTTAGGATAAATTGATGTGGATTCTAATTATACCCTAGTAAATACATACGAGTAATCAATCTAAGATTAAAATGAGATTTGATAAGTAATCCCTTACCTTATGTATGATATGGTTCGTTTGTATATGAACCTACTATATGATGATTTAAATAATGTTACAGGTTTATTATATAATCATAATCATTCTATGATTACTTTTATGACCATATTTTCATCTATTTGTTAGTAAGATTTTATTTTTACTTGTTATTCGGGTATTAACATCCTTATGTTCTTATGCATGTTTTGTCGGATAAGTTCATACTCCTATTTTTCGGATATAGTTATATAATTAACATAATGGTATTAGTATAATATATATGATATTTATTCATTAAATTCATTTATATAATCATGCTTTAATAAAGATTATATAGAACAAATCAAATCACACAGTGGAGATGGTAAGTTATACGTACGCACGAGCGACAATATCTTTTCCATAACTATTGAATGGAATTAAATGGAAAGGTGAATAGTCTCTCAAAATAAAAATAATTTTATATATGTAATTTATATATTTATTAATTCCATCATTATACCCATCCATGTAAGGTGGTGGTGAAAAATTGATTACAACACAACGTAGAGATGGTAAGTTGTACGTACACATGCATAGTGATTTAATTTTTCGTAGGATAGTTAGAAGGGGGAATATGGTATTTTTATGTTTATAACAACATATCAGTATATGAGTGATACTGAAGTAATTAAATTATAAAAAAACAACTAATAAAGAGGATGTAGAAGAAGAAATAAGTTTGAATGAATTGGTAAATGATATGACCTCTTCTTCGATATGCCTCCTCTAAATCTCATCTTAGAGCACTAGAGTTGATAATTGAAGATGACCCTAACCTGTAAAATAAAAATCGAGAAGTCAAGAAGGAAAAAGGGTCCTGGATTTTTGATATTGAAGGCACAAAATGTAGCCATTATTTGGGGGAGGAGGTGCCCTTTTATAATTGGGGTGTTGGCCAATTTTAGAAACTCCATAAATAATAATTTATAACAAAATCAAACCCTACCCAAAAAAATCCTAAATAAACCAATTTATAAGATTAGATGAGATAGTGTTGTAATCCCATCAATAAATAAATTTAGGACATGTTATTTTTTCAATTTGTAACCATTTCTTTTTAATTGACACATAATTATTCTATTTAATTTTAATTGTGGAAATAATATTTTTAATATTTAAAGATTATAATTATTTACGTATATGGTGTTAACTGACCATAAGTGGATATTTTATGATATTTTAGATCATATAATTATCACATTGTAATTTATAAATATTTTTATGATTTTTTAAAATAATTTAATATATTTTTATTTTTATAAAATATCAATAGTGTCAATTTTGAAACTATTCATTTATTTGACTTTACATAAATTCTAAAAATGATATAAATTAGAAAAAAATATTCAATACACAAAAAACATGTCACATTTAGCTAGAAAATTCATAGATAACATTAATTATTTCATATGACATTTAGTTTAATATTTTTAAAACCATTTATTTGATATTTCTATAAATAAAAAAAAATTTACATCCCTATTGTGTCTCCATTAATGGTAATTATATAAACTATAATAATTATAGATAAATTAATATGTTGTAGGTAATTAATTTTTATTTCTAGAATCTATATATAGTATATATTATCTCTTAGCTATCTAGATATTACAATTAAAATACTTGTACAAAAAGAGATTGTGAAATTTGGGCACATTCGTTAGTTTTTACTACATTCATGACATATTCATAGGTATGTGGCCACAAAGTGATTCCATTTAGAACCATATATGATAAGGGTATAATTTATTCATCTAATAGGGTTCTTAATTGTGTTAAGATAATTCTATATTAATATTTTTACCCTTAATTACGCGATTTACTTTTTAGCATGGTAATAAAAATAATTATCAATGTAAATATTTATAATTACAATAAATAAAAGTATCCTATTAAAATAATTTATACCTACTGATTTCAAATATGGAATTCATTTTTTTTAAATTCATATCCCAGAAGTTTCTGTAATTATTTTACAATTAATTTCATTCTTGAAAATGAGAAAATGAGTTTTAAAAGTAAAATCATTGGAAAATATTTAAATGTTTTTTCCTATGAATTCATTATAAAATCTTGATAATGAAATAAATTATATTAAACGATAAAAATATATTCTATTTATACTTTAAAACCATTAAATATTATAATTTTTCCATTTAAATTATCTCAATAAAAAAGTTGTTTTTAATTAAAATTTAGTGTATTTTTTCTATTTGACAAGACAAGAATGTTTTTAGAAAAATATCAGAAATTTATCCAAAGTAAATTTTGTATATCCCAAATAAAAATAACATTTTTATGATTTCATTAAAAATTATTAATTTTAAAAAATATTAAATTAAAATGAGCTCCTTATCCAAAGGTGTAAAATTACTCTTTTCAAAAAAAATATGTTTTTATACATCAAATCGTGTTTTATTAATATCTTATGACTAAAATATAAATTGGATGAATATAAAAAACATTTTATTAAGTATATAAGACATATATATCTCATAAATTTCATTTCTAAAAGAAATTCACTCAAAATAATAATATCTTATTGATTCATATTTTTCATAAATAATTGATAGCCAATGAATTCAAAATGCATTTTAATAAGTTAGTTATAATTAGTCCCCCTAACCTAACGACTAGTCTATAATGGTAATTTTTAATAAGGCCATCCCATGATTTTTTAAACACGCGATGGAATGCAACACTAAATACTGAAGAATAAAAAATATTGAAAGAAAATATTTCCTACTAAAATATGGGTGTTACAATTTTTAATAGATTTATCTCTTCTCTGACCTTAATAGGCAAGGATTATTTCCTATTCCAAATGTCATGGATTCCTAATGTAAGGCCCCTTCATGGATTCACACTACCCAAACATGTTCCTCTTAACCTGTCCTCTAAGGGATATATCAATATAATTCACATCGAATAAAATCTTCTCTTTCATCATAAGCCTAGTATTGGGTGATTTATTGTACTCCAATCATAAATCCAGACATTCCACCATACATTGTACAGAGTGTATTGTTACTCACAAGACGCACTACTGGCTCACCCTTCATCAACCAACATCAGCATCTCGTGCCTTCCCACTAGCTCTAATAACTCCCCAAAACAATCCATTATCTAAACTAATACACATATACCAAGAAAATCCCTCATCTAACATGATTATATACCACATCCACCTAGTGACACATTCATCGAGAAATTCCAACATACCTTAAGTTATAAAGAGAAGACATCCTATGTATAAGAGACACAACTCTATCTAATATCTTATACCCAAGGAACTCTCAATCCATATCCATTAATTTAATATCATATATGGATTCCATAAAGTCACACTCCAACATAATAATAAAAAGATGCTATATTAAAGGGACCAACTACCACTATAACAATATTAACTCCCTTTCCAATCTCCATTGTGCTTCTTTTTAGTTTGGTCTTAGCTTATCCATCAATGTACCACCACCTGAGAGTATATCTCACCCAAAAATCAATGGTGAATGATAATATTTTTTAAATTAACTATATTAAATAAACCAAATAATCATAATGGCTTAGTTACTCATCACAATCACTCTGAGAAAACACCCAATGGTGTCAAATCAATCTTTTAGAATCACCTCTATACAAAACACTTGAAATACCCATTAATTGTAGATTATTTCAGCATTATATATTGAAATCATCACTAAAACCCTAGAAAAATCAATGAATAAATTAACTTCAATGAAGAAGAAAATCAAAAGAGAAAAAAATAATATATATTAAATCAGAAACCATTGGAACAAAACAAAAAGAATCCTCTTACAAGGGGATAAAATGAGCTATGTGGGGGGAAATCGATAGAAAATTTCCTCTCTAAGCACAAACAAAGCCCCTATCTCATGAAACACCATGACCAAAAAGAAATTATCTTTCCCCTTATTATTAAAAATATACCTTGAAAACGCTCACAATTTTAATAGGGGGTTCACAGAATAAATTCTACATTTCCCAAACAATTAACTTCTTGGAACCTGGTATATGTAATGAAATGATCAAGGAAAATAGAAACATAACTTGGATACCCCATTAATATCATAAAATAAGGTTGAAATTCTTAATCATTTCTTACAATCACATTCATGGCTATATCATATCATCTTCTTGAAGAATTCATTGAGTAGTCCATGGTTCATGTTGTTAACTACTAGAGAGTAATTAAATTCAGCTCATAGGTCACTGGAATATTCCTCATATGCTCTATAAATCACCTAAATAGACAACAATGAAAAATTCCACATCCAAAAACACTATAAAAGATTTTAAAATTCTAGGAATCCAAATTTTAGTTTCAACTCACTAAAAAACCTTCACAATTATAGAAAAATAAATTCCTCAAAAAGTTACTACCTGAATATCTTTAGGGTGTTAAAAATACCCCACCATAATGATTCTCATCGCTAAAACATGTAGGTAGTCCTTGAACTAGGATTCATCACATATCTCATTAATTAATTCATTGATAACTCACTATGTTATACTCCGTAACACCAAACAGGTTTCCCCAACACAACTTTTACTATCATGTTGTAGAATTCACCATATACTGAGCTACTGGTTGTCAGTAAATTATAACACAGTGATACTAATCACTAATCTTATCCCTCGTGACACATCAACAAGTCTTTAACTGATTCATATTGAGTTTTTTTGTACTACCCATTATATGACTATCTCCCAACGACTGATTAAAAATCACTTTGCACCCCACCACAATACATTGCTAGAAAAAATATATTTTTAGTGGTCTACTAACCCACTAACTATTCTCTAAAAAATAAAATCAATATGATTTCGAAAAAAAATTAAAAATATTCTAAAAATTTTAACTATTATGACCAAATATAGTATATTTCCCTAAAAAAATTGTGTTTTACCTATGATGTGTATCTAACTACACATTAAAAATTACTTAACTTTTAAAGGAATCACAAGATCAAATAATTATATACACTAATATATAAATATAACACATTATCCAATTAGATGATTGGATCACAAACCATCTACTCCAACTGTCATGCTCAAACCCTGAGCACTAATGTACTATCGACACAACTCACTCTTAGAACCCACCAACTACACCAGAAAACTGATAACAATGTAATGAACCCACCCAAAAACACATATGAAATCATCTCTAGTATTAGAAAATGTCTCCAATATTTGGATGTCTCATCACACAATTGTAGCACAATCTAAACTACTTTCAACTAACAGATATCACTACCACTATGACCCTTAACACATGAGTGTCATTCACCAATAAATGATATGTTTCACCCCATTATAGGATTATCATTATCATCAACCTATTAGAGAAAACTAATATTCATAGACCATGCTCTGTCCACTATCCTACATAATGACATGACATGATTGTCTCACTCAAACCAAAGTTGCAATGTTAAAAAAATCACCACTCATTCTGTGATTCAGAGGGATTAAATTCTCCAATATGCAATAATGAACTCCCCAATATGTGATTTATATTACACCATTCCTCGGGATCTGACCCAAATAGGTCCCATCTATAGGCCTCTTGAGAAAATCGATGTTATGTACAAATGACCTAGGTCATCCCACCCACGAGAATCTCACAACCACCCAACCACTTTAGCACTACTTGAGCTCATACACAACAGAAACAATTCCCAATAGTCCTTCTCAAGGATGGCCTATTCCCAAATATGCCTTATAATTGGACAAAAAACTTAACTATAATAAACATTCCCATAAAAACTTACTTTTCTCTATAAAATCTTCAACTACATTCACTATCCTCTATATATGGCCTATAGACCACTAAGATTCCACTCTTTGGTTTTTATCATGATCCTACTAAGTATCACATAAACCCAATGCATGCATGCTATAATAAAACCTAAATTATCATGATTACACATTATCTAATTAATTATATTCAATCTAAACATGTCTCATACCCCAAACCCTATATACATGGCCCACTGTATGTGAGGATCATAAAATAGTTTCAAAAAATCATCCTCAAATCCTATATAAACACAATATAACCCTCCATGTTGATATGATATGAAAATTATGAGCATTTACCTCATTCCCCCACTCTGAATCCAAATTAATAACAAAAAACTACATTCATATGTATCAACTATATAATTCATTATCACCATTCATTGATATAAGTATCACTATAATTTCTTTACATCTTGAATGACCAATTTATTTAATGTCCTTCTTTATCTTTCATGTTCAGTTAATGTGACACCTAGAGATTTCAATATATATTTATACATTATATAAAAACTATATTGTTGATATTGTTTCACATGAAACACCAGACTAATTAGAAATCAGGAAACATTTTATTAGGATTATATTATAATTATTAAATGTTGTAATTATAAAGCAGTCATTAAAATTGTTGCTATAAATATAAATTGTTATATTTTATATTGGTATATAAAAAAACTACATTTCTTATATGAAGGCTTGATATAATTGAATGGTGTATATAAATAACTAATAAGATCATTTAAGGCCTAAAATGTATTTTTGTAAAGATTTACTTTTTAAGAATTATGATTTTTTAATTTTAGAAATTAAATATAATATCGTTAAATTATTATAAGATATATTGTTTATATGAATATTATATAAATAATAACTAAATAATAATTGATATGATTTGAGAAAATTATAGTTAATTTTTAAAATGTAATTTTCATAAATAATTAGTTTTCATTATATTTTATATTTCCATTTCAAAGTTAATTTACTATTTTTATAAAATATAAATATAAAACATAAGTTCATTTTTTGAGTCACAATAACAATATTTTCTTACAATGAATTGTTGAGATTTTTTGTAATATTTTATTTTTATGTGTATATTGAAAAATATTGTTTTTAAAAAAACATTGATTTTTATTACCACATTAGTATATACGATTCAATTAAAAATAAATAATTTTTTAAAATATTTTATATTTAATAAATAAAATTATAAATTTGAAAAATATTAACTTTTTATTTAGAAACCTACATAATAAATTATAGAACATCAGTAATGTTTTTGGTAAAATTATTTTTATTATTTATACATTTATTATTTTATTTCTTTTTTAACATTTTTAATTCAAATTTTCTAAATTTTTCTATATTATGAATAAAAACCCTATATAATCTTGTATGTTTTATTTTAATTTTAGTTATAATACTATCTAAATAATGGTTAAAAATACTTATTGTGAAATTTGGGTAATATAAATACATAAAGAGAAAAGACCTAAAATTCCACCAACCACATATCCACGTGTGCGGTGGAGGTGTTTTTCGAAAAATACTAGTCACATATCCATTATTTCTCACTTTGGGTGACACATTTCACGAATATTTTACCTTTCACTACCAAAATATTACTTCACCCACTTATACTAGGAGACATCATCGACCACAACACAACTCACACTACAATATTTTCAAGTCAACAGAACTCCTCCTAAATCCATCGCAAACACTCCAAGATATATCATAAAGGATTGTGAATCCTAAATGGTCTACACCTATAAGGATTTATAAATGTTTAAAAGGTGGTATTTTAAAATGTACTGAGGTAATGGATCTTTGGTGTAAACTGATAATAATTTCATGGAATTTCATATCTCAATTTTTTATTATTTGAAATTTATTTCTTATCTTATAATTTTTTTCTTTATTTATATGGAATATATAATTTATATGGAATTACTTTTATCATACATTTGGTTTTTATAAAATTTATTATGAATCCATCATAAGTACTATCTTATAAGAAATTTTAGATCAAGGGTTACGTATACCATATGGGTTTATTTAAATTATGATTTTCTAATAAATATTTCTATGAATGAACTTTCATTTGGTGAGAATTTTTTTTAATGTTATATCTAAAACCCCAACCCATTTATAATCCTTAGTTTATTATTATAGTTATATATATACTCCATTAGTTTTCATTTTCCATAGTAAATTATTTTCCATATGTGATGTATTTGAGATAAATTGACACCCCTTCCTTTCTGTGTATAATTGTTTCCCTCAAAATCCACAATAATTGGATTATTTTAGGAATGAATTTATCTATTATTGAAAAATTAATTATGTTAATTTTATAGTATTTTGTTTGAAATAAATCATTTCATATTCTCTATATTGTTTGTTTTGGAAATTCTGTTAAAAGAACATGTGGTTACTGTTTTATGATAAAAATTATATTGTTACTATTCTTATTGATAAATCATCATTTTATTTTTTAATATGGCTTTATAAACTTTTTTTTGAAATAATTATTTATTTTTTATATACCTTAAACATTGGTTTTTGAATTAATCATTACAATATAAAATTTATTTTCAAAAAAATTACTATTTAAATGGTAATTTTTAAATTATGTTATCGTGGCCAATGTATGTTTTTTATATAAAACAATGTTTATGAGTTATTAAGAATTTCAAAACGTGGTATTTCTTCTTATTTTTTGTGGTGGATTATCTAAAAAACATAAATGTGTATCATTAATCTATTTTAACATCATTTAATTTTTCTTATATCACACTTGGGATATGATCCTATGATACCATCCACTATATTTATTTAGGTAGTCTATGTTGATAATGTTTGAAGGTTGATTTCATGAAACCAATCTATTTCTCATGAGTTAAAAATATATGATAAAGTGAATTTTTTTTGTGTAGTCAAATAATTGGATATTGTTTTACTTATATGAGATGTCAGTTAAGAATTATATCTCCCTCCAATGAATTGGCTAAATATTGATATCTAATGAGATAATGTGAATGAGAATGGGTAGTGAACACAAACCCAATAGGGCCTATTTTCAATAAGTAATGAGTAGTCCAAGAATTGACATCTCATTAAATCATTGGGTAAAAATATATATCTCAGGATCTAGCATGTATAGGATTTCAGAGTGAACAAACTCTACTATTGTACACTTTACACTATGGGAAAGGTAATTAGAAGTGAAGATAATCCACTATGGTAATATTTCCCCTTTTTTATTGGAATTTTAAATGAACCAACTCCAGTGTAGGACTTTTTACAACATTTTCATGTTTTTAATGAGTGAAATAAATAAATTATGGGTATATATACACTATGTATAATAGTCTTAGTATAGAACCTTGAAAATGAAAATGATTTTTAGGATTATATTTGTTCCATAATCTTTTTTTTTTCAATGATATCTTGTTATTATTTGTAACATCAAGATATAATGAACACTAGACAGATCCGATGAACCAGAACACCGGAACACCTCTACTATTAATTATTGTGTATCAAATGTTGGTGGCTATATTTGAGTGTTTATGGAAGTATCAAGAAATGAAACCAATATTTCTTAGTGAGCAATATAAAATGACATAACCAAATTGCATACACAACCCACTACCACCAATGAAAAAAATGTTAAAGTTACAAACATGTATTATAATAAAAAATTATGACATATAGGCTTATTACAATAGTCTTAAACTAGTTCGATATAAAATACAAACAAAATTAACTAAATAAACAAGACTTGGAAATATGTCTTCACTCCAATATAACCTTCACCTTTATTCTCTTATCCCCACAGTTGATACTCCTTCACCATATAATATCATGTCATATCCCTACCTGTAAAACAAACCAAGAAAGAATATAATTGGGTACCCAAGTGAAATGGAGCCCCTTGAAGTTTTTGATTAAATAAATAAGTAAGGAAACCTCAATGTGATAATTTATATATTTGTAAAAACAGTGATATCTATATGTGGAATGCTCTGTGGAAAATATTAAATAAATTTTTTGTAATAAATAATGAGATAATCCATGATCAAGCCTTTGGAATGTGACCCTAATTGACCATACCATCTTGGGGCTACTCCTGAGTGTATCATATCATGTAATGAAATATTTCCAATAATAACAATCCTTTGTTCAATTACTAGGAGAATTACTAGTAAATCCTATAAGATATGGTTCAATGACCTTGTCTTTCAACATGAAAGATTAAAAATATATTTCCCAAACATATTATGAATATCCCCAAACTCTAGGTATAATTAGTGGATCAATGTAAATTTCTAGTAATCCATGGAAATCACTGAATTAAAATCATCACACATGTCACCATTCCACACGATCAGATTCCTGACATATTAGGAATCCCAATTAAGTACATGTTAATAATCCTTCCCAACTAGTCTGATCCTATGGGTGACCTAAAAAACCAGAGACCCAATGATAATAATAGCATCCCAATTATGAATGGATATATCCAATACATTATGTATGTCCAAGAAACCCTTGGAATACTAGGTTTCACATGTAAACCTCAGGTCAAATCTCGACATCTCGATCATTCTTCATGTGGAATCTAAGCATGATACTCAGAATCATGTCAATGTTTCTAAATTAATATCATCATATCATATAAGGATCAAATGTGGGATCCCAAAATTCTCCATTGGGTATAAATCTGATCATATCATATCAAACTCATAAGCCAATTCCCAGGAAGCACCATCAAGAATCAACTAAGTCGTGACAGCTATATCATATCTGAACCATTTATCGAATCCAAAAAAGTACACCTAGAATATTTAAATATATCCTAAATATATAACAATTATCTAACACATAACTAAATTTAAATGATTTTATCAATACATAAACCCATCTTCGTTATCCATATCCCATCTCTCTCATGTGTATGGTTTGAGATGTATTGTGGAATGTGTAACTGTCTTTAATAATTCCTAATAGGAAACTCTATTGATCATTCAGTCACTGGAAGGCCTTAAAGGATCCAATAGGCCATCACATTTCTAAAAAATTCAACTATGGTTCCACCATCTCTAGAAAGTCACTATGTACTAACCCATCCCATTAGAATTCTGTCCACCTCGTCGGTATCATAACTAAAATACATCCTCATAGGCCACATCCGGTAAGACACATTAGATAAGGTAAAGGGATATATTAAATTTCCCATATGAAACCAATATTTATCAAAGGTATATCCTCTCACCCATCATAAGTAAATCCAAATAATGGTTCATCCACCTAATCTAAACATATATCATGGGGAAGAATTACTCATGTGTGCTATATTCCATGAGACAAATAGCTCTATGGTATCTCTAATATATTCTCATAGACCACTATAGTAATATGTATCATTTAATTTAATCCCACACCCTTTATAGAGGTGACCAATGACTCATATATATGGTTTATAAAATAATAATCATTTACGTTTCACTAAAGTGCACTCCTCATGGAGCATCGTAGTGTCATGGAAATATAATTTATTATATCATCTAGAATGTAAAAATATATTGAAATGAAGCTAGTGAAAAAGTTCCAAAAGTGACTTATTACCTTTTTTGGTCACCTGAGATATTAACATTTGATTATAAATTTCAACATTGTGTATGAATTATTGTTAATAAATTAAAGTGAAAATTCCTTCAATGGTGAGGTTTTGCAGAAAATTACAGAAAAATAGACTATATAGATGCCAGTACTAGGACCACCTAACTCATTTAAAATATTAATAATTTAATACATTGCAATCCTATAACATACGAGTCCATCCATATATCACCCAAACTAGAATATATTCTATAAGAATTCTGTAGTTCACCTGAGGTCCTAATTTAGATAAAAAAACCAAACCAACTAATATATATTATTTATCATTTATAATTAAATTTTATTTAACATACTAATTTTTTCTAAAAAACATGTGATGGAATTTTCAAATAAGAACCACATCCTTGAACCCACAATAGGTCCCTCGTTGATCCATGGAATGACCATGGAAAAAATCCCAAACATACACCTCCAATTCAATCATTAAATTAAACAAATTTAATAAAAATCCATAATAAAATTTATACTGTGATGTACTAGCACTAAAATAATAAATTACCATATGAAAACTATATTTCAATATTTCCTCTAGCTAGAAATCATAAAGGATCCATCAAAATTGAAATATTTTGTGAGGATATGGTGATATAATTCAAGAACCCTAAATGAAGGAAAAATGAATTTGAAATTATGGATGGGGAGATGAAAGAAGGGTGTTGGAGGCGAATCAATACATCAAATTTCAAAATAACAAAGGACAAAATCCAAAAAGACGGGGGTGTTGAAGGGGGGGATGAAGGGGGGTTGACCCCTTATTAGGATCACATAAGGGAGGTGGAATTTGAGGGGATAGAGTTTATCGAATTAGATGGTAAAAAAATAAAATACACATTTAATAATTCATTGTGTTTTTTAAAATATTTTACAAATAATAATCCCATAGTACAATAACAATACTCTATGTACACCCCTCCCTTATGATTGAGCCACATGGTTTTTCAATCTTCTCAAAAACACTAAGAAATAACATTTACATGATATATAATAATGATAAAAATAGTATTCAAGACACAAATCCAAACCAAGTCACATGTTGTGACCTATAACACATAATGACTTCTAAAAATTATGTGTTGATAATGCCAAAATACAATATACTGTAGAAATTCTTCTAGGAAACTATTCATGATTAGGGATTTTCATGGTTCCTATAAATCCATGCCCACAAAACCATTAACTATGGACTGAAAACCCCAAATAATATTGAAACATGAAATAAATCTCTTCGGAACCAAACCTTATTCAAAAAATATTCTCATAAATATTTTACCCTTATGAAATTGATCTAAATCCATGTTCTCATAATGATAAATACACCAAAAAATTTTAAATTTCTCATGAAATTAAAAAACTCATATGAATGAGGCTATTAAATTATCCACAATATAACAGTTCTCATCATTGACATGTTATCATCCAATGGGATCTCATGAACTATTTAATCGAAAAATATCATCTAAAAAATCATGTTTCATATCTGAATTCCAGAAGAACTAACTATCATAGTGAAAAATTAAATCCATGGAACTTAAGTCACGAATGTATTTATAATTCTCACAGTTTACTATTGAGGAACTAAAACAATGATTATCTAATCCCAACCACAATGATAAATGATTTTTGTCATTATAAAGATCATCTAGCCTATGGTTCATTCCACCACTGTTCTTAGATCCCAGAATCCAATTCTGAACAATGATTCTTCCCAGCCATAAGAATTTTCCACATAAACCCATTCTCAGAAATACAATGGTGTGAATATAATAGTTATGAGAATATTGTTTTTCAACCAACATAATGGAATCTTCAAAATGTTGGTACAAAATCTCACTTCTAATTTATAACGGATTATTTTCCTTCCACTATCCATGAATGACATGAGAAAATAAAAATTCATAAAAAACACATGGAAAACTACAAAAACATTCCTATCATATTCATAATGACTTAACTTATGCAGTGTCTAGATTCCTACATTAAATTACATATAAACCCCTATTCATACCTCCTATAGTCATCCATTCTCTATGGTGCATTGATTCAACCACTATTTCACATAAAAAACTCAATTATGATTTTATTATACCATGATGAATATCCCAATACATTAAATATTCTCACCAAATTCCTCACATGAATCTTCATGAAACACCATTACTAAATCCTCATCCAGACAAAATAAGTTTTACTGATCAATCATGCCATGAGAATTGAGGGTCTTCATATTTCGATCAAGGTTAAAACATATCAATTTTATGGGTTATAAATAAAATACTAAAACCTTATTTGATATCATACCGGATGATATATCTAACTTTAAACAAGGAATATTGGTGGGGAAAAGATATTTACTCACTAGAATCCAAAATACATATCAACCGTCCATAGTATAATCGCATACTTACCTGAACTGTAAAATATGAGTTTTGTTAAATCCATAACTAATATCATTATTCCACTATTGGAAGTTCCTCTTTTTTACAATACTAAAACACACATTCATTAATTACAACCAATGCCCCATATATCCTTGAACATAACAATTAGTGGAGTCAAGCTGACACATACATGATGGCCACTCAAAATGTTAAACACTACTCTTCATAACTCTAAGAAACACCACCTATATAATCCATTCAAATACGTAAAAATTTGTCTCACTAACCCCAACTATCCACTTGTGAAATCCTCACTATATGGCTTTAATAATTATTATCCTTGTATAGAGACCTGTCAGTTTCATTTATAATCATATTCATGTAACTCATATGTCCCAATTGTTACTCATAAAACAACATAGTCATTTCACTCTAATCGATATCATTGATTTAAATTTCAATTAGTTTCCACACATGAACATTGTGTTTCATGACTAATACCTCTTAAACAGAAGGGAAATAATATACCATACATCCTGATCACTAAAACCCAACACACAATCTCATGAGTATTATATTATATAACAATTAGGTCCATTATTCATGGAAATTCAGAATCATCAAACTGAGAACCCATGGAAATACCATTAATAATATAACATAGATCCTATTATAGGATAACCACACTCTTATATTCCATATAGTGTCTTTTATAGTCATTGGAATCCACCCACACTCACACAACACAAAGAATCACATCCATAGATAATAGGGATAAGGAAGAAAATGATCCTACCATTAGATTCATATATCTACTCTAAAAACTGAAATTTCTTTACATACATATGTTCTAGCATTCATGGTTTAATTCTTATAATAACTCAAATGTATAACCTTATGATTTCAATTAATTCAATTACACCTCTCTTAACTCAATCTCAAACTCAAGGAATCTATAAATGTTTTTCCATCTCCACAGAACTCTCAAGCTTGATTTAACCCCTCTTATAGGTTACCCTCACATATAACATGCCCTTAAATATATCAAATATAGATTCAAATCTCAATAGTCACTAGGTCTTATTATATATCCCAAATAAAATATATATCATTATAAATACTCATAATAAAAATCTTATTCCCTTCTAATCCTCAAGGAAATATGTTTTCCAATGATTAATATAGGGTCTCATGTAGAAAAATATTATATAACTAATGCCAATAAAATAGCTTTCTTGGCAACTAGTTATCACTGATAATCCACATACAACACTCCCCCTTAGGAATCATGATATCATTAGTCATAACTACCATATACAATGGAATCATCCTAGATGATTCATATTATTGGAATCATTAAATTTGGTTTTGTTTTTTAGAATTTTATTTAATGAAATATTCTTAAAACACTGTATAAGTTGTTATTAACACATTAAAAAACATAACCTAGTGAAAAATACCACAATGGCCTAATTATAAGGGCCTTAAATGCACACTTAGACCATCTAGGGTCACTATACCTCTTCTTCATAATTGAGAGCATAATTATCCCCAATATCCATCATCACACCATAGATCCACATGAACTATAATAAAAATGAAATATAGAAACTAGGTGGTCTTGTTATGAATAATTATAGTAATATATTATATTGGAAAACACCATATGAGCTATTACTGAGACATTAAACAGTTGTTCTCTCATCAGCAATAACCAAACACATATAAGAATGTATTTCCTGTGAATTATATAGTCCTAATAAAATTACATGAGATTCCCCTTTCCTATGTATTCATGATCTACATCAAAAATAATTTTCATGTTTACATTCTAAGAAAGAAAAATTAAATAATTAGTCATAATTATTGATCAAAATGTCTATCACACAGGGTATAAATCATATAAATAGTAACATTAAAAATCCATTGCATCAATCTCATACATAGAGAAAAATTATTTTCCAGATTGAATAGATTTTATGATTCAACAGCTATAGTTTCATCACAAAATATAACACATTATTATGTCTCATGGTAACCATCCTCAAATCATATTATAGAATAAAACCTAACTGTGATAATAATTTACAAAATCTCAATCTAGACGCCTCTAAATAGGTTCTCTAGAAAAGAGTGTAAGAAAACATTATGCATGCTTCCAAATAATCCATTGGTTATTAAATATTAGTGAGGTTCTAAGATGGTATTATGGGAATAATAAAACTCTATAATAGAGTACATAATTGTAAAATATATAATTAAATAGGAGAAATAATCCCTGAAAATTATAGTAAAAAATAACATTTCATTAGAAACATGTGATAATAAAGAAAATGATGACATACTGGAAGATAAAGAAGTTATCTGATTAGGGTGATCTCATATAAAAAGATAATAAATAAATAAAATGACTCTATAAAATACGTTTTATCCCAACTACAATCCCCACATACAATCACCTAGTCCCACATGAATTTATATATCTCGAACATGTAATATTAGTTCTCATTATTAACTTCAAACGAAACCAAGTGAGAATCATATTGGGTGCCGATGTACAGTGGTTTCCTAAGAAAGGTGTGAGTAGAAAATCAGTTGGGAACCTCCAATATGAACTCATATATTCCAAAAATCTAGTGATATATTCATTTGAAATTATTAGAAAAAATGATAAATAATATATAGGAAATAATTAAATAGATAAACCACCATCTATCCTTAATTCCATGACCCTGATTGACTATACCTGCTCTAACAAGGGATGAAGTTTCTACTATCATGTCTCAATATGATACCAACCACATCTAACCCAAAAAACACCCATAATGCTATGTATAATTAATGTACTGATTCCAAATATCATGAATCTTAGGAAATAACTAAATCAGATTCATCCTCGATGTAAATATGACAAAAAGTCTGATCCATGACATCTGGGGACACCGAATCAAGTGCATGAATATAATTATGCTGGAACAGGAAGATCCTAGGGGTAAACTATGAATATAAGAGTAATTGTAAAAATAATAACCTATTTATTCTGAATTTTGAGATCCTATACATTTTATGAATGAGGGGTACCCTTGGTGTCTGAGGAATCACATATAGAACTAAGGTGAAATCCTGACCTCCTATGTAATATTTACATGTCTCAGATGTCAGAATTTGGGTAGCACGTCCTGTACTCCATATTAATATTTTTATTTCTTAATTAGAATGATAAAATTATCCAATGGATTATTTTTCATAATTCTCTCAGACAATAAAATTTTCGGTTTAAAATTAAATATGGTATAAATATATGATGTGTATTATGTCATCATAATGACCAAAAATGATTTAATAAATACTATAAGTGGTATTCATGATATAATGTATGTTTTGACTTAAAAATATTATGAACTTTTGGTTATTTTATGAAATTTATATATCCATTGTGAATCCACCAAAACTGAAATAATATTTTAAGGGATTAAAATTATTTCATTATGGACACGACTCTCATCAACATAATCAAGGGTAATATTTTAATAATTTTTTCTGTTATCCTTATAAAATAAATAAAATACGAAACTTTGGTAGAATACATTGGAAAACCCCCGATAAGGTTTATGTTTTTGGCTATTTTATTATATAGAGTCGAAAATATAATATTGATAAATAAAAAGTAATTCCTCCCTCATTTCATATAAAAACCCACCCAAGATATGATTAGTCTTCTCTAAAAAGGTATGGAGAACATATTTAATCTTATTTATCCACCAAATAGTCTTCCCAATGATTCCCCAACACTTATGAAGCTCCTATATAGCTTTTGGAATCACCCACTCAATGTAAGGGATCCTCCCTTTCTCCTCCTTATTCAATAATCTCCATTTTAATATAAATTTTATCTTATTTTATTAATGTAGAGATATATTCTCCATGATCCCCCTTATGGATCCTATGAGTCATAATTGACAAGATACCCCTTTTACTCTCATTAATCCCTGCAATAAACATTTATATGCCCCAGTTATGATGTTTCCACCTCACCATGATTTTCCATGTCAAAAAATTGTGTAGTTAATAGTAATAGACATTTCATATAAATGGTGTTCACCATTGTGAACTTATAATTATTATTTTTGGTAATTTCCAGTATGTATTCTACACATATTAATCATGGAATAAAATTTTATGTTTTATGATTTATGTGGAACACTTAATCAAGAGAATTAAATGAAAGTGATGGGTATCTCCAAAATTAAATAGAGCTCCAATGCATTGAGTAATGTTTTAGTCTCTTGAGATTTCATTGAAGGTATTGGAATGTGAAAATAATCGATAATGGGAATTCTTAACTCATAATTTCATGGACGATAGCCTTGGCCTATGTTTATGATGTAGTGTTTGATGTTTTTCCACATTTACCATGATTCCATATAATAATCATTATATATACCTCCTCACTATTCATGATTATAATTCTCACTCATTTTATTGCCCATTAATATGAACATTCTCTAAAATTTATTACATTGTTCATGTTAATAATTTTTTATTTTTGTACTACGCTTTATAACTCATCCCTTTCTTTTGTATTTCCCTAGGTAATCCAATATAGTTTTATGTATGAAATAAAATTTTGATCATGTTAAAAATGTCTTTAATAATGGAGATGTATTGTCTATTTTATGTTTTTATGTAATGTAACTCATTCCCAAATACGCTACACTTCTCAATCTTTTATGTTGAATTTTGTGCATTATAATGTAATAAATCATGGATTATTTTCTAATAAAGATCATGATTCTCACAGTGGGCGTCATAGGAAAATATTAGTCATTTTAGGGTTAGGATTATAAAACCCAAGAGAAATACACGGGGATAATACTAATTATAATAAGGTATACCAAAATTTTTGTGAGGTATAGGGTAAGTGGTTTCTATGAAAATATACATCGATCTGGATAATATAAGTGGATGTGGATTTGGAAATGATGTTCCTAGGAGTAAAACAAGAAAACACCACGTTGAGATAGATTCATCCAGGAACTGGTGCATGATAATTGGACATGCAACACATATGGTTTGAGATTAGTTGGTGATTTTCTTTGGTAAATTACCAAGATCATTAATAATTATTATAAAGGGAAAACTGAAATCCCCTTAGTGTATATTAGGAAATAAAACAAGGATAACATATATTAATGCCAATAAATTTATATGTTAATGAATTGAATGAAATTTACATTTTATCCCTTTAATGTCATTATTTTTTAATTTATGTGTTTAATAGTTTTAAAATTATCATCCCTAAGTATAGTGTGGATGAAAAAAAATGGTTGGAACCAGAATCAATAAACAAAAAGGTAGAGTTAGTGTTAATAGTTCAATGAATTCAATCAGGTCACACATGTTTAACAGTACTATTCAAACACATCCCCAAACAATAGAAATAGAGTTGTCAGTAAAAACAAAATTTGGTTAAATTATTACATCCAATGTATATAAATCCTAAACTATCAAGATTTTTTAGAGGAACTACCCAGAATAACCTTTTGATACTTCTGTAAGTGGAATTTGATGTAATACTATGCATGGATTGTATTTTCCTATATATATCAGACATAAATATATGTGGGAAGGAAATCATTCATTGGATCATGAACCGCCTTCAATCATGTAAAAGTTCAAGGAGGATGATAAATATTATTTATTACCAGTATCTAAATCATGGATATTATTTACCTAAAATAAAGAATATCTATATCATGCAGCTGAGTTAAAGGAAAGGGTTATCCAAGAAGACATTAAAATTATGATGGAAGAAACTAATTTTTTTCCTGAATAATTTTTTGTCCTTCCTCCAAGTTGAGAGGCTACAGTTTCAATTGATAATATATGTGGGGAAATGAAATTATTCGAGACGCTATAAAGAATAAATTTTTTGGAACTATAGAAGATGAAAAACAACTATAGATAATTTATCTAAATGGTTAATATGTACATGTGCTTCACCTTGGGGTGCACTAGTTTTCTTCATCCTGAATAAGGATAAGTTAATGCGCCTTGTCATTGATTATTAAGAGGAAAAAAGATCATGAAAAAGAATAGGTATCCTCTAACATGGATTGGTGGATTATTATATTATCTAAAAGAACCAAAATACTTCTCTAAGGTCGATATTATGTTAGAATATTATCATGTAATGGTGAAAAAGGAGGTTTCCCCCGAGATTGCTTTCTAAAAAAAGGTAAGAGAACTATTAGTTCATATTAATTCCATTCATACTCAATTATTCTATAGAAATCATCCTGGACATGATGAATAGAGTATTTATAGATTACCATGATAAATATTTGGTTGTTTTTATACATGATATTCAAATATACTGCAATAAGAAGGAGGAATTTGAGAACTATATGATCAATATTCTAAAGACCTTATTAATGTAAAAGATTTATGAAATGTAATGAATAAGTGAATTATTGACGAAGGATGTTTCATCCTTGGGACATTTTATCAAATTTCATGTGATATCTATGGAACCTTTAATGAAAAGGGAAATTTAAGGACGGCTGAGGACAACAATTGTGATAGAAAACGGATAGTTTCATTTTGTTAACTGAGTATTATTTCCTTTTTGTTAGAAATTTAGCCTTATTTTCTAAGATTATAATAAAAGTAAATTTTAAGGGTGTAGATTTTATTATGGAATTATTAATGAAAATTTAGGTTGAATGAGTTTGAAAAGAGGATTATCTCTACACTTGAACTCACACAACCCACATGTGGATAAATTTTCATTGTATTCAACATTTCTTTAAGGAAGGGAATGTGATATGAGTTAACACAGAATAAAAAAGTGATAGCATATTATTCAAGGAAAATGAATGTTCACAAATAGAACTACCTATCACAGGATCTAGATTTTTCTATAGTGATATTCGTGTATAAAATTTGGAATATCTTTCTCTTTAGAGAGAAGTGTGAAATATATATAGATCACAAAACCCTCATGTATATATTCACATAAAAAGATCTGAATATGCGCCAATGAAGATTGATAGTGTTGATTAATGACTATGAAAACTCAATCCATTACCATCATGGAAATGAAAATAAAGGTAAAGACACACTAAGTAGAACATAAACATAAATTATATCTTGATGAATATTCATAAGGAATCAGTATTATTATATTTCAAAAGGTTGTTCATGGGAATCATAAATGAGTGGTCTTTGTCAATACATTCACATATAACAACTAAATCACTCCCTCTATAGTGGATAAATGGTGTATAAAGAGATTATGTGGGAATTCAGAAGAATATAGAATCTAAAAGAAAATATAAATCCTCAAATATTATTGTTAATGAATAAGGAGTTATGAGATTTGGTTTGCGAATAGGTGTACAATAAAATCCAAAATTAAATAAAAATTTGATGGAAAAATGACAAATAATGAATAGTATCATCCATATTGGAAGTGGAAATATGTATTTTGATCTTCAAGAGCACTCAAATATTTACAATATTAAGAAAGAGACCGTTCAATGTAAATAAAGATGTCTTGTATGTTATTAAGGGAATGTGGAAAGGAAAAAACCCAAGGGAATGATTCAAAAATTACCCATAGAATAATGTAAATGGGAAAACATCAACATAGACCATTTTATTGGTTTTCTACGTACATAATGTGGAAATAATTCTATATTGGTAGTAGTGGATCCTGTTACAAATATTTCTCACATTATTCAAATTTGAGATGACCTCTGTAAAGACCCGAAGCTTGACGTACATGGACATTACAGTACTTTTGCGGAATACTTAATACATAACAAAAATAGACACACAAGTACCATAATAGTTTACTGTCTTTGGAAACTTGGAACGTAATCTTCTAATCGTGGTGAAAGATCTTCAACATCTCCCATAAAAATCTTCCACTTTTTGTTTCCTTACCTAAAACCTTTCTTTTGATCCTAGGGGAAATTAAAACATAAAAAGGGTGAGATCAAATGCTCAGTAAGGGTAATCATGTATAAAATAAAACATACCATATACATTTGAACTTAAAAACATGAACATAATGTTTAAACATCAAAATCTTGAGCAACGACATAAAACATGGAAGTACATAAGGCATATATCATAATGGAACATAAACCATGATAAAATAGAAAAGAATAAAACATGTAATTATGGAAACCATTATGCACATGATATGATTTCCATAGTAGCCAAGGCATTGCTACCAAGACTATCTTAATGGACAAAGTCCCTTTCTGAATCGAGTTCACTCCTCGTTCCAGTCATGTATTAGTAAACCGGTTTAACTTGCCGTTCCAACCATGTCTATCTCAGGAGATATAAATGTTTACCCAATGCATTTGAGGGAGATATAGGTCCCACCCATCTCATAATGAAATCATTCTTACTTGTGCCATAAAATAAAGATACATCATTCATAATAACCCAAAGAATAAAATGTGATTCATAAACATCATCCCATTATCTCATAATCCATATAAAACAAATGAAAATTTCATCATAAGAAAATTGAAACCATGTAAATCATAGAGACATTAAACTTGAAACATACACATATGAAATAATGTCATCTTAGATGGAAATTAGTTTTGATAAAACCCTTGAAATGAATTATTGAGGAAAATACCCTTTCTTCTTCAAAATCAATTTCTTTTAAAAAAAGTCATGTAATTTTAAAATAAAAAGATTTTGTTTAAAATAGTCATGAAATCATTTGGAAAAAGATTCATGAAAATAAGGTTTTATAAAACCGTAAAAATCAGTTCGTGCTGTATAAGTTAAAAAACACATTCTTCTCGTACTTTTGCCGGAAAAGTCAAAAAGTACCCTAGAACGTAAACAAAAGAAAGATTCCTTACATACCATGTAGTAAAAGTCAAAATGGGTAAAAAGGACATTAAAAATACAAAAAAACACATTTAGAAAACATAGAAATGGATAATAACAATAACCCCAGTAAATAGTTACATATAAGCAATCTTGGATAAAAATGAGATTTTCAAAATTATCCCTTACCGTAGGTCCGATATGCTTTGTACGTATCCAAACCTCCTGTATGATAATTTAAATAATGCCATTGACTTATTACGGAATCATATTAATTGTTTTGATATCATATATGGTCCACTTATGTCTTTATATTAGCCATTATTTTGTAAAGTAATGTTAAAGTAGCGTTTTGGGTAAAATCATCTTTTTTATCGTACGTGTTTGGAATTGTTGTTCTTGATGTTATTATTACTTATATCATGGTTTAATTACTTCCAAAATCTAAATAATTATTTATATATCATATAAATTTATTATATATCCAGAATATACAAGCATTTATAATAGTACATAACATATGGAGGTAAGAAATGAAACGCACCGTTCATGGAGACGGTAAGCCGTTCATACGCATGAACACTGCTTTCATTTATATTCCTTATTTTAATGGAATTAAAACATAATGATACATAGATTTTTTATAATTCCAGTATAATATCATATATAATATCATTGACCCCATCCTTTATACATCCCATATAAGGTATTAACAAATCACATCACTTTGAGGGGGCGGTAGTCCGCACTTCCTCAAATGAGATTATCGTATTTACAAACTATGGAAACCGTAATATCTTGATATAATTTGGAATTAAAGAGGCATAAGGAAATAATAAACCTAATATATATTATATATAAAAACAGTTCCATCATAATGGCCACCATGAGAGGCGGTAGGAGAAAATTGAACATTCATCGTTTCGTGAGGCGTTAGTTTGGCATCACAGAAACATTATCTTCTTCATCCATTAGACGGAGGTGTGTGTAATTATAGTTCTAATAATTATCATAAAAAATACTAGTATATTTAGGATATTGTCGTTGTTACAAAATAAAGGATTACAAATAGTTTAGGGGTTGGAGAAGCAGAATAAAATAAAACAACTTCAGAAAAATTGTTACCTTTAATTTTGGTAACTTCCTTTGGTTTGAACCAAAATGACTTCTTGGAGAGTCTTCTTCCTAATTTAAGGCTTCAAGGGGGAGGATAGGGATTTTGGGAGCTTAGATGGGCAGATTTTAGACTAGAAAAAATGCTTAAGTGGTGTGAGGAATTGCATAGAAGTGGTATCCTTTTATAAGGGGGAGGAGGGGCTCTTTACGAATGTATGAAAACATTATTTTATGAAAAATATATCATCGGTTTCAAGAGATCCAAAACACATTAATGTCAAAGCTAATATGACTCATATTGGAAATAAAATCATCCAATTGGAATTGGACAGGTTATGGATGATATTTTAATCATTATAATCTTATTTATTTAAATCATTTATTAATGAGGTAAACACTACATCATTATTGTGTCATAAATAATTTAATTCATTTGATGTCTAAAAATTATGAAAAAAAATACCATGATGTAGTTAATCTTTCTAGCTTTCCAAAGAATATTGATAGTCGAAAATATAACTTATATAACCCGTTATATAAATTAATTACTAAAATATTTTTGTTAAAGTCAATTTTGTCTTTACATTAAATTAATTAATCCAAATTGTCACTTTCTCTACCAAGTGGCTAATTGGGATCCCACAATTGGCCCAAGGATGCCCATGGTCGGCCACTAATCATCAAATAAGGTTAGGACAAGTGTCAAGGTAATTTGGAATTATTATAATATTATTTTAACCTTGAATTACCTTATTTACCTTTAACAGCAGTAAATAAAAATTACCGTAGTTACTATTCATAATGCCCAATAATAAAAAGTAGCTTATTAACATAATTTAGACCCACTGATTCCAAATATGGAATCCATTTTTCCAAATTCAATACACAAAAGTGGCATAAATTAAATTAAAATTAATCTCGTTGTCGAAAGAAAACGGGTTTCTGTTTAAAACATTGCAAAAGATTGAATTGATTTCACCTACGAATTCAAGGTAAAATAAATGTTAATGACATAAATTATATTAAATGGTAAAAATATATTCTATTTATACTTTAAAACCATTCAATATTATAATTTAACCACATAAATTATTATGATGAAAAAATTTGTTTTTAATTAAAATATAGTGTGTTTTTACTATTCATTAAAATATGAAAGTTATCAGAAAAATATCAATACTTTATCCAATGTAAATTTTTATATCCTGATTCAAAAGAAGAATTTTATTTTGTAAAATTTAACTTATAAACAATTCAAAAACAAGATTTAATGTGGGTGCGCCATCAAAAGGCGGAAAAACTGCATTTTTCAAAAAATACTTATTTTACACGAAAAATTTATTTTGTTCTCATACCATGTTCTAGAAAATATGTAAGATGAATAATAATGTTATAAAATTCAAAATTTAGTTAATACAATTCATAATGGCTAGTTCATAATAATATTATAATAATATATCATTGTTTAGTAAAACTCGGTATTACGTACAACACACGCTATCGAGGAAGGTCGCGATTGCATGTAATGCAAGCCAAGTCAGGGTTGCGTGTTGTGAAAGAATCCTTCGTTGTTTTGTATAACAGAATCGAACCATATTTTATTTATACATTTAATATATATAAACACACTCAATGTTTCATAGAAAGACTATTATAAAATGAACATGACATTGTGTGTAACACGATCCAAGAATAGCGTTGCGTATACTGCAAGCTAATACGGTGTAGCGTATAGTACAAGATAAACTTGGTGTGCTGTATAATAGAAGACTTCAATAAAATTAAAATAATATTTTTCATAAAATCTGAGGGTGTTACATTCTACCCCCCTTAAAATGAATTTCGTTCTCGAAATCCGTTGGGGTTATAAATCGTTTAATATTCATAGAAATCCACATCGTAAAAAGGAATACTAAAACTTAATTTTAAAAACTAAAGTATGAAATGTAATGATTACCCAAAGTAACTCATCACTGGGTTTCCATATAGGATAAAATAGGATAAAGTATGGATATGGAAGAAAAATATTACCATCAAGTTATGATGGATAGTGGTATAGAACATGTCTATGAAAAATAAATAAATCACAAAGCCATAAATATGTGATGTTCTAACGTACCATCTGATTCATCGGATATAAGAGCACTAGGACAACATTTTTTGGTTTTCAATATCATTTCCCAAAAGTTGAAAATTTGAATTAGAATAAATACTTGCTTGATTTTGGTTTAATCTCACTGTTGTTCATGCTTTGAACAATTTCCACTTCATCTCTTAATGAAATGAAGTTGAATTTGTTATTCGTGAAGTATTAACATATCATGCGATAGAATGATGAGTCATTCCATCTGTTTCAAACAAAAGGTTAGCAAAAGTTATAAGTCCATATTATGGTGAGGTTAACCGTATATGGTTCCAAAAATGGACTTATACTTTATTTATCATACCGCTTAATAAAATAAAACTACTTTCCACTAACCAGGGACTTCCTGTAGGCCAGTGGTAGGCGATAAAAACCTGTCGCACATCGATTGTGGGTTTAATTTCCATAGCCTTGTCTGACGCGATTGGTTGTCACCCTTTCTGTAGGTTGTCCTTTTTCTAAAACTAAATTACCATATCATCCCATTAATAATATCGAAAAAGGTTTTATCCTTAAATAATAATAACTTATGTCCAACATAATCCATTCTAGTCTTTAGGCTTATCCATAATATTGCAGTCCATTGTCATATTATAGTGAAAATGATTACCATAGATTTCAGATAACAAGCAAGTTAATACCATCGGTGATCCCCATATATCATAAGATATGACTTTTTGGTCACATTCCAAACCTTCAAAGGCCTTATTCATGTATTCTCTTGAAAAAAGAATACCAATTGAATCTTAGTGAAAACATCAGTGCTTTCAAAAGTTAACTATTTTCTCATAACAAAACCTCGAACCATGATATAAATATTTCCTTATATTAGTCATGAGCTCGTGAATACTGTAAAAAATTTCATTTTCTCCTCATCCCTTCATTATGCGCATATCATCTTCTTTCCAAAGATATCTCAATCACTTTCCATGGTTACTGGTACCATATAATTATCGAAAATCACAATAAACCATTATATAGATATTACAATGTTCCACAATAATATAAATGAGATTCACAACATTATTTTGGAATCCCTTTACATAATCACATAATCATTCCATCACATCATTTTCATACTCAACATTGCTGATAGTGATCGCATGTGACTTCCCTTTGTCCTTTTCTTTAAGAGTTTGCTCAAGTTGATCATCATTAATCCTTGGATTAGGGCATTGATTAGCATAATGCCCCATTTCCTTGCACTTGAAGAATTGAAGTGTTGGTGGAGCGTTCTCTGAAGTCTTTTCTCTATTCACGTAATTTGAAACATTTTTCCCATTACTTCGGCACTCAGCTGCTCGATGACCTTCTTTTCCACACTTTGAAACATTTTCTAGTACCTTTTAGACAATCTCCACCATGCTTATTTCCACAGTTTGAGCATAAGGGAAAACTCATCTTCTTTTCAGTGTGGTCTTTATATTTTCCTTTGAATTCCATTTTCCTCTTCTTATCAAACGCATGTGACTGATGGGTTACACCAATCTCCATCTCAACCTTGAGAGCACATCGAACAATTTCCTCGTAGCTATTGAAGTCCCTTGTGGCTAATGCCCTTCAAAGACTTGGTTTTTAAGCCACTAAAGAATCGACCGATCTTACTCTCAGGTTGGATAATAATTCCGGAAGCGTACCTTGAAAGTCTTGTAAAATTTTCTTCGTAGGTACTAACAGATTCATCGTCCTTTTTCATCAGTTCAAGAAACTATTTCTCCATCTTTGTTAGAAGAATACGAGGGAAATACTTATTGAAAAATAAGTTCTTGAACTCGTCCCATTCCATGGACTCAATTTCATCCCTTTGACTTGTATTCTTAATAAGATTCCACCATTGATCAGTATCACCATCCAAACAATACACTGCTAAGATGAATTTATCGTGTTCAGAACATTAAAGAACTGAAAATATCTTTTCAGTTGTACTAATCCAATGTTAATCCACTAATGGATCAGAAGACCCGCTGAATTAAGGTGGACGCTGCCTCATGAAGGATTCAACAGAATGTTGCTCCTTCCTTTGCTCATTTGGAAGTCATGCATGATTTAGAGCTTGAGAAAGTTGTGTGAGCATGGATAAAAGATTTTGCATTCCAACTCCCATATCGTTTGGTTGCTCAGGGGGACAATCATTGCATTTCATGTCGCATTCCGCCTTAACATGGTTTCTTGAGGTTCCAACCATCGTCTAAAACCCAAAATGAATAGTGTGAGAGGCAATAATCATGGTAGGGAAAACAACATAATAAAGGGGGAGTACCTTCAATATCAATCATCTTAGGTATAATTATAAGATTGTTACCATAATTCTAGGACTATAACCTATACATATACTAATCCTTAGGGACATCCCTAGACATACCTTAGAAATATCTCTAGGGATTTCACTAAATTTTTCGCATCCTAGTTTCCAAAGGATGACCAAAACTTTCATCTAATACCAACTGTGGAGTCCTGAAGCTTAACGTACATGGACATTACATTACTTTTTCGGAATACTTAATACATAACAAAAACAGACACACAAGGACCGTAATAGTTTAGTGTCTTTGGAAACATGGAACGTAATCTTCTAATCGTGGTGAAAGATCTTCAACATCTCCCATAAAGATCTTCTACTTTTTTTCCTTAACTAAAACCTTTATTTTGATCCTAGGGGAAAATAAAACATAAAAAGGGTGAGCTCAAATTCTCAGTAAGGGTAAGCATGGATAAAATAAAACATACCATATACATTTGAACTTAAAAACATGAACATAATGTTTAAACATCAAAATCTTCAGCAACGACATAAAACATGGAAGTACATAAGGCCTAGATCATAATGGAACATAAACCATGATAAAATAGCTTGGGAATAAAACATGTAATTGTGGAAACCATTAAGCACATGATATGATTTCCATAGTAGCCAAGGATTTTCTGCCAAGACCATCTTAGTGGACAAAGTCCCTTTCTGAATCGAGTTCACTCCTCGTTCCAGTCCTGTATTACTGAACCGGTTTAACTTGCCATTCCATCCATTTCTATCTCATGAGATATAATTCTTTACCCAATGCATTGGAGGTAGATATAGGTCCCACCCATCTCATAATGAAATCATTCTTACATGTGCCACAAAATAAAGATACATCATTCATAATAACCCAATGAATAAAATGGGTTTCATAAACATCATCCCATCATCTCATAATACATATAAAACAAATGGAAATTTCTTCATAAGAAAAGTGAAACCATGTAAATCAAAGAGACTTTAAACTTGAAACATACATATATTAAATAATGTCATCTTAGATGGAAAATGGTTTTGATAAAACCCTTGAAATAGATTCTTGAGGAAAATATCCTTTCTTCTTCAAAATCAATTTATTTTAAAAAAATCATGTAATTTTAAAATAAAAAGATTTTATTTAAAATATTAATGAAATATTTTGGAAAAATATTCATGAAAATAAGGTTTTATAAAACCGTAAAAATCAGTTCGTGCTGTATAAGTTAAAAAACACATTCTTCTCGTACTTTTGCCGGAAAAGTCAAAAAATACCCTAGAACATATACAAAAGAAAGATTCCTTACATAACATGTAGTAAAAGTCAAAATGGGTAAAAAGGACATTAAAAATACATAAAAACACATTTAGAAAACATGGACATGGATGATAAAAATAACCCCAGTAAACAGTTACATATAGGCAATCTCGGATAAAAATGAGATTTGCAAAATTATCCCTTACTGTAGGTCCGATATGCATCGTACGTATCCAAACCTCCTGTATAATGATTTAAATAATGTAATTGACTTATTATAGAATCATATTCATTGTTATTATATCATATATGGTTCACTTATGACTTTATATTACCCATTATTTTGTAAATTAATGTCAAAGTAGCGTTTTGGGTAAAATCGTCTTATTTATCGTACGTGTTTGGACTTGTTATTTTTGATGTTATTATTACTTATATCATGATTTATATATCATATAAATTCATTATATATCCAGAATATACAAGCATTTATAAAAGTACATAAAATATGGAGGTAAGAAATGAAACGCACCGTTCATGGAGACGGTAAGTCGTACGTACGCATGAACGCTAATTTCATTTCTATTTCTTATTTTAATGGAATTAAAACATAATGATACATAGGTATATTGTAATTCCAGTATAATATCATATATAATATCATTAACCACATCCTTTATACATCCCACATAATGTATTAACGAATCACATCACTTTGAGGGGGCGGTAGTCCGCACTTCCTCAAATGAGATTATCGTATTTACCAACTATGGAAACTGTAAAGGCTTAATATAATTAGGAAGTAAAGAGGAATAAGAAAACCATAACCATAATATATATATTATATATAAATACAGTGCCATCATAATGGCCTCCATGAGAGGCGGTAGGAGAAAATCGAACAATCATCGTTTCGTGAGGCGTTAGTTTGCCATCATAGAAACATCATGTTCTTCATCCATTAGATGGAGGTTTGTGTAAGTGTAGTTAGAATACTTCACATAACAACATCCTAGTATATTTAGTATATTGGTGTTATTAAAAAAGAAAGTATTAAAAAGAGTTTATGGGTTGGAGAAGTAGAATAAAAGAAAACAACTTAAGAGAAACTGTTACCTTTAATTTTGGTAACTTCCATTGGTTTGAACCAAAAGGACTTCTTGGTGAGTCTTATGCCTAATGTAAGGCTTCAACGGGTAGTATAGGGATGTATGGAGCTTAGTTGGGTAGATTTTGGATGAGCCAAAAGGCTTTAAGGGTGTGAGGAATTGCATAAAAGTGGTCTCCTTTTATAAGGGAGAGGAGGGGCTCTTTAGGAAAGTGTGAAAACATTATTTTATTTTAAAATTATCTTCGATTTCAAGAGGTCCAAAACACATTAATTTCGAAGATACTATGACTAATATTAGAAATAAAATCATTCAATTGGAATTGGATAGGTTTTGGATGATATGTTAATCATTATAATCTTATTTATTTAAATCATTTATTAATGAGGTAAACACTACATCCTTATTGTCTCATAAATAATTTAATTCATATGATGTATAAAAATTATGAAACAAATACCATGATGTAGGTAATCTTGTTATATTTCCAAATAATATTTATAGTCGAATATATGACATATATATCCCCTTATAAAAATTAATTACTAAAATATTTTTGTTCAAGTCAATTTTGTATTTACATTAAATTAATTAATCCAAGTTGTCACTTTCACTGCCAAGTGGCTCATTGGGGTCCCAAAATTGGCCCATAGATGCCCCTGGTCGGCCACTACTCATTGAATAAGGTTAGGACAAGTTTCAATGTAATTTGGAATTATTATAATATTATTTTAACCTTGAATTACCTTATTTACCTTTAATCGCAGTAAATAAATATTACTGTAGTTACTATTCATAATGCCCAAAAATAAGAATTAGCTTATTAACATAATTTGGACCCACTGATGCAAATATGGAATCCTGTTTTCCAAATTCAATACACAAAAGTTGCAGAAATTAAATTAAAATTAATCTCGTTGACAAAAGAAAACAGGTTTTTGTTTAAAACTTTGCAAAATATTGAATTGATTTAACATACAAATTCAAGGTAAAATAAATGCTAATTAAATACATTATATTAAATGGTAAAAATATATTCTATTTATACTTTAAAACCATTCAATATTATAATTTAACAACATAAATTATTATGATGAAAAAAGTTATTTTTAATTAAAATATAGCGTGTATTTACTATTCATTAAAATATGAAAGTTATCAGAAAAATATCAAAACTTTATCCATTGTAAATTTTTTTATCCTGATTCAAAATAAGAATTTTACTTTGTCATATTGAACTTATAAACATGTCAAATACTAGATTTAATGTGGGTGCGCCATCAAAAGGCGGCAAAACTGCATTTTTTGAAAAATATTTATTTTACCCGAAAATTTTATTTTGTTCTTATACCATGTTCTAGAAAATATCTAAGATCAATAACAATGTTATAAAATTCAAATTTTAGTTAATACTATTCATAACGGCTAGTTCATAATAATTTTATAATAATATATCGTTCTTTAGTAAAACTCGGTATTGCGTACAACACACACTATCGAGGAAGGTCGCGATTGCGTGTAATACAATCCAAGTCAGGGTTGCATGTTGTGCAAGAATCCTTCGTTGTTTCGTATAATAGAATCCATCCATATTATATTTATACATTGAATATATATATATATATATATATATATATAAATACACTCAATGTTGCGTAGAATGACTATTATAAAACGGACATGAAATTGTGTGTAACACGATCTAAGAATAGCGTTGTGTATACTGCAAGCTAATACGGTGTTACGTGTAGTACAAGCTAAAGATGTTGTGCTGTATAATAGAAGTCATCAATGAAATTAGAAGAATATTTTTCATAAAATCTCGGGGTGTTACAACCTCTCACTCAATCAAATTTCTAGGATATACATTATAGTAGTGGTGATTATTCATATAACACCACTTTTAATTTTATCTAATTGAGAAACAAGATTTACCTCTTTGTTCTATAAGAGTCTCCAAGAAGTTCCAAATACTAGGTTGAACATCATCATGGATTATCGCTCTGAATATGATGACTAATATAAGTGGACATTGCATACACTATAGTAAATGTAGGTAGCATTATCAATTGAATTCAGGGGAGGATGATGTCAATATCATCCTCTAGTGTAGTTCTCATAAAATAAGAGTTTCCAATTTAGATTCCAAATAGAATTGCATGAAGCCCTTTATTGGAAGTGGTTCAGGTTAGAATCATGCTGGGATGAAGTTGTGTAACTCAAATTTCTAGGTCACAAAATGGTCGAGGAAATGGTGTAAATGGTCATGATCATTCACCAACAGATCAAGGATGATCAGATTGAAAAAAAGAGAAATTCAAAAAATCTATGATGAGACATTGAGTTTCAATTTGGAGATAAGGCATTCCTCTTCAAATATCCATGGATGAAATTCCAGAGATTTTAGAAGAAGTGAAAGCTTATTCAAAGATACATCAGTCCCTTTGATATCCATGATCTTTTTGGAGTGGTGTCTTATCGACTGGAACTCCCACCTGACTAATCTCAACTACATGATTTATTACATGTATCGCAGTTGAAAATGTACATACCATACCACTAACATGTTATCAATTCAATGGTGGTATAGTTGGAGAATAATCATTTCAATTATGAGTAGTGGGTGAACATTATAGATCATTGAGAAAATGTTATATAGAATAGGACAATGCACCTCATCAAACTCGTACAGAGAAACCAAACATTTCATAATGTGACATGGGAACTAGCGGAAGTGAGTAAAAAAATTACCTTCATCTATTTTTTTTGGTGAATGAAAATATTAAGGGATAAATTTATAAAGGGGGAAGATTATAACGACACAAATATTTATAAATACAATTCCACTTTGTGATTTAACTAAATACATTATTATATACTATGGATAAAGAAAACCCATTCACATATATTTATTTATTATATTCTATAGGATTCAAATGACCATAATGTATCAGTATCATTGATATAATAGTCATTGAACAACGATCATATTATTAGTATAAATAAAAGGTTTTAATAAATCCAGTTGAGAGAGTCCAAAGTAGTAATGGAATAAACTAGTAGGATAATACCATATAAAGACCATTTAAACTATTTTTGAGGGAAATAGAATCATTAAAATTTTCCTTGACCAACCCCAATCTCATATACATCAACTTAAGAATGAGTAAAACCATTTATTGGAGAAGTTGAATCTCATCGAAATCGTGTCCCAAAACATGTACATCGAACCACCCCACAAAAGTCTCACCATTTCACACCTTAATCTTAGGGCATTTGATGGTATATAATTGGGATATTTATCAAGACCATGATAATAGGAATATGTATAATTTATATAATAATTAATATGTTTTCAAATAAATATTATTACTTTATATATGATTTTTATTTTTATATGATAATACACAAATTCTATTTTTTTTGTGATATTAAAATTTAATTATGGAATATATTTTGAAGAATTAATGTAATTTCAAAATAAATAATATTTTATTGAAATATTATTATTAAATTATTTTAATTAAATATATATTATCATATAAATTTTATGATTTATAATTTAATTTTTATAAGGGTTTGAAATATGTTATTGTCAAAAAAACCAATAATTTATTAATATATATCGATTATAATTATACAAGTGATAATTAAAATACTCATAAAATTATTTAGATTAAATTAATTTAATTTTTTAAATTAGAACAACAAAATAATTCAATGGTTAATATTATGAAATAGTCTATTTCTCGTGTAAATATTAGATACGATATAATATGCAGTGTGTATTATGATATCCTAATGACCTAAAATGGTGTAATAAATACTATACATGATATCAAAAACTAAATATAAGTTTTACATTTAAAATTATATGGTCTTGATGTAATTTTTATAATTTAAAATTCCACCAAGAATCCTCCAAAACCTATAATATATTTTAATGTTTTAAAATTATTTCATTAAGGACATCTCTCACTTCCACATAATAATGGGTAATATTTTTCTATTTTTGGCACAAGGCCTTATAAAATAATGATAACTACTATAATTTGGAATTAAAAAAATGGTAAAAACCATGGTAATGTTTGTGGTTTTGGTTTTTGTATAATATAAAGTCCAAAATTATTTTTGAGAAATAATAAATAATTATCCTCTCTTTTCCTATATAAACCCATCCATGATTCATTTTATCTTCACTAGAAAACATTTAAGCATGTCCTTAATCTTCCCTCCCCACTCTATAGTACTCCCAAGGTTCTCTCATTCTCTAATGAATATCCTCCCAGGTTTTTGGAATTACCCACTTAAAGTAACAGATCCTATCCTTCCCATCATTGTTTAGGAATCTCCATTTCCTTATACAATTTATCTCCATTTTTTAATGTTATGATAAGTTATCCCATGTCCACCTTACATACCCTATGATTTATAAATGATTATATACCCCATTTAATATCATCAATACCTTCAATTAAAATTTATATTCACCCATTATGCTACCGAATTTTCATCAGGATTTTCAGCTAAATAATTGTGTAGTAAATACCCATACCCATTTACTATCAAGGGTGTCATACTTTATGTACTTATACTTCTTTTATTTCGGACTTACATGTCTATATTAGACACAAAAATATTGTGGAATAAATTTTTTCAATAAATTTTTTCTTGTTTTATGATCTATGTGGACACTAAAACATGAGAATGAAATGAAAGTGATAGGTGCACCTAGAATTTATATTTCATCAATGAATTGAGTGATGTTTTAGTCTCATGATATGTCACAAAAGGGATTAGAGAGTGAAACTAATTCTTCAAGAGAATTTTTCCGTCATGATTTCATAGTATTTATCCAAAACATATGTTTATAATGTATTGTTTTATGTTGTTTCCACATTCCCCATGTTTCCTTTACGATTATCATGATATATAATTCTTCATTATTCATTTTTATGATTCATACTCCTTCTATGCCCCATTGATATACCTATTTTCTAAAATGTATTACTTTATGGATGTTATACAATGTTTTTTCCCTAACAAAACAATATAGATCTCCCTTTTTATATATGTACCCATGTTATCTCTTGTTTTTTTAAGTATAAAGGAATACTATGATCATGTTAAGGATGTTTTCAATAATCGAGATGTATTCCCAGTATTATTTTGTTACCTAATGTACCTAATTCCCAAATACAGTAGAATTATAAATATTCCAAGTTGTATTATGTGTAAAAATATTAAATAAATCATGAATTAATATATAATAAAGATCTAGGTATTCATATATTTGGTATATATTTATGAATTGTTATAAAATAATAAGTTCTCATTATTATGTAAAAAAATTTATTTTATGAGGCGTTGGATTTGTGTGTGAATTGTTTATTCATATTTTAGAGATCTAATCATAAAAATTTCTCTGGTATATATGAAACTCGATAATATATTTGTAATTTTTAATTTTGGATAGTTAATATTGGGTCCCTATTGTAAGGCCCAAAAATTTCATGTTAAATTTATTTACAAATAAATTTAATTTCATCAATATCTTGTGATATATGGAACATAGAGTATAAATTAACCATAATATAGTATATCCTTATAACATAGTTCTTAAAATTTTTGAGTGAATTGGAATAATGGTTTTTAAAAATATCATAATATATATTTACATAAAAAATATATTGATAAATATTTATTCAATTATTAGTATTTTTTTGCAGTATTAATAATACATTTTCCGACAAAATGGTTTTCATTGATTTTTTTGAGAAAAAAATATAACTAATTTTATGAAGATTTTATAAAATTTATTAGAAAAAAATTAACATAATTTTATGAAATCAAAATTTAAATATAATCCTGGAGTGATATTATGATATTTTTTTTTTAAATATTAAATTTTCAATGAAAATTGAAAATTGCATTTTTTTTCTAAAGCTGTTATTTTGTTACATGCAATAACATAGTTTATTTTTATTTTAAATCTATTTTAAAGTCAAATTAAATTAGTTATAATATTAATAATCATATAATGTTCTTGGAATCAACTATATGTTTTATTCTCGTCTAAAATCATTATATATATATATATATATATATTTATTTTTTAAACAAATTTCTGAAAAACTCTTTTCTTTGTGCTATATAGCATTAATTTTATATTAAATTATTCAACTTATATGAATTGAATTAAATAAATAGGTTTATATTTTTGTTATTATTATAATTAATATTATGTAAAAATCTAAACTTAATTATCTCTCAAAATGAATAATAGTAATATTAAAATTTTGCTAACATGATTATTTTTAAAATGGGTTTATAGGGATAGTTAAACAATGAAAAAATGCTGAATTTTCTAATTACACTTTTATAAATCATATTTTATTTAAATATTTCAATGTTATCTCTTCCAAACATTTTATACCTATCTACTTAGAAGTATTTTTCATGAGTATGACATTAATATGTTTTAATCATTTCATAAATTCCACATGTGAGCTATCCCACACATATGAAAGGATGCCACTCCATTATCATCATTACATCAATTTGAGAAATCCATATTCACCAAAACCTACAAAAATATCTTCTAAAAATTTTCAAATATTATTTATATCTTCTGATATTTTTAAAAGTCCTTTCCAAGGGTACTCAAGAAGGTATCTAATTGAGGCCAATAGAAGAAGAGGTAATCCTTCTAACCAACCACATTGAATTTATTTCATCTTATACACCTTCTCAATCATTATAATTAATCATAAAATTAAAATTTCACTATTTCAAATGTACATAATTGTTTTTATTTTTTTGATACACCTATTTTAACCCATTATTCATTCAAATTTGAAGTGAAATTATAACTCGTGAGTTTGCATGGACTATCACAACAACATAAATATTCAATTCATTTTCCGTCACAATTTTTCATGGTGGTTATTATGATGGGTATAAAATTTATATATTATATTTATGTAAAAAAATATTTTTCTATGATTATAATATAATATACATATTTACCTTCCAATATGGAGGAAAATTATAATATCACACATACATATGTGTGGACCACCATCACCATAAAGTGATGTGGTTTGATTTCCATTTATGTCTCACATGGATTTAAATAAAGATATATTTAAAGTATATATAATATTTAATCTATAATTATGTATATATAATCATAAAATAATATTTGTCTTTCATTCATTCTTTTAGATTGAAAATTAAAAACAACATCTATGTGTATGTATGGCTTAGAGTCTCCATGAATGGGTGAATCATTTTTATATCAATATATTTCCTAGATAATTATAAATAAGTATATAATTACTATATATTATATTTATAACAAGATCTAAATTATTTATATGATTTAAACATGTTCAAAGAAAAAGGATCAGAATTTGTAAACTAAAAATTTCAAGAAAATGAAATAGTTAACTCTTGAAAATCATGATTTTAAAAAGGAATTATTAACAAATGTATCTTGAAAATTTATATATGGATCATATCTGATATTATAGGTATTTAATTTTATATTATATTAAAGTAAAATAAATTTACATTTTCTATACAAGATGATGAATAATTCTTGTATTGAATAGAAATTGAGGTAAGGGATTCTCATATCACTTTTATTTATGTGAGATACATTCATATTCCCCACATGTATCATTTATGTTGTGTATATACTACCCATTAAATTTATTTATAAATATCCTAATGAAAATAATGTTAATATAAATATAAAAATAAAGATCCATCTTTTCGATAAGATGAAATTATATATATATTTTAGATTTATTTATTTAATGATTATTTTTGATTAATTTGGTAATCCAGTAGGTATATTTTTATTTTTCCTTAGAATAGTCATCCAACTGTATAATGAATAATTGATAAAATTGGCCAAATAAAGAATTTACATTTCATGAATCACAAACATGAAGTGTATTAATCATTCAAAACATGTCTAAAGAAATAATTAATTTACAATCCCTGAAACTAATAATCGACATGAATCTCTAATAAACAAAATTTAAAATTCAAGGGCCACTACATGCTCAAAGTTAATGTTGTGAGAAGAAGCATTTCATGAGATCCCCTTACACATCAGAAAATGAGTCTCATCTATGAATCCATGAACATTCTGTCTGAGAATGTTATTAGTTCTAAAATATGAAGAGGGAAACATGGATCGGGATTACATGACATGTGAAGGTTATACATTTTGTAAATTCTCAACTTTTTTTTACATATGGTGGAGAACCTCACTTATGTTTTTTGAGCAGCCATATTTTCTCCCATTTCTCTCTTTTGTCTTCTTTTATTTCCATTAAAACTAATATTTAGTCAATTTCGGTTAATTTTTTAATTAAAAACAATTTTTTTTAAATACACAAAAAAAAATCATCTCTTTCTCACTATTTTTAGTTTTAATGTCTGTTTTCAATTTTCCCCCCAAAAAGTATATAGACAAAAAATTATTTCTTTTGTACACTATAAAGTTAGTATTTGAATGATTTATAAAATATATCTATTGGGAAATTATTTATTATTATGCATAAATTGATAAATTTCTTATTTTAACTATATTATTAAACTTATAATCATTTCTGTGATTGTTTTTAAGATTTCGATTATTACCGTCATAAGGGGATAAACCGTTTAGGTTAGGGGTCAACAGTAAGGGTTCTTTAAAACATAATTAATCTCTAAATCAAATCATGGTATCCTTATGTCAAGTTATAACATCAACAAATAAATTTTTATTCTATAATTTTTGGAAACATTGAACATGAAAGATTAAATACACAACTCTAACCTAATTGGAGTAGGGAAGGATAAGAACATTAGCCCATGACACTATCTTCTGTAGAAGTATTTAATAATGAATCTAGGTTTATATATATATATCCATACCATGAAATAGATTCATCGTGGATAGATCTAGATAGTTGGACCATAATCAACTAGTTATTTATGCACTGCTTCGTAACATAATCTTTATGACTCTCTCAATTTAGGAATGAGATTATCAGTTTTACCTAAACCCAAAAATTAACTTTACCCCTACCTTATTCTTAAATAATAATAAAAATTATATCATTAATTGAATATAAAAATCGAATAAACATTTGTGGAATCATATATAAAGGGTTAGATGTAATTGGTTCCCTGTCCCACATTCCTTCCTCCTAGGTTCGACCCTACACTACTAATCTACTTCACTAATGTAACAAGTATAGGTTTGGATAAAAGAAATTATAATATGATCTAATACCAAATAAATTAAATTATTCATTTAAGAACATCAAATTCTGGTGTCATTCCCTGAGAACGTTTTTTATGCTTATCCATAGGATCCTTCGGTAAGAACCTTGGATTACCTCACCTTTCCCTTTTTTTCTTCACATTTTTTCTTCATTATTGTAGACACCACTTCATCCTTCTTCATGTAAGCCTAATTCACGCGTTAGGGCGCCCTAACATAATCAGGGAGTATAAAATATCATGAAAAGATAACCATAATTCCATATATCAAAAAACATCTTTATACATACACCTTATTTAATATGGTTTATCGCCATAATCCTACGAGACACAACTCAGCCAATATGAAATATTTTCTACCTACAATGAATAAATATCAATAATTTTAACTGGAGAAACCCATCATGGATTATAGATATTCTTCAATCAATGGTTTCACACCAAAATTGTGTTTCCCCATGTTTAGGTGGATACATATGAAATGAAACCTAGACTCATTACCTTGTTGTAGAAAATGTTCTAGGTAAGCAGATTACAAACTGAAGATCCTCATTATCATTCCTCTATCATCTTAGAATCTTGGGATACCCTTAACAACTAGATAGATTCTTTTTATGTAATTATATTGTAATTTATCCATTTTACTTGAATAATAGTGACAAGTATTGGATTTGGATTAAAGATCCTGAGTAGATCATGACATGGGTTGATCTAGCCAAAATGTTCCTCAAAAAATACATCCGTAGGAAAAAAAGAAAAATAGATAATGAAATTCAAAATATCAATCAATCAATGGAGTTTCTTATTAAGAGTGGTAGTATCACCTTAAATAACATAATATTATGTTCTAACATCATGTGTATTATAAGTGTCTCCATTAGGAAGCCTTCTATCCATGTCTCCAAATAATTTCTCATTAAAGTGGTTGATGGTGCCACTAATGACAGTATTATACTGAAAACAAAAGAATAAGGTCAAAAAATTCTAATTATGGTCTCTAATAATATTATTTTTTGAAAAAGAGATCATGTAATTCTTCAACATGGAATCCACTATGTTTAAAAAAATCATCTAGTTGTACAACTTTAGGCCCTTAATAAAAATAATGAATCCTTTTATTAGATCATTCCACCACCACACCCACCTATCCTATAATGGATTTTAAATACTATGAAATGTGTAATGTCCCACACATATACCTTGAATTAAGGGAATTATTATATGAACTAAAAATTCAAGATGTTAATTTCAATAATTTAAATCAACGAGGACAATAATTCTTAAAAATATAACAGTACTATCCACAGTGCACGACTCAATAGATTTCCCTAAATAATAAAGGTTACAATCAACAATGAAGTGGTTGAGAACTTTCCATGAACTGGGGACCACCTTGATACCATACTATGAATATTTTCCTCAACCACCCCAATAGGTACCCGAACAACATTTTCCTCACAGTGGTCGTAAACAATTTCAAATAGATCCGTATAGAAAGCCACAATATGCCATGCCCCCTAAACCAATTTTGAAGAATATTATCAATACCTTAATTTAATAAGAATACCATAATTTTAACACATAAGATATATAAATATAAAATCAAAGGTTAACCCTCATGAACCTTGAACCCTAAATGTGACAAATGACAAAGACCTTTTCAGATAGATTCAAAGGAACACTGTCTGGTAATAATGAGACCAACCTAGAGAAGGAATACAAAGAGATAGAACTAAAAAGAATAAAAGTAATGGATTTTCATAATCCCTATATAAGAGAATAAAATAGTCTTGTGGAACCCAATAAACATGATATATTCATGGAAGTGGAAGACAACAAAATTAAAAGTAGAATTTACCAGGAAAATATCTACAATTATCACCTCCTAAAAAACATTAATGTTTCAGAAACCTAAAGAAGACCTTTACATTACACCAGCATTATAAAAATAACTTCTAACATTCGAGGAAATAAAGATTTAAAGAAAGGGTGATGGGAAATATAAGAAATTTTTAGTATTGTTCACGAAATTTCATATCAACATTCCATCTTCTCAAGATGTTTCCCAAATTCCTTCTTATGAGAAACAGTAAAGGAACTACTCTATAAAATGAGGAATATGGAATACATTATTTTAATTTTCCGAAATGATGAATTCATAGCTATTATTCTATATTTACTTCAATAAATTATGGGAGACCATAATAGTTTTCCTATTCTTTTCACCATAGTTTGAATTTAATTTCAGAACATGTATGTGCGAATTATGATCCATCATTAACCTCTTTCCACTAAGTGTATTCCACATACTGGGACTTGAGGAACTAAATCCAACTGGATTTGAACATCAATTATCTAACAGATCAATGATGTATCATCAAGGTATTCTTGATGATGATCTAGTAAAAATCTAAAAATTCATGTTCCATATATACTTCAACATTTTGGATATGGAAGAATAAGAAAACATTCCAATTAACTAATATCGAGCATTCCAAGAATTATGTACGGAGTAGATTAATGTGAATCAAGAGAGGAATATAATTAGAGTAGTTGAAGAAAGGGTTTTCATTGACCAAGTTAAATCTTCTAAATAAATAGCTGATTCTCTTCAGTATCATCTATCTTTCTCACTGATGAGAGAAATGAAAACATGCCCATAAGTGATGATAGTGATGAGTTTTCACCTAATGAAAAGTAGGAATAGGAATTTAAATAACTAAATTACTTATAAACTATTAGATTTAACAATATCTCTCCATTAATATCATCAGTCATCCATGCACCAGTGCTAGAGATGAAAACCCTATCAAGTTCACTCAAGTACTCATTCCTAGAGAAATCAATTTCACTAGTAGTTATCATCAGCCTAGAACTGAAAAAAATATAAGATTACAATTTTATTAAATTTCTACATATATAAAATAGTACATTCTCGAAGGTGTTTTTTACATATAATGTATAATCCCCACATTATGAGCCGATAAAATTTTATTAGAATAATGTTTGAAGGAAAAACTCTAACCCTATAGGAGACTCAATGCACTGATGAAGGAGGTATTTATGAAGAATAATTAAAACTCCTAGATGTTGGAATAATTTTTTCAATCTATGACAAAAAGTGGGTCAGTCTACTATAGATTTATTTGATGAATGGAGGCCTTACTATTGTACGTAATGATGAATATGAGATGATATGGACTAGCACCGTCACATGATGGAGAGTATGCATGGATTATAAAAATTAAAAAAGGGACTCGAACAGATCATTTCCCCTCACCATTCATGGATCAAATGTTTTAGATACTAGAAGGGAATGAATTTTACTATTTCATTGATTTATATTCATGATAAAATCAAATTATAGTTGACATAGTTGATTACTCTATAACATAATTCTTATATTCAGTTGGTAAGATAGCCTAATAATGCATATCATTCGATAAGTTGAATATAACAACATCCTTGCAAAGGTTCATGAATCATATATTCCATGATATGGGAGAGGTATAAATGAAAATCCTAATTGATTTTATCTAATTTTATGGAATATCATTTCAGGTTGGCCCAAAAAATATATAATTATCCATTAAACACTTTGATGAAAAGTGCATAGTTTTTATTGGGAAAATTATCACTTATATTGCAAGGAGGCATTATAATCAAACAAAAAGTTACAAAAAAATTGTCATGGAAGTCGACCCATCAATGTTCAATGTGATCAATGAAATACCTGATCCTTTAATTTATAAATGAATATAGAGATTTATATGTCATAAAGGATACTACAACAACATTGTGAATGATTTTTTGAATGTTTCTCTCCCTTTGACACAACTATTGAAGAATTATACTCCTTTTAAGTTCGCGGAAGAGTGGTGTAATCCAATCAAAATTTTAATGAACATCATACTGGAAAGATCTGTTATCATCTCACCACACATGAATAATGACTTCTAATTAATGTATGAAACCATTAACTTTGTTGTAGGAACTATAATGAGAAATTGATTCAGCCACATTTTATGTTCTATCTATCATTCCAGTCTCACCTTTAATGATGTTGAGGTAAAACACACAACTACAAAGAAGTAACTCTTAGATGTTTTATATTCTTTCAAAACGTTTCAATCTTACCTTGTTTTTTCTAATATGATTATTCACACTGACCATGTCACTCTTAAATATTTTTTTAGAAAGAAGAATTTCAAACCAAGACTTATACAATGGATCCAACTTCTTCAAAATTTGGAAATCATCATAATGGACACTAAGGGGACTAATAATGTCATTGAAAATTATCTATATATATTCCCATTTCCCATAATTGTGGATGGTGTTAATGTCGACATCATGGTCGAATTCACCGATGAAACTCTTTTCAACAATAACATGAAGGCATGATCATGGTTTTTTTGTATAAAAAACTATCTCTCATCTAGGGAAATCTACACAGACCACACTTACAAGTAATAGAGGATACTTTTGAATAATTCCTCACAGTATTATGGAAATTATGCTCAACTTTTAAGTATTCTAAGGATTTATTAATATATAATTTCATTCTGTAGAATGAGATTCCAATTTTATTTGACATGTGTCCCATGTAACCAAATAGGGGGAATCCTAGAACATTACTCATAATATCTAAAATATTGAAAAGTTATCTTTTTTCCCACACTCAATTAGTATTAACAATTATTTTACTAGAGTTGTGATCGGTTCCAATGAACTATAAAAATCACGAAGAGAAATGATATTCCTTAAAACTCAATCGTGGAAGCCAAAATTCTCAATGAATGCAATTATATGTTATGGAGACATTCCCTAATTCACATGTAATTTTATATATTCTTGTTTGGCATTGACAATGTCTTGAAATGTGTATAAGCTTAAGACACGACACATGACATGAATAAATTAGTCATGAAAATATTAGGGAAAATACAATTTAAAGATTCAGATTACCTACAATGCTCATTACTGATCTGGGAACACATTTTACTAGTAATTATTTCAAATAATGAATAGAGAATTACATAAAAGATTATAACCCAAAATTTATCAACATCCCACAAACAAGAGGGAAATTAGAAATTTCAAATATATAAATTAAACAAAATACTATAGATAACTATGAACACATGTTGATTTTACTTAACCCTCAAATTGGTTTCTCTCTAGGCATACTACACTGCCTAAAAACACCAATCAGTACCACTCAATTCGCATTGGTGTATGTAAATCGGTTACATTTACAAGTGGAATAAGATCATAATTCATTTTGGGTGATTAAGAAATTGAATATGGATTCTTAAAATGGTGGGGAAGGTAGGATGATACGATTGGATGAACTGAAGAAAATATGAAAGGATGCCTTTGATAATACCAAGATGTATAATGAAAACCCCAAGATATTCCCTCATTAGTGCATTGTGTGATGGATATTAACATGAGGGAATAAGGCCTTATTATTCATTTCTGGATAGATGTTAGGATCTGAAAATTTCAAATCTAGCTGGTCAAGACCCTTTATGGTCATCAATGTATTCCATTATGAGACCATCAAATTCAAAAAAAAAATAGGTGAACCACCATACCTTGTAAATGGTCAATGATGGAAAATTTATCAATAGTCATTCCACAAGGGGTGTTTCATCACATTGAGATACCTATAAGAATCATTGATTCTAACTCTTAATGTTATACAATGATAAGACTATTAATACAACTATAATAGGTCAACATTGAATATAATATAATATATTAAATTTTTTTAAAACCGTAGGCAAGCTAAAATAAAAGAACATAGGTCCAAGGGAATAAATGTGAAAAAAATTATGAATTAAAAATCATGTAATTTATACATGAAGTGTATGATTCACAACCCATAGAAATCAAATTTTCTCACATTACACTTCATGTATTTCTGCAAAATCTCAAATTCATTGACTTTTTAAAATTTCATGAACATAGGGATCATGATTCACATTACCTCCATCTTGAACCACCCTCCCTTCCTGTCATACTCTCTCTTGTGTCCCACATCTCCCATGCGACCCACCACCATCACCTCTCCACCTCCCTCACCATTCAACCTCTTTCACGACTCTACATCATATACTGAGACCCATCTCCATAATCATCTACATTTTCACATCTTAAATGAAATGTATGAATACTATTAGTAATATCTTTGTCGTTTAGGCACCCGACCATACAGATTCACCTCCATCAAAGAATCAATTGTCTCATGTGCCTCCATTATCTTCTAATTCATCCTTCTCCACCTCCATTTATATCTCTATAAACACTTCAGCCACCGAAGAATCTCATTCAACCTCAAGAGGTCGGTAGGGTGCAGGCCATCCCCGTCTTCATCCCATCCTTCACTTTTCCACACCCATAAAATAGGTCACAATGGTACATTTGATTGAAATTGGCTATGTGGATCAACTAAATGTTGGATCAAGAAATATTTTCACACCTTCAAACCATCTAACTAGTCCTCTAACTCACTAATTGACTGCACATCAACTCGATCATTAAACTACACAATAAGACATTTTTGGATATCTTTCTTGAATTCCTTACTTATCTCGATATGACCCTCAACAATATCACCTTACGACTATGTGTATTATCACATATTATATCATTTAGTGACATTGTAGATGAACTGAGTGTGTGGCCTACTGACATCATCACCCTGTATTTTTTTCTGACATTCCAGCTTGATTCGACAAATTTTGATTCATCACGTCTCTATTGGAGGATTTCCTCAGACCCTTTAAGACTATATGATCCTCAGTTAATAAAATACACCCTATAGAGAGGTTACATGCTCTATATTATTCATGGGGAATTAAAAAATCATTGGTTTGATCGTGCAGAGGCTCACTGGGGAGTGATCCAGTTGGACATCCCCATTCACACTTATGCCTTTGTAGGCCATGAAATCTACCTTGATTCTTCTTTCTCCTTTTATTTTAGTGCACATGTGCAGTATACTAGAGTCTTACTGATGGGTATATCCTTCATCACTCATTTATGAATATATATCATCTTATTCGATGCTTCCCTTCCCCTCACACCTTACAGACCAATGCAGATGATCAAATTCCTCCAACTTCGAAAAACGATGCTACTATGGATGGAAAATGACTTCTATTGTTGGTCCCCTGGATTCATCGATGGTGCCGAAGAAGTTCTTGATGTCCATTTAAATGATCAACCCTTCCTCTTTCCACCTCTAAACAAACCCTTACTTAAAACACTACCATATCAACCCATCCATACACAACCACATAAATTGACCAATTATTTCATCCATTACTTCCCCTATCATGACATTTATCTCTTCCCCATCGACCAATACCTTACATTGGACATCACTAGAACAACCCCTCCCTACCAAAATCTAGCTATCATACCAGTATATTCCTGTGAACATACACCAGATCTATCGCTGCATGGGAACCCCATTCATTTTCCCGCATTCATTACTGACCCAACCTTCATACCATCCCCTGCATAACTTCACCCAACCATAAGATTCCCTTGATTGATCATTCATTCCATCATCAACTCTGACTCGACTAACCTACCCTCCATGATAAGAGACCCTACTATGTAACAAGTCTATTTGGTAGAGCAAGCTCACAGAGGAAAGGTCCCAAGAATTCCACAATCAATTGAGTTTCCATTTTTTGACTCCACTTTTTTACACATGTCCACTATCAATATTGGTACATCACCTTCCCAACCCTCTAAAGTAGTTTCGACCCCCAAGAAATCCATTGAAGTAGTTGAACCTCCTGTCCTTTCCACCATAGGCTATATCAATAGGATGATTTAGTAGTATGAGCCCTCTGTTTTGGATAGTAACCTCGATAATGATAATGAATATTTTTATTATTCTTAGTATATCTATGTCCCTCCCCTGTTTTATTCAATTTTTTTCTGTGATCAATTTTATTTTACTTCCTATATTCCATTCCACATGATGTATCATTTCTATATATATATATATATATATGAGACACATATTTTTATCCACTTTAGGTTTTCTTATTTCATTTAATAACAGTATTACACTATCCATGCCTAGTTCTTCAATATCTTCAATGGTAATTGATGAAACTATACCACCACCATCTACATGCGTTCTTCAGGTGACTCAATATCTAGAAGATGTCAACCCCATTTAGAGAATATTTCACTAAATATCCATTCTTAGTATAGATCACAACCATGAGAGGACAAAATGATTTTCTTACCACAAGTGACTCATTATAGGTACAATATTAAGGTGGTTAATCCTACAAAGTTTCTACATGAGCGCAATGACATATCCATCATTTCCTTTAGGTTCAGTAGACATCTGAGCAGATGGACGAAATTGATTGATTCCTTTGTGAATTTTTAGGGATGATGAAATCATTGTAATAATTACACATGAGCCTCATCCCAGTCGGTGATGACTAGACAAGTTCATCCAAGAGACCCAAGATCAGAACTATGTAGAGACATATTTTCTGGGTTACTATAGTAGTATTGTAGCAGTACTATAGAAGGCACTATAGTAGGTACTCTTCGATACTGTAGCAGCCAGAACTATTCATATATTTGTGCTTTTGGCCCACTAGATTGAGCCTTAAGTCCATTAAGACCTTCGGGTCACCCAATGCCTTTGGGTTAGTAAGACTTTCGGGCCACCTCAAGGCCTTCGGACCACCTCAAGGATTTAGGGCCACCTCAAGGCCTTCAGACCACCTGAAATTGAGATTAAATGACCAGAAAAACTCTATACGGTGCAGAATCCAGATAAGGATTTAGAGAAAGAACATTCACAAGAGATTAAAAAAAATGTATTTTTCAAATAGAGAGGGTATGGAATTTCTATTGGGACCAGCCAGTGCATGCATGGGAAGCCCAGTTGAAGAAGCCAAGAGAAGTTGGATAGTTAAAATCACAATGTTGAAGGTGGGGAGGAGTAGTTTTATGTAACTATAGTCTCTAAATTTCTCTAAGACCTACGGGCCATATAATCTCTAATCATAAGAACCATGTAAGTGTTCCCCCTCAACCCTTTAATGAGGGTTATCAAAAATCAATAAAAAAAGATGGCCTTTGGGCCATTCAAGGAAATCTTTATATGTGCTTTGTTATAGGAAACCCATATTTATTTTTTTCTTGATTTTTAATATTATTGTTTGATTTTCATTTTTATTTTAGCAGTTTTTCTATTGGTCACCTTGGAATTAATTGTACCCACATATTTTCATGTATCTGATTTTCTTTTCAGTATATTTAACTATGTGAACCTACCAATTTCACTACTTTCATCTTGATTAAACCCTATAGACTAATGTTTTATCTAGTGTATGATTTTCCATTTAAAAATTATTTATTTATATTTAATTTAAAATCATCACCCACCATGATTCCCCATGGAATGACACTCATACATGGATCTATATATTCCCTATATAAATTTCAATGCTTCCATTTTATTTCATTTTTTCTATGTTATATATTTTCTATGTATCCTATTTAAATTTCCATGAAAGTGTAGACAATGTCAAACATTTTGTTTGGGGGTGTCTTTCTTCATATTTATTTTCAATACACATGGATTATTCATTACATCACCTATATATGAGAATTTGTTTTAATAAAATCATTCTTTAAACATGAATACTCATTGAACCCATTTAAATAATACAATTTTATGTACAAAATTCATGAAATTCGTGATTTAATCATGTTAATAAATTTTTAATCATTATTGACCTTACTAATTTAATTAAAAATACATTTTTTTCAAATTTATTTTGATAGTATTTTCACAAGATTGTATACACTGGGTAATTTGTATTTTTATATTTGTAGACTTTCATTCTTAAGAGAATTATTGGCCCACAATTTCATATTATTTTCTTTTAATTTTTCTTAAGATGCACTTGGGTCATATAAACCTATCAAAGATTGGATTTTGATCTTATTATAGTTATGAACGAACAAAAACAATTTTAAAATTATTGATGCAATCTTTTTTCATCAACCTTTTAGAGACCCACCTTATATATTTCCTTATTCAGCAAGTAGTTTCCATGAATGTCCTATTTAGGATGTATTTATTTAAATAAGAATGTCTCTTCCAACACTGCTCTTGGTATTATGTGCAATTATCACTAGAACATGTGTGACAAAATATTTAATAGATGGACACTAGATGTATTTATTAAGGGGATGTATTGTTGAATTTATACTAGATTGATATGATATAACCCTTGATTAATCTTGTAATTTTATGCCTATAATACCCTTTAAAAAATATGTAAATGAAAAAAATACTGAAAATTATTTTTTTCTATAATAGGAATGTCAAAAATCACTATTTACAGACTAATGAACCCTTTGAAGGATCATGTCTTATTCGGGGGTGGATGTGAGATATGACAAGGACATGAATTTAGAAAAAGATACAAAAATAATGATAAAATGAAAGGAATACTGTACATTTTTTATAGTTGTTAAATTACTAGGTCCTCTTTGAAAATATAATGACCTAAACCACAGTATCATAGAGTCAATGCCTTAATCTTTTACATTTTCATAATATAAAAGTGAGAACATACAAAAAAGATGAATAATTTACTACTATCTAAAAACTATATACATAATAAAAATTCAAATTACATTTTAAAATAAACAAATACACAATGAATTTCATTGAGTATCCCATTATTCCCCCTTTGTGTAACTCTGTATATCAGATATAATATACTTATTAGAACCCTGGGGAAAATGAAACAAATGAAATGGGTGACCTCAAATTCTCAGTAAGTTTATACATAGAAATATATCATATACAAGAATAAATGATTATAGAAAGTTGATGAACTCATACACATTACACTTAGTCAGTAACCCACACATAATATTCCATGAATGACATATGATTAACTAATTCCATAAGAATAATCACACGTGAAATAAACAACACCATGTCTATTATACTATTCGAATAATCATATGGAATATCAACATATAGTCTCATTAATAGGGAATTCATACTGTGGAACAACATAAACATACCGTCATGTTATTGTCCAAGACACCATAGATATTCGTTTAATACATTAGCCAAAATCCAAACTAATTTGCCTCATGAGAACAACTGATGTATAGAGGGTCTATAGTGGCCTATGCCTAACACTTATTTAGTATAATTCTTTCCTCTTACAAAAATTAAGAATCAAAATCCCCATAAACTTTTGTATTAAAAAATTATAGCATATGAAATATGAAAACATTAAATATAAAGTATGAATGGTATCAAAATAGAACATCCATAGTCAAACTAAATCATAAATCATTCAATGAAATATGGTAAATTAATTCAATAAATATAAACGTAAATCCAGAATAATTTCAAAAAAAAATGATGTTTATAGAGATCAAAATACTATAATAAATTAATTAAAAATATCTTGAGGTAACGATCCCTTATTACATTTAAGTTATTTATTTAAAAAGCTGAGAAATTTTAAAATAAAAAATTTTCATTCAATAAAATCTTGAAAATTTTTAAACACATATTCAACAATTTATGGTATCCTTAAGTAAGAAAATCAAACCCATTCATTATAAGTTAGATAAATAACTTTGTTTTATATTTTTTTCAAAAATGTTATAATGTACCTCTTTTATAAAATGAAAAAAATATTACTTTCAAAACATTTTATAAAAAATTAAACATTTGAAAAAATATTTTAAACATTTGAAGTATAGTAGTAAAAAACCTTTTGAAAGAATTTATATAAAACAAGTATATGGATTATAAATATTCCCTATTAAATACATATATATAAACAATCTTGAATAAAATTAAGATTGTAAAATGAACCCTTACCTTGAACTTTATTTTGATTGAACGTGATTTAAAATATTATATAATAGTTTAATGAATCTTATTAATTTATACCAGAACAATATACCTATTTTTTATATCATGTACGACCATCTTATATTTTTTGTTAATAAAATATCATTAGTACCGTTATTCTTGGTGTAAACTGCTTCATTTTCATATGTATGTTTTGCCATTTATATCAAATTTCATATTAATGAATATAATTATTTCATATCAATATTTATATTAAGATCATATATATCATATTTACTCATATATACATTTTTATAATCATTATTAAATGGTTTACATGGAAAATTAATCTCATCGCCTCATGGGGATGGTAGGTCGTACGAATGGACTAACAATTGTGTCATTACCTAAATGGAAAAAGGGTAATGAATTGTATGATATATTAATTTTTTTGACATCAATATCATGTCATATTAATTACATATATTAATTATTTCCCTTTTTACTCCCATCAAAATAAATTAGTGTTGAAAATTTGATTACACCACATCGTTGAGATGATAAGTTGTAAGAACACACATGTTGTTCTTTAGGTTTTCATAGGATAGATAAAAGGATAAATATGATTCTTCTATAATCATAATAACCTCATAGAATATATATTATACAATATTTATAACTTTATCATGCAAAAAATCATGAAGAGTATGTATAAGAAGTAATGATCTTGGTTAACTTTGTAAACAAATTATCTCTAGTTCAGTGGAATTCCTTTAGATTACTTCCTACATGATCTAGAGCTAGTATTTTTAAAAGAAAAGGACCTTGGGACAATGGATATGGATGTTATGAGTTTATATTGGAAGGGTTTGGTCAAGCTATAATGCTAAAATATTGTTAATTAGTATGGGAGTAGGTGTTATTTTATAATTCATCCGAGGAGCATTTTTCAAAATCCACAAAATATTAAAATATAATAAAGTAATTCTAGTATAAATGGTATTAAAACAAACTATAAATGACTAAGGGAGGCCAGTTTCAACCCTATATTATCCCCTTTTTAATTAATTAATATTTTTTTTAATTTTAAGAAACATAATAAAATATTAGTTCAATAGTATATCATTATTATCAAATTTACTACTATTCATTTAATTTGAGTTTAAATAAATAAATAAATAATGATAATTAAAATAAACTTATTGCATGAAGGTCTAATATATTCTATAGATCTTGATTTTTTTTAAAAAATATGTCATCCCAAAAATGTCAAAATCAAAACCTTCAAAATCAATTATTTTATTTTTTTTATTAAATAAATAAATACTATTTCAGTATCGTAGAAGCATTTAAGGTAAGTATATAAATTCTAAAAATTAAAAATAAATTTATGCATTAATATTTTTTAATAGGAATAAAATTGACTTTTTTTATTTTCCATATCTTGATTTTGTCGCTATGTGGACACATAAATGATATTAAATAAAAATAGATTCAAATTTTTTAACTATTTTGATTTAAATAGTATATATGTTTTTAATGGAAAAGTGTCCATAACACAAATAGAATTATACAATAATGTTATAAGGTTTGAATACTCTTTATGAAATAATATTTAGACAAGATTAGGTCACATTCATACCATTAACATTTGGTTTTAATAATTATGTAAATGCTTTAACTCTTATTGTGACAACAGTGTTTTTACTCATTACTGTTTAACATATTTATTATAAAATTAAGAATGAAAAAAATATCAATGTATAAATTTTCATCATTATACCAATAATTTGACCTACTTTTATATATTTATGAGTTTATTATTATTTAATAAAATATTATTTATTTTAAATTTTCATTATTGTCTATTTTGATACTATTCATGATTTGACTTTTTACAACTGTCATAACAACATGATAAATTTTAACAAAACCATATAATAAAGACAAAATATGTCTAGGTAATATATATATTTCTTGAATGAAATTAATTATATCAAATTGTTTTTATTTTCATATTATTTGGGACTTGTATTTGATATGTCCATTAATAAAACAATTATTGCATCATAATTGTGGATTCATTTAACATAATTACTTATTTTCAATAAATTAAAAATAAAATTTCATGATTAATTTAATAATTTTATATTTGGAATGAATATTTATAGTTCTAGTTATCTTTGGAATAACCATATATAAAATAATGTATTAGTTATTAAAAACATGAGTATAACATACTTGACTATATTTAAAATAAAATACTAGAAAATCATAAATTAATCATAGTGGCCCCAAGAGGCCATAAAACCAGAACAATAATTATTTTGGTTAAATAATACTCATAGAAAAAAATAGAAGTGTTGGGATGAATTAATTATACATATAATATTATTTTTACATTTAATTACCTGATTTACCTTCAACTGTATAATGTATAGATTTTATAGATTTTCTAATTATAGTGTAAAAAAATAAGACTATTTAAATAATTTATAAATAATGTTTAAAAATTTGGAATCCATTTTCTAAATTTTAAAAACACATAATTTTCAGCAATTAATTCAAAATTTATCTCATTGAGAGAATGAGTAAAAAGTTAAAGTAAAAAAATTCCAAAGATTGAATTGTTTTTTTATCCAAATGCAATAAGAAATATATTTAAATGTCAAATGTTGTTTTGAATAATAACAAAATTATCCAATTAAAACATAAAACTAATAAAAAATATAATTTATCACTATAAATTATTAAGTCAAAATGTTCTCTTCAATTAAAATTCATTATTTTCCATTATTCATCCAAACATGAATATTTCCATAAAAATACCAATAATTGAACCCAAAAAATATTGAAATTATAAATTTATATAATATTTTCATAAAAATTCATTTATAAAATTATAAAAACATGATTTAAATTTTGTGCTCCATTAAAACATAGTAAACCAACATTTAGAAAATTGTAACATTTAATGTTTAAAATTGGTTTTATTATTATCTTAATCCATTAAATCTTATTGTATGGATAAAAATAAATTGATTATATTAAATAAAAAATTTCATTATTATATTTGACAAATAATGAAATTTTATGATTATTATGATTAAAAATACCTTTTCGGGCATAAAATAGTTTTTTAATTAAAACATGTCATTTATATTCAATTTGTATTCTTTCATCTCTGGTGAATTAATTTTATGAAAATTTGTAAAATATATTTTCATAATTTATTAGATCATACTCATAAATTATGATACAATGTAATGTATTAAAATAATAATATTTAATACATTATCATGGCTTCTTTTAGTTATGTGTTGCCTTCAATATATACTATCGATTAAATTTAATTTAATTAAAATGAGACATAATGTAAATTATTTAGGTGTTACATTCTCCCAAAAAAGAAAAATTCCGTCCACATGATTTGAAATTTAACCTTAAAAATAAAAGGGTGATATTTGAAAACTTATTTGTGGGAAACCCACATAAAAAATAGTGTTAATAAATCATCCCCTTAAAAAGAGGTAATGAGCAATGATAAGATCACCCGAAAACAAGGATTATTGAAATTTAAGAGAAATATCACCATAATGTTATGGTTGAGGGTGATATATATCATGTTCATTAGATTTTTAACCATCACAAGACCATAAATCTAGGTATTGGTTAAAATACCAATGATTTGTAAGTAGGAAAAGAAAACATATAATGTTATTATTCTAAAATCATTCTCCTAGAGTTGATGGACTATTTTACTATACATATTAGAAATTGACAAACTAAATGTACATTATTTAATTCTATGTCACAATCATAATATTTTCCTTGGGTTGTTCAAGTAAATATTTCTACATCATCTTATATGCTAGGATATAGATATTCATGATACATTTTTATGTATAATGAAACTTTAATGATTCATATAGTCCATAAGTGAGTACTTGATCCTATAAATGATTAGTATAAACAAAATATATCACATATTATCCATTAAATCATAATTTAACTTCAGAGATCAATTTATAATTTTCATCATAATTTTTTAAATACCTAAGACTCATTGAAAATATTTTTGTCAAAATTTCATTTCCAAAAAGCTCTCTAAATTTTAAAAATCAATCATGACATAAAATTCCAAATACAATATATTGTATCTCTTTTTGACACAAACCAAATACTTTATCACCTAAAAAACCATGATAAAAAATCCATACTTCAAAATCCTTAAAAAAGAAGTATTATAGTAAAATCCTTATATTTCTCATGATGCTTATAATTAGAGAATTATTGATGAAATAATTCCTTGTTCCTAAATCACAATAACATTAATAATTTTACTTCATTATTGAACTATTATGTTTATTCAACGTCTTATTCTTTAAAACCTCTTTATTATCTTATTTCTTTTTTATTCTCTTCATCATAAACAGTATTACCATTACTTATATAATATCATTGATTCTTAACATTGACCAAAACCCAATGAAAAAAGTGAGAAACACTAATCCTAGTGATATAGTCTTTAAAAATCATATATAGGATATAAAATTAGGGACATCTATTTCTCAATATATGAGTCCATATGTTTTACATTGGGTATACAAGGTATTATTAAATTTGTATAATGATTTCCTATACTTAAACTTATCCTCAATGTCAGAAATAGGGTCATATACTATAATCTATGTTTTCATAAATCAATTTCCCTTGGTTTTTACAAAACATTCACTGATACCAAATATAAAGACCTAGACCTAGGTAGCCTAGTGCAGATTCATTACATTATTACATTGGCATAAGATACAACTTTTCAATTACCAAAGGACTGAATATTTTATTAGTCTTGTTATACTAGATATATACTTGAAATTCACATTATGTTTTAAATCATAAAAAATAAACAACGAACATCATTGATTCATCCATTATTCCTTACTTTTGTAACCCTATATATCAGTTATACTCTACTTCTTGGAATATTTGGAAAAATAAAAGTCTTGAAAGGGTTATGCTAAAATTCGTCATAAGGGTATATAGTGGAAGCTATCATAAACATGCATAAATTATTATTGAAATTTGATAAATTAAAACACATGTAATTTAATTATTAAACCTAGAATAATATTCAAATAATGAATGATCGTAAATTAATTTCAAATAAATAATCCCATTAGAAACATACTTAATCAGGTATATTTAACTATTCAAATAATTAAATTGAATATAAATACCTAATCTCATAAAAAGGGAATGTATAATATGGGACATCATAAACATACCAACAAGCCTCCAGCCTAGACACCATACATAATCAAGTAATACATTAGGAAAAGTCTAAATTAACTACTCTCCTGAGGCCTACTGATGCATATAGGGGCAATAATAGACCCAACCCGACACTTAAAATGTCCAATGTAGTTCTCATATGAAAATATTAAAATATAATCAATATGGGCATTTTTATTAAAAAAAACTAGCATAAGAAATGTGAATCAATTAACCATAAACTACGAATGGTATCAAAATTGAACATCCACATTAAAACTAAATTGTCAAACATTAAATCAAATAGAGTATATAATTTCTTATGAGATAAATATTAATAAATAATAATATTCCACAATTTATATTGACATCTATGAAGATACTCTAATAAAATAATAAAACAATTCTTTACAGAAATAACCCTTGTTACGTTGAAATAATTTATTTAAAAGAAGGATAAATTTTAAATGAAAAAATTTTCATTTAAAATAATATTATTAACATGTAATGGAATTTTAGACACATTATGGTTTTATAATAGTAAAAAATTAATCTGTTTCCAAATATGTTAAATAAAAACACTACATTCATTTTTTTGTAAAAAATATCATAAACTACCTCATTTAAAAAATGAAAAAAAGATTAATTTTAATATGTTTTATACAAATCTAAACTTGTGTAAAAAGACATTAAAATTTCTAAGGATAATAATAAAATAATTTTTGATTTTTTTTAAATCCTGGATAGGGATGATAAATATTCCTCATTTGATACTTACATATAAATAATCATGAATAATAATGAGGTTTTCAAATTAACCCATACCGTGAAAATTTCTTAAGTAACAAATTCATTAAAATATTTTATAATAGTTTAAATAGTGTTATTATGTTATTTTATCACCATATCCATATTTATTATATCATATATGATCCTATTATATTGTTTTGTTAATAACATTTCGTTATTATCCTTGTTTCGGGTGTTAACTACTTCATTTTTCTATGAATGTTTTGTATTTTATGTTAGGTTTATTATGAATATGATATGATTAATTCGTATAAAAAATTGTACAAAATTAATATATATAATATTTACTCATTATTTACATTTTTATAAACATTAATGAATTATTAACATGGAAAATTAATCTCATCGCATCGTGGAGAGGGTAGGCCAAAGGTAATAATGAGAGACGATATCATTTCCATAATGGTGAATTGGTAAGGAAATATATGGTATATTAATTTTTAAATAAACTATATATTTTCATATTTATTATAAACATCCATTGCATTCATCATTATACCAATTCGAGTAAAGTGTTGATGAAAAACAGATAAAACTACGGTGTTGAGATGGTAAGTTGTACGTACACATGTGTGGTGCTTTTATTTTTTATAGGATGAATAAAAGGTATAATATGGTTATTACATCATCAATATAACCTATAATAGTATATGTTATACTGAATCTATTATGTTATCATGAAATAAAACTCATCAACATGATCTATAATATGAAATGAACTTGAATAATTTTGCAAAACAATTACATCTTCTTTAGTGGACTTCCTTTAGATCACTTTCAATGTGATTTTGATTCATCCTTTTCGATGCCTATGACAACCATAACTAAAATATGGATGTATTGAAAATAAATGTGGTAGTTTTGTTCAAGATTTACGATTCAATTTTCTGTGGTGATGTGTGGGAGGTTGCACCCTTTTATAATTGAGGTGTGGGAAATTTTGTAAATCCACAAAATATTAAAATTTAATAATGATATTCTAGTGAAAAAGACTATAAAATGGCCTATAAATTAATATTAACATACCTTTTAGAAAATATATTTTACAATATGACATTATTTAATATTTTTAGTAATATTAAATAATTAATTTAATATTAATGTAATTAAATATATTTTGTGTCGAATTTCATACTATTAAATTATTTTAACATTAAATACTTTAATAAAAAGTGATAATTAGAATATAATGTTTTAAAACAACTCTAATATATCCTATAGATCTATAAAATTTACTATAAACATTAATGAATCCAAAATATTTTTAAATCTATAATTTTAAAATCAATTAATTTTTTTTTGATTGTTAAAAAAATATTGGTTTAGCATTGAAGAATATTTTAAGTTAATAATAAATTTTTTGATAAATTAAAAATAAATTGATATTATCAAATTAATTAAATTTAGATCCAAAAAGAAATTTACTTTCATTGATATCCTGATTTTGTCACAATGTGAATACATAAATGATGTTAAATACAAAGAGCGTGACATTTTGTTACTATAATTAATTTAAATAATATATAAGTTATTTTCATGTCCATTTTTTAATTTAACAAATAAAATTATATATTAAGGTGAAAATGGTCAAATAACCTTCATTCTTTTTTTGAATTCATAGGTCATATTCTTACCATTATCTATTGGTTTTAACACTTATTTGGACCCTTCAACACTTAACAAGACAACATGTGTTTATACTAATTAAAGTACAATATTGTTAATATAAAATTACAAATGAACCAAAAATGATTCATGGATGAAATTTTATAATATATCCAAATAATTTCGAAACAGAATTTATTTTTATTAATTTTTTATTATTTACTGAAATATTAATTTTTTAAAAATATTATTAGTTTCAATATTCACAATACTCATTTCAAGATTTTTTAAAATTATCATTACAACATGATAACAATGAACCAAAATCATTAATACATCCATAATATTTATAGGTTAGTGGAAAAAGTTTCGTATGACAATATTTAGATATAATTATATTTATGTTATGATTTTTAATAACATTCATTTGATATGCATCCTAATTGGACAATTACTCCATCATCGTTATGTGTTCCATTAATTTAGTTATTTATTCCCAATAAAAATTAAATTAAATTATCTTGATGAATATAATAACTTTTTATTTCAAATGAATATTTATATATGAAATTATCATCCTCTTAACCATATATAAAAACTTCAACAGTTATTAAAAACATGAATTTGACTTATTTAACATTCAATAGAATAAAAAACTATAATAGGAATAATTTCATCCATGTTGCTCCAAGAGGCCACAAAATCATAACAAGAATTTTTTTTATTCAATGATAACTCATCCAATAAAATTATAAAACGTGTTATTTTAATTTAATTATACTTATAGTATTTTTTACATTGAATTGCCCAATTTACATTTAACCAGGTTAATTATAAACATTAATAAATTTACCATTAATAATTGACAAAATTGAATAAACCTATTAAAATAGTTTCTACAAACTGATTGCAAATATAGATTCAATTTTTAATAATTCAAAACATAGAAGTATCTATAATTAATTAAAATTTAATACTGCTGATTGAATGCAAAAAAAATTAATGTAAAAATGTTCAGAAGATTAAAATCTTTTTATATTCAAATTCAATGTTAAATTGGTTAAAATGACCATATTTGACTAAATTATACAAAAATATACACCAATACCATTAAATTAATCTAAAATATAATTTTAAAATATAATTTATCGAGACAATAATGTTGTACTCAATTAATATTCAGTATTTTTAATTATTAATTAAAACATGAAACATATCAGAAAAATAAAATAAATTAAACCAATTTATTTCTTGATATTACACAGTACAATAAGAATTATTTTTGAAAATATATATTATATAAATGTCAATATAATGACTTAAAACAAGTGTGCCATCAAAAGGAAAAAACAGTCTTTGGAAAATATATAACCTTATATTATTTAAATTGGTTTTGTTGTTATCATAAGACTATCAAACTTATTTTATGGATTATTTTGTTTATGAATATATATAACAATATTTCCATTATTATATTTTACTAATGGTGATTAATTTAATTTATAATTTGTAAATATTTTTTTTCATAAAAGTTATATTTTAATAAAATCAAATGTTTATTTTCAATTGGATTTTATTTTATTTTTCAATGAATTTATTTTTCAAACACAGACTATATTTTATGAATTTAGATAATCCTATACACAACCTCCAAAATAAGAGTTATTGCTAAATTAATAATATTTAATAATTTATCTTGTATTGTTTTGTGCGGTGTTGCGTGAAACATATACTAATGAAGAAGTTGAATTTATTTAAGAAGATATAAAACATAAAATCATGGGATATTATAGAGAAATATGGAGCATAAACACCAATTTATCTCGGATTAGTCAATTATTTCCTTCGTTTATTCTTATCATGCATTATAATTTTGATCTAACCCTTCTTATAATCATTATTTTCACTTTTTGACCACCTTATCTCATCCATAGTCATTTGATCCCTTTTTCATAAAGCCCTCATGATTGATTTTGTAATTTTATTTGAGAAGTGGAGATGATAGAACTTATGTATGAATCTTTTTAGAAACATGTATTTAGGGTATGAAAATTACTCTAGTTATATTTTACTCAGAGTGATGAGATAATTGTTTTGTGAGATAAATTGAAAAATTGGGTTTAGAATATAAGAATCATTCATGAAATTTTAACTAAAAAATATAAATATTGTTGATGAAATGAACTATAAGGCATTAATAATTTTCTCTATTGGATTTAATTTTGGGGATTGACATTTTGTGCTTACACCTAGTTTTATTTTCGTGGTTTTAATTCATATATGTTATTTTAAAAAAAAATTCTTTTGAAATCTAGAATGAGATTATTTTTTCATGAGGATAAGAAATTATTCAAAGGTAAAAGAATTTGTTAATATAAAATTTTTTATACAGTTTTTATTAAATTAATTTAATATTATTGATGATTTATTTGATAATTAAATAGGTATATGTTTATTTATTCATAGAATATATAACCATGACTCCAACGAAAAGATGTTATAAATTTAAAAATGTGGAATTTCATGTTTCCAAACACATACATGACATGTATTCACCAATCCTAGCATGTCTGATGTTTTGAAAAAGATGTTATGTATAATTTTCAGGTCTTGAAAATAATTCATCACAGGAATATCTAATGAAAGTCATGTAAAATTCAGAGGACACTTCTTACAAATTTTTCAAATCACAGTAAAACTTTTGTCGTAATTTCCCATTACACATCGTGAAAAGAGTCACATATCAATGTCCCAAAAATTAGAAGTAATAAATGTTCCATATCCAAAATATATAGAGATAAACCTGGATCAAGATTACTTGATTTTTAAAGGTTACGTTCCATGTTAATTCCTCTGTATTTATTTATTGAATGCAGAAAATGGCACATACATTTTCGATATAGCCATATTTTCTCCCTTTATCTCTCATTTAGTCCATTATCTATTTCGAACTCAATTTTAGAAAATTCATTTTACTAATTTAATTAAATCCATATGACACTGATTAATCTTCATGAATTTTTCATCTATGTTTTAATCATTTACCATTCAAATAATCTTTTTCCAATATTGGCTCTACTTGATAGTGGATACAAACCATGTTCCTTATTTTTTATGCATTAAAGTAAGTATTTGATTTATTTGTCAATTATTTTTATTGGCAACCTCTTGATTCATATCCAAAAATTATAAATACGTCTTATTTCAACTATTTCATTATACCTCCAGCTTTTCTAATAATTTTTCTCTGATTTAGATTATTACTATTATGAGTGCCAAAAAACATTTAGAGAAAGGGGCGATATTAAGGGTTGTTTAAAACATAGTGAATCTATAATGTAAAACATGGAAATAAAATTATTGTAATTATGTATTGAAATATCTTTTTATTAAATTAATTTATGAAACCTTAACCACGGGTTGTTTAAATGAAAGATCCTGACCTAATTGTTGTAGAAAACTATATAACCATTACCATGTGACACATTCTTCAATATCATATAGGCTTAATGATTCTAGGTTGTTAGGAAAATATTGACCTAGTAATAGTTACATCATGGATAGATCAAGTTGGGTTGACTATAATCAGCATGTTCTCTATGCACCACTTCATATCCTAATCTATAGGATAAAGATAATTCTTCTCACCCAAAACTAGAAAATGACCCTAAGTATTATATTATTCTATAATTTTATACCAAACCCAGTAGATTCAATTGACTCCCAATATCATATAAAATTTTGAGGACTCTTACATAAAGGGTTTGAAGCCATTGGTTCTATATTCTCTACTCTTTTCCCTTGGGTTCTACCCCACACTACCACTCTACTATGCCATCATAGAAAATGTAGTTTGGGGTAAAATAAATATTAATATGATCTACAACTGCCTGAATTCAAAAACATGTTCTGGCGCATCACAATCATGATGTTTTGATATAGAATTTTTCAAATCGTTTAGGGTTTTCTGTTAAAATCTCGTTTTTTACTAGAATTGTTTATGACTATGTTTTCAATGATGATATTTTGGGATCTACATCTGAAAAATTAAATGAATTTTTTCTCCTCTATCGACTAATGGAATTTTCATGCAATAGAACCATTTTCAACCCTTTTGTATTTATAATGATTTTTAAAATATTATGTAAAATTGAAATTATTTCTTCAATGGTAAGATAACATTTTCTCCCAAGTCAAACCATTCATTAAAATATTTTAATAATGTTTTTAATATTCCCTGAAGATTAATTAAAGACATTTTAACTAATTATATACTATTTTGTGAGAAAAAGTTCCATTGATTTTTTTATGAAGGCGGTAATTTTTAATTTTTACCAAAAATGTTAAAAGAATCAGTTTTTTAATGTACAGATCATGAAAATAATTTCCTAATTCCATGAAAAACAAAAAATATGAAGTTTCCTTTAAAAATTTTCATGGTTCTATAAAAAAAATATTTTTGATAATATTTTCGAAAAAAATATATTTCAAATATGTGATTCAAAAATAAATGTATATGTTTCTTCAAGAAATAATCTATATTATATTTTAAATTAATATTCATTTATGATAGCATACATTGATGTATGATATGATTTACTAAAGATATGATCCCAGGAGACCATCCTTATTCATTATCTAGATAGTTTATGACTTCAAAAATTATGTCTTTATGAAACCTATTTATTTTCCAAAGGTTATTCTAGGTTAAATTGTTTAGATGTTTATGAAACTTGTTTCTTTATCATGTGTAATTATATATAATGAATGATATATTATCATTGGAAAAAAAATTATGATTTTAATTATGGGATGGGTGGACCCAATGATATATATTCCTTCACAGAATTTGTTGAAAATGGATATTTCATGATATTATAACGAATTGAAAGTTGACTGAACCCAGTTCTGTAAGGTAATTTTCCATCTATGACATTATGGGGAGTGAACCATGACTAAATAAATCATTTAAAGGGGACTACACCGAATATAATACTTCTTTTTTTAATCAACCGTGACTAAGAAAATATATTTTTATTCTTATGTGTGCACCACAAACCAGTGTTATATGATATTTTTATGCGCTCATTTTTTATGTTATTTGATTCATTTATAATTTACTCTTATGAACTACTATAATTTTGGTAATTAATCATTATTATTTTCTATGATTGTTTGTTATAGTTTTCAAATGTTTTGATCATGTTATCTTATGCTGATGTTATGATTATGTGATCATTAATATATCTCATGTCAACCCTTATTGAGCATATGAGATCACCCTTTCTTATGTGTCTTTTCCATATATTTTTTAAGAAAGGTTTTATATATGGTATTTCATAGAACCACCATAGAACCACCCGATCATCATCAGCCTCTAGCCACGCCCCATGATGAACAGACCATCACAGAACCACCATTGTTGAACTGTATAATCACCGACTGGAAACCATATTAACGATCCTCTACACCATTAAACTAGACTATAAAATACCAACTATTGGAAACACCACCTACAACCATTGAAAACGTCTAAGATAAGAAAAACATTGGTGAAAAACATCTAAAGTGAATCCAAACATGAAAACTGGTACTACCATTATTAGTGAGGATTATCCAACTGTAACCTTAAATTTTAATCAAACATGATATGTTCCATACGAAATAATAAATTAAATCGAAGAAGTTTGGGACACCTGGGACACACCGCCCGAATTCACCTATCATAATCACACCATGTAAATTTATACATCACATACATTTCACCTTATGGATGATAAAAACACATTCCCATCATTTGATTAATAGTTATATCAATCTTATCATCTAGTTTTGTCCACACACTTATTTAACATAACTTAATCGATGTCCCACTTATCATACTCATCATTTGATAGAAAAAATCCCATCTTAGTTAAACACCATAGAAACAAATATTCAGTAAAATTCCAAAACAACATTAATTATCTAAGACTCGAGGATTTTATAAGAAATCTACCAAATTAAAAAAATCATGTTATTAAACTCTCTAATATCCGGTATATGGAAATCTAAACATGAAATTCATTCCCCAATTATATTAATCACACAGCTTTTAAGACTTCATGTGATATACATGGTCTCCCATATAGCATACAAAACCTAATGTATTCCATAAAATCATTTTCATAAAACAAAATGAAATCATCCACATGATAATTATACCATTTCATCATAATATTTATAAATACATGATAAAAATAAATTAGTAATAATTCAAAGTTAAACTTTGAGAAGTAATTTATCATGTCACCTAACATAATATATCTTTCCAACATGAATGAAAAGTAAATTAGATAAAGGATATCTTATAACCTGGAAAGTTTTATAATCATAATATATTTTATGAATACAAAAAAAATTTACCTATGTTCTTCTTTATTCATATCATATATGATAGACTGCAACGATTGAATTATGTATCAAAAACTTTTTTGGTTTTTTAAAAACTCATTACATCAATATATGGCTCATTATAAAAACCTATATGACCATATAATTAAATATATCATCTAAAATATTAATTAGGAAACGTCAATGAGGATAGAATAATTTAATAATGCAGTGACTTATCAATTATATTTCTATTATTCAACTCCTTTAAAGAAACCATTCAATGAACATTACATACAATATCTAATTTAATGATTTTAATCATGTTTTTTATTACAATATAACACTTACTATTCTAACAACCATAAAATTTATAATATTATACTTGGTATCTTTCTTAACCCATAACACCTAGAATTAATTAAACCATGTTTTACTATTAAAATATTATTATTTAATGTAATAGTTTTCATTGAGATGTTTTATTGGTGGTAATGAATAATGTTCCCCATTGTATGAGAATAATATATAAATGTTATAAATAATTTTTTGATTTAAAAAAAATAAGTAATTAATTTTATGTAAAATAAATTTATACATCAAAAATATGTTTTCCACAGAAATGGTTTTTATTACATTTTTCATGTAAAAATTAAATTCAATTTCTACCAATTTTAGAAATCTAATTTTATATAATCAACATGAATTTTGAAATCATTATATCTAAATTAACATAGGGTGATGTTTTAGTATTTTTTGGAAAATATTTCTTTTTTAATGAATATTGAAAATTACATATTTTCAAATACACTCATTTAGTTTCTTTATATTAGCTAATATAAAAGTATAAATTAAATTTTTATTTTTTAATGGTAATATATGATCCATTTTACTAATAATAATACAATATTAATAATTAAATATTTTTATTTCAACATAAGAAAATATTTACACTTAAAACCCCATGTTTCTAAAAAACCTTTTAATTTAAATTTATGCATTTATATTAAAAAATTTATACCACTAATAAAAAATGATTCATGATTTATTGATATAATATTTTTAGTTATGAGGTTTACTTTTTTAAAATGATTCCCTTTTTGATTTCAGTATTATAAATTGTAACTATTTTAAAACTTATCAAAATACTAAGGGTTAAATTGGTTTATTACGGTTAAAAATATTACGATATTGAAATGAAAATAAACCCAAAACTTTAATTTGATTCATTGTATGGGTCTAATTTGGCCATTAAAATACTAAAGTATAATATATTGAATTTTTGTTCCATTTGAACTTGTTAATGACATTTATAATATATTATTTAAATAATATCGCAAAATATCCCTATCTTTCTTTTAATAACTTTTATATGTTCACATAAAGATATGAATTTGTTGTGAATGAATAAAAAAATTTATAATGAACATATTATTATTTTTATCATGGAAATTTATGTTCATTTTTTTGAACAATTATTTAAAATGTTTAATCAACACCAACACAATATTTATATAATTAATAAAAATTTAAATTAACATAATTTTAAAATATTAAATGTAAATTATTTTGACATTGTTTTGAGTTATATGAAATTTATATATAAATATAACATATTATAATTGTGTGGAGGAATTATATTCGAATTATATATTTTTATTTATGTTTTTAATATGGAAATAAATTAATAGTTTCAAAAATTACATTATTGATATTTTATTACAATAATATTTTATTAACATAACTAAAACATACAATAATTATGAGTTTGGAAATGATTCATGATATAAGGATTATAATATCATTACCTGGCCATTTTGTGATAATTATCCTTTTATGGTTACACTCTTTACCTCTAAAGTGAAGAACAATTTTTGTTGTGGTAATTTTTAAATGGGTTAATAAGGGGTAAAAATAAATAGATAAGGGTAAAAGGACACACTAAATCTATAAAATTTTATTTTATAAGAGTATTTCATCCCATTATCGTGTTTCCATTAATATATTAAAATTTGGATATATTTGGACATAAAAACTATATTATATTAATTTAATTTTTAATGTAACTCCAAAAGTTCCCCTCCCTTGACATACAGAAGTAAACTCACTCTATATTTTCATTACACCACATTAAGAATCATGGATAGAAAAAACTCTACCCATTTCTCTTCTAAACATTCTTTTCCATGTTTTAGAGGTATTGGTGTTTCCAGAATACCAACACAAGGTCTGTCAAGAGAAGATCTAAAGTAATTATACCTATAAATTGATAATTGTATTTACCAATACATTTAAATTTATTTATTCTTATACAACCATTAAAACTAGTGTACCCATTATAAAAAAATGCATCTAACCCTATGTCCCTTAAGAGGATATCTAAAAGAAGAATATTAAAGAATATGTCATCATCTTTACTAATACATTCCAATTTATTTCTTCTTTTACATCCTTTTAATCAAGTGTTCCAATTAATAAATATTGTATTAATTAAACTCAATAAACTATGATGTTATTATTTTTATATTATAACCATTTTCCATTCCATTTCTATCATATGTAAAGAGAAAACATCAGTTGTTCATATGTATGTATTTCTGTAACCATATAGTAATGTACATTGATTTCATAATCACTTTAATTTGATGGTAATAATGGTATAAATAATGAATATATATGATATTTATGAAATAATTTTGTTTCATAAATTTTAATATAGTACCACCCTTTATTTGATCAAATATATTTGAAAATGTTAAAGTCACCCATGGGTACGTGTGGACTACCACATTGACAAAGTGATATGTTATGTTTTTCATTTTTTCCATACATAGATGGTAATAGGGATATGTTTAATGAATATATAAGGAATATAATATAAATGTTTTCATAGAAATGGTAAATATTATTTACATTTCCTTTCTTCCATCTTTCTAAAATTTAAAACATCATTCATGCGAACATAATTCCCACTATCTCCATGAATGGTGTAATTCACCGGTCAATCTCTATAATTAATGGATGAATCAAAATATCTCTATAAAGAATATATTATATATATATATATATATATCATCAATACAATTTTGGATATGGTTAAATAATGATTATTATGCAATGTCCAAAACAAAAAATTGATAACTTACTTGAAAAATAAGTAGTTAACATCCAAAATAATGATAACAAAATTTTTTTTGAAAAAATTAGTGATGGAATCTTTTAAATGGATCATATATGATGTTATATTAATGTTTTTTATTAGGTAATATAAGTAAATTAATTCTAAATTTCATATATAGTTCTTTCAAATAACTTACGTCGAACGTTAAACATGATGTAAGGGGTTTCTAAAAACAATTTCAATTCATTTTTTTATACTTCTACATAAATAAATATGTTATTATATATTTATGTGTGAAATGAAACGGGATTTTATTATGTGGTATTTTCACTTTTTTAAAAAATTACATCTCTTACAAATAATCACATCATTGATTAATTCAAAATTATATAATATGATATTTTTAAGGGATTTTTTCTTATTGTCCACCCTATTGAGACATATTTTGTATTATTCAGCTATATAATTTTGTTAGGTGAATATTATAATATTATACAACCCGAACTCATTTATCATTCCCTTGAATCATAAACATACATTTCAGAATTTGTTGTTGATTATTGTATCCCAATGTTTTCCAATCAAAACCATACATCTTTATACGGAAGACATGGATCACTTATGTCTATAAGGACCTTTTAGGTTTAGATTTTGAGACAATTATGAAAAACTACTGCATAAAAAATTCAAATGAATTGAAATGATTAGATATTCATCTTAACTAATCTTATTATTTTCACATTAAGGCATCATCATCATCTATATGAAATCCATTTAATACATAACTCATTCAACATCATTCCTTATAACCTAGGGAAAAGAAATTATAACAAGGGTGAGATCGATTGCTCAGTAAGGGAAACTATAACCATTAGTAAAAAAATTAAATCAATGAGAATAATAATATAATAATGGAATGATGACATAATCAAATTTCATGACTATAACATATAAATATGCATACCCATCAATACCTAGATCATCAAACATAAAAACACAAATTAAGGTGTTAACAAATGAATTATTCTTATGATCCAATAATCATGCACCATGTGATTTCAATATAAATCAAATAAAACATCATAAACACATATAAAACATAGTTAAATCATATTTTATCATATTTTGATATCATATCAAACAACCCTTACAAAACCATAAAAATTTGAATAACCATAAATCCATCTTCAAATATATTTCCCTAGATAACATAATCATTAAACAATGCATTAGAGTGCTATATAGGTGCCCCACATGTATATGATATATCTATATCAATTTATGATATTTGGTAAAACCAATAATTTATAATTTCTAGGAATTTAATAACGAATAAAGAAACATAGAGAACTCATTTCATCATAACTCATTGAAACAAAATTTATTCTTTCCAAAACATGATTAACCCAAGTAATTTTTTTTCCATTACAATATCATTGAAACATTATTATCTCATTCAAAAAAATGGTTTTTTTTTAAAATATATCTAAAACATGATTAACTCCTCAAAAAAAGGGGTTAGATTCAAATTTAGATTCATTAAAATTATCCCATGTAAAAGAAGTAGGTTCCACTAAAATATATTTGAAACAATAATATTCCATTCAGTAAGATGATGATGATGGTATCTATACAATATTTACAAGTAGAGTATAAGTTACAATTATATATTTTTTTCATTGATGAATTGAATTACCATTAAATGATATATAAATACATTATGGGTAAAAACCCCTTTTCATTTAAAATAATTATTAAAACATAAAACATTATTAAAATAATTTTCATTGAGAATAAACATGAAATATTGTAAAGGAATATTTTTAAAATAATATGAAACCTTTTTTCTGGAAAATATCACTTTAAATTGGAAAATAAATTTTGAATTTATTTTATATTTGGTTAATAATTTACAATAAAATCATATAAAAACTTATAGAATATTAAGTAAAAATTTTATTTAAAAATAACTCAGTTTTTTCAATAGAGCTTAAATGAAATGATTGTCATGTTGGTGGTTAATTACATACATACTATACTAATCATTCATTTATCATAGTAAAAAATGAAAAAAATATCCAACTTTAGAAAACAATAAAAATATTCATTTGAAAACCTTTTATACAAGGAAAAATGCATAAATGTTTCTTTAAGAAGTCATTTTTCAAAAGTTAAAAATATTTTATAATTTTATTCACAAAACATTGTTTTCAAAGAAAATATATTTCTGACCAAAGAGAGGAATGGAGTTGAATATTCAGGAAAAAACATTCCCGAACATTTTAAATAAAAATGTGTTGGAAAATATAATGTTTTATGAAAATATAATAAATAGTTTATGATTAAGATTAATCATGAGAATTATAAGATTTAAAAATCAGAGGCATAATCAAACACAATCTTGAAAAACGATGAGATTGAAACAAAATACTATGTACACTTTTTTAACATTGAATCATAATCCTTTTAACATCCAAAAAAAATAAAATTACAAAATAAAATAAAAAAAATGTATAAATATAAATATAATAAGATAACAATGCATCAAATTAAAATGGGTGTCTAGTTTTAGGGGTAAAGGGAAATGGGTTTGGTTCATCAAAGTGGATGTTCAATTGCTGGTCGAATGAGTCTTCTTTTTTAGGAAGGTTTGATCATAGCCACTATAAGTCGATCGTAGTGGAAATGGGCCACCATTAAGTGTTCCAACCTAAGGTAGATTCAGTTTCAATGGCCGGTGATGTACTCCAAGCCACATAGAGGGTTCAAACTGTGCATATAGTTTGGATTTATATTTTTCTTCAACCTAAGGGTGGTTAGAGTTTCTCTATTTTAATTATTAGTTATCATATATTTTTCATTTAAAATTTTTATTTTTAAAATTTTCTATTTTTTTCTTCCATCGAAATCCTCCTATATGTTTTTGGTTCAATTTTTAATCAATGATCTAACTTTGAACAAAATCATATTTATTATTGGTCCATAAATGTTGATTCATTTGACCGTATAGTAGTACTATTAAATTTCCTTCTTCTATATTCTGTGTTTGGATTTCTTTTAATAGATTTATTATGGTCTATGAATATATTTACATGATATTTTATATCTTCACCTATACCCCCATATTTCATTACATGCCTAAATGTTTCACTTTTTTAAGATCATTGAGGATATTCATTGGTCTTTTGTTTAGCCAATTGTGTGTATATATAAACATCATACTAAAATATATATAGTTTCTGAAAATAAAATCATTTTTTCAATGTTGAAATGAAAATTGAAAAACCAATTTGTAGTCTTGAGAGGAAGAGATTTTGAAGCCGTATGTTTTCTAGTTCTTTGAAATTCCAATAAGGGTTTATTTTTATTTTTATAACATATCAATTTATGTTTTAGTTTATGGTTCCTAAGGGATTAAATTTCCATTTTATTTTCGTGCTTCAATTAATTTCTAATAGAAAAATATTATTTTCACATTTAAATATGTACATGTTATAAAATATAAAAATTTTATAATAAGGAATTTATTTTCCAAATTTATATTGAAACTATATTTTAATAATTTTGATAAGGGATTTCTTTTTTTATTTTAAATAATTTAATTATAATTTATTATTTTTGTATATTTAATATATTACTTACAAGAATTATTGTATATATATTAGTGTCATGTATCTATTTTAGTTTAGAAATTGTTTATATCAGAGGATTAACATCATTAAAAACATATGTTTTATAAAAGATTTATGTTATTTCCAATTGATTTTTTATATCTTCGTGTTCTTATATTTTTTGTGCAATCAAGATTATATCTTCAAAATTAAAATAATTATTATACATATGGTATGGGAATATATATATACATATTTAACCATGAATTAATGATTTGAATGCTTAAGAAAATAATTTGTGAAAATTGGTTATATCTCAAATAAATATACTGTAAAAGATTTGATATGCAATTTATTCATGGATGGAATGTTTTACATAATAATGATACATTTTATAAATTTCCATTTTCACTGAAAATGGTTTATCTATTAATTTATGAGAATAACGAATTTAGTATTTAAACTATTTATGTGAATTGGTTATACAATCATATCATTTAAATATTTATTGAATCAATTAATAAAATTGGTCCTAAATATTCTTATTCATGATTCCATTAAAAATGAAAAAAATTATCAAATTATATAAAATGTTTGAGGAATTGAATATTTAAAAATTTGAATACATTGATTTTCATTATTATTATGAGTCCATAAAAAGGATAATTGACAATAGTTTTATTTATACAAAATCTCATTAGTGAATTTATTGAGAAAGTTGATAATTATATGTAAATATAAATGTGTATGTTTGTTTAATTATATATCAAGTTTCTAAATAAAAAACCCTAGTTTGAAAAATATATATATTTAAGGTAGATAAAAATGTTTATGATGATTGGTATATGGACAATGTAAACATTATTGGTTGTGGTGAGAGAACCCATTACATAGGAAAGTGGATAGGCCTAGACATCCTTAAGTGATTCATGTGGCTTTATGGTTTCCTTTCAACATCTTTCTTAATGTTTCAAAAAAATCACTGGATTATTTTTAAACCATTTCAAATTATAATTATATTAAAAATACTATAACATTTTATAGAGGAATTTTTTATGGTACATTTAGAAAGACCCATTAGTAGAAAAATTAAATGCTCACCCTTTTTTTAAATAGTTTTTTTACAGTTTCATTAAAGTTTTATGAAGGTGTTCATTACACCTATTGAGTTAGCACATGTGAAGTAATTTTTTTTGTATTTTTATGATAAATATATAAGGTTTTTATAACTCTTTAAAACTTAGACCCTAAATGATCATAGAAATTTATTAAATGTTTTGTGTTTGTTCGTTTTCTTTTAAAAACACACATCATTTTTATGTGTTGAACCTGTAAGAACTTCTTTGGGGCCGTTACAGTTGGTATAAGAGAAAGAATAAAGAAAAAATAATATATTAGATGTTTTTGTTTGAGTAATGTTTAAGCAAAATATTGTATAATTTTAGTTGTCATAGTTTTTCTTATCTGTAAAGATAGAAATTTATAATTTTCATAAGTCCGATAAGAAAATTGAGAGGCCACAATTCATTTAAAGAGGAAGAATGTAAAATCCAAAAAAAATCTGTGATAAAATAAATTGGAAATTTGGATTAAAAAATAAAATTATAATAAAGGGACAAAATCAATGTGAGGGTCTCGTTATGGGGTAAATGGGAATGAGTTCGGTGCATCTAACAACACAGAGAGGGGAATCAAATCAAGGGAACTAAGATCCTTATATGTATAAGACGATGGTCTGTCACTGGTCATATGGTTCTTGTACATGAGGAAGGTTCCATCGAAACCACTATATCCTTAGTGTGGTTTAAATATACTACCATAGAGGGTCCAAATATAAGGGATAACAGGGTTCCATGACTAATGAAGGACTCCTAACCATGTCGTGGGTTCAATCCAAGCCATGGGTTTTGATTTCTTTTTTTCAACCAAATAGAGGTATGAATTTGTCTGTATTACTTTTAAGGTATCAGAATGTATTCATTAATTTATGTGAATTCATCATTTTATTGTTTACTTCCAATATTTTTAAGCCTATTTATTTTTTTGGTTCCCTTTTGAATCGAATATAGGACTTGGAACAAAAGCATTTTGATTTTTTCGGAGTTGTGGAATCATTTGTCCCAAAAGTAGTAATATTAATTTTTATATGTTAATATCTTTTGTTGGGTTTTCATTGAATAAATTTATTACACTGTTTGAATATAAGAAAATGAAATTTGATGTCTCCATCTATAGCCCCAATTTTACTCACAACCATAAATTTGTCTCTATTTAGATATATTTGAGGATCTCTGATTATCCATAGTTTATCCAATTGTATATATAATTATATATATAAATCAGAGTAAAAATATTATAGGTTATGGATATAAAGACATTTTTTCAATGTATAAACACAAATTTTAAAACCATGTTTCTGATCATAGATGAGTAAAGATAGTCTGAAGCTGTAGGTTTTCGTGTTCTATGATATTCAAGTAAGGGTATGTTAAAAATTTATTATTTTTGAAACAAAGAAATTATGTTTTAGTTTATAGTTTTTAAGGGCTTGAATTTCTATTTGATTTTCATGCTCAAATTCATTTATAATGGATAATTTTTATTTTTATAATTTAATATATATGTGTTCTACAATTCTATATTGAAAATTTTTTAATATGGAATTTGGAAATATGGAGCTGGTCTAGAGCTCCTCCCCTTGAGATTTCGGTGATTTATAGGTCTAGGGTTCCTCAACAATTTTTATTCCCCATTTTCTCAACTACTCCATACTCTTTGGTGTTGAGACCTATACTAGAGTTCCACGATAGGTTAATAATGGTAACTAGAATCACATTGTTTCTAGGGTTTTTCAAATGTTTTGAAGGATTGGTATAGATCTGTATCAAATCTGAACCTTGCAGTACTTGTTTAAGATAATGGTGTTCAATGTGCTTCGCTAGGAACTAATTTTCCGATGTTCTTTGGTCCAAATGTTTTTGTTGCTGCTATGAAGTAGATCCCTTGTAGATCATTACCAGATCTGGACCTGGTGGCTTCACGGGGTAACACACTTGCATACTGGTGACTGGTTGCTTTTCTGGTAGTCGAACATACAAATCGATGACATGTGGATTCCCTGTATGCCAATCCTATAAATAGGTGACTGGTGGCTACTTCATTGGGAAAAGTTTTGTGAATCAGTGCAGATAAGGTATCTCCAGATATTGTTCTCCGCATTTCGAAGGTGTATACTATTCACATTCCAATGTTGGTGGACTTAAAGGATAATGGGGATGTTTTGAAGGTGTCTTTATTTATGGGTGTGGTGGGTGGGTTTCCTCGACATGCAGTAGAGAAGGTGATTGGGAATCATCAATCATACATGTTAGATATAGGGAACCACATCATGGGCCCTACATAATTTATAATAGAATCTGACATAAGGCACTCCACATCTGTGCATGATGAAATATCTAAACGAATTGTAAAAATTGGTGGAATTTTCCATGTTGTTGGTAATGGATATGCTATACATGAAAAATTCAAGATCTATGAGCACTCAATTATATCCTAACTAGTTTTTCCCGGTGAACGGAAAATTTAAAGGGTTAATAATATGTATTGAAAACTAAAAATGAAATGTGGGTTTAATATTTATAGTTTTATTCTTATGGGATATGGATGTTTTCTCATTACTTTTTGATTAGAGGATCTCAAAATAAAAGCATGGGCTTCAGATAAATTTATATAAATCTATGTATTGTTTTCATTCAATAATAGCATTTCCACTTCAATCCTTTCTCCGTAAAAAAAATAATATGGTCTAGGTATTGATTAAAATGTTTGGACTTCATTGGATCATATAGAATCGTTAAATCTTTTTTGATGCAGCCTATGTGGTGGGCATTCCAATAAAGATATACAAGACCACTGAGGCAGTGATGTTTGGACACTATAGAAGGATTCGAGTGGAAGATGGTCTAAGTTATTTCCTAATTCACAATATTATCATACCTTCCAAACTTGATGGAATCTCTCTAAAGGTGGAATAAGAGAGACTCTTGAACTTCTATAATGATATTCAAGTTATTAGGTGTTCAATATAGAAGTTCTATAAATGTCATGTATGTGATTTTTTATCATTAAAATGGCATCATGATATTTCATTTAGGAAGATGATGACGAGGAAGAAAATTCAATGTGTTAATGCAATGGAAGCCTCACTAGATATTGAATAGGAACCTCAATTGGATAAGGTCACAGAATATAGTCTTCTAGTGCACCAAGAAGAGGAATATCTTGGGATAGATTTTTCATTTACATTGGATTCTAAGGATATTTTACAATGTGAGGGAAACATGTTGTTAATAGTTTTCATGGGAAAGGAACAAGAGGGCTCAGACTCTATTCTTGACTGGAAATAAACTCTGATTAATGATGAGATGATTTCTATGATCCAAGAAAAAAAATTAAATTAAAGGAAATTTAGGGTATCTAGGGAAGGTGGGATGATGTAAATGATGATTGCCCTAAAAAACCTACTTACTGATAGGTATTGTATTACATAAAAAGTGTTGTGGATGATGAAGGATTTCATCCTATTCCTCCCAGTAATGCAAGACCAAGGAAGGACTAGTCATATCTGAAGGAAACCATAGTAACTAGATCTCATATACCACTTCATTATGACTATGAATCATACGGTGATTATAATCTTTCCTATCTATGTGATTTTCCATGTGAGTTCTCTTTGTTTCTATTTGTAACGAGGGCATGTGTGAAAGTATGAACCCATCCTTCTACTTGTAATTTTTTTCCCATTGTTAATAAAAAGGTAAATTCTATAACCTATATTCTATAATAAGGAATTTATTTTCAAAAATAATAATGAGATTATATTTTAATGAAATTAATATAGGATTGATATAAATTTTAATTTTAATCCATTAATTAATAATTATGATTATTTATATGTAATATACTACCTACAAGAATTTTCGTATATATATTAGTGTAATGTATTTATTCTAGCTAAAGAATTATGTATATATGGGAATTAACCTGATTCCAAATAAAAATTTCATAAAAATATTATTTTGATTTCCAATTGAGATTTTATATGTTCATGTTATTATATTTCATGTGTAATAGAGAGGTTATCCGGAAAATAGATTAATTTTTATACTTATGTTATGGGAATATATATATATATATATATATATATATATATATTTATTTATTTATTTATAAATATATATAATTATTGATATACTTGACCATCAATGCATGATTTGAATTACTGATAAAATCATATATAAAAATGGTTAAAATTGTAAATCAAGTTCTTATACAAGATTATAAATGCATTTTTTTCATGGATGGCCTTTTTTACATAAAAATGTTACATTTTATAATTTTATTCTTTGAATGAAAAATCAGATATCTATTAATTTAGGATAATAAGAAATTTAGTATTCCCACTATCTTATGTGAATGGGTTATATAATCATGTCCTTATTTTATGCATAGAATCAATTAATCAAATGTTTCTTTAAAATTCCATTTCAATATTCATTTCTATATCATAAAAGTTGTCACTATATATAAAATATTTCATGAATTAATGAATGAAATATGGGAATACATGGACGTTTGTTATTTTGTAGCGTCCCAGTTCCGGAGGCCACCCAGAGGTGCCTCGTACCCAGTTGGTCACATGGACTCAAGAGCATATCCTCGAATGCTAGAGGCTACTGACTAGCAGCAAGGGCCTTGGGTGTGATAGTGGGGAAAATATTCCCACATTGGCATAGTACATAGTGGAAGTACACAAATAAATAAAATAGTGGAAGCAGTAAATACCAAACAACAGTAACAGTGGAAGACTGATAAAGGAAACAACTTGAGAAGATATATATACAAATGATGCATGATACATATATTTCTAGGAAAATTTCCAAATAAGACACAATTATGGAATACAACAGTGCAAAAACAATGTGAAAATGAAATAAAATAAACTCCTCAGCATCGCAAGCCATAGCTTGGTCCCATGCCTTCTAGCTCTACAACAATCGAGAACCTAAAGTCGAAGGATGCTTGCCCTTATTTATACCTACAATAATATAATTTGTTTGCACACAAAATCATGACCCAAATAGGGTGTGATAAAAAAATCCCAGTAAGCAACCAACCAAGGATCTGTTCCTAACAGTCAATGAATATATGGCCAGTAAAAGTACAGAAAAGCAGTAAACGTACTCATCATCAAACAATCCATGGTTTCAAGTATATAATTTTCAAACAAGTGGGTAGCCACTCAAGAAAGTAGAACAAACTGGTAACCCTCTGGGTATTTCTCAGAGCCTAACCACTATTGTTCCACCTAAAAGTACTAGAAACCCTATAAGAGGCACACACAGTCTCACCCCTCTGGTTCAGTTAAAGAATAGACTCTCTAGGGAAGCACTCACCAGCAACTCCCCCTATAGTATTGTATCATAATAAATGCACTCATAGGAAGCAATCAATATCTCATTACCCATGTGGCATGTGTCGAGGAACTATATACACTTTGAGGAAGAACTAAACATCAATTCCCCCTTGCGGTCTCACATCGTATTATAAAGACACTCTGGAGAAGCCCTTACACCCATTCTCAAAGTGGTCTACTACACTAGGTTCTCACTACCATGTGTAAGTGAAATAAGAATAGCCCGCGTATCGGACAATGTAAACTCAAGAACTACTTGGATAGCATTCTACAGCATATCGGCATTGAGGAACAACAATCACACTATCCTACAATAATAGGCATGAAAAAACAACTGCAGTCAAAAAGGTAACTAGACTCAATGGTCTAGACAGGTAAGAAAATGCATGGAAAAACATCCAAAGCCTAAAAATTACCCAAAACACAATCAAAATCCTCTACTATAGCATTCAAGAAAATCAACCAATCAATAGGGATAAAATGGTAAAGACGCAATTCCCTGTTCAATATTATTGGTGGAATTTTCACAAAATACTCAAAGAAGTTCTACAGAAAGTAACAAACCACCTACTAAGATGTTTGTAGATCTATATTCTTGAACCACGAGGCTTGAATCACCTTAGATCTCTGAATATTTACAAAATCTTCTAAAACATTCAACCCATGATAACATGGAAAAGAGAATGAATTCGGAAACGATGCTCTAGGAGAAGAGATAACTCACCACTGTGATTCACACGCATGCACCAGATTTCAAATTAGAGAACGGACGTGGGTTCGGGGGCTCGTCGAAGATCCACAGCTTTTTAGTACTCTCGGATGAAGACAACCTAAAAGAAGTCAACTATGGAGATTATATGCGACTCTGGGGCGTTTAATTAATATAAATAAAGTACACAACATGTAATTTTGGAGTACACGGTGTGTACTCACCTTTTCCGTAATACGCTTTAGGCAGCCTCCATGTCACCCAAACATGGTTGTGTCTATGGCCATGACACGACTAGAACACGGCCTTCAGTGGCATCGCAGTACCCGGAGTGAACATTGAAAATTTCTAGATTTCCCATTTTTCCTCAAAAACGACCAGAAAATGAAAAATATACCTGAAAAGAAGATCCGGGTTCACAAAAACTTCCCCACATAAATAAATTTATCCCTGAATTTCCCTAGTGTGGTGTAGAAGAAAGAACCCGGAAAATCTCCAGCCACTGAGCTTGTACATAAGCGTCTCTCTCCCAAGTCTCATCTTGTACCTACCCATGCTGCCATAGCACTCGTACCAGAGGAATAGACTGTCCACGAAGAACCTTTGTACTCTGATCAACAATCCGGAGTAGATTCTCCTTGAATGATGCATCCACATCAAGCACAACCTCCTCAGGTTGAAGGATATGATATGAGTCTGAAAAGTATCTTCGATGCAGAGAAATGTTAAGAAGTTCATGCATAGCTCTGTACCTATGATGTAATTGAAACTGATAGGCAACCAGCCCAACTCTCTCCAAAACCTCAAACGACCAAACATAACTCGGGAAAATCTTACCCAGTATCATAATCCTCCTATGCCCCAACATCAATGTGACACGTAAGAAAACCTGATCCCTAACCTTGAAATCCAAGGGTCGTCTCCACAAATCACCGTACGACTTCTTTCATGGCCGTTCAGAAGCCATCCTCTTCCAAATCAACTCTATATGCTCTGTGGTTTCCTGAAAAAGACGAGGTTCCAGCAAAGCTACCTCTCCTACCTCCATCCAACATTAGGGTGGTCGGCATGGCCTACCGTACAAAGCCTCTTATGGTTCCATCTGAATTGTCACATGAAAACTATTATTGTAGGCAAAATCCACAAGAGATACATGCTTCTCCCAATAACAACGGAAGTACACAAATATATACAATAATGGAAGCAGTAAATACCAAACAATAGTAACAACGGAAGACTGATAAAGGATAATACTAGAGAAGATATATATATAAATTATGCATGATACATATTAGTCTAGGAAAAAAGAAAAAAAAGTCACAATGCTGGAATACAATAGTACTAAACCAAAGTGAAAAAATAAAGCAGATAAACTCCTCAGCATCGTAGGCCATAGCTTGGTCCCATACTCTCTAGCTCCACAACAATCAAGAACCTGAAGTCAAAGGGTGCTTTACCTTATCTATACCTACATCAATATAATATTCTTGGGCCCAAAATCATGACCCAAATATGGTGTGAGCCAAAATCCATGTAGGGAACCACCCGAAGATCTTTGCCTAACAGTCAGTGAATATATGATAGGTAAAAGTACAGAAAGCAGTAAACAGGAAAGTACACAGCAAAAAAAATCCACAGTTTCTAGCATATAATTTACAAACGAGTCAGTAGCCACTCAAGCATGTAGAAAAAATAGGTAACCCTATGGGTAGTTCTCAAATCCTAACCCTATGGTTCAACCAACAAGTACAAGAAACCCTCTAGGAGGCACACACATTCTCACCTCTCTGGATCAGCTAAAGAATGGACTCTCTGGGGAAGCAATCGCCGCCAATTCCTCCTATAGTCTCACATAATTCTAAAGGTTCTCTATATAATAACTCAACATCTCATTCCCCATGTGGCACACGTCGAGGAACTACAAACACTCTAAGAAAGCACTCAACATCAATTTTCCTTGTAGTCTCGAATCGTATTATAAAGACACTCTAGAGAATCCCATACCTCCATTCCTTATGTGGTCTACTACACTGGGTTCTCATAGACCTATGTAGGTCAAATAATCATAGCACGTGTATCGGCCAATGTAACCTCAAGAAGTACATGGATAGCATTCTACACCATCTCAGCATGAAAGAACAATAGTCACACTATCCAACAATACTAGGCATGGGAAAACAACAGCATTCAAAAAGTTAACTTGAACCAACGGTCTAGAAAGGCATGAATATGCATGGAAAACACTTTCAAAGCATAACAGTTAGTCCAAAACACAATCAAAATCATTTACACTAGCATACATGCAAAGCAGGTAATCAATAGGGCTAAAACAGCAATCACACAAAACCATGTTCAAGTGTATTGGTGGAATTTGCAAAAAATACTAAAATATATTCTACAGAAAGGCACAAACCACCTACCTTGAGGTTTGGAGATCGATATACATGACCCAAGAGGCTTGATTCACTTTATAACATCGAATATCTATATAAATATCTAACATTTTCAACCCATGATAACTTGGAATGGATAAGGAATTGGGAAATAATGCTCTAGGAGAAGAGAGAACTTACCGTTGTGATTCTAACACACTCACCGGTGTTTGAATCGAAGGAAGGATGGGGGTTCAGGGGATCATCAAAGATCGGAAGCTACTCGGTTCTCTCAGACAAAGAAGACCAAAAAGAAGTTTATTGTGGTGATTAGACGCGACCCCAGTGTGTTTAATGAAAAAAAGTACACGTCGTGTACTTTTGGAGTACAAGGCATGTACTCTCCTTTTCTGTACTCCTCTTTAGGTGGCCTCCATGTCACCCCTAAATGCTTGTGTGTGTCGCCATGACACGGCCAGTACATGGACTCCAGCGGTATCGCAGTACAAGGAATGTACTTATAATGTACATGACGTGTACTTTGAAAATTTCTAGATTTTTCTATTTTCCTAAAAAACGACCAGAAAAGGAAAAACATACCTCAAAAGAAGATATGTTTTCTTAGTATTTTTATCATTCCAAGAAAATTGTAAATAATTTTTGTATTGGTTTTACCAAATCTCATAAGTTATTTTCTTGATAAATTTTTTATTGTATATAAATATAATTGTTTATGTGTATTTATTACAATTTCATGTTTTTAAATAAAAAAATATAGTGAAATATGTATATCTATATATATAATGCTAAAAATGTTTTTATAAATATTTTCACTTTGAAATTGTAAACATGATAGGAAGTAAGGAGTCAACCCATCCCTTAAAAAACTGTGTAGGCCTAGACATCCTTCAGTGTTTCATGTGCCTTTATGGTTTTTTTTCAAAATCTTTTATAATGTTTTCCAAAAATTATCAGACTATTTTTAAAATATATAAATGTATAATTATTTACAATGTATTATAATATTATATAAAGTTATTTTACAAAGAAATTTTTCATGGGCCTTTAAAAAATATCTCGTATAGGGAAAATTAAATTCTCACCCCTTATTTTAATTTATTTTTCACAGATTTGGGTGATTTTTTTGAAGGTGTTCATTTTAGTTATGGAGTTACCTCATGAGAAGAATTTTTGATTATTTTTATTTGTTTCTTTACAACAATGATAAAATTTATAGTTTATCTAACTCCCCAAAAATATAATATAAATTGTCCTGGAATTTATTAAATTCTTTTTATTTGTTCATTTTTTTAAAAATATACCAAGCATTTTTATATGTTGAACATGGATGTGTTGGTTTGGGGTATTTTTAATCCCCATGAATGAATAACAACAAACGAAACATAAAATATACTGAAAATAATTTTATAGTGGTATAACATATCAAATGTGTAGAATATATACATAATAAAATAATACAAACAAATAACATAACTAATATCTCAAAGAATGTAATTTTATAAAAAATATCCTCCCAAATTAGTATCACTGAACCTGTAAACCCCAAAAAATATAGATACTAAAATGAATATTTAAATCCACATAATTTTTTATAATAATAATGATATATATTCATGGGAATTATATACATGAGACAACAAAAATAAGTGGTTAATATGGCATATATCTCACAAAAATAATTGTGAGACAACAAAACTCCTTACCTCGACTTCAATTTTTCATGCCTATTCTTAATCTTCCTGAATAATAAAATTATCTTTGTTAATAATTTTCTTTAGAAATTTTCCCATTTTTATTGTTAATTAAATTGAACTTATAATAATTTTATATACAATTACTTACTCAATTAGGATTACATCGGATTCTTTGACCATATTAAACTTACATGTCAAAAACTACATACGTAGGTTGACTATGGTCAATAAGGTAAATATTAAAAAATATATTGAATAATAATAATGAAATAATTATCATTTTTTTATATAAATTATAATTTAAAAAATAATTATATACATTTTTAAAAAACATGAACTAATGTTACGATTTGGGAGGCAGTAGGTCATACGTATGCATCAGCAACATTACCATTTTTCAACGATCATTAAAGAAATAAGGTAATTAAAATTTATAATTAAATAAAGATTATTAAATAATAAAAACAATGATATTTAAATATATATAGTTTCATATATCATTATTGTGATGTGGTGAGGGGGGTAATCACATAACTTTTAAGAGGTAGTAGTCTACATGTCCAGAAACAGTGTTACCACTTTTTCAATTTTTCAAGTGTTAAGATAGAAAGAAATATTATATATATAGAAATGTAATTATTCCATTAATATCATAATTATATCCTGTATCTGATATATATATATATTATTTTTATCCTTATTAACTTCTATTTAATGTGTTAGTGTAAAACACTTCACATCGCTTTACAATATAGAAGTCCTCCATACACAAGAATGACATCAATATATCCCTAAAATATTTTAATATAAAAAGTGTATATATAATATATTGACACCATAGACATATAAATTTAATAAATATCATATATAAACCATATATTAGTCATTATTCTAAACCTTGAGAGTTGGTAATGGAAAAACGAATGACATTTGTTCGCAAGATCGTAGTATGTTGTACACATGAAATATAACTGTGTAAAACATTTTATAAAAGTTTGTGTAAATGTTGGTAATAAACATATCATAAAAACCAATAATTATATTTTATGATACATAGGTTGTTATATATTTTGGATATAAGATGAATTAAAAGGGATGGAGAAATAAGTATAGAAAAACCCTTATTGATGAATGTTACCACTTCTTCGGTATCTCCATATGGTTTTCACCAAAGTCCGTCCTTGGTTGGATTTCTACCCAATTTAAGTATTCTAAGATGATATTATGAAAGTTTAGAAATTATTTTTTGTTGGGATATTCTAATCCAATGGGTTTTATATGTGATAATACGTGAGTAAAGGGGGGAGGCATTCTTTAAGTGGGGTGAGTGGAAAATGTGTAATTTTTTTAAAGAGTGAATACCTACTTTATTTTTTCTTGTAAAAAGGCCCCAATAATGGTCGATTACAAATAATATAAGTCTTATGGTAGAAATAAGATCATAAAATGGGTTTGGGAAAATTTTCATAGCTCATTTTTTCAAATAATTTTAATGTTTAATCGTTAAGTAATCCCATTTTTACGTTAATCGCTACAATTAATTTTAAATTTTTTATTAATAAGAACGTAAAATATCATTTTGACCTTACTAGAAATTTATAATAATGATAATTTACAATATATAATTCATTTTTTCATATATAATTCGAATGACTGGAAAAAATATATTAAAATTAATCTCGCAAATACGGTGAGACAATTAGTTTTTAAGAAGTTTTGTTTTTTTGAAAAATATGATTCTATGTTTATTCCATGAATATTAAAAAAAATTGAAACTAAATTAATATTTACTGATATATATTCAATAAATTTTAACTAATACATTCACTAATAGTGATTATTTTAATTAATTACAATGGATATGCATTATGTATTTTCCAAAAAAAATTATAAAATACATAGTTTTAAACCTAAAAACAATATTATAATAAAACCCAATATAAATTTTATTGAAGGTAATTAAGTTTATAAATATTTAATAAGGATACACAAATGAATAGTAAAAAAATAATGGGGATTTTAAATTAATTAATTTATTGAAAAAGTTTAAAAAATTAGTTATTTTTCACGCATCACTAAAAAATAAATATTTTCTGAAAAATCCCAAAAACTTATTAAAATTATATTATGATATTAACCTTTTGAAACTAAAATTTATTTTCTAATTTTTTTTTAAATGATCTAAAAATATGTTTTAAAATAATTGTTCTATAAAAATGTAACAAATCTACTTTTTGGATAAAATATTGTTTTAAGAAAAAAATAAGATTTATTTGTATCTCATGTATAAAAAACACTTTTTCTCATTAAATTTTTTTTTAGAAAATCATTTCACTTAAAAAAATATTTCAATTTATAATTATCTAGTCAATAATGAATATATGTAAACCAAATTTTAATAATTATGTTAAACAAGTTCACACCCACCATTCCAATGGATATGTTATACATTTAATACATATAATGGGCCATTTTTTTATGGTAAGGGATGAAGCCTCAATTTATTATTTAAAGCAATGACCTCTTTAAACTGTGTAAAGGGAGACCCATTACATAGCCCGAAGACCTAATGCCACGTGGCCGGAATACAAGGCTTGAAAGCCCATTTTTTTGCCCAAAGGACCCCTTATTGGACAGTACTACTACAGTACCCACACTGCTATAGTATCGGCTACAATACACCCGCCACTACAGTACCTGCTACAGCCCTCCACCACTACAGTGTCACCGCTGCTATAGTTTTACCGCTTCTACAGTACTGCTACAGTGCCATACTACTGTACTTCTACTGTGCCCTAGAAAATTCTCCACTGCCCGGATTTGATCCTAGGTCTTTTGGATGCCACGGAGGAGCATGTACCACTAGGGTACAGGCTTGTTGTCATATAATCAGTCGTTTAGGTTTACTGTTCTATTTTGATTACGTTATTGAAAATAAAGATATGCAGGTTGAGTGTAATGAAAACTAAAGTGTGTTTTATGTGTATATCAATAAAACACAGTGTTTCATGTCTTTTATTCATATAATTTTAGTTTTACACATTTAAAATCATTGTGTGTTATGTTCAACCACCCCCATTAATATATTGTGTCCCTACAATTCTAACATTATCTTGGTAATAAATGGTTGGACATTTGAAAATATTTTTTTAAAGCCATGTCAAAAAAATGTTTAATAAATAATCCTCTAAATAACATATAAAGATAAGTATGAGGGTCATATATAGTAACATATTACTATGTTTCCAAATAAGAAAACATATTTGGTATTTCAGGAAAAGAATAAATAATTCTTGAGGGTTATTGAGGAAACTTATCACATGTTATTTAATGATAAATGTAATGTTAAGGGTCTCAAAAAATAAATAAGTGATGATGTAAAAATCCATCATTTAATTGTAAATGAATGTACTAGAATAATGTTTTTGTTTCATTATCCTTTTCCTAGAGTTGAGGAATTCATTCACCATCTAAACCGAAGACAAAGTTAAATATACATTATTGATAGGTCGAATTTCATCATTTATCCAGTTTCCTCTATAATATAATATTTTTCTATAATATATTACTATTTAAGATAAATTTTTTATGTATTTAATAAACATTAATGACCCCATAACTCTAAAAATTGAAAATATGCTATTCATCCAGTCTATAAAAATTAAAAAAATTCTGATATAGATATAACATGGTAAGATAATTTCCTAAATGAATAAACCATCATATGATACATTAGCATTAAAAATTATACAATAATACCCAATGTTCAATCCTATTAATTCAATAAATAATTTATTTGATAATTCTTAAATCATTTCCTGACAAAGTTAAAAAGAAAATTATTAGAAGGATTTGATCATATATTATTCCCTGTAAAATCAACTGTTATCACTCAAATAAAATCAATTATGTTTTAGAAATATAAATAATCATTAAATATAAAAAATTTCATAATATCCAGGATATCATGTTTGATTGTGGTAGGTGTGTAACCCTTAACGTCCTTTGGTCATGTTTCAAGCCCCAACTTCATTCTGAAGGTGACGGTTTGGCACCCATTATATGGGTTTTCTTTTCTCTTTAAACATGAAAAATAATCCCCCCCCCAATAAAAATTAATATTTATCATAGGGGTTACAAATACACCTAAATAATAAAACATCTCAAACAAAGTCATTAATAACCTCAAATTTTCTTCTTCATAAAACCCTCACATGAAATGTCTATGACTTTTCCTACATGATAAAACTTACTATTATTATCCTATGATGGATTCCAATAATATTATATGAACCTAACGTTATGACATCCTAATATCAAAATTTATCAAAATTAACCTCTAATAATATTTATAATATCACAAAAATCACACTCTTAGATCACATGATGAAACTATAAACATTTCATTTCTGGTTTTGATGTGGATAATTTTGAACAATTTCTTCACATCCAAATTATTCAATTAAAAAAGGGAATATTATATCTCTTAAGTACATGAGGACCTTTGGGTATGGAGTTTTAGATAATTAGTATAAAACCCATGATAAACAATTTCCATGAATTTAATTGATAATTTATCCAACATAACATAGCTTTTCTACTTTAAATTAAGATATCATCATCAACCATATGAATTACCTTCTAGACATAACTCATTTAAATCATTATTAATAACATATTGATCCTGAAACATAATATGAATGATCTGAAATGGTTAGTTAGGGAAATTGAAATAATTAATAAATTAATGTCAAAACAGAGCATAAAAATATTATAAGGGTATGATTAAATAATAAAAGTGCATGAGTATAATTTAAGAATATTCATGTCAATCAATACTAGGATCATATAATAGGAAAACATAGAATAAGTCTTCAACAACAGAATTACTAATAAGAATCAATATTCATGAGCCATATGATATCAATCATGATCAAATGAAACAATATAAACCCATAGAAAGAAAAGATAAAACCAATTGTAACATTGGTACATCATTTCATTGAACCATAATATAACCCATACATAACAAATAAAATCTATAATAACCATATTTAAAATATAAAATATAATTCTATAGAGTATATAATCATTACTCAATACATTTTGGGGATATTTGGGGGGACCCATTATATAATATTTAATGTTATAATTTGGAGCTATATGGGAACACCCCTCGTTTTTATGGTCTAAGAACATAATAATGAATAAATAACATAGAAAATTAATTTCATAATAACTCATTGAAACAACCATAATTCATTTAAATACATGATTAACACATATAAAAGTAATGGGTTCCATTATATTATCATTCAAAATTGATTTTCCAATAGAAAATAAAGGAGTTAGATTAAAATTTAATTGAAACATGATTAACATGTGGAAAATAAAGGGGTTATATTAAAATATCCTTGAAAATTGATTAATACATGGATAATAGATGGGTTATATGAAACTGTCTTTGAAATAATCATAATACAAACTGAGAACGAATAAGGATGGTATCGACAGAAAGTATCCAAAGTAGAGGCTATGTAACAATAAGGGTTTTTTTTCATTGATGAATGGAAATATCATTTAAAGATCATTAATGATATTTTTAGGAAAATATAATTTTCATTATAATGATCATACAATAAAACATAATGCATTTTTAAAATCCATTTCATGAAAAATATCATTGAAATTTTCTAAGGGATGCATTTAAAAATAAATTAAATATTTTCTTGAGGAGGATATTATTTTCATTTGGGAAATCAATTTTTAAAATAGAAAACATTTTGACAATTCTTATCATGGGAAATCATTTCACACTCCATGAATTTACAAAATATTAATAATATGTTATCATTATAAATATCCTTCTAAACATTTAACATAATATTCAAAGAAATAATAATCATGTTGGTGGGTAATCTCATTCATGTTGAAATGAACATTACTTTTTCATTATTAAAAGATTATAAAAATTATTGTTTGAAAATAGATAAAAATATTTTATTTAATTTTTTTTTTCTGAAAATAGAAACTTTGAAAAACAAATTATTAAATAAATTATATTTAAAAGGTTAAAAACAATTTTTAAAATACTTTTATAAGATATGGTTTTAGAAGAAAACTTACTTCTTGACCAAAGATAGAAATAAATTTAAATTTTCATAAAAACACATTCTCAAAATGTTTTAGTACCAAAGTGTCAGAAATGGTAAAATTACATGAAAAATATAATTAATTGCCTTATAATAAGATTCTTCATTATAATTATAATATTTAAACACAAAATACATAATTATACATGATCCCAATAAATGAAGAGATTGTATTACAAGACTATTCCTACTCTTGTAAATTGAATTATGATCCCCATGAAAGAATAACATTAATTGAAACATGAAATATCATGAATATATGTTTAATAATGGTGTAAAATTTAAAAAGGGAAGTATATAAACCTCATAAAATAACATAGGTGTATAATATAATAAATGTATCATTGAAGGCAAATTGAGACAAAAATAAATTACCGCTTTGGTAATTTAAAAACTATAAACTCTGTGAAAGATAGATCCAAAAATGGATTTTTAAATACACAAAAATTTATGTGTAATAACAAAAAAATAAATTATTTTTATTTATCTACACCACAAAATAAAAATTATTTGTTAATATGACATATATCTCATAGAAATATATGTAAGAAGTGAAAAACCCTTACCTCGAGTCAAATTCATCACACATGTTATTTAAATTACAGAATAAAACATATATGTTAATTATTTATTTCATGGGATCCTTAATAATGTTTATTATTTATTTTATTATAATTATTATCATATTATATACAATTACTTAATCAACACAGTTTACATTAGATTCTTTGATCATATTCTACATTTTTGTCAAAAATGACTAAAGAAGGTTGACTATGATCAAAGTGGTATATATTTAACCATAAACAGAATAATAATGATGAAATAATTATCATATTGTAATATGATTTATAATTTTTAATCAATTAATTATGTCTTCTTATTATAAAATTAACTAACATTATGATCATCGGGATGGAAGGTCGTACATACAGAAGAGTAAGGTTTCAAATTTTCAATAATAATTACAAAAAGAATGTAACTAAAATTTATCTTTAAATAATGATAATTATATCATAAATATAAAAATCTTTTATTATATATACTTATATATATCATTCTTGTAATGTGATGATGAGAAAGTAGAATCACTTCCCTTTTATAAAGTGGCAGTCCGTATGTCCACACAATATGTTATCAGTTGTTCGGTGTGTGAAGGGGGAAACAGAAAATGATATACCATATTTCCATAATGATAATTATGTCATAAGAATCATAATTATGAAACTTATATCATATACTAATCTTTATTATTTTTACCTTGATTACCTTCAATGTAATCCATTAGGGAAAACAAATCACATCACATCGTGACGCGGTAGTCTGTTGTACACATGTCCGACGTTATTGAATCTCTTACGTATTGTAATATAAAAATGTTATATATGATATATAAACTAAATATGTAAAATTATTTTATAACTATCATATATAATAAATATATCCACAATTATTACCAACCATCAATGATGGTATTGGAAAAATGAACTACATTGGTTCACTCGGTGGTAGGGTGTCGTACACACGAATGATGGTTTTGTAACCCATTTCAATGAAGTGTGTGGGTTTGAAGGTGAAAACATTAACATAAATACATATTATTATATATAATATTATTTTTTTATATAATAATGAGATAATAATAATTTAAATCTTTCGATAACGAAATAAAATAAAATACCAATTGATGAACATTACCTCTTATTCAGGTGGCTTCTTATGTTTTTCAACTAATGCCTTCCATTGATAGATTCATGCATAAATTAAGGGTTCTTGGAAGATATGGGATAATTAATTAAGTTATTTGGACAACTATTTTCTGATCCAATGTGCTAGAGAGGTTTTAGGAGATGAGGAGAGGGGAGGGGTGAGTGGGAAACTTGTAAATTTTTAAAAGAGTGAATTCCCCACAAATTTTATTTATGAAATCCTACACCAATAGTGTTACTTTTTTAATAATAGAAGTTATATGCTTTAAATATGGAAATATAATTGTTTTTAACTAGAATATATGTAATTTGGCCCCTTAATTTTACTGTTCAATCACTAAGTAAACTCCATTTTACCTTAATCACTCAAATTAATTTCAATTATTTTCACAAATCATTGTTATTGAAAATCAGGTTGATAATATAAGAAATTATAAATTATTATTACTAAATTTTTGGAATTCACTTTTTAAAATTAAATTCACATAATGGTCAATATTTAATATAATATTAATCATGATGATGTAGTGATACAATGGGTTTTTCATAAGAGTATATTTTAAAAAAGGATGATTATATATTAACTCTATGACTAATAATAATCAATGTATGAAAAAATTAATATTTAATGATACAAATTCTATAAATGTAATATAAAACATTATCCATTAGGTATTATTTTAATAAATTCTAAAGTATAAACATTATATATTTTGAAATTATTTTTAGAAAAACACATTATTAAATCCAACAATAAAAATTTAATAAAAACCAATATGAACATGATAAAAAGTAACTAATTTGACAAAATATCTCTTATTTTACATTATTTAGTATTCATAATATAATGATAATTTTAATACACATAATTGAATTAAAATAAGATAACCATTTTTACCAAAATCCGAACATTTCAATACTCAACAAAAAAATCACATTTTTGGAAAAATCCCAAAATTTCACAAAAAGTAAATTTTGATATTCCACTTCCAAAAATATATTTTATTTATAGAAATAATTTTTTTAACGTTTCAAATAATATCCGTAAAATATTTTACCATATAAAGGATAAAAACTTCTATTTTGTAAAAAAATATAATTTTAAATGTAAAATTATATTTTATTTAATATCATGTTTAGAAAATAAATAGGATAAAAATTAATCATTATATTAAAATTAATTATATATAAATGTCGTTAATATAATCCAAAAATATTTATTTCATTATTTTAATAGTATAAAACACACTTTTATGAATTTATATATTTTTTGGAAAATTATTTCCTTTTATTTTCAAATGGTATTTGTCTTCATTTCTAATTATTTGGTCACCGAAGAATATTTGTAAAAACAATTTTCATAACATAGTTAATAATTTTATTAAATTCGGTTCCAATGGATATTTATGTAGTTGATATTTATGTTGGGACATTTATGTTTGGTTTTGGGGGTTGAATAAGCTATCAAACATAAAAATATCACGGTTCTGTATAGCGTAAGCTAAACTAAGTATTGCTTGTAATACAATAAAACATATTCTTTCATGTCATTTATGTTGTTATATTATTTTTATTCATTTTAAATATTAGGGTGTCACAAATATAATACTTGTGGGATGTATTTAACATTAATATAAATTTATTCATTATGATTGAATTTTAAATACATATTTCATTTTCAAGGGGTTTAATTTTGAATGTTACAGAAAATGAAATATTTTATTTTAATGTCCCTTTTTTGGGAAAGAAATTGTTTATATTAGTGGAATAATAAAATATATCCTTCATAAACGTTATCTATTTTCTAATCCTCTAGATATATACAAATATTTTGTTTTTCAAAAATATTTTACCTATATTTGTAACGAGAATCATGAAAATATGGTTTAAAAGAAAAGAATAAATTATTTCACTTTTGATTTGTTTTATTTTTCTTTCATTTCTATATTTTTCAAAAATAAATTAAATGTCTATTATCCTTACCCTACATAATTTTAATTTTATTCTTTAGATTTTAAATGGTTATAATGACATTCTTCTAGGGTTTTCCAAAATAGTCGTTTTTTATTTTCATTACAACTATTAATATGCAATTTTTTTAAACCTATACTACCTTATTAGTTTTTTTCCCACCAACATAAATGTTTAATTATCTTAAATTATTTTACAATCATTTAATGGTATTACTAATAAATCTCTGTAATTAAAATTTATATTAATGTTCCACTTATATTTAATTTATTTTTCTACAAGACACAATTTTATTAAAACCCCTATATTTTTTATGAATAATGTTATACCACTGATCTCTTATTAATTTATTTCTCACTAAATTATCTTCAAACATTGAATTTATTTGGATCATTGGAGATTTTATTTCTTTTAAATATCTATATTTTTTGTATAATTTTTAGGATTTTTTCCTAATATTTAAAAAAATTATACATTTGGTGTTTTTCATTGAAATTTATTTGATTTGCTGAAGAAATAATAATTTTTTTAATTTTTATTTAAATATATAATTTTTTTTATATGGAATATGATTTTTGGATTAAATTTATAATTCAATATATTTGGAATTCATTGGAAGTTAATTAATGGTTAGTGCCCTGAATAATGTAGCCCATTGATATATTGATATGTATCACGAGAAAAACTAGTTGGCTAATATTATTAAATGGGTTTTCATTATGAAAACGTATAGATTAAACATTAATTATTCAAGGTCTTAATAGTAACTATATCATGATTTATGAGACCATGATGTCTAATATTATGTATTTACTTCCTTGAGAATTCTGTTATTATTATCCATGATATTATATAAATCTTATTATCCACGGATGAATTTCATTATCATGTTATTCATTAAATATAAAGTATTTCTAGTTATCATCCTTTTTATAATGATTATATCTAATTTAATCATTATATATTATTCTATACTTAACTGTTATTGATTATTTGAGTCCATATATATTCAATATGTCCACTACCATCCCCAACCATGAAAGGTGGTATTGGAAAAATGAAGGACATTGCTCCACGAGGTGATAGTGCGTCGTAGACACGAGCAATGGTTTCATAATCCATTTGATTGATGTTTGAGGTGTTTAAGGTCTTTACCATAACATAAAGGCATATTATTATATGTAATATTATTTTATTTTATAATAATGAGATAATAATAATTTAAATCATTGGATAAAGAAATAAAATAAAATTCTCATTGATGAACATTACCTCAACTTCAAGAAGAACCCTTTGTTTTTCAGCTAATGCCATCAATGGATAGATTTATGAAATAATTAAGGATTATTGGATGATATGGGATAATTAATTAAGATATTTTGAAAACTATTTTCTAATCCAAAGATCTTGAGAAGTGTGAAGAGATGAGGAGAGGGGAGGGGTGTGTAATGGCTCAAACCTCTCCGGTCCATTCCTTTGTGAAAATGTGGTGTTAGAGGTGTTCTGGATGGTTAAGGTGTCTTAGGGTGAATTTGGGTGGACTTTCAAAGAAATCTAAAGGGTAATAGATTTCTCACGTTTGGTGCATGGTTTACCTAAACTGTGCGGCCAAACCACTCAAGGCTGGTCTTGGAGGCAGTGGAAAATGCACGGTTAGTGCGTAGTTTGTCTAACCGTGCTAACTAACCATACGAGGAGGGTTTGAAGAGGCAGAAGCTTGCACACGATTAGCGCACGGTTTGGTAAACCGTGCAGACAAACAATGTGGGCACTTAAAGTTAGATCCCAAAATTGTGGTTCTGAACTCTTTTTCCAATAAATGGTTAGTTTAAGCCCCTAAGAGGCCATAACTCGAGATTACCCTTCCTTGGAGGTAGAAGAACCTCTCTCAAGGTTTTTGGAGTCGATCTGGAGGCTTCTCTTTGCGAATCGAAGGCATTTTCTTGAGGTATCTGATCCTTTTTGTTGGGATTCATATATCTACCAAGATCTACTCCTCCTCTTCTCTCAGAACCATATATCTATTCCTGTTATGGGTAGATCTAAGTGTTTGGATTCCATATACGATGAGACTTGTTCTAGGTTGTGTTAGGAAAAGTTATCTAGGGAGGATCCATGGTGAATCGTCCTGGTCAGCTTGGGCGTTATTTGACCATTGTGGTTTCTGTCAAAACCGTTGAGGTAGGGGGTTCGTGGCTTCTCTAATTTTTTATTTTAAATCGTAGAGATATCATGATTTAGCCCTTTTATATCACAATGAAATTGAAAAAACTAAATACTTGAACCAGATTAAAAGAATTGGTTTAATCCCAAGTTGTTGTTTTGTACATTGAGAACTATTTGCCTCATGTATTTCTAGATAATGTGATATGTATGCCTTTCTTGTTAGCATATTGTTATTGATTAAATTGATAAAGATCGTAAATCAAGAATCAATTGATAATTAATTTTCTAAAGATAAAGGGGCATGTACATGAATCTGGTTGTTGTTGTTGTGATTGTTGATCAAATTTGATGTTAATCAAATTAATGTCGATGTACATGATTAATTTGGTTGGATGGTAAACCTAAAATCTGTTGGTGCTTGTTGTTTGAAGGTCGGATGTGTTGTTAAAGGACAAGATCCCAAATTGATATTATGTTTTTTTTCATGCAGCTTGTGTTATGATGTGAACCTGGATGTATGTTGTGATATGTGGGGGCATGGAGTCCTTGTGGTTGTGGCAGTGGATGACGGATAGAGTGGTGATATGCATCGGTTTATGAATGTGGTTGTCGGAGAGAACACCAGGGATGATGGAATGGGGTGGATGTGGTTGTTGGATGGTTTTAGATTCTTTGGTTGTTTATCTAGTTTTCTTTTCCCCACTGATCAAGGTAGATGGTTTTTCTTACCCTTCTTCTGAAAGGGACGAGGTCACGTAGGGTATGCCACATTCTTTTTGGGTTTATCCTCTCTAGGGAGAATGGGTCTATGCTCTTTCTATGAGTGGTACAGACTCGATGAGTAGTACATCTACTCACCATGTTGAGCCCCCGTGTGTTTAGTACCATTGGTTGCTTTTCTAGAATTCCTGTTAATATAGGAAAGTAATTCTGCAATGATTGTTTTAATAAATTATGTAAACACATGGGGATGGAAATGCTGGAGCATAATGATGACGTTGTGACTTTGATGGAACATTAAACATTGGGTGTGATGTTGATGAATTTAATGTGGTTTTTCTATTGGTTAATTAATGTTGGAAGTATTAATTAACGTACAGTGGAACTGATAAAAATGGAATGAAGTAAACTAATAAGGCTTTTTAAATGGTTGTGTGCTTATAGGATTCTATGTCTTAGAAATAGCAGCCCGGAGTCTGAGAGACGTTAGCTATAGTTGTGTCTAATTATAGGTAATGCCCGTAGTGTGGTTTTGAGATATAATATATTCAATACATTTTGTGTTTCTATATTCTACTCCACCCTATCAGTAAGGGAAACTAACACCCCAGGTATTCTGAGCCCTGAGGGGTGTTTTCCCCAACATTATGATGGGATGTTGAATGGCTGACTACCCCCTTTGACCCCACTATCTTCTCATGGTAGATATTAGTGTCATTAGGTACATCGGTTAGTTTTCCCCATATATGTGTTTAGAGGGTTGTAATGGCTTGTCGTTATTCACACACAAATATTCTGGATATAGTATCCTATGGACTACTATAGATGTAACATTTATAGGTTGTGATGGCTTGAGGATCCTAACTTACTGTATGCGTTGTAATGTCCTAAGGTGTAATACCCGATGTATGATACATGTTATGCGAGCTGTGGTGGCTCCCAGAAACTACCTGGTTACTTTTGGTTGTGATGATGGTGTGGTGCTTAGCCCAATTGTCTACGAGCAAGACATTATGGTGCGCGTGGTATAGATTGTGGAGCTTAGCCCAGGTGTATTCGGGCAAGCCTTTGGAGAGAGATGAACAGGACGTATGTCATTTGGGAAAAGCAGCAAATCAGTGGGGAAGTAATAGTGGGGTACCATTGATATTCTTTACTATATGATATATTCTTGTATGCATTTCTTGGTGAGAGTATACATGGTGAGGATGGGAACATAGTATACCTATTTAGGTGATGATTTAGTGTCACTTGTTCTTCACTGTGCTTTAGCATGCTTTATTTAACATTGAACGAGTGGCTTCGGGGAGGATCCTACTGAGTATACTGTTATACTCACTCTACGAATATATAAACTATTTTTCAGATTACTTGGAGCAAGTTAGAGATCAGGCTGGTTACTACTAGCTTGTGGTTACAGGAGCTTTTCGGGATTGTGGTTGCAGGTGTATTTAGTTTCTTTTTGGTACTTGCAGTTTTTCCTTTCAGATGTAGTTCTATGGCATGTCATTTCAAATATATACTTGGGTATATTTTATATTTCAATTCTGAGTTGGAGTGGGTTGGTGTATATCTTAACTCTCTCTTCTGCATGTGTTCTCATAGAGGGTAATGCCTCCCATTTGGGTGTTTATTATACCCTCTGTGCTAGTCGCCAACCCGGGGCCTACTGGAGGCGGGACTCGGGGGTCATTTTATCCCTTTTCACATTTTCAGGCAAGGGGGGTACACTTTGTGGGGAGGGTGTCATGACAGAGTGGTATCAGAGCCAGGTTGAGGGAAAGGATGGAGTTTGGAGTTAGGCAGATGTGAGGTTGCATGGGTTGGTAGGGAAACAGTGTCATTCAGGTTTATAAAGTGAGGTAAACACTAGAGACCGGCTGAGACATAGGCATTTAGGGCCCCCTATGATCTGATGTACGAAACTTTATGTTTACAATGGCTACTAAACAAGGTGATACTAGTTGCAGGGAAGAGACCTAGGAAAGGATCATGAATCATTCTTATGTGTTCCTATGTTTGAATGGGTAGACACTAGTATAGGTTAACCTAAAATAACTAAATGATAACAATAACTTAATAAATATTGAGTCTTCCATATTCCAGGATTAGGAGCTCTATGTGTTTATTATTTTTCAGGTATGGATCCAGGTCGAAGTCTTCATCAGGTATGCGTAGAAGATGTCCAGCAGGCTGTCCCAGTAGGTCGCCATAGGGTAGAGGTTGACGACAACGACACTTGGAGGTAGCCTCTCTGAGTGTTTCAGCGCCAGAGTCTTCAGATGTATGAGGGGTCCATTTTAGATGAAGTCACAGAAGACTGGTTGGAGGAGTTCAAGATCAGATTAAGTTTGATCTGTGCATAGAAGGAGTAATGGGTATCTTTAGCTATGTCGATGCTGCATAGAGTAGTGAGGGAGTGGTGGATCTTGTTCCTCGGTGATCATGAGTAGTCATCGATCTCATGGGAGGAATTCTGAGACAAGTTTAGAGTCGAGTTTCTTTACTCGACTTCAAAGTCTTCCAGTCGCCAGGAGTTTCTTACCGTTCTATCGGGGAGCTCTAGTGTTTGGGAGTTTGGTATCTATTTCAAGAACCTTTTACGTTATGCTTCGGACCTGTTAAAAGACAAGGAATCTAGGGAAAGGCATTTCTATGAGGCTTTGCATCCAAATATCCAGGGTCGGGTCACCCCATTTATGATGAAGACATATCTCAAGGTGCTGGATATTGCGGAGGTTTTCGAGATGACTTTGGCGAGGATTGTATCATCATGAGAGGAGAATCAGAATGACTCCTCACGAAGAAGTGTTACGGTCCTAGTTTCCTGGTTTTTAGGGAAGATGAGTTTCCGTTCAGCCGGGGTAGGTCCCAACCCTTCACATTTCTTTTCTCCATAGGTAGAAACTCTCAAGACTATTCCAAGGGATCCGGTGCTTGTTTTTCTTTTGTTGGTCGGGGCCATCAGCAGTGGGAGTGCCCAACCTTTTAGAGCGGTCATCGTGCACCGGGCGATATGCTCCAGGTTCCTCTTTTGAGGTAGTTCCAGCCAAGGAAACAACAGCTAGTTGCACCAGCATTAGATCACCAGAGGGGATATGGGCCAGGTAGAGGACAACCCCATGATTCTCCTTGTCCTCAAAGATCAGAGCACGACCATGGTGGTGGTCATCATTAGGGTTAGATAGGCTGTGGAAGAGGTCGTGGTTAGGTTCATTCTCTAGAATTTCCATCACCATACGAGCCATATGTCGTTTGAGGCACCCTTTTCTTGTTTTCTACATTGGGGTATTCCTTGTTTGATTCTGGAGCGACACACTCATTCATATCACCTTCCCTTGTCCATTATTTAGGACATGAGGTAGAGAGGCTTCCAGTTTCCTTGGCGTTGACTATTCCAGTTAGAGGTCAAGATGACTTGTTTGAAGTATGTAGAGACAGGGAGCTAGTGTTGGGGAAACACCACTCTTGGGGAGATTTCCTATGTTTATGGATAAAACCATATGATTTTATCCTCAGTATGGATTGGTTGTATAAGGTGCAGGCTATCGTGGAATGAATCAGTAAGAAGGTTGTTTTCATTGGTGCGGATGGAGAGCCAGTGGTGTTTGATGGTGAGAGAGATCCTATGCTGGGTCACAGGCGTGTTTCATCCTTATAGGCCATTGTGGTTGAGATGATGCTGAGTTCCTCAAAGGTTCAGTATTTAGAATTTCATAGGGTTGTAAATGTGTACCCTGATGTCTTTCGAGAAGAGTTTGTAGCATCACCCCCTCGACGAGAGATCGAGTTTGGGATTGAGCTACAACCAGGAGCTTCTACAATCTCTATGTCTCCATATAGGATGGCCCCTTCTAAGTTACGAGAGTTATGTATACATCTTGATGGTTGGTTGCATTGCGGTTTTGTTCAGCCAAGTGTCTCACCATTGGGTGCATCAGTTTTTTTTTGTGAAGAAGGTCTATAGGAATTTGCGGTTGTGTGTCGATTATCATAGATTAAAAAATGTGACATTAATGTGTCTCTATACTCTCCCACAAATTGATGTTTTATTCAATCAACTGAAGGGTGCATGTTGGTTCTCAAAGATTGACTTGCATTCAAGATATCATCAAATCCTTCTAAAGCATGACGATATCCCAAAGACTGCTTTCTATTGTCGTCATGGGCATTATGAGTTCATTTTAATGACGTTCAGCATGAAAAATGCTCTTGATGTGTTAATGGGATTGATGAATGATCTGTTCTGTGAGATCCTGGGAAAGTTTGTGGTAGTTTTCATCGAGGAAATCCTTTTTTACTCCACATCTGAAGAGGATCTTGCAGAGCATCTATGAGCCGTTTTGGGAGTTCTTCGCCAACATCAGTTGTTCTGGAAGTTTTCGAAGTGTTAGTTTTGTGATCAAGAAGTCCGTTTCTTGGGGAATGTTGTGTCCCAACAGGGAGTAGCTATGGATCCATCGAAGATTGAAGTAGTTGTGTCTTGGGAAGCCCCCAAGACAATGTCAGAGGTGAAAATTTTCCTTGGACTCACAGGCTACTATAGGAGGTTCGTAGAAAATTTCTCATGAGTTTCAACCCCTGTGACAGCTTTGACTAGGAAGGATCAGGCATTCATATGTACAGATTAGTGTTAGGAAGCCTTCGATAATCTAAAGTAGAAGTTATTAAGTGCTCTAGTCCTTTGCCTTCCAGCCGAGGTAGTTCAGTTTGATGTCTTCTATGATGCTTCACATATGGGGTAAGGTTGTGTTCTCAGGAAAAAGAGGTCAGTTGTTTCTTATGGGTGTCAGCAGTTGCGTCCCCATGAATGCAAATATGCCACACAAGATATTGAGTTGGCATCCATGGTGTTTGCTCTGAATTTGTGGAGACATTACCTCATTGGTGAGTGCTTCGTGGTTTTCACTGATCGTGGGAGTTTGAGTTATGTTATCTCTTATCGTGACTTGAACTTGCGACAACGTCAGTGGATGGAGTTCTTATAGGAAAAAGACTTTGAAATATCGTATACACCTTGAAAATTAAATGTTGTAGCTGATGCGCTGACTCGAAAGTCACGTAGTGATGCTGTGCGTGAATCCAATGATTCCTAGAGAGTTATGGAAGAACTGTCAGCTTTGCTTCTTGATATGTAATAATTCAGAGTTAGAGGTTTTCTTTTCTAGATGATAGTGCAGTCATCCATGATGCAGAAGGTGGAAGAGTCCCAGTCGGGTGATCTAGAGGTGGATGTGTGGAGTGACCGAGTTATTTTTTGTGAGGCCTCTGATGGTTGGACTAAAGATAAACAACACCGAGTGTTGTATCATGGAAGGCCTTTTGTCCCTTTGTCGATGTGTGCGATAGTTATTAGAGAGTTCCATAGTTCGCCCTTTGCAGTACATCCTAGCATGAAAAATATGTACTCATCCTTGAAGATTTGGTTTTGTTGTCCAAGGATGAAGTGTGAAGTTGCGGAGTTTGTGTCTCGTTGTTTAGTCTTCCAGAAGGTGAAGGCCGAACACCGTGTTCCTGGTGGCCTTCTCCAGCCATTATATATTCTTCAGTGGAAGTGGGAGGACATCTCAATGTACTTTTCTACTAGTTTACCACAAGCTCCCAGAGGACATGATGCTATTTTGGTGGTAGTGGATCATTTTACAAAATCATCCCACTTCATAACGATCAAGGAGTCGATCTATGTGGAAGTTTTTTCGAGGCAGTATCTGGAGGCGGTGGTGAAACATCCTGGAGTCCTTGGGATGATCATTTATGATTGGGATCCTCTCTTTACCTCCAGGGTGTGGAGGGGTCTCAAACATGCTTTTGGTTCTCATTTATGCCTTAGTACTGCTTTTAATCCTAAAACAGATGGCCAGACAACGTGAACTATCCAGTCTCTTAAAGACATGTTACGCTCTTGTGTTCTTGATTTTTGAGGCTCATGGATGAGGCACTTATGATTTGTGTAGTTCACTTACAATAATAGTATTAACTCTACCATCGGTATGGCGTCGTTTGAAGCCTTGTATGGATGAACTTTCTGTTCTCTATTGTGCTAGACTGGGGTCGGAGAGTCAGAAATTCTCACATCGGAACTAGTATAGAATACAAAAGAGATGTTTTAGGTAATTCGTGAGAGGATGAAGGCTTTGCATGATCGTCAGAAATCATATATCGATCAAAGAAGGAGACCTTTAGAGTTTAATGTTGGGGATCCTGTGTTTCTGATGGTGACTCCCCATTGTGGGTAGTGACGGTTTGGTCGTGGGAGTAAGATTTCTCCTAGGTTTGTTGGGCCATTCGATGTGTTATCTCATGTTGGGGTTGTGGAAAATTGAGTAGTAATTCCCCCTCAGATAAGTCTGATACATTATTTTATCTAATGTATCGCAACTCCGACGTTATCTTCATGATGAATCTCACATCATCGATTGGGGAGAGATCAATGTTGATGGTGATGCAACCATTGAGGAGTGACCTGTGGAGATCCAAGACCACAAGGAGAAGGTGTTGCACATGCATTCTATTCCTTTAGTTTGTGTCTTGTGGGGACACAGTGGCTTGGAAGAGTGTACCTTGGAATGTGAGTCACGGATACTTGCTCAGTACCCAGAGTTGTTTTTTGTTTAACTCCTTTCATGTATCGTTGTAACTTTTTTGGTTATGAAACTTTCATGTTTATGAGATAGCTCCCTTTGTTGCTTTGGTGGATTTCTCTCTTTTGAGAGGTATCTTAAGGGGTGGTTGTTCTGAACCTGTTTCGTTTTCACTTTATGTGGGTTTTGGATTCTCGAGGATGAGAATTTTTTGATTGGTATCTAATGTAATGGTTCAGACCTCTCCGGTCCATTCATTTGTGAAAATGTGGTGTTAGAGGTGTTTTGGAAGGTTACTGTTGCTTGGGGTGCGTTTGGGTGGACTTTTAATGAATGATAAAGGGTAATAGCTTTCACACGGTTGGCGCACGGTATGATTAAATTGTAAGGCCAAACCATGCAAGGCTGCTTTTGGAGGTAGTGGCTAACGCACGGTTTGTCTAACTGTGTGGACTAACCATGTGAGGAGTGTTTTACGAGGTAGAAACTAGCGCATGGTTAGCACACGGTTTGGTAAACCATGCAGACTAACCATGCAGACACTTAAAGTTAGATCATCAAATTGTGGATCGTAACTCTTTTGCCTCTAAATGGTGAGTTTAAGCCCCTAAGCGGCCATAACTCGGGATTACCGTTTCTTGGATGTATTAGAACCTCTCCCAAGCATTTTTGAGGCGATCCAGAGGCTTCTCTTCGTGAATCGAAGACAGTTTCTTGAGTTATGTGATCCTTTTTGTTTGGTTTCTTAGATATACCTAGAACTACTCCACCTCGTCTCTCAAGATATTAGATATATGCCAGTTATGGGTAGATCTAAGTGTGTGCATGACAAATATGATGAGCTTTGGTCTCGGTTGTGTTAGGAAAATAGATTTAGGGAGGATCATTGGGAAATCGGCCCATTCATCTTGGACGTTCTTCGACCGTTGTGGTTTCCTTCAAAACAGTTGAGGTAGGGGATTCATGGCTTCTCTAATTATTTATGTGCAATCATCAAGTTATCATGATTTAGCCCTTTTTTATCACAATGAAATTGACCTAATTAAATACTTGAACCGGATTAAAATAATTTGTTTGATCTCATGTTGTTGTTTTGTAACGTGATAACGGTTTGCCTTATGTTTTCTTAGGTATTGTGATATCTATTCCTTGCTTATTATCATGTTGTTCTTGATGAAATTGATAAAGAACATAAATCCTAAATTAATTGATAATTAATTGGATAGAGATAAAGGGTCATGTAAACGAATCCGGTTGTTATTGTTGTGGTTGTTGTTCCAATTTGGTGTTAATCAAATTGATGGTGATGTTCATGATTAATTCAGTTGGTTGGTAAACCTTAAATATGTTGGTGCTTTTTATTTGAAGGCCAGATGCCTTGTTAAAGGAACAAGATCCCAAAATGATGTGATATTTGTTTTTCCTGATTCTTGTGTTGTGATGTGATCCTGGATGGATGTTGTGATATATGGGGGCGTAGAGGCCTTGTGGTTGTGGTAGCGGATGACGCCTAGAGAGGCGAGATGCATCAATTTATGCATGTGGGTGTCAGAGAGGACACGAGGGATGATGGAATGGGATGGATGTGGTTATTGGATGCTTGTGGATTCTTTGGTTGTTTATCTTCTTTGCTTTTCCCCACTGCTCAAGGTAGGTGGTCTTGCTTACCCTCCTTCCGAAAGGGGATAAAACACGGGGGGTATGCCACATGCATTCCGTGTTTAGCCTCTCCAGGTATAATGGGTCTGCTCTCTTGCTATAGGCAGCACAGACGCAATGGGTAGTACATCTACACACAGTGTTTATCCCCCTTGTGTTTAGTAGCATATGATTCTTTTCTAGAATTCCTGGGAATATGGGAAAGTAATTTTGTAATGAATGTTTGAATAATTGATTTTAACCCATAGGGATGAAAATTCTGGAACATAATGATGAGGTTGTGACTATGAAATAGCATTTGAATTTGGTTGTGATGTTTATGAATTTAATGTGTTTTTTCTCATGGTTAATTAATGTATGAAGAATTAATTAACCTACAATGGAACCGATAAAAAAGGGAATGATGTAACCTAATGAGTGTTTTTAAATGGTTGACTGCTTATAGTATACCTAGTCTTAGATGTAGCAGCCAGGAGTCTGACTGACGTTAGCTGTAGTTGTGTCTAAGACTTGTTAATGCCCATAGTGTGGTTGTGAGATATAATATATTTTGTACCTTTTGTGTTTCTATACGCTACTCCACCATTTCAGTAAGGGAAACCGACACCCTAGGTACTCTTAGCCATAGGAGGGTGTTTTCCCCAACATTCAGATGGGAGGGTGAATGGCTGATTACCCCCTTTGACCCCGCTCTCTTCTCTTGGTAGATACTAGTTCCATTAGGTACAGTGGTTAGTTTTCCCCATATATGTGTGTAGAGGTCTATAATGGCTTGTGGTTATTCACACACATATATTCTGGAAATAGTATCTTATGGACTACTATACGTGTAACATGTATAGGTTGTGATTGATTGAGGATCCTTACTCGGTGTATGGGCTATAACGGATTGAGGTATAATAATCGATGTATGAAACACGTTATGTGAGCTATGGTGGCTTCCAAAAACTACCTGATTACTTTTGGTTGTGAGGATAGTGTGGTTCTTATCCCTGGTGTCTGTGGGCAAGCCTTTGTGGTTCACGTGGTGCGGATTGTGGATCATAGCCCAGGTGTATTTGGGAAAGCCATTGGAGAGAGATGAACATGACATATGATGTTGGGGAAAAGCAGCAAATCAGTGGGGAAGTAGTAGGGGTACCCTTGATATTCTTTACTATATGATATATTCTTGTATGCGATACTTGGTTATAGTAGCCATGGTGAGGTTGTGAACTTTGTATATTTATTTTGGTGACATGTTAGTTTCACTTGTTGTTCATTGTGCTTTAGCATGCTTTCTTTACCTTTGCACGATAGGTTTCAGGGTGGATCCAACAGAGTATACTGTTATACTCACCCTATGTATATATAAACTATTTTTTATGTCACTTGGAGATGGTTGGAGATCAAGCTGGTTACTACTAGCTTGTGGTTGTAGGAGATGTTTGGGCTTGTGGTTGCAGATGTCTTTACTTACTTTTGGGTACTTGTAGTTTTCCCTTTTAGTTTTAGTACTTTTGCATGTAATTTCATATATGTACTTGGGTTTATTTTATATTTCAGTTCTGAGTTGGAGTTGGTTGGTGTTTATCTTGTCTCTCCCTTCTACATGTGTTCTCTTATAGGGTAATGCCTCCCATTTGTGTGTTTATTATACCCTCAGTGCTAGTCGCCTACCCGAGGAATACTAGAGGTGGGACTTAGGGGTCATTATCTCCCTTTTCACATTGCTGGCCCAGGGGGTACACTTTGTGGGTAGGAGGTCGTGACACGGTGAGTGGGAAACATGTAAATTTTTTAATGAGTGAATTCACTACCAATTTTATTTATGAAATAATGCCTTGATAATGTTCTATTATCAATATTAGAAGTTATAAGATCTATATATGGAAATATAATTGTTCTTTAACAAGTTTATAAGTAATTTTTTCCCTTATTTTTGTTGTTCAATCACTATGTAAACTCCATTTTACCTTAATCACTCTAATTAATTTTAATTATTTTCACTAATCATTTTTGTTGGAAATTAGGTTGATAATATAATAAATTATTAATTATTATTATTATAACAAATATGGAATCCACTTTTGAAAATTAATTTCACATAATGGTCAATATTTAATATAATATTAATCCTTAAGATGTGGCGATACAACGGGTTTTTTTATAAGAGTATATTTTAGAAAAGGATTATTCTATATTAACACTATGACTAATAATAATCATTGTATGAAAATAAATAAAAATTTAATGATATACCTTATATAAATATAATATAAACCATTATCCATTAGGTATTCATTTAATAAATTTTAATGTTGGAACATTATGTATTTTGAAATTTTTTTTAGGAAAACAGATTATTAAATCCAAAACTAAAAAATTAATGAAAACCAATATGAAGATGATAAAAAGTAATTTATTTGATAAAATATCACATATTTAACATTAATAAATATTAAAAATATAATGGAACTTCTAAAATACATAATTTAATAAAAAAATAATTTTTCTACCAAAATTGGTACGTTTCACTATTAAACAAAAAAAATGTTAAAAATCTCAAAATTTCACCAAATTAAAATTTTGATATTCCACTTCCAAAAATATATTTTATTTGTAAATATAATTTATTTAATTTTTTCATAGAATATCATTAAAATACTGCACCCTATATTAGAAACAAACTTCCATATTTCACAAAATATAATTTAATATGTAAAATTATATTTATTTTAATATCATGTTTAGAAAATAATTAGTATAAAAATAAAACATTATAATGAAATTAATTATATATAAATTTCATCAATATAATCCAAATATATTTATTCAATTAATTTATTGGCATTAAACACACTTCTATTCATTTAATTATTTTTTGGAAAATTATTTTATTTTATTTTCAAAAGGGTTTTGTTTTCATTTGTAATTAGTTTGTCACCAAAGAATATATGTAAACAATATTTTCATAATTTTGGTATTACTTTTCATAAATTAGGATCTGATGGATATTTATATTTTTAATATTTTTGTTGGGTCATTTATGTTTTGTTTTTCGAGTTGATTAATCTAGCAATCATAAAATTTTTAGGTTATGTGTAGTGTAAGCTAAACTAGGTTTTGCGTGTAATGCAATAAAACAAAGTGTTTCATGTACTTTATGGTGTCAATTTATTTTTATTAATTTTAAATATTCTAGTGTTATAAATAATATACTTTTTTTATTTATTTAACATTAATGTAAATTTATTCATGATGATTGAATTTTTAATTGAAATTACATTTTTAAGGGGTCTCATTTTGAATGATTAAAAAATGAAATAATTTATATTAAAGTCCATTTTTTGGAATGAATTTTTTTATTAATGGAATAATATAATATATCTTTCATAACTATTATCTATTTTCTAATCCTCTGGTTATTTAAAAAAATCTGGTTCTCCTCCAAAATTTCCCCATTTTTGATACTAGAATCATGAAAAAAAATTTAAATAAGAGATTAAATTATTTCACTTTTGATTGGGATTATTTTTCTTTTATATACATATTTTTCTAAAAAAAATATCCATTCTCTTTACCTAATGTAAAATTATTTTTATTCTTTAGTTTCTAAATGGTTTTAATGGCATTATTCTAAGGTTTTCCAAAATGGTCATTTAAAACATTCTTTAATAAAATAATATGGAATGTTTTTTGAACATATATTGCATTAATAGTATTTTCTGACCCCTAGGAATGTTTTATTATCTTTGATTATCTTATTATTATTTAATGGTTTAAAAAAGTTATCTATTTAAATAAATTTTATATTAATGTTTCACTTATATTTACTTTATTTTTCGGAAGGATACGATTTTATTAAAAAACCTATATTTTTTTATCAATAAAGGGATACCATTGATCTCTAACATATTTTTTGGTCACTATGTTATCTAGAAAAATAGAATTTATTTGGACCATCGGACATTTCATTTATTTTAAATATATCTATTTTTTGTATAATTGAGATGATTGTTTCCTAAAATGTATAACATTTCTACATGTGGTGTTTTATATTGAAATTTATTTGATTTTTTAGAGAAATAATAATGTTTTGTATTATTATTTCAATATTGAACTTTTTTTATATATAATATTATTATGGACAAAATTTATAATTCAATATACCAAGAATTCATTGGACATTCATAGAAGGGTGGTTCTCTGAATAATATATCCCCTTGATACATCGATAAGTATCATGAGAAAAACTAGTTGTCTAGTATTTTTAAATAGGATTTCTTCATGCATACCTACAGATTCAAATTTATTTATGAAAGGTTTTAATAGTATATATATCATGATTTATAAAACCATGATGTCTAATATTAAGTATTTAATTCCTTGAGAATTTGGTTATTATTATCTAATATATTATATAAATGATATTTTCCAAGGATGCATTTTATTTTCATGTTATTGATTAAATATAAAGTATTTATAGTTATCCACCTTTTTATAATGATAATATATTATTTAATCATTATATATTAATATATACTTAACCATTATTTAGTATTTGAGATCAAATATAATCAATATATCGACCATTATTACCAACCGTCAATGGTGGTATTGGAAAAATGAATGACATTGGTATGTGTGGCGGTAGTGCATCGTTCACACGAATGATGGTTTCGTAACCCATTTGATGAAATTTTGTGGTGTCGAAGGTCTTTACCTTAACATAAAGACGTATTATTAGGTTTAATATTATTTTATTATATAATAATGAGATAATAATAAATTAAATCTTTGTATAAAGAAATAAAATAAAATTCTCATTGATGAACTTTACCCCTTCTTCAGGTAGCTCCCATTGTTTTTTACCTAATACCTTTGAGGGACAGATTTTTGAATAAATTAAGGCTCTAGGTTGATATGGGATAATTAATTACGTTATTTTGAAAAATATTTTATGATCAAAATTTCTCAAGATATGTGAAGAGATGAGGAGAGGGGAGGGGTGAGTGGGAAAATTGTAATTTTTTGAAAGACTGAATTCCCCCACCGATTTTATTGATGAAATCATGCCCCGATAATGTTACATTATTAATAAAAGAAGTCAAAAGCTCTAAATATGGTTATAAAATTGATCTTTAACCAATTTCTAGGTAATTTGGCCCCTTAATTGTAATGTTAAATCACTATGTAAACTCCATTTTACCTTAATCACTCTAATTACTTTTAATTATTTTCACTAATCAGTTTTTTAAAAAATCAGGATGATAATAAAAAACATTATAAATTATTATTATTAAAAACATAGATTCCATGTTTTAAAATTAAATTCACATAATGTTCAATATTTAATATAATATTAATCTTGAAGACGTGGCCATACAATAGGTTTTTCATAAGAGTATATTTTAGAAAAGGATGATTCTATATTAACTCTCTGAATAATAAAAATCATTGTATGAAAATAAATTAATATATAATGTTATAACTTCTATAAATTTAATTTAAAACATTATCCATTAGGTATTAGTTTAATAAATTCTAAAGTAGTAACATTATGTATTTTAAAATTGTTTTTAGAAACACACATTATTAAATCCAAAAAACAATTTAAAAAACCAATATAATGATGATAAAAACTAAATAATTTGTTAAAATATCACTTATTTAACTTTAATAAATATTCAAAATATAATGGTACTTCTGAAATTCATAATTTAAAGAAAATAAAATATTTTTTTACCAAAATCGGTACGTTTCACTTTTCAACAAAAAATCTCATTTTAGGTAAAATCCCAAAATTTCACCAAATGTAAATGTTGATATTTAACATCCATAAATATATTTTATATATAAAAATAATTTTTAAAATGTTACAAATAATATCATTAAAATAGTGCTCCAAATAAAGAAGAGAAACTTCTATTTGGAAAAAATACATTTTCAAAGGTAAAATTATATTTAATTTAATATCATGATTTGAAAATACGTAGGATAAAAATTTAACATTATAATTAAATTAATTATATATAAAATTCATTAATATAATCCAAAAATATTTATTTAATTAATTTATTATTATAAGACACACTTCCATGCATTTAAATATTTTTTAGAAAATTATTTCCTTTTATTTTCAAAAGGGTTTTGTTTTCATTTCTAATTAGTTGGTTACCAAATAATATATATAAATAAAAGTTTCATAATTTGGTTAATAATATTCATAATATCATCTACAATGAATATTTATATTGTTAATATTTATTTTGTATCCTTTATGATTGGTTTTACGTGTTGAATAAGCTATAAAACATAAAAATATCAAGGTTGTGTGTAGCGTAAGGTAGACTCAGTATTTCCTGTAATACAATAAAACATAGTGTTTAATGTTCATTATGGTGTCAATTTATTTTTTCATTTTAAATATTAGGGTGTTACAAATATAATAAATTTTTTATGTATTTAACATTAATATAAATTTATTCATGATGAATGAGTTTTTTATTCAAATTAAATTTTCAAGGGGTTTCATTTTGAATATTACAAAAAATGAAATAAATTATTTAAATGTTCATTTTTTGGTTATGAAATTGTTTTTATTAATGGAATAATATAATATATCCTTCATAAACATTATCTATTTTCTAATCCACTAGATATTTAAAAAAATTCATGATTTCCTCCAAATGTTTCCCATATTTGTAACTAGAATCACGAAAATATTGTTTAAATGATAATATTAAATTATTTCACTTTTGATTAGGTTTATTTATATTTAAATTCCATATAAAAAAAATTAAATGTATATTATATTTACCTAAAGTAAAAATAATTTTATTCTTTAGTTTTAAATGGTTGTAATGGCATTCTTCTAATGTCTTCCAAAATAGTCATTTTCTACTTTCTTTACAAAAAATAATATGGAATGTTTTTCAAACATATATTTCCTTAATTGTTTTTTCCCAACTCTATAAATGTTTTATTATCTTATCTTATTTTCCAATTATTTAATGGTTTTAAAAATTCATCTCTCTAATTAATTTTTATATAATTATTTCACTTATAATTACTTTATTTTTCTGAAGGTCACTGTTTTTTTTTAAAACCTATATTTTTTATGAATAAAGGGATTCCATTGATCTCTTATTAATTGTGGTGTCACTAAATTATCTTGAAACATTGATTTTGTTTTGGATCATTGGACATTTTATTTCTTTTAAATATCAATATTTGTTGTATAATTTATATGATTGTTTCTTAAAATATATAACATTTCTACATGTGGTGTTTAGCATTGAAATTTCTTTTAATTGCTGGAGAAAGATTAATATTTTTTATTATAATTTAAATATAGACATTTTTCTATAAGGAATTTTATTTATGGAATAAATTTATAATTCAATACATTAGGAATTAATTGGACATTAATTGATGAGTTCTCATCTGAATTATATATCCCCTCGATACATCGATAAGTATCATGAGAAAAACTAGTTGGCTAGTATTATAAAATGGGTTTTATTCATGCATAACTACATTTTTAACATTATTTATGAAAGGTATTAATAATAAAAATATCATTATTTATGAGACCGTGATGTCTAATATTATGTATTTACTTCCATTAAAATTTGGTTATTATTATCCATGATATAATATAAATCTTATTATCCAAGGATGCATTTTATTCTAATGTTATTGATTAAATATAAAGTATTTTTAGTTATATACCTTTTTTATAATGATTATATCTTATTTAATCATTATATATTATTTGATACTTAACCCTTATTGATTATTTGAGATCAAATATAATCAATATATCCACCATTATTTCCAACCATCAAAGGTGGTTTTAGAAAAATGAACGCCATTGGTTCGTGTGGCGGTAGTGAATTGTACACAAAAATGGTGGTTTTGTTACCCATTTGATTAAAGTGTTTGAAGTTGAAGGACATAAACCTAACATAAAGACATATTATTATATTTAATATTAGTTTATTATATAATATGGAGAAAATAATAATTTAAATCTATGGATAACGAAATAAAAAAATGAACATTGATGAATATTACCTCTTCTTCGGGTAGCACCCTTTGTTTTTCAGCTAATGCATTCCATGGAAAACATTTCTCATAAATCAAGTCTTTTAGGATGAAATGGTATAATAAATTATGTTATTTTTACCACTATTTTATGATCCAATTTTCTTGAAAGGTGTGATGAGATTAGAAGATGGGAGGGTGTGTGAGAAACTTGTAAATTTTTTATAGAGTGAATTTCCCACCCATTTTATTTATGAAATCATGCCCCAATAATGTTCCATTATCAATATTAGAAGTTGTTTGCTCTAAATATGGAAATATAATTGTTCTTTAACCAGTTTATAATTAATTTGGCCACTTACGTTTATTGTTCAATCACTAAGTAAACTCCATTTTACCTTAATCACTCTAATTAATTTTAATGTTTATCATTATTTATTTTAGTTGAAAATCAGGTTGATGATATAAGAAAATATAAATTGTTATTATTAAACACAGGGAATCCACATTTTAAAATGAAATTCACATAATGGTCATTATTTTATATAATATTAATTCTGAAGACCTGGCAATACAGTGGGTTTTTCAAAAGTCTATATTTTAAAAAAGGATGATTGTATATTAACTCTATAACCATTAAAAATAATTGTATAAAAATAAATTAATATTTAATGATATAACATCCAAAAAATATAATTTAAAACATTATCCATTAGGGATTTATTTAATAAGTTTGAAATAATAAACATTATGTATCTTGAAATTGTACTTCGAAAGACGCGTTATTAAATATAAAAATAAAAAATTATTAAAAACCAATATGAATATGATAAAAAGTAATTAATTAGATAAAATATCACTTATTTATATTTAATAAATATTTAAAATATAATTCTACTTTTAAAATAAAAAATTTAATTATAAGAAAATACTTTTTTACCAAAATCTCTATTTTTCACTATTCAACAAAAAATCACAATTTTGGAAAAATCCAAAAATTTCACCAAAAGTAAATTTTGATATTCCACTTCCGAAAATATATTTTATTTATAAAAATAATATTTTTTGATGTTTCATAAAATATTATTAAAATAGTGCATCATATAAAGGAGACAAAATTCTATTTTGCAAAAATATAATTTTTAATATAATATTATATTTAATTTAATATCATGTATAGAAAATACATAAGAAAATAATTAATCATTATAATTAACTAAATTAAATATTTAATTCCATAATATAATCGAAAAATATTTATTTCACTAATTTATTTGTATAAAACACAATTCTCTGAATTTAAATATTTTTTAAAAAATTATTTACTTTTATTTTCATAAGGGTTTTGTTTTCATTTTTAATTATTCGGTCACTAAATACTATATATAAATAATATTTTCATAATTTAGTTAATAATTTTCATAAATCCGGTTCTAGTTGATATTTATATTGTTAATATTTATGTTGGGTCATTTATGGTTATTTTGTTTCATGTAGAATAAGCTATCAAATATAAAAATCTCAAGTTTGTGTGTAGAGTAAGATAAACTATGTATTGCATGTAATGCAATAAATCATAGTGTTTCATGTCCATTATAGTGTCAATTTATTTTAATTTATTTTTAATATTATAGTGACAAAAATATAATTATTGTTTGATGTATTTAACCTTATTATAAATTTATTCTTGATGATTTAATTTTTAATTAAAATTACATTTTCAAGGGGATTCATTTTGAATGTTATAAAAAATGAAATTATTTCTTTTAAATTCCATTTTTGTGAATTTATTTCTTTTTATTAATGTAATAATATATTATATCCTTCATAAATGTTATCTATTTTCTAATCCACTAGATATTCTAATACATTTCAAGTTTTCCTCCAAATTTTTCCCAAATTTATAACTAGAATCAAGAAAATATTTTTTAAAAGAAAATATTAAATTATTTCACTTTTAGTTTTGTATATTTTTCATTCATTTCCATATTTTTTTTAAAAAAAAGTTCTATTCTCTTTACCAAAATTAAAATAAATTATACTATTTATTTTTTAAATAGTTTTAATGGTATTCTTCTACTGTTTTCTAAAATGATTATTTTTGACTTTCTTTATAGAAAATAATATGGAATGTTTTTAAACATATACCGCCTTAATATTTTTTTACCACAACCAGAAATGTTTTATTATATTAGCTTCTTTTAAAATTATTTAATGGTTTTAAAACTAAATATATTTAATTAATTTTTATATTATTGTTTCACTTATATTACCATTATTTTTTTGAAGGATGTGATTTTATTAAAAAAATCTATATTTTTATAAATAAAGGGATACCATTGATCTCTTATTAATAGCGTGGTCACTAAATTATCTAAAAAAACATTGAATTTGTTTGGATCATTGGAAATTTTCTTTCTTTTAAATATATCAATTGGTTGTATAATTTTTATGCTTGTTTCTTAAAATGTATAACATTTCTACATGTGGGGTTTTACATTGAAATTTATTTGAATTGTTAGAGAAATAATAATTTATTGTATAATTATTTCAATATATACATTTTTAATGTGGAATATAATTTATCGATTTAATTTATAGTTAAATATATTAGGAATTCATAGGAAATTAATTTATGGGTGGTGCTCAAATAATATATCCCCTCGACACATCGATAAGTATCACGAGAAAAACAAGTTCTATAGTATTATTAAATGGGTTTTTTTCACGCATACCTATAGATTCAACATTATTTATGCTAGGTCTTAATATAAAATATATCATGATTTATGAGACAGTGATGTCTAATATTATGTATTTACTTCCTTGTGTATTTTTTTTGTTATTATCCATGATATTATATAAATCTTATTATCCAAGGATGCATTTTATTCTGGTGATAATGATAAAATATAAAGTATTACATGTTATCAACCATTTTATAATGATTATATCCTATTTAATCGTTATATAGTATTCTATAATTAACCCTTATTGAGTATTTGATACCTTATATAATCAATATATCCACCATTATTACCAACCATCAAAGGTGGTATTGGAAAAATGAATGACATTGGTTCACGAGGTAATAATGTGTTGTACACACGAATGAATGTTTCATAACCGATTTGATTGAAGTGTATGGGGTTGAAGTTTCTAACCTTAACATAAATACATATTATTATATAAAATATTAGTTTACTATATAATAATGATATAATATTTATTGAAATATTTGGATAAATAAATAAAATAAAATGCCCATTGATGAACATTACCTCTTCTTCGGATGATATGGGATAACTAATTAAGTTATTTTGACAAATATTTTCTAATCCAAAGTGCTTGAGAGTTGTGAAGAGATGAGGAGAGGGGAGGGGTGAGTGGGAAACATGTAAATTTTTTAAAGAGTGAATTCCCCACCAATTTTATTTTTGAAATCATGCACTGGAAATGTTCTTTTATCAATAATAGTAGTTATAAGCTATAAATAAGGAAATATAATTGTTCTTCAACCAGTTTATAAGTAATTTGGCCCCTTAATTTTATTGTTCAATCACTAAGTAAACTCTATTTTACATTAATCACTCTAATTAATTTAAATTATTTTCACTAATCATTTTCTTTGAAAATGGAGTTGATAATATCTGAAATTATAAATTATTATTGATACAAAAATTTAATCCATTTTTTATAATTAAATTAAAATAATGGTCAATATTTAATATAATATTAATCTTGAAGACATACAACACAATGGGTTTTTCATAAGAGTATATTATAGGAAAGGATGATTCTATATTAACTCTATGACTACTAAAAATCATAGTATGAAAACAAATTAATATTTAATGATATGACTTCTATATATTGAATTTAAAAAGATTTCCATTAGGTATTATTTTTATTAATTTTAAATTATAAACATTATGTATTTTAAAAGTGGTTTTAGAAAAACATATTATTAAATAAAAAATAAGAAAAACATAAAAAATAATATAAAGATGATAAAAAGTAATTAATTTGATAAAATATCTCATATTTAACATTAAAAAATATTCAAAATATAATGGTACTTTTAAAATACATAATAAAATAAAAAGAAAATCCTTTTTTACCAAAATCGGTAAGTTTCACTATTTAACAAAAAATCACATTTTTGGAAAAACCCCTATATTTCACCAAAAGTAAATTTTGATATTCCAAATCAAAAAATATATTTAATTTTTAAAAATATTTTTTTTAATATTTCATAGAATATCATTAAAATAGAGTGCCATATAAAGGAGACAAATATCTTTTTTGTATAAATTACAATTTTAAATGTAAAATTATATTTAATTTAATATCATGTTTTGAAAATACATTGGATAAAAATGAAACATTATAGTGAAATGAATTATATATAAAATAAAATAATACAATCCAAAAATATTTATTTCATTAATTCATTTGTATAAAACACTCTTCTATGTATTTATATATTTTTTTTAAAATTATTCCCTTTTGTTTTCAAAAGGGCTTTGTTTTCATTTCTAATTTGTTGGTCACCAAAGAATATATGTAAATAATATTTTCATAATTTGGTTAATAATTTTCATAAATTCGGTTCCAATGTATATTTATACTATTAATATTTATGTTGTTCTATTTATGTTTGTTTTTGCGTGTTGAATAAGCTATCAAACATAGAAATCTCAAGGTTGTGTGTATCTTAAGCTAAACTAAGTATTGTGTGTAATGAAATAAACCATAGTGTTTCATGTCCTTAATGGTATCGATATATTTTTTTCATTTAAATATTTTGTTGTTAAAAATATAATACTTGTTTTTTGTATTGAACATTATTATAAATTTATTCATGATGATAGAATGTTAAATTCAAATTACATTTTCAAGGGCTTTTATTTTGAATGTTACAAAAAAGTAAATAATTTATTTTAAAGTCCCATTTTTTTGAATGAAATTGTTTTTATTAATGGAATAATATAATATATACTTCATAAATATTATCTATTTTCTAATCCTCTAGATATTTAAATAAATATCTAGTTTTCCTCTAAATTTTCCCCATATTTGTAACTAGAATCATAAAAATATTGTTTAAAAGAAAAGAGTAAATTATTCCACTTTTCATTGGGTTTATTTTTCTTTCATTTCCATATTTTAAAAAATATATATAATTAACATTCACTTTAAAAAAAGAAAAATAATTTTTATTCTTTATTATTTAAATTGTTTTAATGGAATTCTTCTAACGTTTTCCAAAATGGTCATCTTCGACTTTACAAAAAATAATATGGAATTTTTTTCATACATATACTTCCTTAATAGTTTTTTCCCACCACCATAAATGTTTAATTATCATAGCTTATTTTACAATTATTTAATTTTTTAAAAAAATACATCTTTTTAATTGATGTTTGTATTAATTTTTCACTTATATTTACTTTATTTTTCTGAAGGACTTGATTTTATTGAAAAACCTATATTTTTTAAGAATAAACGGATATCATTGATCACTATTTAATTTTGTGGTCACTAAATTATTTTGAATCATTGATTTTATTTGGTTTATCTAACATTTCCTTTCTTTTAAATATCTCTATTTGTTGTATAATTTTTATGATTTTTTCTTAAAATGTGTAACATTTCTACATGTGGTGTTTTACATTGAAAAATATTTGATTTCCTAGAGAAAGATGATTTTTTTGTATTATTATTTCAATATAGACATTTTTTCTAAGGAATATTATTTATGGATTAAATTTATAATTCAATATATTAAGAAATAATGGGATATTAATTTGCAAGTGGCACTATGAATTATATAACCCCTCGATACATATATAAGTATCACGAGAAAAACTAGTTGTCTAGTATTATAAAATGGGTTTTCTTAATGCATACCTACAGATTCAACGTTATTAATGCAAGTTCTTAATAGTAAATATGTCATGATTAATGATACCATGATTTATAATATTAAGTATTTATTCCTTTATAATTTGGTTATTATTATCCATGAGATTATATAAATCTTATTCTCCATGGATGCATTTTATTCTCATGTTATTGATTAAATATTAAATATTTATAGATATATACATTTTTATAATGATTATCTCTTATTTAATCATTATATACAATTCTATATGTAAACCATATTTAGTAATTGAGATCATATATAATCAATATATCCACCATTGTTACCAACCATCAATGGTTGATTTGGAAAAACAAATGACATTCGTTTGTGAGGCTGTAGTGTGTCGTACACACGAACGATGATTTTGTAACCCATTTGATTGAGGTGTGGGGAGTTGATGGTCCTATCATTTACATAAATACATATTCATATATTTAATACCAGTTTATTTTATAATAATGAGATAATAATAATTTAAATCTTTGGATAAAGAAATAAAATAAAATGCCCATTGATGAACATTGCCTCTTCTTCAGGTAGCTCCCATTTTTTTCACCTAATTATTTCCATGGATAGATTTTTTTCATAAATTAAGGATTCTAGGATGATATGGGAACATTAATTAAGTAATTTGGATAACTATTTTATAAACTAAAGTGCTCGAGTGGTGTGAAGTAATGAGGAGAGGGGAGTGGTGATTGGGAATCTTGTAGATTTTTGAAAGAGTGAATTCCCCACCGATTTTATTTATGAAATCATGCCCCAATAATGTTCCATTATCTATAATATAAGTTATAAGATCAAAATATGGAAATATAATTGTTCTTTAACTAGTTTATAATTAATTTGACACCTAAGTTTTCTATTCAATAACTAAGTAAACTCTATTTTAACTCAATCCCTCTAATTAATTTTAATTATTTTCACTAATCGTTTTCATAGAAAATCAAGTTTATAATATAAGAAATTATAAATTATTATTTTTAAAAATATGTAATCCACTTTTGAAAATTAAATTCATATAATGGTAAATATTTATTATAATATTAATCCTGTAGATGTAGCGATACAACGGGTTTTTTGTAAGTGTGTATTTCAGAAAATGATGATTCTATATTAACTATATGACTAATAATAATCATTGTATGAATATAAATTAATATATAATGATATAACTTCTATAAATTTAATTTTAAACATTGTCTATTAAGTATTAGTTTAATAAATTTTAATGCAGAAACATTATGTATTTTGAAATTGTTTTTAGAAAAACAAATGATTAAATCCAAAAAATAAAAAATTAATGAAAACCAATATAAAGATGATAAAATGTAATTAATTTGATAAAATACAACTTATTTAACTTTAATAAAGATTTAAAAAATAATTGTACTTTTACAATAGATAATTTAATTAAAATAAAATGTTTTTTTTCCAAAATCGGTACGTTTCACTATTCAATAAAAAATCGCATTTTTGGAAAAATCTCAAAATTCCACAAATAGTAAATTTTTATATTCCACTTAAAAAATAAATTTTATTTTTAAAAATATAATTTTTAAATGTTTCCAAGGATATTATTAAAATAGTGCACATTATAAAGGAGAAAAACTTCTATTTTACAAAAAATTCAATTTTAAATGTACAATTATATTTAATTTAATGTCATGTTTAGAAAATATGTAGGATAATAATTAAACATTATATTAAAATAAATTAAATATAAAAAATCATTAATATATTCCAAAAATATTTATTTCATTTGTTTATTGGTATAAAACACTCTTTGATGCATTTAAATATTTTTTAGAAAATTATTTAATTTTATTTTCAAAAGGGTCTTGTTATAATTTATAATTAATTGGTCAAAAAAGAATATATGTAATCAGTATTTTCATAATTTAGTTAATAATTTTCATTAATTTGGTTCCAATGGATATTTATATTTTTAATATTTATGTTGGGTCATTTATGTTTGGTTTTTCGTGTTGAATAAGCTGTCAAACATAAAAATCTCAAGGTTTTGTGTAGCGTGAGCTAAACTATGTATTGCATGTAATGCAATAAAACAAAGTGTTTCATTTCATTTATGGTGTAAATTTATTTATATTAATTTTAAATATTAGGATTTTACCAATATAATACTTATTTCATATATTTAACATTAATAAAAATTTATTCATGATGATTGAATGTATAAATCAAATTAAATTTTCAAGAGGTTTGATTTTGAATGTTTCAAAAAATGAAATAATGTATTTTAAATCCCTTTTTTGGGAATTTAATTTATTTTGTTAATGGAATAATATAATATATCCTTCATAAATGTTATCTATTTTCTAATCCTCTACGTATTTAAAAAAAATCGGGTTCTCCTCCAAATTTTTTCATATATTTGTAACTATAATCTTGAATATATTTTTTAAAAGAAAATATTAAATTATTTCAATTTGGACTGGGTTTATTTTTACTTAATTTCGATATTTTTTAAAATAAATTAATGTCCATTCTCTTAACCCAATGTAAAATTTATTTTATTCTTTAGTTTTTAAATGGGTTTAATGGCATTCTTCAATGGTTTTACAAAATAGTCCTTTTCAACTTTCATTATGAAAAATAATATGGAATGTTTTTTAAATATATAATGCCTTAATAGTTTTTCCCACCACCATAAATGTTTTATTATTGTATATTAGTTTCTAATTATTTAATAATTTTAAAAATTCATCACTTTAATTAATGTATATACTAATGTTTCACTTATATTTACTTTATTTTTCTGATGGACAACATTTCATTAAAAACCTATTTTTTTATGAATAATGGGATACCATTGATCAATTATTAATTGTTTAGTCACTAAATTATCTTTAAACATTGAATTTATTTGGTTTATTGTAAATTTAATTTCATTTAAATATCTTTATTGGTTGTATAATTTGTATGATGGTTTCCTAAAATGTATATCATTTCTACATATGGTGTTTTACATTGAAATTTATTTGATTTGTGGAAGAAATAATAATTTTTTTTTATTTCAATATAGACATTTTTTATATGGAATATTATTTATGGATTAAATTTATAGTTTAATATAATATTAATTTATTGGAAAATCATTTATGGGTGGTTATCTATATAATATATCCCCTCAATCCTTCGATATGTATTACGATAAAAACGAGTTTGCTAGTATTATTAAATGGGTTTTTTTAATGCATACCTACAGATTCAACATTATTTATGCAAGGTCTTAATAGTAAATATATCATGATTTATAAGACCATGATGTCCAATATTAAGTATTTACTACTTTGAGAATTTGGTTATTATTATCTATGATATTATATAAATCTTATTATCCAAGGATACATTTCATTATCATGTTGTTGATTAAATATAATGTTTTTCTAGTTATATACCATTTTATAATGATTATATCTTATTTAATCATTATATATTATTCTATAATTAACCCTTATTGAGTATTTGAGAACATATATAATCAATATATCCACCATTATTACTAACCATCCAAGGTCATATTGAAAAAATGAACGACATTGGTTTGCAAGACGGTAGTGCGTCGTACAAACGAATGATGGTTTTATGACCCATTTGATTGAAGAGTGTGGGTTGAAGGTCCTAAACCTAACATAAAGACATATTATTATATTTAATTCTATTTTATTATATAATAAGTCGATAATAATAATTTAAATTTTTGGATAAAGAAATAAAATAAAATGTCGATTGATGAACATTACCTCTTCTTTGGGTATCTCTCTTTTTCCACCTCATGCCTTACAAGTATTTATTATTTCATAAATTAAGTCTTCTAGTATGATATGGGATAATTAATTAGGTTATTTTGACAACTATTTTCTAATCCATAGCGCATGAGAGGTGTGAAGAGATGGGGAGGGGGGAGGGGTGAGTGGGAAACCTGTAATTTTTTTAAAGAGTGAATTCACCACCCATTTTATTTAAGAACTAATGCCCAAATAATGTTACATTATCAATAATAGAAGTTATAAGCTCTATATATAGAAATATAATTCTACTTTAACTAGTTTATAAGTAATTTGGCCCCATAATTTTACTATTTAATCAATAAGTAAACTCCATTTTACCTTTATCACTATAATTAATTTTAATTATTTTCACTAATCATTTTTGTTTAATATGAGGTTAATAATACAAGAAATTTAAAATTATTATTAATAAAAATATAGAATCCACTTTTGAAAATTAAATTCACTTAATGGTCAACATTTAATATAATATTAAACCTGAAGACATGGCGATACAACGTGTTTTTCATAAGAGTGAATTATAGAAAAGAATGATTCTATAATAACTCTATGACTAATAATAATAATTATGTGAAAGTAAATTAATATTTAATTATATACATTCTATAAATTTAATTTAAAACATTATCCATTAGGTATTCATAAAATAAAATTTTAAGTAGAAACATTATATATTTCAAAATTGTTTTTTTAAAAACACATTATTAAATCTGTAAATTAAAATTTAATAAAAACCAATATGGAGAAGATAAAAAGTAATTAATCCATTAAAATATCACTTATTTAACTTTAATAAATATTCCAAATATAATGGTACTTTTATTAAACATAATTTAATTAAAATAAAATACTTTTTTACCAAAATCATTATGTTTCACTATTCAACAAAAAATCACATTTTTGGATAAAATCCCAAAATATCACCAAAAGTATATTTTGATATTCCACATCAATAAAATATATTTTATATATAAAAATAATTTTTTAAATTTATTTAATTAATATTATTAAAATTGTGTTCCATATAAGAGAAAAACTTTTATTTTGAAGAAAAAATAAAATTTTAAATGTAAAATTAAATTTATTTTAATATCATGTTTTGAAAATACAGAGGAAAAAATTTAATCATTATAATGAAATTAATTATTTAAAAAATTTATTAATATAATCCAAAAATATTTTATTCATTAATTTATTGGTATAGAACACTCTTCTATGCATTTTAATATTTTTTAATAATTATTTCCTTTTATTTTCAAATGGGTTTTGTTTTAATTTCTAATTTTTTGGTCACCAAAGAATATGTGTAAATAATATTTTCTTAATTTAGTTAATAATTTTCAGAAATTCGGTTCTAATGGACATTTATACCGTTAATATTTATGTTGTGCCATTTATGTTTGGTTTTGCGTGTTGAATAATCTATCAAACATAAAAATCTCAAGGTTGTGTGTAGCATAAGCTAAACTAAGTATTGTGTGTCATGAAATAAAACATAGTATTTCATGTCCTTAATGGTATCAATACATTTTTATTCATAAAAATATTAGGTTGTTACGAATATAATACTTGTTTGTTGTATTTAACATTATTATTAATTTATTCGTGATGATGGAATTTTTAATTCAAATTACATTTTCAAGGGGTTTCATTTTGGATGTTACAAAAAATGATATAATTTATTTTAAAATCCCTTTTTTGGGAATGAAATTGTTTTTATTAATGGAAAAATATTATATATCCTTCATAAATGTTAACTAATTTCTATTCCTCTAGATATATAAATTTTTTTTTGGTTTTCTTCCAAATTATCCCCATATTTGTAACTAGAATCATGAAAATATCGTTTAAATGAAAAGATAAAATTGTTTCACCTCTGATTGGGTTTATTTTTCATTCATTTCAATATTTTTCAAAGAAAAAATGTCCATTCCCTTTACCCAATGTAAGATTAATGTTATTCTTTAGTTTTTAAATGGTTTTAATGGCATTCTTTTATGGTTTTCCAAAATGGTCATTTTCGACTTTCATTACAAAAAATAATATAGATTGTTTTTAAACATATATTGCCTTAATTGTTTTTCCCACCACAATAAATATTTTATTATCTTAGATTCTTTTAATATTATTTAATTCTTTTAAAAATACATTTGTTTAATTAATGTTTATATTAATGTTTCACTTATATTTACATTATTTTTCTTAAGGACATGATTTCATTAAAAAACCTATATTTTTTATGAAGAAATGGATGCCATTGATCTCTTATTAATTGTGTGGTCACTAGATTATCTTGAAAATTGTATTTATTTAGATCATTGGACATTTAATTTCATTTAAATATCCAAATGTGTTATATAATTTTTATGATTGTTTCCTAAAATGTATAACATTTCTACATGTAGTGTTTAAATTGAAATTTATTTGATTTATTGGAGAAATAATAATTTTTTGTATTATTATTTCAATATATACATTTTTTATAAGGAATATTATTTATGGATTAAATTTATAATTTAATACATTAGGAATTAATTGGAAATTCATTGATGAATGGTGCTCTGAATTATATATCCCCTCGATACATCAATAATTATCACGAGAAAAAAAAGATTGCTAGTATTATTAAATGGGTTTTCTTCATGCATACCTATAGATTAAACATTATTTATTCAAGGTATTAATTGTTAATAAGTCATGATTTATGAGACCAAGATGTCTAATATTAATTATTTACTTCCTTGAGAATTTTTTTATTATTATCCATGATATTATATAAATCTTATAATCCAGGGATGTATTTCATTCTCATGTTATTGATTAAATATTGAGTATTTCTAGTTATCTACCTTTTTATAATGATTATATCTTATTTAATCATTATATATTATTCTATACTTAACCCTTATTGAATACTTGAGATCATCTTTATTTTTTTATTTTTCTAATGATATGAAGAATAAAACATTGAATGAGTTTTGAGGATGATGTAAATTATCTTTTTTATTTTGTATATTTTATTTCCAATGTATTATGCAGTTATTTATGTATCTTTTTGTTCAATACTACAGAACAGACTGGTCCTTTTGTATGTGTTCCATTAAATGTTATACTAAATTAATAGATTTTACACCAGTACTAAGTTAATAGATTAAGTGATTCTATAGTTGGTATCAGAATAAGTTTAGTAGAAACCTATTGAGTTGGATTTAGGAATACATAAATTATGAAAAAAAACTTACGAAAACATTTGGAAAAAATTACAAGTATAATATAACACACTAATTCTTTGATGATGTATAGATTATGTGGTTTTTCTATGACTACTTTTATGCCTATTGTAACGCCCTGAACTCAAAAGACAGTCAATAGTGCCCTGATCCTAGTTGGCTACATGGCTTCAAGCGCATATCCCAAAATGCCAGTGGATGCCAACTGTAAGTGAGGGCCTAAGTGAGTCATTTGGGAGACTATTCCCTCATTATTAGAGTATATCACATCATATGACAAACACATTCAATATTCTAAGAAAATAAAAAAAAATACAACAGTTAAAATAGTAAAACAATAAAAGAATATATAACAATCCAAAAGTGTCTCATATACAATGATGTAGTAGGTAATTGTTTCTAGAATGTATCCAATGAAGGTACATGGTATAAAAAATTGGTACATGTATTCAAAATAACAAAATACCATAAAGTTCTAATAGCATTGCAATCCACAGTTCCGCTTCAGGCCTACCTGCTCCAAATACATGATCAATAACCAATGTTATGGAACTTTCCCATATTATCACCTACAAATATATAATTTGTTTGGGTCACCAAAGAGTACCATATGAGGTGTTAGATAAGCATTTTAGTAGGTAACCATACAGAATTCTATACAGTTCTATGAAGCACGATGCAATATTCTAAACAAGTGTAAGTAATAAGTACTCTAAGTGTTAATTCCCATGGAATGTATCTATTAAAGAAAGTAAAATAAAATAGTCTTTCAAGGAATCCTACACTATGTAATATTGCCTTACTATACATCCACCCATACCCTTCCCACATGACATTATCATATAATGAGACCATAACAAAAAACCATGACCTTGTCATACAACCACAGACTTATGTCCCACGGTCATACCAAATAATAAAGTGTAGACCATGAATGGAAGAATCCAAGGTGTAGAATATCAAGGCATCCTCATCATGTACCATGAGCATCTCGATGGAAACTCGATATAGGAACCGGTTGGAGTCTTACGGGTATGTGTACCCACATGTCCTACATGATTCCAAGAAATATATATCCAAGGGCTAGAACAGCCATAGAATCCCACGGAATCAAGACTCAAGGCGCATACTTATCTAATGTGTCCACTACCTCATTCCATATCTATGTAGATCCATCCATGGAATCTATAAAACATCCACTATTTAATATAATTAAAAAATTTCCCAACCACATGAGTCGACATAATCATACAAATATTTACATTCAAATTCATTCAATGAGTTTACACATTCAATTTAATGAGTAAATCTATGGAGTATTCCTGCTCGTGTATTTCAATTCCATTTAATCAAGTTACAAGGGTATACATACCCATTTAGCACAAATGACACCATAAAACATCACACAGGTATACCCGCCCATGTATTACAATTACCAATAGAAAAATATTTAAGAAAATCAAAAAATGAATAGTGAGTATACCCACTAATTTAATAAATAAAATTCAATTATTTAATCTAGCTAGGCATGTAATTTTTCAATAGAAACTTAAAAGGAGTCATGATATCTCTTATTCATGTAATTCAGCCTCATTTAAGAAAAACAATGATTCCGTAAACGAAGAAAACATTAAATCACACCCCTTATATAGTTCATCAATGGTGTAAAACAAAACAAAGGCGTGACACAACCTACGAAGGGCTCTGGTTGGCGAAAAAACCACCAATGCATATCACATATCCAATAGGTATCCATAATAGGTCCTATGTAGCCTATTTCATTTTTACATTTATATTTCTGGCTTACGATGAAAATATAGACTTGAGAAAAAATATTTAAATAGCTCTATAAATCATTAAAAGTAGAATGATAAGTAAAAACCACATACCTTATATTGGTATAGGAGTTCTCATCCTGCATCAAGTCTTCATTTTCCACAATTTAGGAGAAATCTAAAGAATAGATAATGATTGAGAAATATGGGCTTATGAACCTAAATCCAAAAAGCACAGATTTTATTCCTAAAAATCAAGAAAGTATAAAAAAATGAATTACTAATATGATTATAACGTGACTGATGGTGTATGAATTGGAGTCTAGATCTGCAACCAGGAGAAATGCCTAACTTAAGGCCTCAACAGGTCTTCCTTCATGTGAAAGAGAGAAGAGGTGAGATTTTATTTCAAAAGTAGATTATACTGCCTCTATTATTGAGAACCCTTTTTGGGAATTTACACAAAGAGTATTTTCCTTTCATGTTATCAAATGCTTTATTTCCTTTACTAGGGAAAAAAATTACTCATCATGAAAGTTCCAGGATAGACCATTACACATCCTGTAATTGGAATGTATCCATTAGAAAACCATCATGCCTCTTTATTCACAAAAATATATCAACTAGCCCATTGAATGACTTAGCTTCAAAGACAAAAATGGAATTAGCAAGAGTTTAACGAGAAACTTAAATGATCATTACCTTTATAAAAACATGGGATCATACATTCTTCCCTATTAAAGTAATTAATCTTAAAATTTACCTATAAAGGGAGGTCATGATTTGTCTGAAAACAACCCTAGCCACTGAGCACATACGTTGTCCTCCCGGTCTCATGTTTCATCTTGTAAACGGTCATGATTCCATATCACCCATACTGGTGAAACTGACTGGAATAAAAGAAACATTGTTCTCCTATCAATGATAAGAATTAGATAATTCTGAAAGGATTCATTAACCTATTGACCGACCTCTTTAGGATGAAAAGTGTGAGATGTGTCTGAATGATAGCAACATATCCAAGATAAAAGGAAGATGTCATTCATGGATCAGTATGTCTGAGGTAATTGTAACTGATAGGCTACTGACCAAACTCTCTATAGAATCATAAATGGACCAACATATCTTGATGATATAATACCATAACTCATGATTCATCTACGACGCAACATTCATAAAATATGTAAAATTTCCCAATCTCCAACATCGAACACCGGAGGTCATATACAGCGATTAGAAAAATATTTCTAATGAGACTGTGCAATAGAAATATACTTCTAAATCAATTTTAACTTCTCCAATATCTCCATTATGAGATGTACTCCAAGTTAATATGCCTCAACTTCCTCTTACAATAATATGGGTGATCTGGATGACCTATCATACAAAGCCTCATATGGTTCTATTTGTATCATCGCCTAATAACTATTATTATTGGAAAAATCACCCAAGGGAATTTTTCTCTCCCAACAGCCCCAAAAATCTGGGATGCATGCTCTCAGCATGTCCTCTAGCACTTGTATCATTAATTATGACTAGACATCAATCTCAGGGTGGTTTGTTATTCTAAAAATCACATTTGTACCCTCTAGCCTTTGAAAACTCTACTAGAAATGATATGTAAATAAGGTGTCTCCATATGAAATGATAGTATGTGGGACCCCGTGAAGCCCTACTATCCCATAGATATATGGATTTCTAAGCTCATCAACACTAAATTTATCCTTGATTGGAAATAAATGAGAAACTTTCACAAGACTATCAACAAAAACCCACAGAACATCGTTACCTCAAGGAGACATCGGTAAATTGGTCATTAAATCCATCATAAAATCATCACATTACCAGTCTAAATAGGTAACTAAAATAAAAGTACAATTGGACATTGATGTTCCACTAACACCTTCTAATAGGTGGAACACCTCGTAACCATACTAGCTACCACTATATTAATACTCAGACACGAGTACTGACGATGCAAGTCACGGTACGTCATGGTGAATTTGGGATGCACAACCCGTAAAAAGCATGAAACTCCCACATGATCTCCTTTAATATATGAACTGGAATCCAGACACATCCAGGGAAATGTAGAATCTCATCAATGCCAAAAATCCCACTTGGAGGATGGTCCCCACCTTTCACTCTATCTCATAGGACTATGCCCTCCAAATCTGAATGTTGTCCCATCTTTACTCTATCCAGCAGGGTAGAGTTCATAGCTAAGGATGGCAGTTATGTCTATCCCTTTCTATCATGTACCTCCAGACACATCTCAGAGAACAATTCCATAAGCAACGACTCGCTACTATCCTACTGCACTACCGGTATCTGAGTCATCCTACTCAGTGCATTAGCCACTACATTCCCTTTAACAGATGTGTAGCAAAGCTCGAAAAAAATATTGTAGGTATGCCACCCACCTAAACATCCTCATATTCAAATTACACTAAGTACATATATAAAAGGGGATTCATATTATGCCTATTACACTACCAAACACTCTACCTGTAAATAGTGTCTCCAATAGCGTAAATCATGAACAACTATATCTACCTCAAGATCTTGTGTTGGGTAATTACTCTAGTGTGTCCACAACTGCCGAGAACTAAATGACATGACTCTCTCGCTCTAAATCAACACTACTCTCATAACAATACTAGGTGACTCACAATACATAGTGTAACTTCTTCCCTATTCAAGAAGCATCAGCACTGTTGCTGATGTTAACCATTCATTCAGCTACTAAAATGATATCTTATAAGAGTTTTTCCATAAAAAATTCACACCCATATTAGTGAATCCCATCAATGTAATTTCTAAATATGATAAGAATTGTATCAAACACCGATATTGACCAACTAACCCCAAAAAACACCATATATAAAAACATTCTATGGATGTTCCTAGGAAACTACAGCTCTCACCTTCTCTGGGTCGACTGATACTCGTGTCTATGAGATGACATGTCCTATGAAGTGAATCTGATCAATAAAAAAGTGGTAATTTGTTATCCTAGAAAATAACTTATTCTCTCCTAGTGTATTCAAAATGATCTCAATATGGTTAGAAAAATCATGTTGATTGTGTGAATAAACCAATATGTCATCAGTGAAAACCATCAAAAAATAATTCAAGTAAGGATTGAACACCCAGTTCATTAGCACCATGAAAATGTCAGTGCATTCATGAGACCTAACAAAATAACCAAATAATCATATAGACCATAAATAATAAGAAATGTTATAAGGGGTATGTCTATAGGTTAAAAATGTACTTGATGATATCCAGACCTCCAAAAAAAATTCAAGAACACTTAGACTCCTCAATGTTGATCAAATAGGTCAACTATCCATGGGAAGAGATATCAGTTCTTAACCGTCATCTGGTTCAGCTCCAATAAATCACACCTAGACTTAGGGTTTCATCAACCTTTTTCATAAAAAGGCTTTGAAACCCACTAGAGAAGATTGGGCTCAGATAAACCACTTCGCCTCTAAATCCTCTAGCTTCCGCTTGAGCTCCTGCAACTCCATCATAACCATCAGATAAGGATGAATGGATATAGATGCATCTCCGAGAACATGTTTGATGTTAAACTAATCCAATACTTAAAGAGTTAAACAATAAAAGTCTCCTAAAACACGTCCATGAATAAATCAACCACTAGAGGAATATTATATAGACTCACTGCATCATCATCTAGAAACAAACTAGCAATATAGGATGTCATCTCACCTATCCCAAGATGATCGAGTCTAGCTCCACTCGCTAGCACATCCCATTAACCATTGCGAGTAAACACTACACCCTATGGTGATGTAAAAGTCACCCTCAATGGATAGTAGTCAATATAATCTTGATAATATACTAACCATTACATCCTAAAAATTACATCAAATCAAATCATCCTGAGGATATAAAGATCAAATATGAAGTCACACCCACCAACCATAAGGGGGAACTCCATACACTGGCGCACTTCATCCATTTTGATTCACAGCGATGTGTCTAGCATCCAAACTCCATCAAAATACTACAAAACAAGCCTAATGATTTTTACCGCATTTGACTATATGAAACTATGAGATGTACCAGTATTAAAGAGGGAAGATGCTATAATATAGGCTATTAAAATCATACCTCTCACCATATACATTTTGGAACCCTGTCCATTGGGGGTAGCCTATACATAATAGATATGCCTTGTACCATGTCCTTGTAACACCTCCTCAATGTTTAAAGTAGGTACACACTAATTATTAATTGTAACGGGTGTCTAGATACCCCTAACATGATAAATACTTCCTCAGACTGATTGGCATGCACTGCTTTATCTCTCTACCAAACACATAGCTGAGGAACCTTCTCCAAAACTTGATATCATATATGACCTCTACCACTCATAGTTATAGGTATGGTCATACAAAAGTGTTGCATGTGTCCAATCATTCCCCATGATCAGCACTCAATTGGTTCATAGTCATAATGACTCTTCATCTAGTCTCGCCATCCATACTGGTGACAAAACACTAGGCTACCTACAATCATTGATTGATTGGTGAAAATATTATGGGAAGCCTCTAAATAGTGCTTCTAACTTTATTATGTAGAACCAATAGGTTGATAATTATTACTTCCTTGATCTATGCCCTTATATTCCCATTAGGTCCTAATCTTTAATCATGAGGTGATTCCAAATCTCAATAATAGATGTCAATCAAAACACCTTAACATAATAATTGATAGCATATTAGAGACCTAACTCAAAGTTTCTCTATCTCAACTTCTCATTAGAAATGTACATTAGTGAGAAACACTACAAATTTTTATTGTTTTATGAGTACTCAATAACCATCATGAAGCCCTCATCATATTCATGAACTCACTATCCCACTTTGCCTGTAGTGTCTCGGTGTAAAATTAATCCTAAAACCAGGTCTGCAAATTAGTATAACACATATCTCACTTCCCATAATTCTTGTTCACAACATCCCACCAATTATTTCCTCTCCATGTATCATATAAGTGGCAACCATGATCCTCCTCTCAGGCGGCATCTCCAGAAGCTCTAAAATATCTAATGTGGTATCAATCCATAGCTCATCATCCTTTAGACCACCATACCGCATGAACATGGTAGGATTATTTTGTTGGAACACCCATGTCATCTCATCCATAGTCATGGAACGATTAAGTGATCCTATAAGTGTATTCATATAGTGAAATAACTCATCAATAGGTTGTTCCTCAGCACCTATTTTCGAACCAATCTGTGGTTTTTCAGCTGACACTAAAGCGGGCTCTACAATTAATCCACATCCACCTCCCCTAAAGCATGGTCATCACCTCCCTCACAACATACCACTAGAGGTAATCATTATGGCATGCCTCTATAATTCTAAACACATTCCATACAAATTAGAAATGTAAAATTCAAACCTAAAAAGAATATAACATGTAAAAACCATCCTAAAACTAAGTCATAACCCACAACATGTTCCTAATTCCATAATAATATTAGGAACATCCCTAACAAAACAAGAAACACTACCGCTTACCAAGGTCAAAAATTTGGGCCTACACCAAGTGTCTATTTTCCAATTCATTTTCATTTAACATTCATTATTTAACATGATTTAACTGATGGTATACCAAGTTTAAGTCCATTAGGACCCATAACACCTCATGAACCAACATTTTATGAGCATATAATACAAACACATAAAATTCACTTTATGAATTGAATTCGAAATCTACATCATTTTCCATTTCATAAGGTGCCATACACCTTATGAATTGAAAGATAATGCCACTCAAATATCCTCTTCACATGGTATATCATAATAGTAGGAACAACTATCACTAACATATCACAATAAAACATGTTAGAAAATACATCCAAAATATCAGGGAATAATGCATGACATTTGATTTATAAAAAGTTACTTTATGATGAATTATATGTCATTCCCTCTTTCCATCAGGCTGTTACAAAATAGAACCCAATAATATCTATATTAATTGAATAAATCATGCGAGTCACCCAATGGTGAGATAAAATAATCTATAGTATTCAAAACTATAAATTAAAATTTTATTTTGGATAATTTAGACATTCCATGTAAATGGGTTAACTACGCTCGAGAATAGCTCATTTCCAAATTTAACCTTTTTTCTATACCAATATATTATCCCAAAATAGTGAATCAAACTAGATAAGAATCATATGATACCACTTTGTAACATCTCCATCCTATATGCCACTCAAAAGTGCCCCAATATGTGTTGGATACATGGATTAAAAAACATCTCTCCAAATCCCAGAGGTTGCTAAATAGTCGGGATGGACTTGGTGAGCCATTGGGGAGACTATTCCCTCATTACCGGAGTATATTACAGTTGATTTCAAACACATTCAATAGCGGAAAAAGTTTCAAAAAGTAGATATTAGTTAAAATAGACATGAAATACATAAATATATAACAAGCCATATGTTTCTCATATGTAATGATGCATATAGTACATGTGACTAGAATTCAGCTAAAGAAGGTACATGGATGGAAATGATGGTAGATGTATCCAAAATGAAAAAATTCCAAAAAGTGAACATAGAATCGCAAGCCTCATCTTTTTACAATTCTCCCTTACTCCAAATCCATGAAAAAAATAGTGTTAGAGTGTTTCCCCATATTATCAGCTATAACCATATAATCTATTTGGGTCACCATGCTATCCCAAATAGGGTGTGAGATGAAAATACTAGTTGGTAACCACCCTAAAGTCTATACAATTATAAGAAACATGATATAATATGTTGAACACGTGTAAGTAGTAGTAATATAAGTGTGAATTCCCATGAAATATGTCTAATATAATAAGTAAAACCAAGTAGACTTTCAATTCTCTCTATAATAAGAGTTATCTCCTAACATGGGAGCTATCAGAAATGTAAACAAGAAACATAGACCTATCGTACATCCACCCATAACATATCATCAAAGCCTTACCGTATAAGGAAATAACATCAGAAAACCACAACCATTCCGTACAACCACATTCATCAATCACATGACCATTCTATATAAAACTGTTTAGACCAAATAGGTCTGGATACCAGTTGTAGTAGACCAAGGAATCCTCATCGGTTCCCAGGAGTATCTCAAAGGAATCTCAGTATAGAAACATGTTGGAGTCCTAGGTTATTTTGTACCACCGTGTACTGTGTGATTCCATGAAAGTCGAATCCAATGGGTAGCAAAGCCAAAGCCATCCTACAGAATCCAACCCATAGAGAATAAATAGGAAAGGTATACACTAAAGCATTCCATATCCATAGAGATCCTCTAATGGAATCATTTAAAACAACATCCATTTCATAACATTTAATAATTTCTCTAACCAAAAGACTCTACCCACTCACAAATACATTTACATTCCACTTCATTCAATGAGTTTACCAACTCATTTAAACCCTTAAATCTCATGAGTATACCCACCCATGTACTCTACTTCCACTTAATCAAGTCTCATGGGAATACCCTCCCATTTACCATAAATATCCATTTATCACATCACACAGCTATACCAACACATGTATCACATTTACCAAAAAAACATTTAAGAAAATATCAAAAAAAAGCAATGATTGTACCCACTCATTTAACATATTAAATTATAGAATTTAATAATGTTGGGTGTGGAATATTATTATAACACAATACAAGGAGGTAAAACATATCCAATACATGTAATTCATCCTCATTTAAGCACAATTGTTCTTCCTTTAAATATGAAAACTCAAAATCAAACCCCTTATGTTTTCTATCAATGGTAAGAAACAAAAAAAAGAATTGAACAACCCATGGTTGGCCTCCGGTTGGTTAAACAATCACCAATTCATCTCAAAAAATCCTAAGGGAATCCCTAATAGGTCCATATTTTCCTATTTTAGTTTAATATCTCAATTCCAGGCCCACTCCAAAATGTCTGGTGGGCGGTAAAAGGACTAATAGCATTATAAAGCATTAAAAGGTGAAAGGAAAGTATAGATCACCTCCCTTATCTCATAAGGGCATTTCTCAATCATTATAATTTCTCGATTCACCCCATTTTAGGATAAATCTAATGAATAGAAAAAAGAAAGAAAAATTAGGGCCAACGATCCAAAATCCAAACAGTGTACTCGTTCTTCCAAAGAATCAAAAATGGATAAAAAGGGGTCATAGACATAAAAATGTGGTTACCATGTGACCAACTGTGAAAGAAACAGAATCAAGATCTGCAACAAGGAGTAAATCCAACCTTTATGACTCAAATGGGTTTCCTATGTGTAAAAGTGAGGAGTACTAAACTTTTATTACAAAAATAGACGCTCATGACTTTATTTTTAAGAAATTTTATTTCGGAAACTACACAAAGTGTTATTTCATTTCATGTCATGTAATAGATTGTTCTTTCTTCCTGGGAAAAAACCATTACACCACCTGAATGTTCCTGACCAAACCATTCTACATAAAATAATCATATTACATGTTGTGTAATTGGAATTCATCTAGTACACAACCTTCCTTCATATTTATTCATAAAAACAACTGAACCATCCAATGGTCTATCTTAGGATCTAATCAAAAAGGGAAGTAAAAAAAATTTAACTAGAAATGTAAAGGATATGTAACATAAAAATCCCAAGATCTTACATTTAGATATAATAAGTGGATGATTTTTTGAAGATATTCATATAAATTAATAACAAAAAAAAAGTGATGTTCAGTTATATCTCAACCATTAGTCTAGTGCATGGTGAATTTTTTTTTACAGAACACTTAGTTGGACACACCCAATAGATATGCTTGCATTAACTCGTAATTTATTTACAAACCATTATAATAAATGATATGAAAAATCATATGTAGACCTATAATATTACATATTAATTTCTGATAAACTAAATGTGGGATTGGTTGAGAAGTATAAGTTTGATCATAATTTAAAATGTTGGATACCATTTATTAGGTTTCATGTGAGGGGAGTGTAAGATGATTATGGATATTTTGGGATAATTTTATGGGAACATAACCCTAGGGTCAAGTATTTGTCTTTTTGAATTGTGTATTTGATGAATTGTGATTAAATATATTATTGAGTTTTGTTTAACGGTATTGATAACATTTATTATTAGCATGATCTACAATTTTTGAGTAATTTTTGTTAATTAGGATAAAAATTGTAACTATATTATGGGAATATTTGATTTATCATGTAAATAAATATTTCATTTAAAAGAGAGTTATGTTTTTCATAATATTTTATAGAAAACATGTGGTTGAGGGAGAGATAACCCTTAATATGTTCCATATACTGAGACAATAATATCTAATCAAGATATTGAGAGGATTGATATTGATAAAATAAATGGGATATTATTGGGGACCTTGAAACTGATTAGTCTTTTGATGAAAAAATATTTTATGTTATTTTGATGGAGTTTACTCTAATTTTGGATTTTTGGAATAAATTTAGTATGCCATTCATTTATTTAAGGAATAAAGAGGCGGATAATTTTTGGAATTATGTATGTTTCATTTAGGCAGTACGGTGAATCATTTTCCTATAGTTTTTATGTAGAATATATAGTTATTGTATTTCAATATTTGGTATGTGAAATTTTATTTTCAAATTAATCTTATGTTCATTTTATAAATCTAGTTACCCTTATAATTTTTTTATTTTAAATTTGGACAGATATATTTCAGAGGAGTATTAAGGAATACTATTTGTGAAATTTATTATGTTCGACATTTGGGGTTATTTTTGAGTTTTTAGAGATTAATGTATTATATATATTTATATGTTCTAACCATATTTAGTTTTTTAATATATTTAGTGAAATAAATAATGAATATTAATTATTTTATGGATCTTATGATCCGTTAAAATATAAATTTATTACATTATTCATTTCACATTCATCTTAAATAATTTTTTCCATGATATAAGAGATATTGTGTAAATAGATTAAATCAAAACCAATGGAAAAAATTGTGATTATGAAATTGATGGAAATAAAGTAAAATTTCTTATATTCTTTATCATGTCATTAAATTAATCTTTCAATATTAGGTAAAGTTCCTTAAAAAAGTTATATTTTACCTTTATTTCTTTTTAATTAGTTGTTTCTTAGACCATTATAGTTTTATGGTTTGGTGGTCGTTAACTTTCTCATGAACAATTTTTCTATCCCTCATTATTAGTATTTAATATTATTTGTCTCATCTATTTATATATTTTAAATTAACACAAATGTTTTTTTATCTGGGTACCTAAATATGATTTATTTTTGGTAAACATTGTATTTCCCATATTCCATTTTCAAAGAGGTTTCACTATCCCTCTATGTGATATGGGTTTTTTAAAAGGAATTTAAAAATAATATATAATTTATTAACAGAATAAAATTTTGATGGATTAATTTATTTGAGGGGGTAGAATGTAACACCCTCAAAGATTTGACTTCTATTCTCTATAACATACTTAACATGGAACAACAAGCATTAAGAGAACCATGATATATAATTAAAATTTTATAATTTGATATAACCATTATCACCTTATCATTGGATTAGAAGGAAAAAAATAAATAACCATATCATAAAAAATATGTATAAATGGTTTATGTTATTTATATATCAATTATAAAATGGTACTCAATTTTAACAAGGATATTTTTTAATTATGAAGTATGTTTTCTTCAAAAATGGGTTTTATTAAATTTTTTGTTGTGAAATTATAATTAATATTTACTAATTTTAATAATTTTATTTTATAAAATGAACAATGTTTTTTGAATCCTAATATCATAACTAGAATGGGTAAAAATTGTGGTATTTTTCTGAAAAAATATATTTTTTAATTAATAATGTAAAAAATTATTTTTCAAATAATTGAAATTCGATTCCTTAAATTAAATATTTTGATAGGAACATTATATATTGTAATTTTTTATAAAGTAATAGATGACTCATTTTATTTAGAATAATATAATTTGACACAGAAATATTAAATATTTTGATAAAATTAAATTGAGGCTTAAAACACCTTGGTCTAAATATCATTTTTAACTAAATTATATACATTTATATTAATATTAATTTATATCCCTTCATGAAAATAAATCTACAAAAATATATTTCATATTTTGATTGGGAAAATTTGATTTTGGAAAATTATACCCTTTTGTTTTTCAGATTTTTGAATAACAATCATGTTAAAATTTATTACAATGGTAAAGGGTATATTAGGTAATTAGTTTTAAAATGAATGTCAAAAGGAATTAAAAATATCCCCAACACATTCTTGTATTTCATTGGATGGGATAAATTTGTACATTGTTATCCCAAATTCTAATATGTAGTATTTTGGATCCATTTGAACTTTCCAATGACCTTTATAATATTTTAATTAATGAAATATCCAAAATGTACATCTCTTGCACCTGATTTCATTTATATGTTCACATAAAGATAAGAATATTTTATAAATTAATATAATGGTTTATATTGATCATAAATTTTTTATTTTTATATGGTATTTATTTTTTATTTTTAGTTAAAGAATAATTCACCTAAATTCTTATGAAACATCAACTAAATATTTATTCAATTAATAGAAACATATAATAAAAAATAGTTTAAATAATTACATTAATGATATTTTATTAAAATAATACTTTCTTAAATAGTTTAAAATTCATTAATATTTTAAACATTGAAAACAAGGATAATATTTGGCCTTTAATTTCATCAATTTTCCCTTTTTTACAAATTATAATATTATGGTAACACTCGTTACCAATAAAGGGATGAAACCATTTATATTATGGTAATTTTTAAAATGGACAAGAGTGCGTTAGAACCTAGAGATAAGGGTGAAAAAATCAACTAAACGTGACAAAAAAGTTATGGTTATATTTCAACTTATAATTATATTAAATTGAAAAAAATCAATTTTCCCTTTGGTTGAAATTTAGTTTCTATTAATGTAATACATTAGGTAATTTTGAGTATTCACCTCTCCTCACTTGTAAAAGGACACACCTTCTCTATTTTATTTACATTACCTTATACAACATATATCAACCAAACCCAAATCATTTCTCATATAAACAACTTTATCAGTGTTCAAGAGGTGGTTTCGTTTTCAAAAGACCAACCCTATGTTCAATAATAGTATATCTAAATGAGGTCTACAAACAAAGAGGTTATTGTATTTAATAACACATTCAAATTTATTTATTATTCTATATACACTAAATGTAATGACCCAAAGTTTTATCAATTAAAATTCTCTTCTTATAATTATTTCTTATACTATAATCACATAAGATTACTTTTAGAACACAATAAAAACATTATAAAGGAAGAATATGTGAAATAAAAGGTATCGTTTGAAATTATGGATCATATAGAAATAGTAACTTGAACTTGGTAATAGTAATGTGTCCCTTAGGAATAGTAATCCAACCAATGTAATATCAACCTCTCTAATTAAATTTTAAATAAAATTTATAATTTTATAAGTGACTATATGGTATAATTATAACATTGCATAAGAAAATAAATATTTTTAAAAAATATTAATAAAGTCTTGGTATTTATATAATTATAAAATATTTAATTAAAATTTTATGATTAATTTAATAATTTAAAAAAATTAGTTCCCTGAAATTTATTGATAAATTAATATTTTTATCCTATGATAATTTTATGTGACCTTAAGTAATTTTTCAATGTGTTTGAATAGAAGCTTTAAATTTAAAATTTCTAATTTTCAAGTAAACTATGATTTTAATTAAATATTAAATTAACAAGATTGATAAAAAAATTTGATAAAATTAATTCATTTTTGGATTCTACACACCAAGAATTGGTTATTGTGATGTTTTTGTAATTTCCTAAAATACTTCAATATTCAGGTAAATAGTAAAAATATAGTTTATCACATGACTAGTATTTCATAAATTGCATAATTCATGAGGTAATGATGAAATAAATATTCTAAAATATTATATTCATCCATGATATATTTGATTTCATAAATGGATCCTTAAAATACAATAAAATCAATTTCCAAACATAAAAAAACATTCCAAAACCTAAAGTCAGAAATTGATTCCTTAAAAGTAATTCTCTCTTTCTTCTCACTTTCCTTTTAATAAATTAATGAATTCAAATTATAATGAGGATTAAATGTAAAAATCTATTATTACATGTCTAACATTTGATGTATTATTTTATTTAATTTTTTATTCTACAACCCCCTCCTCAAATATAAATAATCATTCTCCCTCCCCTTTGAAAAAAATCACACTTATCCATTTCTAGGCCAAATCACTAAAAAAAATTCTCCCTCTAAAGCCTATTAGAATACATAAGGTCTTTCATGATCCATCTAACTCCAATCACCAATGAAGTTATAGTTTCATGCAAGAGGATCTACAACAATGAGAGATTAAGACACTATTAAATTTTCTATCTTTTCTTCCACTTTTTTCATTTACCCTATCCCTTTGAAAAACATATAATAAAAATTTGATTATATAGTAAGTTAACATTATAATAATGATGTTAGATAACAATAATATTCGGATTAATTAAAAATATAAATGGCATACATCCCTTTTCCCACACTATTACAACGTCCCATTAATGGTCGTTTAACCATCTACGAAGATGTATCCATAATAATTATTATAAACATCTTCCTACATGGACAATTTAAATTATATATATTATATTAATATCAAATTATATGTATTCTATAATTCAATAAATAATTATAATAATTTAATAATTACATTTAAAAAATATTGAAATAGTCTCAAGATAGTAAATTTTTAAGTAAAATATGATATCAAAATGCTTCAAATTCATCAATGACATTTTTGAAATAAAATTAAATAAATATAATTGATAAATATTTTTATTAAATGATTATAATTAACTTTTATATCAATATTTAAATAAAAATTAAATTTTTACACAGGAGGAATACAAGATATGAAATGAAGTATAAATTAAGGCAAGGGATCCTAATCATTTATCTTTTATTCATGATTTTCTTCTTTGTTATGCAAGTTTAATTGTGATCCCTAATTATGGAGTATTATTTCTCATGTAATGCACCGACCCCAGTTACCCAAAGTTGGTGCTTTATTACATAACATTGGCATGATTACAAGGAATCATGTCCTGAAAGACCGATCAGTAAAGCAGTTTTGGAAAATAGATTACAGACATGAACGTTACATTACACTTTATAACATACAACAAAAATAATACTTTGAGAATGCCGTTGTTCCCTTAGCTTGTCCATGCATCGCAAACAAAAAACACTTCTTGGGATCCTGGGAAAATAAAACATAAGAAAGGGGTGAGATTACATGCTCAGTAAGGGTAAACAATTTAATGGAAGCTGTAATCCATTAAGGATAAATTTTTAATAAAACAACAACCTTTTAAACATAAACATGAACATAATATGGAAAAAATAAATCAAACATTTCCATATAAACATGCACATGGGTATTCTACTAGTCAAATAATCACATGTAATAACTAATTTCATAATGAGGGAATGTTTAATACCAGACTTTATTACCTTTGTCAAGGCCTCATGCCAGGACCTATGGGCTAAATATAACTGGACCTAAACCTGGAGATCCTCTGAAATCGGACTCCATCCCAGAGACCATCAGTAATTGGACCCCAACATGAAAAGCTTCTGGGACTAGACTCCAACCCAGAGGGTCTGTTGTAATGAGACTCCATCCCGGAGGGTCTGCTATAACCGGACTCCAACCCAGAGGGCTTACTTTTACCCATCCCCAACCCGAAAATTAATAGTCTAATACATTCATCTTATGAAAAGGTTGAAATATAATATAAACAATCATATCAAAACTAGTGTATCAAATGTCAATATTTTTACCATAAACCATGAACGGTATAAAAAACACACATCCATAGTCAAACATATCACACAAAATTAAATAAAATATATAATATTTTTATCATAATAAATCAAAAAAATTTAAAATCTATTAAAGTATATTGATATAGCTGAAAATGATCAGTAAAATGCTTTGAACAAAATACCCCCTTTTCAAGAAATCGTTTAAAATTCTAAAAATTTATAAAGGTATTCATTTAAAAGGGATTTTTGAATCAATTTTTCCAATACAACATTGAAACATTTTAATATAATTATCATTTCAAAACATTCATGTCCATATAAATAAATTCTTAAAATCATTTTGAAAACAAGGAAATTAATTAAAATGGTTTAGAAAGATAAATCTTTAAAACATTTAAAATTATGATCTTGTTTAACAGACCCTCCCATAAAACCTTATTAGATTCTGTTTGAAATAATTTTTATAAAATATGGGTATTATGATATGTATGTCCCAAAAAATGCTTACACATGAACAATCTCAGATAATAATGAGATTGAGGAAATAACCCTTACCTCATTGTAATCAATCGAGTCGCATGAACAATAGTCAATAACCACCAAATGAACCAAAAAAATATCATGAATATAAATAGAATCATGATAATATATATAAAATGGAAGTAAAAAATACAAAAAATGTTATCAATAAGTGGTGAACAATGGAAATATCGCTGAATTAAAAGTGAGATAAGAAACCTCTTACCACATATCCAACTTGACTCGCTCGTATGCTCCTTGTTCTTCCTGAATAATAAACTTATTTTAATTACTAATTTCTTAAAAATATTTTAAAGTTTTTTTTATTCCATTTATATTACTTATTATATATCTATAACAATTAGTAAATTATTTGAGTCCACATCAGACATTTTGTTGATGTTCAGAACTTGAGTCAAAAATGAACTTGTTATAATTATAAATTCTCCATGTGGTCAAAAAGTTCATTATCAATAGAATGATATTAATCATTTAGATTTCATATATATAATATATATAATATATAATATATATAATATATATATAATATATTTAAAGCGTATATATGTATTTATAAAAGTACATAAAATATATAGATAAGAAATGAAATGCACCGTTCATAGAGAAGGTAAGTCGTATGTACGCATGAACACTACTTTCATTTCTATTTTGTATTTTGATGGAATTAAAACAAAATGATACATAGGTATATTATAATTATAGTATAATATCATATATAATATCATTACCTCCATACTTAATATGTCCCACATAAATCATTAAAAAGGCATATCACATTGAGGGGGCGATAATCCGTAATTCCTCAAATAAAATTAACTTGTTTTACCTATAATTGAAACCATAAAGGTGTGATATAAATGGAAAATACAAAATCACAAATAAAAAATAAATATAATATATATATATATATATATATATCATATATAAATATAGTTCCATTTAATGGTTACCATGAGAGGCGGTAGGAGATACCGAACAATAATCATTTCATGAGGCGTTCATTTTTCAACCACAGAAACCATATGTTTTACACCCATTAGATAGAGGTGTGTGTAAAAATCCTTCTCATAATAACATCCTAGTATATAGAGGATACTGTATTTGTCATAAATGAATGTAATAAAAAGATTTTTGGTGGGGGTGGAGAAGTAAAATAAAACATAATAAAAGAAAATAATTTAAGAGAAATTGTTACCATTATTTTGGGTAACTTCTTTTGTATTGAACCAAAAGAACTTTTTAAAGTGACTAATGCCTAATGTAACTCTTCTAGGTGTAATATAAAGATATTAAGAGCTTATTTGTGTAGGGGATTGATGAGAAAAGGGGCTTGAGAGGTGTGAGGAATGGGTTATAAGTGGTATCCTTTTACAAGGGGAAGGAGGGGCTCTTTAAAAATGTGTGAAAATATTATTTTATTATATTGTGATATTCGGTTTATAAAGGTCCAAAAATAATTATAGTAGAATATATGGTGACTCATGGTCAAAATAAAACCATCCAATAAAAATTGGACATGTTTTGGATATATTTTTAATATTAATAATCTTATTTATTTAAATCATTTATGGATGAGGTAAATACAACATCATTATTGTGTCATAAATAATTTACATTATCTAATGTCTAAAAATTATAAAAAAACACCATAATGTAGGAAATATTTTTATCTTTTCAATGATGATTTATGGTAGAAATTATGACTTAAATAACCCCATGTAAAAATTTATTTACTAAAAGTTATTTTTTCGGTCATTTTTTGCTTTACTTTAGGTTAATTAAAATAAAGTGTCACTATCATTCACAAGTGGCTCCATGGGGTCCCAAAAAATACCCAAGGATTCCCATAGTTGGCCATGACTCATTAAATACGGTTAGATCAAATGTTAAGAAAATTTTATATTCTAATAATATTCCTTTTACCTTGAATTGCCGTATTTAGCATTAACCGCGGTAAATAAAAGTCAAAAGTTACTATTCACCAAGAATTATTTTCAAGTTATTGAACCACATTTTACTAAATGTGGTTAATTGTGACTCCTGTATTTTTGAAATTCAACTCACAGAAGTGATAAAATTCTGTTTTAAAAAATTTTGAAAATGATTTTAAGAGGTGGGTAAAATACGGTAAAAACATCAAGAAAATTTTTCTATATCTAAAATTATTATAAAATGACTCCAATGAATTATATTGAACTTAATTAGGTATTATGTAGCTATTTTGAACTAAAATAATTTTAAATAAAATAAATAATTATTTATTTAAAATAAATAGTTATTTAAATAAAAATTTGGTTTTAACTAATAACTCATTGTTTTAAACTATTCATAAAAAATTGAAAGTTTTCATAAAATTACCAAAATTTCACCCTAAGCTAATTTTGATATTCTGAGTTAAAAAATTATGTATATTTTACCAAATTAAAAATATATAAGTTCAATTTATTGATTTAAAATTAATTCCCATTGTCAAAACCAAAATGTTGTTTTAAAGAAATAACAACTAATAAAAGATTGATATATGTTTATGTTCAATTTAAAATTGAAATTATTTCCAATTAATAAAATTGGATTAAATGGTAATAATATAATCTATTTATACTTCCTAACCATTAAAATGTATAATTTAACACCACATATTATATTGATTAAAAAAAATTCAGTTAAAATACAGTATTTTTCATTATTCACCCAAATATGAATGTTATCAGAAAAACAAAAAAAACATTATTGAAACTAAATTCTTATGTCTCGATTATAAAGAAGAAGTTTATATTTCCAAATTGAATATATAAAATTTTCAAATATTGGATTTAAAAAGGGTTCACCATAAAAAGGCGGTAAAATTACATTTTTTTAAAAAAACAGTTCTTTTATCTGAAAAAATGAATTTGTTTTTTCATTATGTCTAAAAAACTCATAATATTGATTCTATGATTATAAGTATTATATAATGTTCAAATTTTAGTTAATACTATTCATAGCCTCTTATGAACGGCTAGTTTGTTATATCATGGTGACCTTGAACTTGGTGTTGCGTGTAGTGCAAGTTAATGAATTTCTATGAAAAAACAACATACTATGAAATATTAAGATGTTAAATTCTTCCCTACATCAATAAATTGCATCCTAGAAATTTGAAATTGTTCTTCGAAAATAAAAGTTTGAAAATAGAAAATACCTTTGTGGGAAAACCCACATCGGAAATTGGGTTAATAAATTTTTGTCTTAACAAGAGGAAAAGGGGAATAAAAAAGTCACCTCAAAATTAAGATATCAGTTAGGAGAACATTGGTGGAAATTAGAGATACTTAATGGGTTAAAAAACATAAATATTTATAGGATGTGATTGAGGTCATCGGTCACAAACAATTGTAGAATTCAGGGCCTCAAAGCCATCAATCTATGATGATTTTAAATATCATCGGTTCAACAAAACATAAGGTATTAGGATAACACATTTTTAGTTTTAATATCCCTTAACTAAAGTTTAAGAATTAATTTCTACATAGAATAAGAGAAGAAAAAAATTATACATGAAAAGTACAGTTCCATCCTTTAAATAATTTATACCCTAAACACATCATTCACTTTAAAAGACAATAAAACTTTAAAAAAAATTATTCTATTTATCATATTCATAAATGGTTAAAAAAATTAATTTATAATTAATCTACCTGACCTTTTAAAAAAACTACATTATTCAATCCAGGACATCACATGGTCCAGAGGTAGGTGATACACCCTTGTCACCATTCGATTGTGGGTTCAAGTCTCACGGCCTTGTCGGACATGAAGGGTTACCACCCGACATCCGGGTTTTCGTTTTTATGGAAATCCAACATTAATCTCAAACTAGAATTATCCAAAATATTTCTGTCCTAAGACACAGTCAAAAATTTATAAAGTTAACACAATTTTGATCCTTTTTTCCACGTAATAACATGTGAACACCTTCACCATGTATTCTTTTAAAACACTTCCACATCCTGAATTACCATAAAACTTTATTGATTACATTCATGTTCCCTTATTCCTTATAGAATACTAGATATAGTCTTGCTATCCAAAAATGTTTTAAGATCCAATAATGATGGAATATAGAAATCATTAATCAGTTTCAAGGTAGTCAAGAATATCCAATATAATTCTTCCAAATAAATCATGTATTATTCTAAAATCACTACCTCAGTATCAGAACCATATTATGGTCAATCTTTCTCTCAACCACATATTTTCCATAAATGTAACTTGTTGTTTAGTCACTATTCTTGGTTCCACACAATCTCAAGTCCTTAATGAAATAGTACTCCAGTACAATCCTTATATACTCTATAATTCTTATTACATTTACATCATTAATACAATACTAAAATTACCCAATACATTAATATCAATGTAAGAAATATAATCATTCCTCTTCATCTTTGGTAGTATCATAACATTATTATTATCCAATAGTAGTATTTGGGGTATACAATGATGATTTGGACATTAATTCGCGTAGTTTCAAAACTCCTTGCATATGAATCATTTTACATTTGAAACTTTTTTCATACCCTTGCAATCACGTACTTTGTGTCCTTTTTCTCCACATTTATAACAAATGATCAATATCTTCAAGAATTTACCAAGGTGATTATTTCCACAGTTATAAAATATGGGAAAATCCTTCTTTTCCCTCTTCCCTTTATCCATTCTTTCTCTCTTCCATCATTTTCTTCACTTGCCTCCCTTCAAAGCTATAGGACTCAATGAATTCATTACTTATCTCATTAACATATGATATTATTTCTTCATATGTTGAGAATACATGGGAGACTATTTCCTTTCTAAAAGTTTCCTTAATACCATGAATGATATGATCCTTCTTACTCATTGAATCATACATATTGATGTAGTTCACATTCCTTCTACTGGGCGCCATTTCTATAAAATCGAATATACTAGGTCAGTTTATAAATTGAAATGAATAATTCCACACTTGTAAAGTAACTAACATAAATTGAACAGTTTATGGATATAATCCAATATAATGAAAATATTTTTTTGAGGAGGTATATACTCATAAATACTTCACAATGATTTGTAAAGAAAATGAGAATTATACTAATCATACCCCCTAGGAGTGTCGTAACCAAGAGAGTGGCAAGGATCATTGTCGTGCACCAGTTCCCATTCAAGTCTCGCTCAAAGTGGTGTTTTGGGTTTTACCATAAGGTACATCTGTTCTTTAGTCACCTCTACCAGCTCGTATCCAGACAGGGATGTATTAGCTTGGATGACTCAAAAAATCAATACATTACCAAAATTATAGGAAGTCCTTCTATACTAATCCTCAATGTCTATCATAGGGTAATGTGATCTAATCAATGTTTATCTAAAATCTAGTTTCCTAGGTTATTTAAAAACTTTCTCTAATACTAATTGTAACGCCCGACCCCAGTTACCCCGAGTCGGTGCAATATTGTATAACATTGTCATGATTACAAAGAATCATGTCCTAAAACACTGATCAATTTAAAAGACTTTGAAAATATATTACATACATGAACGTTACACTACACTTTCTAAAATACAACAAAAATAATCCTTTAAGAATGTTATTGTTCTCTTAGCTTAACCATACATATCAAACATAAAACACATCTTGGGATCCTAGGAAAATAAAACATATGAAACTGGTGAGCTCTGATGCTCAGTAATGGTAAATATTTTAGCAGAAGATATAAGCTTCAAAGGAATTATGTGTAATAAAGAATATTTAAACATAAACATGAACATAATATGGAAAATATAAATCAAGAATTACCTTCTAAACATGAACATGGATATTATACTAGTTGAATAATCACATGTAATAACAAATTTCATATTGAGGGAATGTATAGTACTGGACTTTAATTTCTGTGTTAAGGCCTTATACCAGGACCTATGGTCTAACTATAACCAAACCTAAACACGGAGAGCCTCAGTAACCAAACTCCATCCCGGAGAGCCTATATAACCAAACTCCAACCCGGAGAGCCTCTATAATAGGACTCCAAACTGGAGGGTCTTCTGTAACCGGGCTCCAACACGGAGGGTCTTCTATAATAGGACCCCCACCCGGAGGGCATACTTTTAATTGTCCCCAACCCATAACATACTAGTCCAATAAATTCATCTTAAGAAAAGATTTAAATATAACATAAACATTCATATTAAAACTAGCATATGAAATTTCAATAATTTTACCATAAAACATGAACGATATAAAAATAACAGATCCACAGTTAAACATATTACAAAACATAAAATAAAATATGGAAGATTTGTATCATAATAAATCAACATCAAACAAGTTTAAAATCCATTAAAGGATGCTGACATAGATTAAAATGATTAATAAAATGCTTTGAAAGAAATACCCCCTTTTCAAGAAATCTTTTAAAATTCTCACAACTTATAAAGGTAGTCATTTAAAAAGGATTTTTGACTCAAACATTCCTATACCTCTTTGATTCATTTTAAAAGAATTATAATTTCAAAACATTCATGTCCATATAAATGAATCCTTAAAATCATTTTGAAAACATAGACATTAATTAAAAGGGCTTAGAAAGATAAATCATTAAAGCATTTAAAATAATGATCTAGTTAAATAGACCCTCCCATAAAACATTAAATTATTCCTTTTGAAATAAGTTTTATAAAATATATGTATCTATGATATGTATGTCCCAGAAAATACTTACACATGAACAATCTCGGATAATAATGAGATTGAGGAAATAACCTTTACCATGTTGTAATAAATTGAGTCGTATGAACAATACTCAATGACCATCAAATAAACCACAAGAACACAGGAATATAAAGTGAATCATGATAATATATATCAAATCGCAGTACAAAATACACCACATTCAATATATAAGTGGTGAACAATGTAAATCTCACGGAATTAAAAATGAGATAAGAAACCCCTCACCACGTGTCTGACATGACTCGCTCATATGTTCCATGTTCTTCCTAAATAAAAAAATTAAGATAATTTCTAAATTCTTAAGAATATTTTAAATTTTATTATTCCTTTTATATAACTTATTACCTTTGCTATAATAATTATTTAATTATTTGAGTTCATATCGGACATTTTGTCGATGTTAAGAACTTGAGTCAAAAATGAAGTTATTATAATTATAAATAGTCCATATTTTTAAAATTACATTATCTATTGAATGATATTACTCATTTAGATTTCATATATGTCATATATTTCTAGTATATATATCTATTTATAATACTACATAAAATTTGGAGATAAGAAATGAAACGCACCATTCTTGGAAGTGGTAAGTTGTACGTACACATGAATGCTACTTATATTTATATTTTGTATTTTAATAGAATTAAAACATAATGATACATAGTTATATTATAATTATAGTATAATATCATATATAATATCATTAACTCCATAATTTATATGTCCCGTATAAATCTTTAATGAATCATATCACTTTGAGGGGGTGGTAGTTTGCACTTCCTCAAATGAAATTATCGCTCTTACCCATAATAGAAACCATAAAGGTATGATATAAATGGAAAATACAAAATCACTAAGAAAAAATATACATAATATGTATATATATATCATATATAAACACATTTCCATCTTAATTTCCACCATGAGAGGTGGAAGTAGATAATCGAATAATAATTATTTCGTTAAGCGTTAGTTTTCCAACCACAAAAACAGTATATTCTTCACCCATTAGATGAAGGTGTGTGTAAGTATATTTATAATACTTCTCATAAAAACATAATACTATCTTGATGATACTCGTGTTGTCATAAAATATAGAAATTAAAATATTTTACGAGGTTGGATAAGAAAAATAAAACAGAATAAAAGAAAAGAATTTAAGAGAAATTGTTACCTTTAATTTGGGTATCTTCCTTTGGATTTAACCAAAATGAATTTTTGAAGTGAGATCTACCTAAGGTAAGGATTATAGTTATAATATAGGGATATTGAGAGCTTATTTGGGTAGGGGTGGAGGAGCCAAAGGGGTTTGAGAGGTGTGTGGAATGGGTTAGAAGTGGTGTCATTTTATAAGCGGGAGGGGCTCTTTAGGAAAGTCCAAAAATATTATTTTATTATATAGTGATATTCTGTTTTTAAAGGACCATAACTAATTCAAGCCGAATATATCATGACCCATGGTCGAAAATAAATCATCCAATAATAATTGGATAGGTTTTGTATATAGTTTTAAGATTAATAATATTATTTATTTAAATCATTTTTTAAAGAGGTAAATACTACATCATTTTTGTGTCATGAATATTTTAAATTAATTGATTTCAAAAAATTATAAAAAAATAAAATATTGTAGGAAATATTTTTATATTTACAATTAATATTTATAGTCTAAGATATGACTTATATTACCCCATTAAAAATTTGATTTACTAAAAGATATTTGTTCTTGTCATTTTTTCCTTTACTTTAAATTAATTAAAATAAACTATCATTATAATTCATATGTGGCTCCATGGTGTACCAAAATCTACCAAATGATGCCTATGGTAATCCATGACTCATTAAATATGGTTAGGACAAGTTTTAAGGTAATTGTTTATTATTATAATATTCTTTTTACCTAGAATTACCCTAATTACCATTAACCACGGTAAATAAAAGTCAATAGTTACTATTCACTAAATATTATTGTCATAATATTGAACCACATTTTACTTAATGAGATTATCTAGGTCACTCCAATTTTTGAAATTCAACTCACAGAAGTGGTAAAATTATTTTTTATGCAAATTTGTAAATGCTCATAGAATGTGGGTAAAATACGGTAAAAATTTCAAATAAAAGATTATATATCTAAACATATTATAAAATGACTCCAATGAATTATATTCAACTTATATAGGTTTTATGTATATATTTTGACCTAAAATATATTTAAATAAAATAATTAATTATTGAAATAAAATGTCGGTTTTAACCAATAATAGTGTTGTTCACTATTCATCCAAAATTGGACCTTTTCTGAAAAATACCAAAATTTCACCCTATTCTAATTGTGATATTATGAATTCAATAATTAAGTCGACATTCCTAAATTAAAAACATAGAAGTTTCATTTATTAATTTTAAAATAATTCCCGTTGTCAAAACCAAAAAGCGTGTTTTTAAGAAATAATAACTAATAAATGAATGATACTTGTTTATGTTCAATTTCAAAGTGATATTATTTTCAATCAATAAAATTGGATTAAATGGTAATATAATCTATTTATACTTCCAAACCATTAAAATTAATAATTTAACACTACAAATTATTTTATAAAAAATTTTGCTTTAAGTTAAAATATAGTATTTTTCACTATTCACCCTAATATGAAAGTTCTCATAAAAACACTAGAAATTTATTGAAACTAAATTATTATGTCTTGATTCTAAAGAAGAATATTATTTTTAAAAATTTAATGTATAAATGTTTCAAATATGGTATTTAAAAAGGGTTCTCCATTAAAAGGCGGTAAAATTTCATTTTTTATAAAATACTTCTTTTATTTAAAAAAATGAATTTGTTTTTCCATTATTTCTAAAGAACTCTTAATATTTATTCTAAAATTATAAGGATTTTATAAAGTAAAAAATTTATTTAATACTATTCATAACCTCTTTTTAACGGTTTGTATGGTAAGTCGTGGTACGCTTGAACTCGGTGTTTTTTGTAGTGCAAGTTATTGAATTACTTTGAGGAAATAACATATTATGAAATCATGGGTTGTTACATCTCACATCCCTCCTACTGACCACATGATTTATAAGTTATGAGAAACCTAGTTCTATCTCATTAATTCTCTCTTAATTACTCCTGATACCATGATGATAATCCGTAAGGACTTTTACTTGAACAATGTGTACCCATTGAGGTTGCTCTATCTTTCTTTTATATCCAAATGAAGTTGAATTTTATTTTTATGTACAACCAATAAATAATGTTTATATACTCCAAAATCTTGTTAATAGATACATCTTTCATTCTCTTTTAGGGATATACATTTTATTAAATGATTCCCACCTCGATACATCTCGATATGAAATCTTATTTTAAGGGAACCTCCCAAATTTTAACCCAATTTCAAGTAAAGTGTATCTTCTATTTCAATACACCATTGTCTTAATAAAGTCAGTATTTTTATCATGAAAACATTCTCATATACCTTCAATTTCAATATAAAATATTGTTCCCTTTTCTATTTTGAATGCTCTATAGTATTTTCACTAAAACACAATAACAAATGTTTTAATTTTAATGTTTTTGAAATCCATTTTTTATATGATGTCAAATCTATTTTAAATCATATTCCATGTTATATTTTTTTTAACTTATTAATGTCCATGTATTTTCTAATCTCTTTCATTCATGTAAACTTTCATGTTACGCGCATTGATTATGCTTTTTCTCTTGATTGTGGTAACCAATTATTTCCATCGGTAAAGATGATGTTAATGTAAGATTGATTATGTATGATTCATTATATGGAAAACATGTTCAGGAAATGTAAGATGGGTGTGCTCAGATATCACACCAATTCGTTGGGTAATTTTCATTATCATGATATTCTATGTGCAACGGTCTTGGGGGTAGCCTTGGTTTGTGCTGCTATGGGAAACATGATTAGCGATTAGCCTTAGCCCGTACTACTATGTGAAACTGGATTGGAGGTTGTCCTTGAATCATACTAAATAAATGTTTTATGGTTATTCCACATTTATATAATTAAATTTCTAAATGATCTCATGTTTATATATTATGATTTCATATGTTCCATTATATAGGTATCATTATGACATGCCTCCTAACTCATGTGCTTATGCTTCATTCTTATGTTCATCACATTACTGGTCTTTTTAGCTCATCCCTTTTTTCATGTTATCACCTGGTTATCCTATACAGATGTGAGGGCTCAAAGGATGTTATAATATTTTTTTGAAGATTAAATAAAGTATTATTTTATTAGTCCCTATGTAAAGTATTATGTACCAATTCTTCCAAGACACTAGACATAATGATCATTGGCATGTAATATGATGTATAATTATGATCCAAATCATGTAATGTTATGTGAAATGTATAGGGTCTCTATTTTTAGTATCAAAGGATGGTCTAGTTATTTTTTGAGATTAGGAATATAGAAACTTAATGAGAACCTTAAATATGAGACTTTGTATAAGATATCATACCTAAATTTTGGTTAGTATTGAGTAAGTGCTTTATCAAGAAAATAAATCCCTGCCTAGATATGAGAAGGAATAGGTGGAACGGACACATATGTTTCTAGGGGTAAAACCTGAAATCACCACTTTGATCTAGACTCAAACGGAAACCGGTGCATGACAGCAGGCATTTCTTCACTCTTGGTTATGACACTCCAAGGGTAAATGCTTTGGGAAATTACTGATATTATTAAAAACAGTTATTAGGATAATAAAAAAATCCTATAAGAATATACGTTTTGATATAGATCATGGATAACCTAGGTTTAAACCTATGGAATCAAAAGTTAGGATATACTTCTCCTTTATATATTTATCCTTTTATGTTCAATGTTTCATTTTTAATGTTAATAGAAAAGTATTCAATCCCTATCATTATGTGTTCTTTTCTTAGTTAATGGAGGGAAGTAGAAAACCACGTGCCAACAACCATTTTGAAAGGCAATGTGAAGATTTCCTAATGATATGCTTGATATGACGAGAATGGGTGCTCAAAACATCATGAAAGTACATGCTCAACTGGCTCAATTTATGAATAATAACTTGAATCATGTTAAACACCCTCCTCATCCAATAAAAGAGAAACATCTCGTATAATCCTTCATGTGGAAAAGGCCTCCCATGTTTGGTGAATCTTGGGATCCCCTCCTCACAGAATAGTTGATTAACTCCATTGAAAATATATTTATATCCTCCAGTTCTCTAAAGAAGAGAAAGTTGTACTGGCTATCTATTAATTTTTATGGGTATGTTGATCAGTGGTGGACACTGATCAAGAATACAAATTCCCATGATGAAATTGATTCCATGGATTGGGAGGAATTCAAGTGGATGATTTTTAATAAATAATTTCCTCAAACCCTCTGTCTCTATATTGAATGAGATTTCCTCAAACTCAGCCATAAGGAAGATGATCCCATCAGGGCATATGAAGAAAACTTTACAAGTCTATCAAGGTACTCCTCTGGATTTTTCATGAACACAGAAAGAAAGGTAGATCACTTCTTTAGCGAACTAAAGAGGAGTCTATGAAAATATTTCACAATTCAAGACATCGACAACTACGAGTAAATTTTTCGTTGTTCCCTCAAGGATTAAATGGATATTGGAGAGTCTCAGTGGTATCATGGGCCTAGTCAAATGTAGAGTAAAATAGAGAACAACATGGTTTGTACAACAAAAAAATATCAAAATGGAAATAATCTTGAATATCCCACATGTAAATGCTGTGGAATGAGGCATTATAGGAACAATCTAAAGGGAACTAAGAATTTTTTTCAAATGTGGAAAGAGGGGAAATTTGGACAAGAACATCCAAAGGGATGTGAAGAATCCCTCTAATGTGGAAGAACAAATTAAGGTTCAGATCAATAATCATCATGTAGTGTAGTTCTACAACTTCAAGGATCATTGTTATTATGCGAACAATTTATCTAGGTCGATGGTTGTCAGAGGCAATCAAAAACAACATCCAAGGAAACAAGGAAGGGTTTATTCTATCACTACGGATGTGTAGGATCCCAACAATGATGTGGTGAAAGGTAATATAATTATTCATTATAGAAAAGTGAACATAATATTTGATTCTGTTCTACACATTATTTCATATCTTGCAAGTTTTGTAGAACTATTCAAACACTACTATATAATATAGAGGACAAGTAAAATGTGAAAATAGATAATGGAGAAATTATTGCAACCATGGTATATAACTCTTCCCATGTTAATTTTTGTGGATTGGGCCTCAAATAAAATCATGTCATACTTCCTTTAGTGGAGTTTGATGCTATCTTGGGAATGTATTGGATATATTTATAAAAATACAACTTAAACATTCTAGAAAGGAATATCAATCTTCACATCCCGAAGCATCCTCCAATTCATTGCATGTGTAATGAGGAAGTTGAATATTCTATAGAATTAGTGTCTCAATTGTGGATATTAATTCGTTATGTGCAATCATGTCTAGCTCAAATGATTGGGACAAAGGAGAAAATCATGCATGAGGACATACCCATCATGAGGGATTACACTAATGTATTCCCTGAAGAGTTGTTTGGTCTTCCTCCTGACTAAGAGGTTGAGTTCTCAATTTAATGTATCTTTAGATATCTACCTATATCAAATAAACCATATAGAATGTCCACTATAGAACTGGAAGAGCTGAGGAAGTAGTTACCAAAGAATATAGAGAATGGTTTTATACACTCGAGTGCTTCACCATGGGGTGCGCTAGTCCTATTTCTTAAGAATAAGGATAAGTAAATGTTCCTCTACATTGATTATCATGAGATTAATAAAATCATGATAAAGAACAAGTATCCCCTTACTCAGATAGATGACTTGTTTTATCAGCTTTGTGGGGCAAGTTATTTCATTAAGGGGGACCATCAATCAGGATATCAGCAATTAAAGTTTAGGAAGGAATATATTTCCAAGATATCCTTTATAATGAGGTTTGGACACTATGAGTTCATAGTGATTCCCTTCGGACTCACTATGGTTCCATCAAATTTCACAGATTTAATGAATATAGTTTTTATAAATTACCTCAATAAATTTGTGGATGTCATTTTCGATGATATTCTGATATACTCCAAGAGAAAGGAGGAACAAGATAATAATTTGAATAATGTGTTAATGACTCTGTGATGGGGTAATTTTTATGCAAAGTATAGTAAATGTGAGTTCGTGATGAATGAAGTATCATTATTGGGGGATGTTATCACCGGCAAAGGGATATCTTTATGCCCTTCCAAGACATAGGAAATCGAAGAGTGGGATTAGAAAACATCTGTAATAGAGATCTGAAGCTTCCAGGGTATATATAGAAATTGTCGATGAATTTTGAAAAACTTTTTTCAAATGTCAAATTTGATGACCAAACTGACACGGTAGGGAGTAATGTTTTTCTTGAATCAGGAATGTGACGACTGTTTTAAAGAGTTGAAAAATATGCTTTTCATTACACCAGTATTAACACTCCCAACAAGTGGGGAACTCTTTATAGTGTATATAAATACTTTAATGAATAGATTAGGATGTGTGGTAATACAATATGATAAATTTATAGCCTGTTCCTCAAGCCATCTGAAAATACATGATCAAAAATATCATATGCATGATCTAGAGTTGGCAGTAGTGATCTTTTCATTAATAAACTGGTGGAATTATCCATATGGGGTGATGTGTGAGATATATTTTGTCCACAAGAGACTCAAATACATATTCACAAAAAAAATATCATAATATGTGCCAATGAATATGGATACATCTCATCAAGGATTATAACTGCTCAATCCACTACCATCCCTGTAAGGTGAATAAGGTGGAAGATTCTCTGTGTATAAAGGATCATGTTTCTTTATCAATGATAAGAACTGAAAAGGATCTGATCTTCATAGATTTGAATAGTATAGAAATGGGAATCATTGAGGGAGGAACATCACTAATCCTTTCTCAAATGATTTCTCAACCATCCATCATCGAGAAAATAAAGGATTCTCCAAGAAAAGATTTGAAAATTCTGAGAAGGTTTGACGCTATCGAAATTGGGAAATCCTTTGACATCGTGATTGATAAGGAAATAGTTGAAATATTTGGTGCATGATTATGTGTACCATTAAATCCGGATATGTATATAGAGATTTTGAACAACACACACAGCTCGTCCTTCTTAATTCACCCAGGGAGCACAAAGATGTTTCGAGATCTCTGAGAAAACATTTTGTGGGGCAATATAAAAATGTATATTATCAAATATACATCAATATGTCTAGTATGTCAACAAATGATGGCTGACTGGAAAACATCTAAGGTGATGATTCAACTACTACCCATACCAACATTGCAGTGGGAGAACATTATCATGGACATGTTCAGTGGATTTCCAAGGCCATCTTGAGGTAACAATACAATATGGATTGATGTGGATCATCTTATCAAGACAACTCACTTTATAAAAATTCAAGATTATTTCACATTAGATCAACTTTCATGGATTTATATCAAAGAAGTTGTAAGGCTGAATAGAGTACCACTATTTATTGTATCAGATCGTGATCTGATATTCATAACGATGTTCTGGAAAAGTCTCCAACATCCTCTAAGAACTAAACTAATCTTCAGTATGGCCTATCATCCTCAAACTAATGGATAATATTAGAGAACTAATCACACACTATAGGATATGTTGAAATAATGTTTTTTGTATATCAATGGAGGATGGGACCAACATCATCCACTGGTTGAATTCTCTTATAATAATTATTTTCCCTTGAGCATTTGAATAGAACTATATGTAGCCATTTATAAGAAAAGGTGTATAACAACAGTGTGTTGGGATATGGTTCATGAGAATAATTTTCTAGAACCTAAAATGGTTGATGAAATAGTGGAGAAGGTGATAACGATTTAGTAGCACATCTGGGCAGCACAATGTCATCAAAAGAGTTATGGATACAATCATTGACAAGACTTTTAGTTCAAAGTTGGAGACATGGTATTTCTACATATATCTCCATGGAAGAAGGTCATAGTGTTTGGGAAGAATGTTATGTTATGTCCTAGGTACATCAGCCCCTTAGAGATATTTGATCGTGTAGGGGTTGTTCCATATCAACTAAAACTTCCACCTACCATGTCCAAAGTACATGATGTATTTATTTTATCCCTATTATGAAAGTACATACCATACACATCACATATACTCTATTAATAGGTGGTACAGTTTGAGAGTGATCTTTATTATGAGGAGTATCCAGTGTAGATCATGGATCATAGAGATAAAGTTCTACGTAACAAGACTACTCACCTGTTTAGGGTACTATGGAGGAATCATAAGTACCAAGAGGCAACATAGGAACTGGATGAGGCAATGAAGGAAAAGTACTCACACCTATTTATAACCAAGAACCGCATTGTTGTTCATATGAATAAACAACATATAGTTGTCACCACAATCCATGCTAGTGATAGTGGCTCAAAAGTTTTGAACCCCATTAATCCGGTAGAAGAATATCATATCTCTATGCAGGGTCCTATGTAAGATATTTGTCCCCCTATTGTCTTGGTTATGAAAGATAAAATCAGCCCTGTGGTGGAGTCACATTCAGAACTGGAATCTGATAACACTATAGAGGGAGATACACAGCCTTCTAACCTACAACAGGTCCAGGAATCAAAGGATATGATACTGGCTATAGAGGCATCAGGTAATGAGCAGAAGATTAAACACAACGCCTGGTAGAGCAGTGTTTCTCACTGTTTGAGCACAGAAAAGTGGTCAGTTGACCTTGCTTCTAACCAAATAGGTACTCTGGATCTGTGCACCTTACCAGGTAGATGCAACACTTCTATTCAGAAAATTACTTTGTATAATTAATCATTAGATGCTGGTAACAACCAGGATATTAATATTATTATGTCATCATCTAATAATAATAACATGAAAGATATTTCCATTAAAATTATATTTGTATGTGATACAACTAACTTCTTGGATCCCACTAAAGGCAAGAAAGGATCTAATACAAGCCCTCATATTTCAAAAAATGTTAGAAGATCAACTAGGAATAAATGCTTGGATTGTAAGAAAAAAGGGAGTTCTAACTCAAAACACAGATATAAATGATGATTTTATATTGGAACTGTCAAGGTATTTCAAACCATGATACCTTTATTATTTTAAAAAGAATTGTAAACATTCAAAAATATTAATTTTTTCCATTTCGGAACGTAAAATAAACTTCTCTATCGATTTTGTTCATTTTTGTCATTTTGGATACACCTTCGTCGGTGCATGTCAAAAAAACATCAATCTTGATACTCTGTGGAATTTTTCTCATTCATCTCTATCTAATGTAAATGTTTTCAATATTTCTAATCAATGTTTCAAATTTGAGTTTATGATAGATAACACCCATCTATTTTGTTCCTTTATCTATGTTATGAATAAATATCAAGATATGAGGGTTCTCATGAATGACCTCTTCTCTTTGAGCTAAAAAATTCACTCCCCCTATATTAGAGTGGGTGATTTGAATGTTTTTATTTATGATAGTGAAAAAATGGCCATCTTCATTCACTTTTATCTATGAGGAAATTTAAGGATACTATTGAAAATACCAATATAACAAAAATTTCTCTATGAGGTGCCAAATACACCTGGTACATGATTCATTGCAAAAGAGTGGTTACAAGAAAACTCGATAGAGACTTTACCAATGGCCATGCATTAGATATATGGGATACCATGTCCGTCACCACCCTTCCAAAAATTCATCCTGAACAACATCCTATCTTGGTAACTGTTTCTTATAAAACACAGAAGCCCTCTATTCCCTTTAGATTCAACAAAGCATGGTTCTCGGATCATGAATTTAGCAATATCATCATCCATTTTTGGACCTCTACATCTCACTCTGATGATGCCATTTCTTTTCTTCTTAAATTTAAATATCGCAAACACAAGCTCAAATGTTGGTGTAGCATTAAATCCAAAAAAAATTATAATGACATCCTTTCTATTGAGAATTAGCATCATCAAATTCAAAACAATGACACTCACTCAGACATTGCTTCATATCTCAATCTATAAACTAACATTACATTGAGCCTTAATTCGCTTCTCAACTTCAACAACAACGTTTGTAAACAAAATTTTAAAATCATATGGCTAACTGATGGGGATCATAATTCCAAGTTCTATAATTAATTTCAAAGAGTTCGTAAAGATTATAGACCCCTAGATTCCTTAAAAGATAGAGATAACCTTTTGGATAAAGAAGAAGATATTGATATTCATGTTGTCTCTTATTTGGAGTCCTTATTTACTGGTCATTTCATGAAAAAGGTCCCCATTAATGACATCAATGTGACAATTTTCACAGATGTGGACAATAATTTTCACCTTGGTGATCAACATGATCATGAAATTAGTGAAACTGTCTTTGGATTGAATTATGATAGTGCCCCGTGTCGTGATGGTTTCAATAATGGCTTCTATAAAAAAATATTGGGATATTATCCAAGCTGATGTCTGCAAACATATTAAATATTTCTTTTCTAATGAATTTTTACGTCATGGTTTAAATGCACAATTTCTTACCGTGATTCACAATGTTGATAATGCTTCAGAAAATCATCTCTTTCATCCTATTTCTCTAATGAACACTCTCTATAAAATTATCACCAAACTGATTTGAAATAGACTCAACACTATTACAGATACAATTATCTCCTAGATTCAATTTGTTTTTATCAAGGGGTGATACAACCATGACTGCATTTGACTTGCCTCTGAATGCACTAACATATTAAATAACAAAAATAAAGGTGGTAACATCGCCATTCAACTGTACATTAGGAACGATTTGACACAACGTATTGGGATCTCATATTGAAAGTTCTACAATGTTTTGGATTCAATGATTTCTTCATCTGAAGAATTATAACCGTCTTCCATTCAGATCACATTTACATCTTGATCAATGGATCTCCCATTGGTTACTTAAATTTCTCCAAAGGAGTCAGACAAGTAGATCCCCTATCTTGAATTATTTTTTCCATGGTAGATTACTATTTGTGGTGTATGCTCACTCGCCTGGTTGAACAAAACGTGATCAAACCTATTCATGCATATAGAAATGTGAATTACCCCACTCACCTCCTTTATGTAGATGACATCATTCTATTTTTAAAGGATGATAGAAGAAACATAGGAACTCTTAAAACTACTCTCACTCACTACGAGTAGGCCTCTGGTCAAGTCATTGAATAACACAAATCCTTTATCTTCATTGGGAAAAACTATCCAGCTGGTAGAAAAAATGGTATTATCAATGAGAATAACATAAAAGTGGGTATTATACCCTTCAAATACCTTGGGGTTCCCATTTTTTGGGGAATACCCAAAGCTTTCTACTTCTCAAACATTATAGACCAAATTCTTAATCATATTTCCACTTCGAAAGAAAAATCTTTCTCCATGGCAGGGAGTGTCTACCTTGTCAAGTCTGTCATTGTCTCTATATTGGTTTTTTCGATGATGGTCAATAATTTTCCATAGAGTCTTATAAAAAATGAATTCTTATATTAAAATTTCTTATTGGACAGGAATCACCTTTGACAATAAAACCTGTGACTATTCCTTGGGCTAATTGCTATAAAACATTAGACATGGGTTGTCTTGGTATTAAAAACATTAATCTCCTTAATGAGTCAATTCAAGAGAAGTTAACTTGGAACCTGATTCACAATCGCTCCCCCTCGATTTCTTTCTTTAAACATAGGTTAATTCATATATTTAAAAGAGGTCATATTAATTTCATGAATTATTCCATTTATCCCGCTGTTAGAAACATGTATGACAATATTTTGTCCAACTCTAGATGGATGGTATCTAGAAACTCTTCCTTGAGTTTCTTGTTGGACAACTGGATAGGAACTCCTATAATATCTTTGACCCCCTGACCATATCCATGATAATGTCAACTCCACTGTTAGTAATGTTCTTAATTCTCATATCGATACCCTTCCTAATAATATTATTCAAATTATTGATTCTTACCACTTTTCTACCTCGTATGATCTCTTTATTTGGGAACCCTCTCATAATGGGATTCTAAATTCATAAAACGTATATAACAACTTCTTACATAACCCCAAAAATGACCTTAATGGGATTAATTTGTTTTGAAAACCCCTAGATTAAACTCCCAAGACTCCCTCTTATTTGCCGTCTTTCATATAATAGGGTTCCCACTGACTCTTGTCTTCAATTTTTTGGAATTCAACTTTGTTCAAAATTTAATTTTTTATATAAATATAGAGAATTTACTAATAACTTATTTCTATCTTGTAATAACACCTCTTACCTTTGGAACAATATTTTTAACACTTTTTATTGCAGATGGCTGAATCGTAACTCTATCGATCCTCAGCTAAATCGTTGTACTGATATGGATAACTCGCAGATAATCAAAAACATGTTCCTTGCTGGGGTTACAAATCTGCTTCATGGGTTTTTTATGATAGAAACACAAATCTTCAGAATAATTTCTCACACAACATTAATTCATGTAAAATGAGAATTCTCATCGCTATTCTGGATGCTACGTTGTTTCAGAAAGGAAATTGTACCAACTCTGTGGCAGATTTTATGATCCTGAGATGTCTTTTGGTTTATGCCATTTTCATACAACTGAAATGCACTATTGAGTTTTTCTGTAGACTTCCACTTCTAGTTTGGACTATAATTAATGTGCAGGGAGCCTCTAATAGAAATCCAGGACCTGCAGGGTGTGGTGCTTTTTTCAAGAATCATCTTGGCCACATCATTGGGTGCTTTTTTAGAGGTTGTGGTACTGAAACCTATCTGGAAGCTGAAATACTGGGTGTGATTCATGCCATATCTTTTTCCTTACGCTAAGGTTGTAACAACTTATAGATTAAAAGTGATTCAAATACTATAGTGTTGGCCATCTAGAAGGGGGAAATTTATCCTGCTTGGCTGCTTACTACATGATGGATGAATTTTCTTCACTCTCTCCATGACATCAATTACATCTCAACACATACCCATCAAGAAGTGAATATGGTTTCGGATGGTCTCACCAATAATGGAGTTGATCAGGACATAACCTGGATAGAGGATCTCCCAGAACACCTGATTCCTTTTCAAGTTAAATATTATAATATGACTCCATCTTTTCAACTCATGTAACATCTTTTTTTGTGAATAAATTTGAATTGGTCTATTCACCAAAGCGCCACCTTTCTTAAAAAACATAATATTAATTAAAGAACACAATAAAAACTCGATAAGAGAAGAAAAAGTGGAATAAATTGTATCTTTAGATGTTTAGGAACATATAGAAATAGTAACTAGGCCTTTGGAATAGAAATGTGACCCTTATGAATAGTAAATTAGCCAATGTAATAGTAACTTGTCCAATTAAATTATAAATAAAAATTAATTTTTTATAAGTGACAAGAAGGTATAATTATATAAGAGTATAAGTAAATAAATATTTCAAGAATTATTAATAAGGTGTTGGTATTTTAATAAGACAAAAATATTTAATTACTATTTTATGATTAATTTAATAATTTAAATAAAACTGTAGTTTCATGAAATATATTCATAAATTAATATTTTGATTCTAAGATAATTTTATCTGACCTTATGTAATTTTTAAAAGTTTTATTAAAGTAGTTTTAAATTCAAAATTTGTATTTTTCATTAATATTAGGACTATAAGTAATTATTAAAAATAATAAGAATTAGATAATTATTTTTAAAAAATGGGGTTCATTTTTGGATTCTACAAATATAAAATGGTTAGGTGATATTTTGGTAATTTTCTGAAATATTAAAATTTTCTGAAGAATAGTAAAACTAATTTTTCTCACATAACCGATATATCATAAATTGCATCTTTCATGATGTAATAATGACATGAAATGCATAGAACATTATATTATGCCATTTTATATTTATTTTCATAAATGTCTTCTTAAAATATAATAAACTCAATTTCAATACAAGAAAATAACTTCCCCAAACCTAAATACAAAAATTGATTTCTTAAAAATCAATTCCTCTTGCATTTAACATTACTTTTAATAAATTTAAGAATTCAAATTATAAAGTTGATTTAAAATATACAATAAATTATATTATATTAATAAATTATTTATGTTTTCAAAAATTACTATTACATGTCTAACATTAGATATAAAATTTTATTTTATTTTTTATTCTAAAAACACCCCCTCCTCATGTATAAATTACCCCTCTCCCTCCCATTGGAAAACCATTCCTCTCATACATTTCTAAGCCTAATCACTACCCAAATTTTCCTTCTCAATCCTCATAGAATACATAGGGACGTTCTGGTTCCCTCGAACTCTAATCACTAAGGAATAAATAGTTTCATGCCAGAGGATATACACCGAGGAGAGAGTAAGGTGCTATTAAGTCTTCTCTCTTTTCAACCACATTTATTCTTTTACAGTTCACCTTTCAAAAACTTATATTACAAAATTTATTGTACAGTATGTTAGAATTATATTAATGATGCTAACCTACTTTAATTTTCATGGTAATGAAAAAAAATTCTATACTTCCCTTTTTCCCGCACTATCGAAAACTTCATGTCAAAGGTCAGCTAACCACCTACGGAGACATTGAAAATATAATTATTATAAACACCTTATTGTAAGGAAAATATAAAATATAAAATATATTAATATATAATTATATGTATTTTATGATTTTGGAACTAATTATTCTAATTTCTATATTCCATTTAATAAAAAGTGAAATCGGTGCAAGACATGAAATGTTTAAGTAAAATCTTATATCAAAACGCTTTAAAATCATCAAAAAAAATTATGAAATAAAATCCAATGAATATAACTGATAAATATTTTTAGTAAATTACTATAATTAAATTTTATATCATTGTTTTAATAAAAATTAATTTTTTATTCACGAGGAGCAGAAGAGATGAAATTAAGCAAAAATTAAGGTAAGGGATCCACCACATTTCACTTTTTTTTAAAGATTTTCATTTAGCTTATGCCATTTTAATTGTTATCCCTAATGAAAATTATTATTTCACACCTCTCCCATATTGAACTCCTGATTTATATCTGATGAGAAAACTATTTCTCTCTCATGAAGGCTCTCTTAAGTATACATGATATTATGCTGGTAATCTGTAAGGAATTATACCCGAACCACCTTTACTATTTTGGGTTTTTCTATCATTATTTTTTACCCAAATGAAGTAGTCTTTTATTTTTATGTAAATAGTCTATATACTATTTATATTCTCCAATATCATGTTCCAAGATCCATTACTCATTCCCTTTAGAGTATATACATGTTTTTAAATGATTCCCACCTCGATACCTCTCGATAAACATTCTTGTTTTAAGGGAACTTCCCAAATATTTACACAATTTAAAGTATACTCAATCCTATGTTTTAAGAATCAATTTTCTTTTAAAAATAAGTATTTTTTTAGAAAGTCCTTATTGTTTAACTTATGTTTTTATATAAAATATTTTTCCCTTTTCTATTTTGAATGCTCTATAGTATTTTCCTTAAAACAATAGAAAAATGTTTTAATTCTAATATTTCTCAAAAAAATTATAATATTTTTTCAATTATTTTTGACATCACTTACCATGTTATATTCCTATTTTACCGTATTAAGTTCCTAGTATGTTTAAATCCCATTCTTTCATGGAAATAATCATTTTAATCCCATTGGTTTTGCTTAATGTCATAATTATGGTACCCAATTGTTTTTATGGGTAATCATTATTTTTTTATAAGATTGATTATATATGATTATTTATGTGGAAAACATATTCATGAATAGTAATATGGGTGCACCCAGATAGTGCTCCATTGCATTGGGTAAATTTAATTCTCATGAGATGCTATGTGAAATGGTCTTGGCACTTAGCCTTGGCTTGTGCTGCTATGTGAAACGGGATTGGTAGTTAGCCTTGACCTGTACTACTATGGGAAATGGGATTAAAGGTTAACCTTGACTCATAATAAAGACAAGTTTTATGTTTCTTACACATTTATATTATTTAATGTTTATATATTCCATGTTTATATACTATGATTTCATGTGTTTTATTATTTAGGTATCATTATGTCATGCCTCCTAACTAATGTTCTTAAGCTTCATTCTTATGTTCATTCCCTTACGGGGATTTTTAGCTTATCCATTTTTCATGTTATTCCCAGGTTATCCTATACAGATGTAAGGTCTCGAAGGATGATAAAATATCATTATGACGATTAAATAAAGATATGTTTTTATCCCCATGTTTATGTATTATGTAACAACTCTTCAAAACACTAGACATAACGATTTTTGGCTTGTACTATGAAGTATAATTGTGCTTCAAATAATTTAATGTTTTGTAAAAAGGCTAGGGTCACTGAACTAAATATATTTTATCCATTAATAAATAATGTGTCAGGTTCCATAAATATACACATATGTTATTATGGTTTTGGAATAATTATTTCTACTACATTTCTACCCTACAAAAATTTAAAATATCATTCGTGCATAGATTATTATCTTCAGATAGTGATGTAATGATTCATCATCACCACATTACCTAAATGGTAATAAAATTAGAACTAAATAATATATATATTTTTATTTATTATTTAATTATAATTCTATGATTAAAATATCAAATCCACCTCCCTACCTTATTACCTATTGTAAACTAATTGCATCGCTTATGAGTATGTGTAGATTACCACCTCCAAGAAGCAATGTGATCTATTTTTCAATCCCTCACTACATAGAGTGTAATAAGGTAATATTAAATTTAAACATTTTAATATATTATAAAACTAATTATAATGTTTATTTACCATTTACCATTCTTTTGTTTTATAAAATCTCAATACCGTCTTTTAGGTACATCATGTCTTCATCCTTGTTTGACTGTGTTTTAGGCCTCTCAAAGAAATGGATTGTTTTTCGGGTAATATGAACTAATTTTTGGGAATATATATTTTTTAATTAATATAGTATGGGTATAAATGTTGTAAATTATCTGATTGGATTCTTATGTTTTTGGTAGTATTATACTAAATTTAGGATGGGTATGGATTGTAGGATTATATTATACTATAAAACACATTTACTCTGTAAATATGTCATTGGTAACATGTTGTATATCCATTTTACAGCAAAATATTATTGAAATAAAAAATATCATTCTTATATCATAAACTCCTTTTAATTATGCAAGTACATATTTTTCACTATAAAAACATCGATATGGAAAATAATAAATTCATGGTGAATTTACTTGGGGTGTACATAACTCATTGGGTTCATACATAGTAAAATACAAGATTAAAATGAAAACAATTAATCTTACAATGTCTAATATTGTATAAGGTCTTATGTTTTTTTCAATATCCACACAAGATCCCTTCTTCCTCAAACCCTTAGTGTTATCCCTTGTGATTTAGAGTATCTCCACTCTTACTAGATCACACTATCAGTCACTTTATCATCACAGTGTTTGTGATGTGTCTCCCAAGTTAAGTGTTTATTCTTCTTCTTTTTTGTCATTGGTAATGAAAGTGAATTTTTTTTATGTTTTTTAATCCATTGGTTTTTAGTGATTATTTATGCTCATATTTTGATCATTGGGGTGATCTTATCCCATTGGACAAACCAAATATTCATTGTGGTTCATCGTGTGGGTTATTCCACATATGGGTTGCTTTAAATATTTCACTGATCTATTTTATTTTTGGATTGATTCTATAATGAAGGAATCAATTCTGAAGACCTTGTAGTTATCTTTGTGTCTCTTCTGATATTGATGGAACATTTTGTGGGAATGTGTGACCTGAATTTTTGGAAGGTGGTTCCCTCTCTAGCCCATGATGGATGATCCTTAAATACATTGTTTTTAAATTTAATTTATAAATAAATTTCTATGGTCAATAGATTCATATGTATGGAAATTGTTGATTTTTAAAATCTAATATCCCCTTATTTTTGTAAAATCAAATATATTTTCAAATCATCATGAAATGGATTATTGAAATGGATTTCAAAGAATGTTTTGATGTTTTTTTAAATATAGAACATAGGAAGTGAAAGGTTCATTTATGGAAGTTGTAGTAATAGTCCTGGTCAATTGATACCATCGAGGGTTTCACTATTTTTTTGTTCCACTTCCCCCTAGGAATGTTGTTCAATGGACTTTTTAGATGGTGTTTGGAGGTTAGATTTAAAGGGTGTTCATATACACTATATAGTAGATTCAAATGACTAGAGATGTCATGCATATGACTATAAATGTTTAGGAATGAGTATTCAATAAATCCTATATGATAGTGATCCATGGAATGATGTTACCTATTATTTTTGGTTTATAATTTTATATTTGATTGCCTTCCTGATATATGAGATATGATTTGGAACAACTTTTCGTAGTTATTTTAGAACTCTGGAAAAATTTTAATGTTTTACAATGATTTTTATATAAAAAATGTTTAACTAATTATGATTACTTATTTAAATTAATTTTTTCATATTCAGATTATTATACAGAGACTTGTTATGGAACACCTCGGTGATATCCCATTGATCTTATTAGCTCACTCCCAGTAGACCCCATCAGTGGTGTGTGGACCTAGTTATGTATTTTAATACATGGAAAGGAAAAACACTATATTGTGGATAGGAGGTTTCTATTTTCTGTGTTTGGGTATCTTATGGTAAGATTGTGGGAGTTTTCCCACACTATTACATTGACTAGAAAGTCTCAATTTTATTTATCCTTATCTATTAGACTTTCACATTGGGTTTTTTGGAATACTTCAGTTGAATCATTCCAACATTATTATTTTAGTGTTATGGAATATATATTATTTTATTATCTTCTTTTTCTCTCTATAGTTTGATTACATATGAAATTTTTTCTACTCTAGGTTAGAATAAATCATTCTATATAGTTATTTTTTGATGCATGGTTCCATGTTGTTGGCCCGTAGTGATCATAAATACCCAAAGAGTATCTAATGGATAATTTGAGGTTCCATGTTTAATGGTATCCCAGGTCAGTTCATTAAAAATTCATATAATAGCCAAGTTATACTCAGTCATGAGAAATCTGTATATGAAAGATATGATTTTTATGACATTAGATATAGGTTGTGTTTAGTTCTTGTCCAACTCATTTCACAATGGGACTCATGTTACCATTGGATGTTGGGATATATGTCTGTTGTGTTTAGATCCTGATCATAATCTTTGTTTTTACTTGAAGTTTGCTGGTTTGAACAGATATTACCTATCTGTATAATTGTTTTTTTTATTTTTGGTGTATATTGATATGCCAATGAGACATTATCCATAGGTAATACAGGTGGGTGAAATATATTCTCTTAAATGGAATTTTCCTTTCGATCAAAATATTAAAAAGACTATAATTTTATTTGTTCATGTCATGTGCCAAAATGTACCACAAGTCCAGAACACACTTTTTCTTATAATAATAGGGATATAATAATAACCCTATTTAAGAGTGTAATCATATATGGGAAATAATTTTCATAAAACACATGAACTTAATTGTCACAAAAAATATCATTTCTTCTTCAAAAGTGTTTTAATTTCTCAAAATTCCATGCAATTTTAAAAGAAAATAATTTAATTAAAGAAAACATGAAATGTTGTAGTGTATTATTTGTGGAAATAAAGTGTTATGAAACCATAAAAATCCATTCATTCCGTATAAGCTAAAAAATAATCTCCTTGTACTCTTTCCAGAGAAGTTAAAAAGTACCTCACATGGTAAACAAATGAAAGAATCCTTCCATACTATGTAGTGAAACTAAAAAATGGGTAAAAATTAGTTTAAACAGATATATAATAATAATATATATTTTATAATTTTTTTTATAAAACATGGATATAGATGATAAATATATCCCTAGTAAGTACTCATGTACAAACAATCTTGGATAAAAATTAGATTACAAAATTATCCCTTACCTTAGGTCTGATTTCTTTCATTTGTGTTATAAACTCATGTATATTAGGTTTAAACATATTATAAACTAGTATCAATACTATAATAATATTTATTATATCATATATGATTCAATAATTACTTTATATTACTTCTTCATTTCCCAATTCCATGTTAAAGCAACATTTTTGTTAATAATTGTTTTATTTATCGTACATGTTTTGACTTGTTATCCAAGATATTATTACATAGATAATGAATAACTTACTTCCAGAATGTAAAACATGATTTATATATCATATATATTCAGTATATAAATATATATAATAGATACATAAATGAACTAGAATACACCATTCATTGAGACGGGAGGCCATACGTACGCATGAACGATGTTTCTGTTTCATGATTGAATTGAATGGAATAATATAATAACAAATATATATATCCAGTAGCATTATTAGGTTATATGTTTCATTCTTATTTATTATATATACCATATAATCATTCTTTAGTTTTTAATGTGGAGAATTATTTCATCCCGTCGTGGATACAGAAAGTCATACGTACACACGAGCGACAACATCATTCCTTTGATGGTTACATAGTATATAATAGGATGGTATATGAATTTTAACAAATAATTATATTTAATTTTAATTATTTAGAACAATTTTACTCATCAATATACCCATCCAAATTAAGTATTGCTGAATAAATAATTACACAACATCGTGAAGACTGTAATTCATACATACGCACACACGGTGAAATTTTATTCATAGGATGAATAAAAAGAGGTATAATGTTGTATCATAATTATAATAACATAGAAAAGTTTAAAATATATGAGATTTATTAGTTTAGTATGAGAAAATCATTAGAATAGAATGTAGAAGGAGAAGTGAATTTTGAAATAAGTGATAAAAAAATTTCTTCTTTTCGGGTATCTCATATTATTATGCCCAAAAGGACTCCATAATATGACTTTCATCCTAATATGTGGCCATTAGGATTATGTGAGAGAAGTTTTGAGGAGATTTGGGTAGGTTTGGGACGCGTCAAAGGGGTTTGGAGGTTTGATTAAAATACAATGAGTGGTTCCCTTTTATAAGAGATGGGAGGGACACCATTGGAATGTCTTGAAATATTAATTTAGTATAAATTTAATTTTTGTTTCTAATGATCCCAAACTCATAAATGTTTAAGATAAGATGAGTATGGGTCTAAATCATCTCAACAAATAAAATTTATACATGTTTTTATTTTATTTTAAAGCTTATCATTTTAATTTATCCTTATTTAGCCTATTTAATTTTATTTTTGGGAAATAAAATACTTAATATTAAATGGTTATAAATATATACTTATGTTTTGTTAATTGTCCATAATTGAATACATTATGAAACTTTTTACCATATTTGTTTCACTTTATAATTTTTAAATTTTTTTAATTTTTATGAAATTTAATAATATGTAATTTTTATAAAATATCAATAGTGTCAATTTCACACTATGTATTTATTTGACTTAAAATAAATTCCAAAAATAAGATAAATTTGGAAAAAAATATTTAATACACTATTAAAATGTCTTTTTCACTGATACAATTTGTGGATAAAATTTATTATTTCAAGAGATATTTATTTTAATATTATTAAAATAATTTATATGATATTTATATCAATAAAATAATTTCAATATCACTATTGTGTCATTATTAATGGTAATTATTTAATCTCAAAAAATTCTAAATAAATTCACATGATGTATAATATTTCACTATATTTCCAGATTCTATTTATGTTCGATGTTTTATCATGTTTATCTCTATTTTCAAATTATTTCAATTATAATATATATTAGAGTGACATGTTGTCACCTTCTTTTGTTTTAATTATTATTACATCACTTTCATATAAAAAAGTACATTAAATGAATCAATTATGACCCATAGGGGATATTCATTTTCCATAATTCTTTCAATAGGATTTTGGTATGTGTTAGAGTAATTTTATTATATTTATAATATTGTTAGTTACCCTAATTTACATGATTTACCATTAACTGTGATAAATAAATATTACCATAGTTAATATTCATAATATCAACAAAAATTTAATATATTAACATGACTTGGAAATACAATTTAAAAAAATGGAATCCATTTTTCATAAATCGAAACACATAATTTGTAGAAATTATTTTCAAATTAATTATCCTTGTCAAAAAAGTGGGTTTATAAGAAGTAAAAAATTTTCAAAATATTATATTGTATTTATATCCAATTTATATGTGAAATTACTTCCAATGAAAAACAATATATTAAATGATAAAAACAGAATCTAATTACACTTTAAAACCAATTGAAAATATAATCTAACAGTATAAATAAATTAGGAAAAGTGGAAATTTTGAATTAAAATGATTTATTTTTCACTATTAATTAAAATATGAATTTTATCATAAAAATACCAAAAAATAAAAAAAGTAATTTTTGAGGACTAGAATTAAATTAATAACTATATTATGGAAAATAAAATATATAAAATTGTCAATAACTATATTTAAAAGGGGCTCTCCATCAAAAGGAGGTAAAACTATATTTTTTGAAAAAAAATACTTCTTTTATCTGAAAAATTCAATAGGATATTATATCATATCTATAAAACATATAATATGAATATAAAACATTACATTTAATATATTACATATATATTTCACTATAAAATCCATAGTGTTATTTTATTATTTTATAGACTCAATTATTTTCATTAAAATAGTTGTTTTAGATGGAAGTTAATATTATTTATACCCGCTGTTATAAAGATTGGGATATAATATTTAGTTATAACTTATACACGCTCTTTCATGAAATAAATTCTATCAAAATAACATTAAATTTTGAGTAAAACAATCCTATAAAAGTTTTGTGTATACTACAAGTTAATACGGTGTTGCGAATTGCGCAAGCTAATATTAGTCTAGACTAAAACACAAGAAATCAATGAAATTAAAAAGAATTCATCCCATAAAATCTTGGGGTTTTTCATTACACACCCCTTAAAATGAATTTTTCACTGGAAATGTTTTAGGGTTATAAAAGTTTTCCCACTTGAATGCTTTTTCATAGAAATACACATCATAAAAAGTAATACAAAAACATCATTTTAAAAAAGGAGAATAGAAACATAATGGTTACCCAAAGTAACTCATCTCTAGTTCCCACATAAGATAACATGGGTGGGAAGTGAAATCATGGATATAGAAGAAAAATATAACCATCATTTTCTGATGGATAGAGATAGAGAACAAGGTTTGGAGAATGTTAACAACCAGAAAGCCATAAATCTGTGATGATATAAGAGAAAATAAATTTCATCAGATAATAAGATACTACGATAAAAATTCTGGTTTTAAATATCCTTTCCCTAAATTTGATGAATTTTGTATGATAATAAATTCTTTGTTACTTTTTAGTACAATTCCACCATTATTCGTGCCTTGAAGAATTTCCACATCATCTCTTATTTAAATAAATGAAGAAGAATTTTTCATTCCTGAAGTGTTAAAAGATCACGAGATAGAATGATTGGTCATTCCATATATCCAAACAAATGGTTAGTATAGGAAATAAAATATGCATAAGTCCACCTATAGTGAGATAAAAAATTAATATTACAAACTTCTACCAAAATATAACCTATACTATCTATAAATGGATAATAATACAATCCTTCCAAAATATGAAAATATAAAACTTTTGAAATAGGTGAACTAAATGGGCATAAAATTAATCTCCCATATCTCATAAGGTAGTTCATGGTTGTGACATTCCAAACATGTGAAAACCTTAATCAAGTACTCTCTTGATTCACAGTAACAACCTGAAGTAATATATATCCTTATTAAAAACATGTATGTTTCCTTATTCCAAATCATAATATATATTCCTTAAGTCCCAAAATGATTCATACTTCATCCATGATAGCATAAAACGCTTGTCAACAACTCTATAATTAGTTTCCAAGAAACTAGAAACATCCAATTTAGATATTCAAATCCTACATATCTTTATCTAAACATCATTATCTTAAAATAAGGGAAAAAATAATGGTTATCATTCCCTTAATCATGTGTTCTCCAAGAATATCACTTTTTGGCCTCATAGAAATATTCAACATTTCCTTTCAAATCCATATGCCAAAAACACATATATATTTTATGATTCATATTAAATAATCATTGAATTCTGAAACATATACAACTCAATCATCAAAATTTATTCTTAAACCATTACCCAGGATAAATCATCTTAGTATTTAAAAAAATATGAATCATTCCTTTTGGTTTCCTAACCTCGTGATTGTGTGGTTTAATGTAAACAATACAGCAAAAACGTCACATAACAATAACATGATGTTTAGAATCTAATTATAATTAACATTATGACCAATACTCATACCATCATCATGATTCTCTTCATGATAATTCCAATTAAGAAAACGATCTTTAAAATTCCAATAATTCCCACATATAAAACATTAAATGGTTAACTAAGTTATTTTTAGTTCTGGGTATTAATTATGATCTATAATAAAAGAATGAGAAATACATATCGTAGATTAGAAACTCATAAGTGTGGTAAATTACTTATAATATTTCCATCCATGATATCATCTGTTTAAACCTAGGTTAGACATGATTTTCACAAAAAACCTAGGATTGTATCCTATACTTAGAATTATACTTAGTAAATCTCTAGACGTACCTTATAAATATATCTAGGTATCTAACTAATGTTTTTACATCCTAGTTTCCAAATAATAACTAACAATTCATTTTTATACCTACTGTAATGAACCTAGATTTGACCTTCATGGACATTACATTTATTTTTCGGAATACATAATACATTACCAAAGTATATGCCGAAAGACCATATTATTTTATTGCATTTGGAAACTAGAAAACATAATGAGTTGGTTCATAAAACATCTATATTGTATCCTACTTTATCCTTCATAACTACAACCCATTTTTGACACATCTTACTTAATAGCATTATTTATATCTTGGGGGAAAAGAATCATTAAAATGGTTGAGTTTAAATGCTCAGTTAGGGTATGAATGAAAAAAATATTATAAAACATAAACATGAGAATGTAAAAACATGAACATATCTTTTGGAAAAAAACATACCAAACTCTTGAGTCATGAAATAAATCTTGGTAGTACATACAGAATAGATCATAATAGAACATTTAACTTGATAAAATAGTATTGGCCTAAAACAAGGGATTTTTTAAAATAAATAAGCACATAATATGATTTCCATCAGGCCATGACATTGCTTCAAACACTATCATAGTGGACAAAGTCCTTTACTGATCTGAATTTACTTGTCGTTCCATCCACGTATTACAGAAACAAATTTACATGTCATTACAGCCCTATATTAATGAATAGGATTTACTTTACCTTCCATTTCATTTAATATCATGAGATATAAATATTTATCCAATGTATTTTATGGATACATAGGACCCGCCCATCTCATAATGGAATCATTCATACATGTTCTACAAAAATATAAATAATTCATCATAGCGTAACACAAGAAATAAAATGGGTTTTGTAAACATCATTCCATCATATCATAATACATATATAATATAATTCCATCATTAAAAAAAATCAAATTATATTTATTATATGGATATAAACATAACCCGATTTAAGATAATCATCTTGTATGGAAAATAATTTTGATAAAACAGTTGAACATAATAATCATTTTATTTATCATACATGTTTTGACTTATTATTCATGATCTTATTACATAGATAATGATTTACTTACATAAAAGATATAAAACATGATTGATATGTCATATATATTCATTATAGAAATGTATACAAGAAATAAATAAACAAAATTGAATACATCGTTCATGGAGACGGTAGGCTGTACATATGTATGAATGTTGTTTCTCTTTCATTATCGAATTGAATGGATGATAGTAAATGAGATATATATATACATAAATCCAATAGCATTGTTAGGTCACATAATTCATGATTATTTCTTATATAAAACTTATATTCATTCTTGAGTGGTTAATATGGAGGATGAATCTCATCGCACCGTGTAGGCGGTAAGCATTATGTACCCATGACCAATGATGTCATTCCCTTGATAATTAAATAGTATTAAATTTTAGGGTAAATGATTTTTAAAAAGTTTATTATTATGATAAAATAATAATTTAAATCCAATATACTAATCAATATTCCCATCCAAATTTAATACGGTTGAACAAAAAATTACCCCACAACGTAGAGACGGTAAGCCGTATGTACACACACATAGTGATATTGTTATTCGTATGATGGATAAAAGGAGGTATAATGTGGTACCATAGTTATAATAACATCATAGAATGTATAAGATAATTCATTTATTATTTAATTTTGAGAACAACATAATAAGGTTAAGTATATTAATAATGAAATTAAGAAACATGTGATAAAATAATTACCACTTTTTCAGGTATCTTCTTTTTGTATGCACGAAATGATACCTTAAGATGGATTTCCTCCCAAAGGGTGTCCCCTACGATTACATGATCGTTGTTGGGAGGAGATTTTGACAGGTTTTGGCCGAGCCAAAGGGCTTTGGAGGGATGATTAAAAGATAAAGAGAGCTGCCCTTTTATAATATAGTGGCAGGGAACCTTTAGAAAGTCTTAAAATATTAATTTATAATAAATTGATTTTGAGATTATAATGCCCCAACACTCATTTATTTATAACATAAGTGAGTTATTTGTCTAAATTCTCTCAACCAAAAAAATTATACATTTTTTAATTTAATTTCAAACCTTATCAATTTTATTTATCCGTATTTAATCTATTTAATTTTATTTGTGGTAATAAAATTAAAATTATTAAATTTTTATCAATATTTACTTCTGTTTTGTTAATTGTCCATAATTAAATACTTTATGAAATTTTATACCATATAATTTTGACTTTGGAATTTTTTAATATATTTATGTTTTCTAAATAATTTAATAATATTTTTTTATAAAATATCAATAGTTTCAATTTGTTACTATTCATTTATTAGACATAAATAAATTCCAAATAGTAGATAAAATCAAAAAAAAAATTAAATACACTCTTAACATGTCATCGTTACATATAAAATTTGTGGGGAACATTAATTAGTTCCAATTATATTTATTTTAATATTTTTAAAAACATTTATTTGATATTTCTATCAATAAAATAATTTCTACATCACTATAGTGTCATCATTAATTGTAATTATTTAACCACTAAAAATTATAAATAAATTTAAATGATGTATAAAATTTCTTTTTTTTGTAGAATATTTATGTTGGATGTTTTATTATGTTTATCACTATATTAAAATTATTACAATTATTAGATATATGATAGTGACATGTTGTCCACTTGTTTTTTTAATTATAATTACATAACATTCATGGAACAAAGTCCATTAAATGAATCAATTCAGACACATAGGTGATATTGGTAATTCTTTATTCCTCCAATATTATATTGGTACTTGTTAGGGTAATTTTATTATCTGTATCATATTGTTAGTTACCCTAATTTACCCAATTTACTTATAACTCTGCAAAATAAAAATTAACATAGTTACTATTCCTAATATTAAAAAAAATAAAACTACCCTATTAACAAAATTTAGGCTCGCTGATTCCAAATATATATTATATTTTTTATAATACAAAACACATAATTGGAAAAAATTCATTTAAATATAATTCTCTTTGTCAAAAACCAAAAATTGGTTTTTAAGAAGTAAAAATATATCAAAATATTGTCATGTATTTAGGTCCAAAATAAATGTGAAATTACTTACAATGACCAAAATTATATTAAATGATAAGTAAATAAAAATAAACATTAAAACAAATTAAAAATATAATCTAACTATATAAATATATTAGATGAATAAAAAGTTTTGAATTAAAATGCTATATTTTTTATAATAATTAAAATATGAATTTAATCAAAAAACTACAACAAATATAATCAATGTAAATTTTGATGTACCACATAAAATGAAGATGTTTATTATCTTAAATGAAACTTATAAAATTATCAAAAACTAAATTTTATAAGGGTTCTACATCAAAAGGCTGTAAAGCAGTATTTTTTTAAATACTTCTTTTATATAAAAAAATTTATTTTTTATTATATAATATCTAGAAAAGAAATAAGATTAATTTAAAGAATTATATTGAATATATTACATATATATTCAATTAATAAAGTTCATTCATCAATTTTAATATTTTATAAACTAGCTTATTTTCTTTTAAATAGTTTTTTAGAAGGAAGTTAATAATATGCATACCAACCATTATAATGACTAGGCTATAATATTTAGTTATCGCATATACTTGATATATAGTGAAATGAATTCTATGAAAGTAACTTTAAATTTTATTTAACATAATCCAAGAATAGTGTTGGGTATTTTGAAATCTAATACGGTGTAGTGTATAGAACAAACTAATCATAGTGTAGCGTACAATACAAGAAATAAATGAAATAAAAAAAGCATATATCTCATAAAATATCATAGTGTAACAATCGATTCATGACCTTTCATCCTTGAGCTCAGATTTTGGTTCTCTATTATTGAAATTGAAATTGATGACATTTTTTTTCTTATTGTTCTTTAGAAAATTTTCCCTCTACATTCTTACCATTTTATTAAATGGATACTCTAATCCTTATCTAGAGAGGGTGTGGATTTTATGACTGATCTAATTTTAGGTATGCGACTGATATTTATAGCCTCTTATTAAATAGATATAGTATAGTTGAAGGATCTCAAGATTTATATGGACGGTTTGACAGAGAAAAGTTTTTTTCACAATTTTATTTCACCTTGGAAATCCCCACCTCACTTTTCTAAGAAGAAAGATAGTTCATTTTGTTTGTGTATAGGATATCATAAATTAAACCATTTGAGATTTAAGAATTACAAAACTTTTCCCATTATGGATTATTTTTATTTTTTGATTATTTAAAGAGGGTGAAGGGGTTTTTTATTGATCTTAATTCAGGATATCATCCTCTATAGTGTTGGGAGTCTAATATATCGAAGACATCCCTTATTAGAAGCTATGACTATTATAAATATCTTACGATACCATTGGACAGACTCCTGCTCATACAGTTTTTAAAGAGTCGATGAGCTAAATATTCAATCAGTATATGGAATCCTTACTGGTAGTTTTCAGGTATAATATATTGGTTTATTTATGAACTACGAATCAGAATTAACACCATCTGAGTTTTATTTTTTATATTTTTAAAATTTACCATTTGTATGTAAATATTTTGAATCAAAAATTCTCAATCTAGGAATTGAAATTATAATTGAATATGATTTAGAAAATATATTATCAGTTGATTGTAATAATGTTAAGGTTTACAAGTCATTAGAGGATCCATAAAATGACATTAAGATTTAGGGATTCCTTGGTCTTTCTGGATACAATCAATGATTCATTAAAGACATATCGATGTTAGAATAACTATTGGAAATTATTAATAAGAAAAGGGTAAAATTAATATGGTATGAAAAGTGTTAGAATTATTTCGATGAAATAAAATTACTTCAACCATCAACTCCAATTTTGATCATACCTGATCATAATAAGGGGTATATATTATTCTATAATGCTTTAGGTGATATTTTGGGTTGTGTGCTTATGAAGTATTACCATATTGTGGCTTATGGATACCTTTTCTTCAGTATGATAAAAATAATTACCCCACTGCTGATTTGGGTCTTTTCTAGGTTATACATACTATTAAATTTCTTCATCATTATATTTTATGGGGAGACATTATCATTTTTTAACCTAATTTATTGAGTTGAAGAATTTTTTAGAATAACTTTAATCATAGAAAGGTATGATGGTTGGAATACCTCCAAACATTAGGCTTTGATATCACCTATATCCTGGGGAAGGGGAATATCATTATGGATGCTCTCAATATGAGAGTACCATTACAATCTATCATATAATTTCATGAAGTGTTTAATATTTTGGGACTCTTTACATAGTTACATGTGAATTCCCCGAATGGAGTATAATGTATGGTTTTGACCATCATTCAGTTATCATAATCTCTCCTTGATTCTATTCTGTAATGTGGATAATATGAAAATTCTTTCATAGAACTTTTGAAAACTATTTATGGTTGGGAGACCATTTCATTTTCCTCTGTCCCTTCAGATTGTATTCTCCACTTTTGGTATCATTTAGTTATCCTATCATCTATATGGATCACAATTTGTGTGATATTCAATTTTCATTGTGGTCTATTCATTTGGGTTCTATAATGATGTATTTTTAATTGAGTCATTGATTTTGGTGGCTAGGAATGAAGCATGATGTTTCTAGAGTATGTGTCTTATTGTTACACCTTACAAAAAATAAAAGAGTACTATTGTAAAACTTATATTTCTTCCTAGCCTCTTCAGGTGCATGTTTGGAAATGGGATGAGGTGTACATTGAAAAAGTTGTTGGATTACCTTGGATCCACTAAGGTAAGAATTCAATCGGGGTGGTGATTCATTGATTGATGAAAGTTTTTCATTTCATTACAAAATTTACATAACTATGATTTCTATTCTACGTAAGATGTATGTGCAAGATATTATGAAATTACAGGGTGAAATATTTACCATTTTTACATGTAGGGATCTTAGTTTTAACCTCTATTTTTGGAAGATTCTTTAGGAGGTGTTAGGGTCTCACGTAAGGGTAATTATATCTTATCATCACCATAAAGATGGTTAGAAATAGTCTATTATTCAGATCCTAGAGGTTAATCTCTATGCTAGTGTCTGGGATTTTGGGGGAATGTATAATTTTTATATGGGACTTCTTGAGTTTGTGCATAAAATCATTTATCAGTCATCTATCATTATATCTCCCTTCGAGGAATTGTATGGTCTCCCATTCTTATCACGCCATTGTTGGGAATATGTGAGTGAGGCCTCTCTTATTAGTCTATTCTTATTAAGTATACATTTGTGAAGATTCATGGTATATGTTATCATCTGGTTATAGCATGACATTGGAATAAATAAGACATGCATAATCGATATCAAACTTTATTATTTTCCTTTATTAATCATATTTTATTGAAATTTCTTCTTGTTTGGTTCATCGATATCTTGGAAGTAAGATATTCATGATTATTTAAGGTCACTGAAAATCATGGGAAATAAGCATATAAATTACAATTACTATCTTTATTGAAATATATTCATGATTGTTTCTACATATCTCAACTCATGATATATCTCCTCGACCCTCTCATGTTCTCAATTAGTAAGAGATTGAGTTAGACCTAGATGCTTCAACGGTAGTGTATCCAGTTGAGATCATTGAATCTCAAACACCAGTATTATATGGTAAGTATATTCCATTCTTTTTGGTGTTAAGGAAAAAATGATCGTATTCTTACGATACTTGGGAGCGTGAAATGTTAGTGTGGGATATGTGGCCTCACCTCTTTCTATAGATCCAATCATCTAAATGACTCCCTTTTTAGAGATGGTATTATTGTGGGGATATTATATCATCGTATTATGTTATTTCATATACTGCTTGTTTCATGCTTTCTAGGGGTGGATTTTGGGATATTAAAGGATGGGGAACAATTTTTAGGAAAAATTAGCTAATTTCAGTGGATGTATGATTTTTTCAATTGATGGAGTCTAGGTATTTACATGATAAAGGATATAACACATATTGGGAAATTTCTATGATTTATTGATGAAATCATTGTCTGGTTCATCCTTTTGGACCATCATACACCGTAGGACACATTAACAATGTAAATGTGTAACTATAAAAATGTTATGAAGCCAGTTTACTAAACAATAATATTTTATGAAAAAAAATATCTTTTATGTGTTAAAATAATCTTATGAAATACAATCCTCTTTTATACTAAAAAAAGTCACTTTGGAAAATAATAAAATCCATGTGTAGTGACCAAACCACAAAAATCCTAGAGTTGATGTCATCATGAAATTACATTTCTAGGATTATAGGAAATAAAATAATGAAGTAATGAGGAGTTGAGTAGTCATACTAAACTATATATATACTAGAGACTTGTATTATACACAATTAAACTAATTAAAACAAATTTTTTCTTCTTTGGAGAAAAATAAAATTAATCTATCTAGTGTAACCTTGAAAATAAATCATAGTATGATTCTTGGATTCTGGGTGAAAGGAATCAAATTAGGGATGGGCTCAAATACTCGGTAATGGAAATGTATAGTGTAAAAACTAATGAATCAATGAAAGTATTAATTATAGAATTGTAAATTAATAAACACATGTACGATGAAATAAAAAAACAAAGAAGGAAGTGAATAGAAAATATGGAGAAGTAATAACTATAAACACATACCAATCAATTAATTACATATGGAAAAATAAATATAAAAAGGTAAGAAACTTAAAAAATTCCATTTAATCAATAAATTTATAAATAAATGCATACATATAAATTTTTGTAGAGAAACTCTTAGGGTTAATAAATTCTAAATCAATATGAATTCGATGATTAATTATTGGGCATCGAGTCTCATGAACAAGGAAACCTATATTGTTTAGATTCATCCCTCATTGAGTTTAAAACTATAGGTAGAATCCAATTTAATTATCATAATTAATTTTTCTCATGGGAACTTGTCAATTTATCAAGGGGATATTCATACATTGTCCCTACCTTGAATACATTTCTAAAACAATATTCATATTATGTAATCAATTTTTTAAATGACCTAATTTCTTACCAAATATCGTCATTCAATAAATAATTTGGATTTATCAATAATTCAATAAATAATCAAATAAATTTCAATGTAATTACCATATGAAAAATTTATATAAATTTTAGGAAATTAACATATATATGAAAGTTGATTTGGATAATTATGTAAAATAAAGTTCTCAATAATCATTGGAAATTGAATATTTCAAGGTGGCTAACAATAGAATCAACTAAGTGAATTTGGATACTATTATTTCCAAAATTAATCATAAACCATTAATAAGAAGAATAAATATGGTATCAATACATCATATCTCCAGTGTGTTATAAATAAAGGGGTTGTTTCTTTCAATAATGGAATTGTTATAAAATAACCTTTTAGAAACATTCTTTAGGAAAATAAAATTTTTTGTGAAAACAATTATGAAAATCCTTTTAATTGAAATTATCTATAGAAAATTTTATTTTAAAAAGAAAATCCTTTTAAAAATTATATGCATGCTTCAAGGAAATAATGATGGGTAAAACCAAATATACCATACAAGGTAAAACGAACATATATTTTTCACTGTAAAGAGGTTTTAAAAATTCCTTATTCAGAAGGCTATAAGAATATATCATTGAAAACATTTATAAAATAAAAAAAGAGTAGAAATGTATTTAATAAATAAATTTGGAATGGTTTAAAATAGTTTTCAAAACATTTTTAAAAAACTTGGGTTTTTAATAAAAAAAATTCTTCAACTAAAGAGATAAATTATGTTTATATTTAATAAAACATTATAAAGCATTTTCAGTACCAAAGTGTGTACAAATGGAATTATTAAAATAAATGGGTCATGGAAAACCATAGGTGAATTAAAAGAAAGGGATTGTTGGTAAATTATCAAATAATAACATATGATTTAAATTGAACAATGAAATATCCGGAAAAAATATGATTCTAAAGTAAACACTTTTAAACATTATAATGTTGAAGTGATATTCAATCAATGAGTAGATTGTGTGTATCAAATGAAAATACAAATATGAAAGAAGAAATTCATAAATAAATATTCAAATTCATTATTCCAATAATCATATAATATTGAAAAAAAATTAGGAAGTAATATAACCCAATGAAATGAAATTGGGTTATGAAATTGTTTTCCACTTGGAAACTTTTAACTGAAATCCCTCTAGATGAAGTAATTAATATTGAAACTCAAAATATCATGAAGAATGAATGAATCAATATATTATATGAAAAATTGGAAGTATATGAAGCCTATATAAGAAACATTATTAAAATAATTAATTGATTGTTTCAATAGAATGTTAAAAATCACAAAAAAAATTGATATTGCAAAAAGACTCATTAAAAACCATCATGTGGAGAATAATCTTTTAACATTCCAAAGTGTCTCATACCACTTAGAAATATTTGAATCAAAATATTCATGAAGGAATAATATTAAATGATAATTATAATATCATATTAATAATGATATTCATGATATATAATTTCAAAGGGCAATATATACACCATATAAAAGAAACTGAGTTCATAACAAACTATAAATATCAATTGATTTCAAATTGAGATGAAATATGATTCCCTGTGATTACTTTTGTGTTAATGGAATTTAAGATCATGTATAATTGTTTTAAGAGTGTTAGTAACTTTTTAATGAAACATATTCATGTTTATAATATCATATATATTCTTTTTATATTATCATTTTACCATTTTGTTAATAATATTTCATTATTTTCACTACTTCTTGTGTTCACTGCCTAGTTTGTCAAGTTTTTTTTTAACATGATACTTGTTCTTATTGTTATTAAGAAAAATTTTAGATTATATACCGAATGTGAAATATGATTTAAATATAAAATATATGAATTTATATGAATTTATAATAATCAATGTTATTGGATATGGGAAATTAAATTAATCAATCATGGAGACGGTAGGTCGTACGTTTTCATGAACACAACATTCGTTTCCTTGTCATATTTTAAAATAATAAAATGTAAATGATATATATGCATATATATTATAATTATAATATAATATCTATTTAATATATATTAAATAGGTTTATTAAAATCATCCTTATTAAATTCAACGTATAGCCTGAACAAATAACATCACTTTGAGTCGGTGGTAGTGAACACTTACACAAATGATGTCATCATATACCACAAAAATAGAGTGCATAAAATTATATTTTAAAAAATTATTATATAATTATAAAAAATTACAAATATAATATATAAAATAAATAAATATACTATCCAAAAATAATTCCCAACTATGATAGGTTGTAAAGGGGAAATGAACAACGTGGTTTCGTGAGTTGGTAGTTCTCCGTAAATAAGAACAGTATATTTTCTACCCATTAGATCGATGTTTCGGTAAATGTAGGTAAAAACCAAAACATAACAACATATAATATTATTTAGTATACTTTTTCTATTATATAATAATGTAATATGTTTAATTTAAGTAGTGGAAAAATAAATAAATCTAAACATCTTTTGAAATAATGGTACCTCTTCTTTGGGTAACTCCTCTTTGTTGGTACCAAAGGTAATCCTTGTATGAATTTACACACAATTTGAGGCTTCTACGAAAAGGTTAAATTTGTTGAGGATATTTTTGGGTAGCTGTTGGTTGATTTGATGTGTCTTTAGATGTATAAGGAACTGTGAGGATTGAGAGCCTTTTTATAGTGGAGGAGGAGTGGCACTCAAGTAAATTTTTATAAAGGGAATTCGACACATATTTTTACTATGTCAAGTGGGATCAATAATTGTAACAATTTGATACCAAGGAGTATTTGGTCTATATATAGATCCATAAATTTACTTTTTTATAATTTTATTGGTTATTTTTTCCATTACATTTATGGTTTAGTCCCTTAGTAAGTTAATCTTCCTCTTAAATCTTATAAAAAAATTTAATCACATTACCTAATATTTTTGGAAAAAAATCATTTTTACATATTTGAAATTATAATTTTTTTAATTTATAATACTGAATAAATTTTTCCAAATTCTCATCACATATATGAAAGATATTAATTTAAAATTAATCATATAAACATGACAAAAATGCGGGGTTTTAAAGTAAAAATGATCAAAACTTAGTTAGGTTTTATATGTAATTTCAAAGTGAAATTAATTATAATTAATTAAATTGGATTAAGTAATATAAAATTATCCTATGTATTATTTAAAACGAAATCATAAAATAATTAAACATTATAAATAAATTAGATGAAATATCATTTCTGAATTAAAATTTAGTATTTTTCACAATTCATTAAAAAAATGAAACATTACAGAGAAACACCTAAAATTAACCGTAATCTAATTTGTTGTACCACTTTTAAATATAAAGATTATTTTAAAATATAAAATCTATAAATTATCAAAAAATGTTATTTAAAACATGTTCTCCATGAAATGGTGGTAAAACTACAGGTATAAAAATATAGGATTATTATCCATTAAATTGGGTTTATTCTCATCTTATAACTATAAAATATATTGGATGAATATAAAAATGATTTTATTTAATATAATTTATATATGTTATATTAATATCATTTATTAATGTTAATTTATTTAATTTATTATGGTAAAAATCTCTGTTTTCGTAATAATAGTTTTATATAAAAACATTCCTGATATAGTCAATTGTTTATTATATTTATTTCTATTTATTTTTAACATATGAATTCATTTATTAATTTTTTAGACCAAATATGTTAATAAGTTAGTTAATTCTATTAATAATGAAAAATTTAACAGCTAGGTTATATCAGGTTATATGAAATAATAATTAATTATTAATATGTTGTTGATCTGTAAAACACAGTCCTGCATGTAATGTAAGTAATCGAACAAACTCATTATTTTATCTGATAGACTCTAACTCGGTATCACGTGAATTTCAAGCTATATCATGGGTTAATTTTATTAAAATCATAATTATATTTTAATTTCTTGTGATATAAATTTTAGTCATTCTTGGTGTTGTGTGTCATACACACTATCGAATACAATATTCTTATTTCAGAATTTCGTAGTGTTACACTTAGGGGACATGTTTTTTACTATTCCAAACCCACATGGTTCTTATGATATAAAGGATTCAATTACCCCATAAAACATTAGGGTCGATATTTTTAACCATCAAGTGTTTCTTATGTTTTTTATTCTTTATGAATCCTCCCCTCTACCTTGAACCCTAGGTTCTCTCCAATGAGATTTTGAGTATCTCCACTCTTCACAAATCTCGTCTTTTGGTGCATGATCTTCATAGTGGTTGCACTACATCCCTCCAGGTAAGTAAACATTATACTTTTTCATATTCATTGGTCATGGGAGTTCCATTACACTATTTTTTTCCTGATATTTTCATCTATAGTGATGTTCATATTGATCATTTGTAGATTTATGGTGTGATCATCCCCCAATAGTCTAACCCAGATGTTGGTTTTGTTTTAATGTGTGTGTTCTTTGTTGTATGTGTTGTTTTATATTATTCACTAATAACGTCTCTTGTTGGATTGATTGTATAATGATTAAATAAATTCCATGGACTCAATGGATATATTTTCTTACCTCTATGGGTTGGAAAATATTATTACGGGCATTTGAAAACTATGTTTAATGTAGGTGGTTTCATATCTATAAAATGTTTTATTAACCTTGAATGATATGGTTTTTTAAATTGTTTTATAAATAAATCTGCATGATATATGGATCTGTTTGGGTGGAAATAGGTGTTTAAATAACATTTTATTCCACATTTTCTGGGGAATGAAATTTTTTTTAATGCATTGTGAATTGAATTTGTGAAATGTTTTTTAGAGAATGATTTAGATGAAATTTTTTGGATAATATAGCACATGGGAAGACTTATGTATTGAGTTGGATGGTTTCATAATAGGACACTTCTGTTGATACCTTTGAGGTGTTCATTCATGGGATGTTCCTCTACTCCCAACTCCTATTATTCTAGGGACTTGTTACACACTGTTGTGAGAATAACATTCATGGGTGTTCCTCTACCCTCTAAAATTAATTAATATGTCTAGAGACATGATTCATGTGATTGTATATTTATAGGTATTAGTGTTCTATCTAGACAGAACTATATTAATACTTCGCATGATGTTACCTATCAATTTTGTTTTATAATTATTGTTTTTTAGTACCTAATTGATATATGGTATGTACTTTGAAACTATTTACATGGATAATTTATAAATGGGGAAATGGGGAATTTTTTCCCACGATTTGGATATAAAAACTATTTATCTTATTATTACTGTATTTCATTAAATTTTAGAATATTATTTTTGTTATAAAAATACTTGTTATTAAACACCTTGGAGAATCCCAATTGGGCTATTATATCACACCTTCACACCGCTTCAGTAATTTCTAAACCTATTTATATCTTTTGATATAGGGAATGGAAGGAATCATAGGAGAGGTAGTGAGGCTTTTGTCATCTATTATTTGGTATCAAATTATGGGATGGATTTTTCCCCCACACTATCAAATAGGGTAGTAACTTTATATTTTAGTTGTCCTTTTCTATTGGAAATTTATATTTGGTTGGTCTAATTGCTTAATTTATATCATTCCCTATTTCATTAATAAAGATATGTGGATTGGATTTCAGTCCGAAATTTTGATTGATTTCATAGGGTTCAGTGTGTGTATGGATAATTCACATCTAATTTAAATTATTAACCTTCCCTAGAAACTGTCAATAGTTCCCACATCCATAACTGGGTATGGTTATGTTTTCCAAAGGATGGTGATCCTTTAGAGTTTTATGCACAATGACTCTTGGTAACTCATATTGGTCAACATGATGTGAGTTTGGTCTCATCCCACATTTTGGGGGAAATTGTTTCAAACTCTAGGACTCTCTTATTGATTTAAGATATTTTTGAGAAATCCTACTGAAACACCGTTATAAGACTGGTTACCTTGTGGCTATGACTTTATTATGAACATGTATTTATTAAAACTACTACATTCATATCACAGGTTCTCTATCTCCATCTTATTTAATTATGATGCTTTGGATTATCACTGTATTTGGAGACTCTAGAGTTTAGAGTGACATAGGAAGGGGGTTGGTTTCTTCAATATGGGATTTAACCTATATAAGGTTTCCATCCTATATTATGAAAACATGAATCAAAATCCTCATAGTTCATTTGAAACAGTTTAAGGTTATGAGGCTAGATCTAACTAAGAAGTTTAATTTCATGTCTTAAGGACATAAATATTGGGATCAAAACTACATGAGGCATCCTACGTATCCTATTGGAGACAATAATTAGTGTCTACAAAGTTCTTATAGTGGAAAAATTTGTCATGAGAGTTATGACAATAGAGGCACCTGGCCGGACTTATGCATATAAGACTTCCCTTGATTGCTTCTCCAGGTGTATTGACCTTTTAAGAGTTATGATATTTAATCATAATTACATCCCAATGGTGAAGATCCCACACTTGGTAAATTATCAACATTCATTTGATACAATCATCACTGGTCTCTAAACCCAATTGATCCATGATCAGTGTGAGAAAAAAGATATTGTAGTAAATCAAACATATTTAATGAGTGAATATCTATACAGGGCTTACATATTAATGTTTCCCTCTGAGAAACATAATTGACCATCTCATGGAGGAAATTGTATGGATCTTAGGCATTAGGAAGCTATCCTATGTATCCTATATTATAGTAAGAATAAGATTCGTTAGTTCATTTCATCCTAAACCTACTGATTGGTCGGACATACTCTAGGGCACAGTTGGGACTGATACATAAAATAATGCTTGTGTTTGAGTCCTCTTATCATCCATATATAAATGATGTAATGTGATCATCCAATTGGATTGATTGGATCTTGATGGTTTAAATTTCAGATAAATGAGGGGACAAACACCAAAGTCAAGTCCCATTTGATCTATAGACTTAGAAAGGCATCCTAAGTATCCCGGTTATTGCTGGAATAAGAGTTATCATATTTATATTATCTTTTATCCCCTGATGGTTTTAGTTTGATGATCACATTTTGATAAATTGTTTTTATCCTTAATGTTTTATGAATGTTAGGGTTTTAATCAAGGATGGATTATCTATTGATAAGATTTTATACACTAAGGAAATCATGTTTTATACTCATTCTCTATCATTTACTGGATAATGATAGATGAAAACCAAAACAAATCCAACAAAATGACTCTAATATGGTCACATGATCTCATAACCCTATATCATCAATGACACTTCTCTTAAAAAAGGGTTATACGGCCGAAGGTTCCAAGTCATGGTCCACATGGCATGAGTCAATGTGGGGAATCCAAACAATGTTTCATGTTCTAACTGATCTGATTGGCTTATCTTTATTTTCAAATGGACAATCATTGATTGTCTACCCGATATATTTAGGGCCACATTGTGACATGGAAGTCACATCCAATGAAATATTCTTGATCATTTGACTTGTCTTGGACATACTTTCTTTGGTGAAGCATAAATGTCCAAGATGTTTTGTATAACAAAATTGAAACTTTCCAAGATTCTTTGTATAACCAAACATGAAACAACTTGGCATTTAACATGATCAAAGAAAACCAGTCAATATTTTGTCACGTGATCAACCTGACTGGTCTTCATACAATCACTTGATGATGCTAACTTGTCAATGGGAAATCACATGATCATGAGGACATGACAAAGACTCCTTTACATGATCAAAGTACATTTTCTTGGATATATTCACATAATCAATATGGAAAATTCCATGGTGATTCACATGATCAACATGAATTTTATTTAGATTATCACATGAAAACACTGACATGTTGATATGTTGTCACATGATAACAACAATTATTTAAAAAAGCTATCACATGATCCACCTGGCATGTCCATAGACAATTTCAAAACAAATCTTATAGGTCAATAAGTTTTTGTGAGATCATACTGACTTCTGTGGGACCTGTATTGTGATCACGGTGTCATGTGTAAGGCCAATATCATGATTCTAATAAAAAAGCATATGATCACATGTCATTTAACTATTCTCACATTGGGGTCTCATGGATATGATTTGGTTCTTGTAGTCATCCAATTTTTTGATTTTAATACCCAAAGCAGTCAATACTTAAGTCGTTATAGATATTAACTCTATGAAATGTGAGTGAATGGATATTGGGTCCAATTGTTAGACACACCTCCTAGATTCTTCATGGTAGTGTGAGGAGTTTCCCAAGTGTTCCCATGTGCACTAAGGTAGAATATACACATTTATGGGTTCCCATCATGATGGTTCTACATGAATATCTATGACATCAATGGCCTAAGTGAGGCCTTGCAATGGATTATTCTACCATGAATGGGTATGTTTTTTGATGACACATACATGGGTGAAGGTTCACTTTGTATTATAAAAGTCTATGAAATATGGGTTACATGACCTCATTGTTTTCCTTTCATGAAGTGGTGTATTTGTAAATGTTGTGTTTCAATGAGGCCCCTCCTGAGGCCACACCCAAGAATCACAAGACATGAATGCTCCGAACACTACTAGACTGAGGACATGCACTGGGGGCTATCTGTCTTGGCTACCATGGTCATGAGTGTCATTCTTCATGATTGTAGGCTCGCGAGAGTGTCTCACTCTACCAATGGTTTTCATGAAAGTCCTTTGTGTGATTCAGATGCCTTCAAATGTATTAGGTGATGGGATCTATTAACATTCCAAGGACCCTTGGGTGCTGATGTATTCTAAAGTATCCACATCTAAGTTTGCATTTAAGCATCACATGATAGGGGGTTCAAAGTACACATGTGACCTGAATGAAGGTCCTAAAGGGCTTCTTGTTAAATAGTGCAAGGAATTTCACCCCAGGACTTCAAGTGTGGCCATATGGTCACATTTGTGAAGTCAAAACCCTAATTTAGTATCATGTAATCACATGAATAAAAAATATGAAATAGGAATCACCTGATTCTATGTTCATCATATAATATTCTGATCTTCAAAAAATCATGTGGTATTTTATTCTGATCTCATGAAGAAGATCTCAGGGGATGATCACTATCATGCCAAATTTTTTTGGGTTTTCTCCTCTAATTATTCTCCTCATCTCTTCATGTCAGTGTTTTTTAAAATATTAAGTTATATATATACTATGATCAGTCTAGGATGGTGATGCTTTAAAAGGATAGTATGTCACATCAACCACCTGGGGTGGTATAAACTTTTTCATGTTGATATCACGTGACCGTGAGGATCCCTTACATTATCTTCATTCCCTTTTGTGATGACTCTCTCATGGTCACATGATCAGTTTTCTTCTGTATCATTACATGAAAGACCTAGATAAATATATTTCAATTCAGATAAAAACATTGTAGAAGGAGTAAAGGTATCACCATCATTAACTTATTGTAATGCTCCTATTTATCCACTTCACTTTAATCATCTGACAAAAGAATGATCATGTGAAGTATTAATGATTTGGAGGAAGTTATTATGACATTCCTTGTTCTCAAAATGGGATTCACACAACATCTAACTTACATGATGATTAGTGTATGTACATTAGAAAGAACATCCACACTGGTTTTCTCATGTTCGTCTTATAGGGATGGTCAGCTATGGAGATCACCGAGTAGTCGTGTGAGCAACATCAAGTATCCATGTAATGTCAAAACAAGAAGAGCGGGAGAGCGGGAGATGTTTGAGTGGATGAAGATGGGGGTATCATGTTATTTGAGATTTTTTTGAATTTATGTAATGAAATATCAATTAATTTTAACTCGCGATGTTTGGGATTGATATGGGATACTATGATTGGTAGATCGGATGAGCGAGTGGATGGGATTCAATTACGTTAACAGTACTAAAAAATTCCCAATAGTTATTTTAGTATCGATGGTGCATCCTTATGGTGGAAAAAAAGATATGACATCTCTTCTTTAAATCTGGCCATGGGGTTAGTCACCCTTACCACCTATACACACCACTACTTGAGTTTCAGCCATGCAGTATCTCAACCCACTCTATGTGCACCTCCGGGATTCGCACCATAAACCCTATAATTGTGTCTTTTATATATTCATGTAAAATATTCCCTCTACCTTCAATTGGCTGGATCAAGCTGGCTACCACTGGGTGTGGTTGAATTCTTTCCCACATAGGCCTGTGTTCAAGCCCTGGTTTTACTGGCTAGATAATTAGCCATAATTTTTCTAAGGGTTGGAATATTTCTATATATGAATGAGAACCAAACTATATGAATATATATAAAAGACCAATTCCACTCATCAAGTATACTATGAAAGGTTTATTTTTATTTTCACATATTCTATATACATCTAAAACCTTCAATGGCAACGTTTATGATGGATAATTATGGGTGCCAACAAAACACCCCAGTGAATGAAATTCAATTGAAATTAAAAAAATATGATTCTAAGGTAAATATAGATATCTTTTAAGAACATTTATATAGTTAAATGGCTATGATAAGGACACATATGAGAGGATATTTCCAGAGTGTTAAATAAGGTACTTTCAAGTGTTATGAAGATGATACTTCTAGACACAAATTCTCAGATGAATCTGAGTTAGTAAGTACCATTTTCTTTGGGACATTTGTACCTGAGATCAAAATGTGTGTAAATTAAAAAATGGAATGAGCATGCTTTGGAATGGAACATGTGTATAGATCCTAAGTAAAGTACTTGGATGTTTTTATGTATCCTATGAGAATGAGAATCATGTCGTTCCAGGTTCTAAAATATATGTGAAGATCAAACTCATGTATATGGAATATAGGTTCATGGAAATTGAAAAATAGAATGAATTTTGTTAGATTGACCAATATCATACATAATAAGGGGAATGTCAGTTTTATTTTATGAAAACATTCATAGATATCCATGTTTCGGTGATGGAATTGGTCAGATCATCCCTTGAACCAATCCTCGGTGTGTAAAACCAATCAGATCTAATCACCTGGATTTTAGCCCTTTAATTAAAATATGTTACACTTTGATAAATTTTAATGAATTCCCTAATACATGAATTTAATCATTAATTTACCTTATCCAGTAGTTTTGAGGTCGTTTGATATAAAAGGACAATTTTGGTGTGGTATCCTTCCTGATGGTAAAATTCTCCAACTTCTACCTAAGTTAGGGGACTTAGTGGGGGTAGATTTATTTTAAATGGCCATATGGTGGGCCCCAATATCTTTTTATATATTCATTTATTTTTCCAAGATTTTTCCTTAGATTTATATAGAGGAAAACGTTGTGGGAATGGACTTATATTTTTCTCAGGACACCATCTTATTTGTCTTCAACCTGGAATGTTTTTGTTACCTTTCCTTTTTATAAATGAATAGTATTTTCTGGATCATGAAATTTGAATATCTAGTGAATAGAGACAGAAAATTATTCTATGATTCCATTTTTGGTTTTTCATCCTGTTAAGTATTATATCTCTTTTGGTCAGGTGTCTTTAGGTCTTAAATGCAAGGCAATCATTGTGTTGTATTTTATGGTATTTTAACTTATACAATTGTTGTACTATTTTTTAGGTGATTCTATATCAATATATTAATGTGTTTTAGTTTTGTTTCTTCTAGAACATACCATTGATATAATAATGTTTAGGTCCATCTATCTCAAACATTTCATGTGTTTTAGTTTAGGGCATTCTATCTCAGACCTTTGATGTGCTGAATTTTAGGGTCATCTATCTTGAACCTGATTGATGAATATTGAATGGAGTAGACATTCCAGGGTTGACCTAAAACACTCTATGGATATGTGTTCATCCGTAATTTTTTAAGGCCTCCTAATGATTGGAGTCCCTTTATTGCATGGATTAGATAAATTTTGTTGGTAAGTCAAATCCCTTATTCATTTATAACATGTATAAAAAAGGTGTCTCCACTATTTTCCAATGGTCATGGAAGATTTATGGGGGTAATATGGTTGAAGGTAAAATAATATGGAAGCTAGGTCCACCTTAATAGTTGGAATATGGGTGGTATAATTCATTACCCTAATTGTTGATTTAATGAATGTGAGATGTGGAATACATGTTGGGTATGACCTATAACACTATGATGTTCTGGGATCAACCACATTATTTTTAGGGATTATGAGTATTGGAGTTTCTTTACAACATGAACAGATTACTCTAATAAGTATCTCAAATCCCCTATGCCTGAGTCCATAGGGTTTAAAATTATGGATAGGTAGATTTGATCCATACTCTTTTTATAGGGCCATGGAATATTGTGAAGACTCAAGAGAAAATCTATCTAAGAAGGGCTCTATTACCCTAGGTAAATTTAGCTCATAATGTGAATCTAGAGCCGTATTCCCCATGGTTTTGAATCGTGAGGTTTGGGATATAAAATTCTTGGGAATTGAGTTTCACATTCCTTCATTGAGAAAGGGTAAAACACATGGTGATGTAATGTTGAGGATTTTGAATCCTCTTGAATAGTCTGGTTAAGGGAATCATAAATGATGCTCAAAAGTTATCAATTCATGAGGAAGGATTGTGAAAATTATTTTGAGAATGACCCAAAACACTATCAGGTGCTGGGTTCCTCCACAATGATATCAGGGTCATAAAGAATTAGGAATCCTTATTTACCAGGCCAAGATATCTCTTGTTAGTGGGTATAAGACCTTATGCATCAATAGCATGGCTGATCCAATAGATCCCTTTTCAATTTCAAGGGTCGTGAATGGTTTGTGGTGACATGAGTTTCTCAAATCATAAAGATTGATTTGTGGAAAATATAATACTCCAGAGGGTTTCAAGCACCATAAAAAGTTGTGGTAAATCCTAGTGAACATGTTATCATGACAAGATGATTTGACAAACTGCTACCCTAACATTTTTGTGTACCATCGGTCAATTGATAAAAGCATGTATTTTACTAGCAGTAAAAATTACTCCATAGAATATTTATTCCTTATTTATCAACACCCTAATTTTTTCCTAAACTCGATACATGAAGAGTTTAGAGAGACAAGACCAGACTTTTTCTCTGGCCACCCTTTATAAGTTTTCAACCAGATAAGTTTTCTGTCTCTTTTTTTTCTAATTTTATGGCCAAGATGATAGAACAATTTTAGGATATATTTTAATGTTTTACAAGTTTTACTAATAGGTTAATTTGTTTAGTTCCATGACACACATTGAACTAAATGGGTGATGTTACGAAAGAGCGTAATTAGGAATACCATAGTCAACGGAACTCCAAAATCATTCTGAGTGAGAGATGAAAGTGTTATAAATTGTGAATCAATTTAATTAGGTCAGTAGTAATGATAGGGGAAAATCATGCTAAGGATTTCCCAAAACATCCTCAGGTATTGAGTTCTGCCATGATGATGTCATGATCACGATAATCATAAATCCCTTTATACTAGTCCATGATGTCTCTGGTTGGTGGGTTAAATTACTTTTTCATCAATAGAATCGATGAACTGAGGTATATTGTTTCCTTTCAAAGGGATGTGAATGATTTTCTACAACAAAATTAACTTATGACCTAAAGTCGAGTACATGTTTTAGGTGATTTAGAATATACTCGTAGAACCTCATACTCTAGTTGACTGGGGTAAGGACATTTTGGCCCTTTGATAAAGGAATATGATGTGTGATGGCCTACACAGTTTAATTCCAAGTAAAAGGGATGTACATTATTCTATAAAGTTTAATGTTATGTCATAATGACAATTTCCTTTCAGTTTAATCATTATTTTGTATGGTTGTATATGTTGGGTCATTTTAATGTCAGTTGACCAACACATTTTCCTTTAATTGTAATGTCATGAAGTAAGGACGTGGGAGTACGTGTGAAGAATTGTTCTCAACATATTTTGTACACATTAAATAAATGCATATATATATCATACATATGAAAAATGGTATTTTACGGCTCATCCCCTATACAATTGTGGTTTAATTTTTATTGGTTGTTATAGCTGGACCTCTGATTTAGGATCATGGAATCATTACATATCATGTGATCATAAGAATAAACCCACACATAGTTATTACATTAAAAACACTCTATATAGGTACGACCAATATACAGAGGTTGGAATTTCTTCTTTTGATTATGGAATCTTGGCACAAGAATAGATATTTTTGTGTCACTATGTATTCTATGATGACTGGAATCAAGACACACAAAGTTCTTGAGTGACCATGCAATTTAGGTCATGTGACAAGGTTGTTTGCTTCTTGACAAGAAAAGTGGTATAATAGTTAGACCCAATGAAAAATCTGGTTGAGGTATCATATAAGGATATGAATAAAGACACATTTTTTGTTGAGGACATAGGTGTGGTAGCATACCCTTACCAAAAAAATTGTCCACTCTGGTGAGGTCTATGGGAAATTGTAGTTTTCTGTTATGTAAGGGACATCCACTATGCTCTATTAATATAAAGTAGCAAGGAATCATGGTATTGATTTTAAGACCTTTCATTCTAGACCATAATGACCCTATCACAAGATAATAATTCTTGTTCATATGGGGAATCCCCTACCAATAATCCCAAGCTATCGTAAGATATTCCTGGTGTGAAAGACATTGAAAGACTCGGGTTCCAATCCAAAATCATGGATAGGGGTTAATTTTTAACTTGTTGGGGATGGATCAAGATATATCATTGAGGAATCCCTATATATCCCATTTAAATGAAAATAAAAACATAAATAGTTCTCAATAACCGTTACAGATTTAATATCTAGTGAAATGAACTTCAGTCGTGTAGTTTAATGTCTTTCTATAAGGATGTGGACCACTCGATGTGAATAAATATGAATATTGTGGTTTGTCCTAAAACTGGAGACTCGATGATCACTAAATATCCTATGATGATAGGAATCAAGCCACACATCGTTCATGGATAAATAGATTACAATGTGGAGATAAGTCTCACATATAAACATGGAAATGGAATCCTGCCTTTGTAGAGATCTAGATTATGTGTGGTGTGAAATTAGTGATATGGTGCTTTCCATCCTGTTTAATTCCATGTGGTTGGGACATGATCCATACATTTTAGTTTCATGTGGTTAGGGCATGATATAATATGCATTTTTATGTCTCACTTCCTGGATTATTTCCATAGATTTTAAATTTCATGTGGTCAGGACATTCTCTTTACAGTTTAATGCCATGAGGTAAAGAAAAAATCCATACAGTTTAAAATCATGTTGTTAAGATGAACTCTGTATAGTTTAACATCATGTGGTTAGGATGAAATCTAACATTAATTTTTCGACCCTTTTGTGATCTCGTAATTGGAAGTGACAATGGTTCTATTCTTGTTTTGGAGGTTTCTTATGGCTTATAGTCTATATTTCGTCATATCATCCACTTATTCATCAGATCTATATGTATTTACGTAGGTTAGACGATAGTGATTTCCCCACTAGGTCACCTGCTAACCACTGTCAAGTGTAGCTGATGGTTTATGGGGATCTATTTATCTTTAACCAGTGTATTGTGATTATATTTCTATACAAATTTGATTTATATTTTTTACCTCACTATATTATGGTTTATGGGAACATGGAGTATTTCCTTCACTTTGGAAGATATAAATCTGGGGAGGTTGAACATGGTGTCTATTAGGAGTAGAGTACCTCCATTCCATCTCCACAATACCATGAGGACTACTATCATGGTAATGATCACCTTGTACTTTAGTTGAAGAGGCAAAATAGGATTTCATTATTTGTAATGTGTCTAAAAAACCTCAATGATACTTTTCATTGAGATGTTAAGTGTTATGAGCCTCACTCTTCATCATAGAATGAATATGTCGTCCAACATTTAGGTGTTGAGTTGGGATATAAACAAACTCTATGCCGGCTTCTGAAATCTATTGATAATGATATCATTCTTTAGCAATATGATCCTACCACTAAGAAGCTATAGGATATTCTCAATGAGCTTCTATGACTAGGATATGAGCCCACCTCAAGGAATGTTTCACACTCCCTTGGTGGTTCTTGAAAAGAATGGAGATATGATCCTGATCGTAGGCCTTTGGAATGTTCTACTAGTATTATTTGATAGGAACATGATCCCATCTTGAGACATGTTCCATACTCACATGTTGATCCCTGGTTGGAATGAGAATATGATCCCAGTCTAATTGCGCATTCCCAGTCAGAATATATTGATGGAGCTTCGGAATTTGAGATGGAATAAAATCCTCCTCTTGTACGCTACTAGGAACATTTTTTAGCTTTCCTGATAGAAATATAAAAATAACCCAAGGAATGTACCAATATTAGTTAGTGATCCTTAGTAAGAATGGGTACATAAAAAATTCAAGGAATTTGGTGTATGTGTTTGGTAATTCATTGATAGGGGTATGATCTTGTGCAATGTTATTTTCCACTCTCACTCTGTGTTCCCCAACCAATATATGGATATGAGAATGGTTTCAAGACATTGGAAAATATCATCATTCTTTTTCAACATGAATATGAGCCATCCACAATGAAAGTACCTCTATCACATGGTGATCCTTGGTTGGAACGAGGATATGAGCTTGGTTCTTTTGTTCATCCTTTATCAAAATATCTCAATAATCCTTGTGGAAATTAGCAATTATATGAACTTACTATGAAGTATCCACTTATTCATACTAATCAAAGTGTGATTCTACTATGGCTATATGGATTTTAAAATACACTTATCCATAAATATTCACACAAATATATTGGTGAATCACATTTATTGTTTTCACAAAGCACTGGACCTTCAATAGGGTCAATACATGAATTTATACATGTGTGCTCTTAGTTTTCAGGATATTACATTGAATGCATTTAATTTAAGCGGGGATATATGAATACAATTTTTCTACTTGTGACATCATAACATGCCGAAAGAATTTATGAGTATTGAATAGATTCATACCTACCCCATTCTTGATACTTGGATATGATAGAAGGCATTATGTGAACTATCAAGGTTATGATTCTCCTTTACCTGGTCCGTAACTTTTCACATTTTATAAGGATTCCATGGCACTCAAATTTGAATGTTTGGGTAGTTGACCAATTTAAGAACACCCTAATTTGGAGACTAAGGGGTATTGGTGATTTTTTTAAATATATAGAATTGATATTGTACTATATTAGTGGTGCTTCTGAAAACATAAATTTCTGCATGATGCTGACGATGTCTCCCCGAGATTAAAATTTCTCATAACTTATTTTCTAATGATCAGGATGTTTTCCAGGAAGTTTTATCATCATGTTGTAAGGATATTAATATAGGTGGTTGGTACACAATATACGATCAAGTAATCCCTATGTATATCAATTATATGACAATCATGTCATATGTAGTTCTAAAAGAGATTTTCAGTTTCAATATCATGCGTAAAGGACATAAGTTAGGTAATTTAACATCTTTTGGTAAGGACATGATTATAGGTGTATTGTCTATGATATAGGATCTATGTATCCCTACATATCACATTGGGATGAAAATAATTACATACATAGTTTAAGAAAACCCATGATGTTTAATTTCATGTGAAAAGGACATGAATCATGATGTTTAATATTTTTTGTAAGGATGTGGTCAATGTAGTTTATCCTCTTGTAGTAAGTTTGATGGTTGTGAAATTTAACATCATTCCATAATGACAATAAACATGAATTTTAATGTCTTGGGGTGAGGAAATGGACTATGAATTTTATCACCTTGTGGTAAGGATGATGACCATGATGTTTAATGTATTTTGATTAGAAAATTTGTTGTGCAGAATATCTTTATGCGGTAAGGATGAGTGTGAATAACCTATTAAGAGAGTGTCTCTTCCAATGGATCTTGGATAAATCATATTTATATTGGATGAGTTTTGAGATCCTTCAAATCAATCAATCAAGAACTTTCTTTTATCTCCAACCAATCCCATAATACAAAGAAGCTCTCTATTGTGTGCTCAAGAAATTGTTGGTAGGGGAAATTATTTTCATGGTCATTCATCCCTACCTCATTTGGAATCCTTAATTTTTGTAGTTCCATCAAAAAAATTCCATGTCACAGAAAAAATACTTGGGGACATGTTTTTTGTAAGGAATTGGATTTTTTCAATCCTGATTTGAAAGATTGTTTCATTCCCCTGGATGTTAGGTGTCTAATCTTTTGTTTCACAATTATAGTATCATATTCAAAGTTATTATACTACTCGATCATGGATTCCAGTTTCAGTGGTTCCAATATCCCCATTTTCTATTTTTACTTGAAGTGAGTCTTTAAAGGAAATGCAACCATCTATTGTATGTCAAAGATTTCTATGAATGGGGAAATGATTTTCATGGCCTACCATCCTTGACTTACATGGAATTTTCATCACCAATATCTATAAAAATTTATTTTCTATGGAATATTTTAAATAAAAAGGAACATGTATTGATTGAATGTTATATAGTTTTAATTCTCTCTCATCACGAGATGGGCGAGCATACTAGTTCTACCACATGTTGTTTATATATACCGTGGCATAGGCACATGGTTGAGTTTGGATCCCACAGTAAAGACTCCTATTATTTATTAGTCTGAGGTAGGTATTGAAACATTGAGTTCCTAGATGATGCAAATTATCCCTGTTAATTAAAATATCCATACTCTTCTAGAGGTTTTTTGAAAAATATGTGGGGAGAGGGTGTTCAAAATATCTCGGATGAGGATGTAAAAAATATTTAAATTCCCCTTTCCCTATGGTCTATTGAGAGGTGGAACAATTTCTAGATTTTATTTGTTGAGGGAATGAAAAATATGAAAATTCCACCAGCCTTGTGCGCATGAGAACATCCTTGTAGGTTGGGATTCCCTATGCAGATACCCATACATCATCTAGTGGTAGTTATCTTAGGAGTATTCCAACAATTATTTGACGAATATGATTGTTATATTTATGGATTTAAGTTATCCATTATTTTACGAATATTGCCATGTCATCTTTTAAGTGTATGGATGAAAAGATGATGATGGGTGAGTGGATGATGAAGGGAGTCTCGACATAGACCATAGAGATAAAACAAACTACTACCAAAATCCATATACTTCATTTCTATTACCCTATGAACTACCAAAATAGTCAGTAACACTTTATGTAGATTCCTAAAAGATATCATTGAGCCTTACTTTTCATATGCAAGTAGTAGAATGTGGTCCACCTTTATGCGACTCAGATGAGTACTTGGGTTATGATAGTACTCTATATGTGTTTTCCCATTAGGATTATATGACGAGTCTTCCGATCTGATTGATATCATATTGACTAAGGGATCGGTGTTTCGGTTCACCCCCTTGACTATGTACATTGTTTGGTGGGTCAGTTCCTGATGTTACATTTAGGGGATCAGTTCTTATGATACCATTTGAGGTGTCGGATTTCATAATACCAATTTAGAATTAAAATACCATGATACCATTTGAGTGGCTATTTCCCATGATACCATTTTAGGGGCAAGTTCCCATGATAAAATTTTAGGTTTTGATACCTCTGATACCAATTATGGGGTCATCAGTTCGGATACCAGTTGAGGGGTCGGTGCCCAGGATATAGTTCAAGGATTCAGTTCCCATGATACCATTTGAGGGGTCAGTACACATAGCTAGAATAATCCAAGGGTAAAATATGATAAACATTTCCCTATACCTGTATGTTGGGGTCATCCCTTGGATTCCATAGTCCACAAGGTTAACTATGTTGAGGTCATAAGATTCTAGTTAGTGATGATATGATATTGATTTTGTGCCATTTTCCTGATACACAAGTGGGCCTCAGATGAATTAGAGGTAGCTGAGATATATTCCTGATCTAGATCATCATCATGTGAATACACCTAGAAGACTCTCTTATTGATCCGATGTGATTAGGTTGACCTAATTATTTTCCTCGTCCACCTTATAGAGTTAGTGAATGTATTCATTACTATGTTCTAGGTACATGCTCTCAATGTGGTGGAATATGGAAAGAAGGTCCACTTCCTCTCTTGTGGACTATCGTGGGAAAGATGGGAAAGGGGAATTCATCGGCATAAATATTTCATTGTTTGATTCTAGACACATAAAGGATTTATTTATTTGTTACTCTATGACCAATATTTTTTTATTACTTGTACTGGAATTCAAGTGTTGGTGAAAAGCATATGATAGTGCCACATGAAACTAGCATCTTGTTCGGTGATCTCAGAGTCCATTAGAACATTCGATGATTTCATTCCAATTTCAAGGAATCTGTAAATTCCAAAAGAGGAATCAAGACAAGTTATTAGTTCAGCATCATATATAAGAGTACATGTTCATTCAATAACTTTCATATTTAAAAGGATAAATAGGTTTTCCCTTCATTTTTCACAATGTTCAAAACAGTTTAAAGAAATATTTCGGGTTGTCGATTTTGATTTTCGACAAGTGTGGAATAAACTTTCCATGATAGGAACAGGATAGTCTACCCTTTTGACCTATGAAAGGAATGACATAGTTGAATGAATCTGTTTCGAGTTCACTGTTTTTTCATCATGATAGATATATGGATGGTATTTCAGCCTGATGATTTGATTTTTTGTGTGGGATCAATGACTTTATCAATAATTCAAATCTACATTACCAATTTTTAATCATTCCTAAAAATTCCCAATGGTTCCCACAAGAAAAACTGAGTACATACTTTCTTTAAGAAGCTAGGTGGTCCTTTAGTGTTTCAATCCAAATGATTCATATTATGTCTGATTGGTCGAGATGATGGGAAGTCGGGTTAATCGACTCCTTTTGGTGGAATTTTTTCTTATTCAGGTTATGGTATCTTCATGAAATCCTTCCCATGCCCAAATACCAGACTTGTTACACATGTTTAAATGTATTCATTATGAAAATGATTTGATAGGTTCTATTGTTTTCATATCATAGGTTCTATATTTCTCTCTTAATTATTTATGATTCTTTGGGTTATGGCCAGATTCAGGCACTCTGGAGTTTATTTCTATCTAGTAATCTTGTTGGTGTCTATAATATGGGATCAAACATCTCTGAGGAATCCTATGTATCCTGTGAAAAGAGGAATCAAAACCGACATAGTTCCTTAGACATAGTTTAAGTCCATGTCACTTGACCTATCCAAGATGTTTACCGTCATACGGTGAGGACATAAATATTGGGCTCAAACCATGATGAGGTTCCCTAAGTATCTTGTTTGGGATTGGAACTGTACTCGACATCCTTATTTTAATAGGAATCTATGTCATGAGAGATACAACAATAGAGACCCTATGAGGGAATTACTCATATATGACCTTTCCGGATTGCTTTTTTGAGAGTATGTCCCTTTGAGAGGAGATGATATGTCGTCATTATTAAATCCCAAAGGTGAAGATCACACACTGGGGGGTAATATCAAAATGCTACTGATACAATTAGCACTAGTCTCTAAGGACCTATGATCCAAGATTGATTTTCCGAAACATGTTATAGTGGTAGATTTGACACATTTCATGGGAGAATATCCATACAGGGATTAAACATTTATATTTCCATTTGAGATGCATGATTAACATTATCATGGGGGATATGATATGGATATATGGACTTCAGAAGTCATCCTAAATATGTAGTTTTATAATAAGAATTAGGTTCATCATAGATTAGATCATCCCAATCATAATTAGGGGTTTAATGTACTTGAGGGCATGGTTGAGACAAAAACATAATGTGATTCTTGTGTATGAGCTCCCTTCTCATCAACTAATGTATAATGAATTGTGATAAAACTATGGGAATGATTGGATCTTGATGTTTGAAATTTTAGAGACCTGAGGAGACTTACACTGAAGTGGGGGACCATTTGATAGTAGTCCATAGAAATGAATTCAATATATGCTACTTATTGTAGGAACCAACGTTATCATGGTTCAATTTTTGTTTGAACTGTTGATGGGATAAGGTGGATGACCACACTCTAAGGCATTATTTTAGTCCCCTCGGTTTTAGGAATGGTAGGGGCTTACTGTATGATGGATTACCTATTGATCGAGTCCTATAAAATAAGGATGTTATATCATATACTATTCTATATATTCTTATGGATAAAGAGAGACCAGAACCACCAATGGTCTATCTAAGATCATAACATGAGAGTATATAACCATAACTCATCAAGAATACTTCTCTTATAAAAAGGATATGTAGTTGAATTTTTCTATCTACAGTCTATATGGAATGAGTTTAAGAGGGTTTTCTAGCAAAAGTATTCATGTTCTAGGTGGTATTTCCAACATGTCATGGGTATCTGTGGGACATGTCTTGATTTTCATCTTGAAATATTTGTTGAATAAGTTTTACATGGAAGAAAAGACTAAGGATATATTCTTGATCAATTGAATTGTCTTGGATATCATCACATAGGTGAATTAGACACGTACAAAATGTTTCGCATAACCAAAGAGTATATGTCCAATATTATTCACATAGACAAACAAGACATGGTTGGTGGCTTGCACATGATCAAAAAAGTCATGACCATACTCTATCAAATGATAAACCTGACATTTATTTAGACTACCACAAAATGATGGTGACACATCTATGGGAAATCACACGATTTGTCTGACATGTTAAAGACTCTATCACATGATCCTAGTTAATTTTAAATGATATATTCAAATAATCAAGGTGGAAATTATATGGTGATTTTTTTGATCAAAATGACATGTCCTCATAATGTCATATGAATATACTGACATGTAAATATGTTGCTAAATGACAATTCCAATCATGATAAAAAGTTGTCACAAGTTCCAACTATCTTGTACATAGTAAATCTTGTAACAATATTGATATGGTAATAAGTTTCCACAAGATTAAACCACCATTTCTAGGAACTATATTATGATTGAATTTATTCATCAAAGGACGAATTCTTGAGTCCAATAAACAATATTCTAATGGTGTGTCCAAAAACTATTCTCATAGATGGGTCTCACTGATATGTTTAGGATCTTGTACCCATACAAGTGTTTTAATTTCATTCCCATATACATCATTCAATAAGTCCATACTGATATTATCACTATAATTGGATAGTGAATGGATAGTGGGATCCCTCCCCAACTGCACTTCTTTAGTTCATAATGGAAGTGCGTTGACTTTCCTAACATTTCTAATGTGCATTATGGTGACATATACACATTGAGGGGAACCCTAAATTATTGCTCTGCATAATGATTTGTGACATTCATGACATCAAAGAGAACTTTTTATTAATTCGGATACCATGTGTGTGTATGTATTGTTAATTCCACATATATTGGAGAGGTTTCACTTTCCATGAAGGTGTTGAATGACATCTACTTTTCACATTCTCATTGTGTTCCTTACATGTAAGTGGTTGCTATGGGGATGTTACATGTCGAGGTAGCCACTTCTAAGACCACATGAAGGCATCATTAGACATGAAGGCTCATAGCACTACAAGGATGAGGACATGTGTTGGAGGATATATATGTTGGTTTCCAAGGCTAGGGGTGGAAACCCACATGGTCATGGGTTTATGAGAGTGTCTTGTGCTATAGAAGGTTTTCATGAAAATATTTTGTGAAATTATTATTCTTTCTAAGGGGTCATGTTATGGGACCTAATAGAACATAAAGGACACACATGGTGTGCAATACACTAATGCATCCATATCCAAGGATTCATGTATACACTACATTTTTGGGGGTTCCTATATTCTTATGACCTGAATGATGGTCCTGTATGGGGTCTTGTGAATGAGTGTAGGGGAGTGCACGTCGTGACTGTAAGTATGATGGTAGGCAATACATGGGGAAGTAGAAAAAATAATGGGGTATCATGTGATCATGTGAATACATCATATGAACTATAAATAATATGATTCCCTATTAATCATGAGACGTAATAGTCCTAAAAATCATTTTGTAGTTTATATCGATCACCTGATGATGTGCTTCAAGGAAGATAGTAAGTGAACCCTATTTTTTCCACAACAACCTCTCTTCTCCTTGTGTTTGAGTTTGTTTTTTATGGGATCATTATACTTATATATTGAGGTCAGCTAAAGATGGAAACTATTTTCATCGGGAGGATTCCATGTGAACAAGTATAGTCAGTAGAATCATCTCTAGATTGACATCATGTGGTTGTGCGGTGTATTCACATGACATTAATTCCTTTACAATATGTCTCTCTAACCATATCATGATCAGTTTTATTTTGATGTTACATGAGAAAAAACCCTAAAAAATATTTATTAATTTTGAAAAAAAATATCTGTATAAGAAGGAAGGGTCTCACAATCATAAACCTCTCATGAGAATATCATTCATCATATTCACATTAATTGTGTGATCAAATTTTGAGCACATGATGGCTTCGTGCTTTGGTGGGTGATCTTGTGAAATGTATAGTTCTTGCAAAGGGTTTCACACTACATCTCACATAGCATATAGTTATAAGATGTAAATTGTAAAGAACATCCATGTTGGCTAACTCATGTTCGTTAAGTGGATATGGTCATCCACGATGATCACCAAGTGGTCATGTGAGTGTCATTATGTTTCCTTGGTATATATAATCAATAGTGTGAGAGAATGAAAAATGAGAAAGAAGTTGAATATGTTAGTATCACATTGTGTATGATTGTTTTGAATTTATGATGTGCTTGAAAAAACAATCCTAAACCATGATGTGAGAGATTGAAATAGGTGGTTGAGATCGATCACTCAGATGGAAGAGTGGTTGAGATTCACTCGCATTAAGAGTACCTTGAAAATCCTATCCCATGTTGAAAATTATATGATGAATCCATCTAGAATATAAGAAATTCCACAATAACTGTTCAATCGAGGGAGCAACAGGGGTTAGCACCAGTACCACCTACACACACCACCACTTAGGCATTGAACTTGTGGGCTCTCAGAATACACTATCCATGCCTTTGGGAACATTAACCATGGGGCCAATACATAATTATAACTACAATTCTTATTCACTCTTCCCTCTACCATCTACTGGCTTTCCTAGGTTGGCTCCTAATGGGAGGTGTAGACTTTGGTCCCACATGGGCCTATAGTGGATCCCTGGTCTAGCCAGCTAGTAGATTGCAATTAATTTTTGGTTAAGGGTGGTAATGTTTCCATAAATGAATAAATAAAATATATATTTCCTTATATTCCAGCCCACGTCAATTCCTCAAGGATTCCTTGCAATATATATTTTTATTTCATCATTGTCTTCAAATATATGAAACCATCAATGAAAAATTATAAGATGCACAATTATTTATTCAGTCTTATAGAATATATTTTCTTTATTTCTATTCATTTTTTTCACATTTCTTTTTATATAAATTCAATTTCTTCCTATTTTGGGATGGGAGAAATCATTCCCTATTACTATTACTTGATGACTGAGTTCTAGACACTATCCCATGGGAATCGGCAATTCCCTTTGGGTATTCGGAAGATTGTGTAGGGTTCTAGGTTTGAAGATAACACAGTTTGTTTCGGTGCACCTTTCATCCCTCAAAAACCAAAATCACCATTGAAGCATTTGTACAGCTTACTATCTCTATTAATAGTGTAATTTATTTTTTGATCCCTATATTTTTTTGATAATTCCAAATATATATATTTTGAGTATATATAATATTTATACCAGGGATTACTATCTATAGATTATGGAATAATGAGGTAGATGCAGGGACGAAAAATACTGAATCAAAACATAAGTAAAAATGAAGTAGTTAACGCCTAAAATTTTGAAAATAATAAAATATTATTAAAAATGGGTGATAAATTGTTATAAAAGTTTCATATATAATATTAAAGATATGTATATTGTTATTATATAATGAATCTTAATTTAATATACACGAGGTTAAAAGCACTTCCGAGGCATTTCAAACATGAAGCAAGGGGATTATTTAATAAATTACCATTCATTGGGTTGTACTACTACTTCATTGACTATTTTATTCCATTATTATATTTGAATTGACCTCATATTGTATAGTGTTTTATTTACAATTTTTTATTTGAATTAAATTTTTAAACAAAAATTCTTTATTTATTAATTCTATCTTAAATGATACATTGTTTAAAAGTTATTTTGTCTTAATTTCCTCCCCATTAAAATTTTTTATGTATTATAAACTTATTTTTATGTGGTTAATATACTACCCCATTGATGTATTTAACATTAATATATATTTATTAGTAATGATTTAAGATACAATTCAGGTTACACATTCAGGGGTTTACAATATGAATGTCACAAAAATTGTATGAATTTATTTTACAATCACATTTTATTGGGATTTCCATTATTTTCATTGAAAAAAACATTATAATATATCTTACATTAACTCCATAAATTTCCTTATACTATGAATATTTAAGAAGCTTCCATTTTTCCTTCCAACTATTCCCACGCTTTGGCAATGAATTGTGAAAATAAATGTTTAAAGGGAAGGAAAAACTTATTTATCTTTTAAAATGTTTTATTTAACTACCACGTACATATTTTTCATAATTATTTCAAAAAATTAAATTTTATTTAATCAAAATAAATCTTTTGTTGTACTTGAATTTTTAAAATGTCTGAATTGAATCAATCTAGATTGTTTTGAATGTTTTATTTTTGATGTTATTTACAAAAGGTCAAATTCATTATTTATTTATCTTACACAGTGTTAATATATTTTCAAACCACCATATATGTTTTATTATCTATGATTCCTCAATAATTTTTTGAATATTTCATGATAAAAACTCTTAAATTCAAACTTATTTTAATATTTCAGTTTTGATTTTTATTTTTTCAAAGGAAATGATTTAAATACAAACCCTATATTCCTAATTACAAGATATTATTCTTTTAACTCTTATTAATATTTTGGTAATTACCATTCTATTTAAACATTATATTTATTATGATTGTTGGAAATTAAATTTTGATTAAATTTCAATATTCCTTATATTAGGGATGTGATTATTTCTTAATTGTATACCATCTGTATATGTGATATTTCACTATAAATTTTACTTTATTGGGAGGGGATATAATATTTTTAAAAATTATTTATTTAATACATAAATTTATTGATATGGTATATTTATTATGAATTAAATTGTTCGTTTAATATATAATGAATTAATTGGATAGTTATTGTTCATGGGGTCTTGGAACTATATAGGTCATCAATGCATCGATATATATCAATTGAAAAACCAATTGGATAACCATATTAAATGGGTTTTATTGTATTCTTTCCAATAGTTTATACTAGCTTTTGAAAAGGCCTTAGGGATAATGATATAATGATGTCTAAAATCAGGATGCCAATATTAATAATTTCCTACATTGAAAATTTAGTTATTGTAATCCATGAGATATTTCATTGATATTATGTATGGATTATTTTTTCCCATGTTTTTGATTAAATATATTTTGATTATAGTTATTTACCTTACCGTATCGATTATTCTGTATTTAATCATGATATATTAGGTAGTACTTAACCCTTACAAATAATTTGATCTCACCCTTATTTTTTCTCATATCCCTGTGATGTGAAGAATAAATTTTTGAATGAGATTCATGAAATCTAAAAAAATTCTTTTTTTGTTGTTTATGTTTTTTCCATGTAAATTGGGAATCATGTATATATATAGTTTTTCAAGAATACTAAAGTTATTTATCATTCATGATGATATCAATTTTAATTTATTCTAATGTAATAAAGAAGAAATTGGTTCTATGTTATTGGAGTTTGGTTTTCTACATTTTAAATTCATTATATTTATATTTAATAGAAATATTTTATCAAACACATTCATTCAAATCATATTACTAACAAATGTATCTATTATGTTATTCCATTCCAAAACATCCAAAACTATTTAAGGATATAAAGTGACATTAACTTTTATTTTGACTAGTATAATAATTTATTTTTTTACTTTGAGCATCTTAAAGACCAACCATACTCCCATTAGTCCCTTATAAAATATATTCTTTTGAGATTACCATGTTGATACAGGAAAACTAATTTTGGTCTCTATTATAAAACATACATCCTTTTTGTAGGAATATTTAACTAATAACACGTGGATATATATGTCTTATATAGTATTATATTATATTAGATAATTATTCTAAATTATTTTATTCTGTAAAATATATCACTTGTTAGTGGTGGAAAATGTTCCTAAATTTCTAAAAAATATATGATAAAAAATTCTAAGAAAAAAATAATTTTATTTTTATATTATTCCTAGACATGATATATTATATAATGAATCAATTACCAAATAAATGAAATATATCCTATAAAAGTTTCCATAATAACTCTTTTTTTATAAATAATCTCGGTTATCATAAAATAGAAATAAGATGAAATTACACATCTTTTATTTTGATCAAATAAATTTTGAAATAATCATTACATTATAATATATTAAAAAAAACCCATTATTTAATCATTTTAATGGAACTATAAGATACATTAATTCATTTATTGATTTCAAACTTTAGTATATTTACAAAATTTCTAAAATTTTATATTAGGTATCATATACACATAAAAATGAATATTTGGTTTCTATAACACTTATATATGATGTTTAATCTCCAAAGAGTTTCTCAAAACACCTGTAATGTATTGACTAATTCATCCTATAGAAAAATTAACCCACATTATTGACAACGAGTTATGTTTTAAATATCCCTGTCTTGCTCTTAAAGAAATGTTTATTGTATTGTTTAACTACATTTTCTACTTATTGTATGAAATTTTATATTCATGTAATTTTAATAACATTCCATAATATTAACCTTTCATAAATATTTCATCTATCCTCATTAATTTTAGAAAACATTGTGAATATTTCTTAAACTCATGAACATGACTAGTTCATTTCAAAAGATGATTAAAAATAAATTCATCATCTCTATCGGCCCCAATAGGATATCATCATCCTTGCTTATTAATTTTAATACTAAATCATATAGAATACAATACAAAATAAAAAATGTAACATCACTCCCCTCCTTACTGGCTTGATCCGAGGTAGAATTGATACTCATCCTTAGCCAACATCCTCAAGATACCAAAGGGTAGAAATAAATGTCAAGGGCTTCAATATAATTGGAGAACGATTTTCCCTTTGAAAGTAAAAAAGACACCACCCCACATACCATAAACAAAACCACTATATGATTCGTGATTGAAATATAAAACTCCATTTATAATAACGCAAACCAATATCAGAGTACATAGTGGAAATCAAGATGAACATCAACTACAATGTAGTTGAAAAAACCTATAAATCTCCAAGACTCTAAATAAAACCTCTACAGCTCCCGACAAGCTCTATGATCCAACTCCAAAATTCATCCCAAAGTATTATGATGCATCAATTTATATATATTATTTCATTAATTTTCCTATATCCCAATAGAAAATATACACAAAAGCGCCAAATTTCTAAATCAGTGGTGTATAGTGAAACCGAGTAGCCTTTCCCCAAATGAAGGTCACAATAATGGAACTACGATAAACCATGTTTGCGCATTTATATAAAAACAATTTATAAAAAAATTTAAATAGATTATATCATAATAAAAAAAATATCCATACCAAACTAATTTTCATGTAAAACAACCAAGAAACTCTTTAAACCATTTCCCTTTCCTTTTTGGTATGCCCAATCTGTGATTTACACACAACCCAAACTCGTATGATTCAGGTGATAATACCATACTCATGAGTGGATTCACATCCATACACCAATTCATCACAAAATTGTAAACAACCTTATCCCTTAGTCGCACATGCCCCTTTTCCAGGGTCACATCCCTTTTTGTGCCCTAATGGAACACTCCCCTTATTTAGGGTCACGTCAAAATCATGAACTCACCCCAACAAATGTTTTAAAAAATAATTACAAAATAAACATTTCAATCCGCTTTAATAATTAATAATTTTTATTTAAAACATTTACATAAAAACATTGTTCTATGAACTAAAAAATCATCATTTAAAAATCCATTAACAAAGTATTATACACACAACTAATTCCCACAAACCAAAAAAATTGTCACTAAAGAGGGTTTCTAACATGATTTTCAGATAAATTACACAATAAATATCATGAAATTAAATAAATTTGAATCTAATCATTGATGTTTTAAGAAGAGGAGTCAAAATTGAATCCACCATCCTTGGAAATTTTGGAAAAAAAGAAGAACGACATGAATGATTCAACAAAATGGGGTTAAATCTCTAAAAACCTACATTAGATCAAATTTCAAAACATCAACACAAACATATATCAGTAATATTGGCATCCAATGTCATATATATATCCTCACTGGATCATATTTATGAATCCAAGAGATGATAGAGAAGTTTATCTAACGATAAAGACCATGAATATAGGCTTACGAAGGGAATAATTTTTCAATGCAGCAAGATTTGACAAAGTATTGCTTTTGGATCGAAAGGGGAGTCTAAATAGCCTTTGGGAGGAAGAAAAATTCAATTTGGGGCCCAAATAGTAAAAAATTAGGGGATTTTGGGATAAAATAATTTATATACACTTTTTGAGTATTTACCTTTTATTCATTCACAGTTAGTCACATGATTAAGAAAACTGTTAACTAACCATATAAATTCCTCTATCATAAAAATTTTGGTTTATCCTTAGTGGTCACATGATTTTTTCAAATTGGGCTCCAAACAATGCACCTACCTAGAAGCCCTTATTTCTCTTTAAAAAGTTTCCTATAGTATTTCCACTATTTCTACTAACCATTATCAAGTCACGAACCTTTAGAAAATCCCCAAAAAACTTGTCACAATTCTTCCAAACCCACCAAAACATCCCCAAAACCCATTACATACATAAAATACATATATAAAGGGTTACATAAAATAATATGGGTGTGATATAATATATTTATAATTTTAATCATATATTTAATTCCTTTAGAATATTCATGTGAATTATTTTAATCTTCTTATAAGCTTCTAGATTTAAGTATTTAAGAACAACAATCATTTTTTCCACATAGTGGTTTCTCAAGTATATAATCTTTTTACATTTATATAAATAATTCATATGTATTATACCTGACTACTAATTTTCATACATTATCATTCTCCATTTACTATTATTTACCTCAATGTAAAGTTTGATAATAATGATTCCATTTATCCATACTAAAATATTTTATCAAATTTTTACATAGTTTATTTTATTTTAAAAATTATTTTTCTTAATTTTCTCCAAATAAAATTATTACCCCTAAATGAATTAAATTATACCAAATCAGGGGGAAATATCCATATTTCCACATTCATTGGGTCAGTTAATTGTTCCTTATTACACATGGATTTTTTGGCATACACTCATGTTAATCATTTCATATATGGCTCTATGACAGTTTATAAAAAACCTCCATGCCCAATATTTCAAACTGATAAACTCAAATCTATTCCTCTATTAAGAAAATTTTATCAGGGTCTCCTTTATAAGTATATCCCAATTAAATTACCATAAATGGGAACCTAATACTAATAGGTTCAATTATTAATTTATATCTTCAAAAGGGATAATAAACGGGCATCTAGATTTAATATAAACTTCCAAGTTTGATGATCAAGGTATTAATAAGTTTATTATTTGAAAGGAATCTCCTTCTTAGTAATTAAAATGAAATTTGATATAACCATTTATCATAGGTGATCACTTTTCATGTATGGATTATTTTAATGGTTTATTTTGTAATCTCTATATCGTTAACCAAATCAATATGTACAAACCACACTGATGTGTCATTCTTTATGAAACCCACAGATTGTGTTACCATGTAAAATTAAAATCTATCTCTATTTATGGACATCCAAATTTATCACAAGAGTAAAGTACATGAAACACCTTAATGCTAATTCATATAGCCATATCAAAAAAATAAACGCGTTGAAATACACTTGGACGGACAAATAGCTAACCCCTTATTTTTAGGACAATGCATATGCCTCCAAGCCATTCATCAGTCCATCTGAAAGTCCCTATACCCATGTACAATTTAATCAATAGAAATTTTAATTCAATTATCAATATAAATCCTAATATTAATAATAAATAATTTAGTTTTGAATTAATATTTATAACATAGTACAATCTATTGTCTATATAGAGTAAAACAAAACCATTTTTCATACCTATCATGTAATTTCTTAGGCACATGTTTGGAAATTTATAGAAGTTATTTAACTTATTATACTAAATCATGCATCCACTCATAATAAAAATTAATTAAAATCTTAAATAAATTAACAGAAAAAACTAAATAAATGAACAAGTCGTACATTTAATAATTCGATAAACTATTTGTGAACAATTAAATAGTAAATAAATTTTAACCACTTGAAAAATTTATCCATTCATTATTGAAATTTAATTACTAGATAAATATAAACACTTTGAATTACTTATTAATATAAAATATTTCATTTTATCCCTTTACAAGGAATTTATCATAAATATATTATATTAAATAGAATATAAATATTTTATATCCTATCTCTATTATGTAAAAAATCATAAGATAAATATCACGTTTGTGTTTATATTATGTTTTTGATAATTTAAAATATCAAATATCCTTCTAATATGTTTTAAATAATTTCCCAAAAACATCCATTAATTTGAATATTTAAAATTTAATATTATCCAAAAATAGGTATTTTTTTGTTTTTAAGAAACTAGTTTAGGGCTAATGTGTGATCACAATAAAATAGACAATAAAAAATTACCCACATATCAAATATGATCCAAATAAAATTATAAGAAGTCAAAACCAAAACGATGATATGAAAATCACCATGGGTATCTGATTGAATTCCTTGACCTAAAAACTGTCACTAATCTGACATGACTCACCATGATCTCACTACCTTATCCAACATGATTACCAACATAGAAACAAACCTTACACCTACCATCACAACTAAAAGCACCAAACACTATAAATACATAGTTTCAAACAACCAACTTTTAGATAAATCCATCTACAAGAACTGGAGGACAAACTCTAACAAATCACCACCAAAGCATAAAATAACCAATGAACTTTGAATACTTTTCACTGGTGAAACAAGAGGTTCAACCCAAGTAAAATTACTAGAATACATCCACACACTGAGAAACAAAACCACATATTAAACTCATAACTCCACCAAAGTGGTAAAGAAGAACTAGAAGAACCATCACCATTAGAATTTTTTTATTTGTTTTCATTTTTTTAAAATTTGTTATTGAGTTAAATTTTTCAAAAAATATATATGAATGATTTCCAGGGGACAACTTCCATTCAATCCCATCTCGCCTTCTCCTCGGATCGGTGACATGGCAATGGCGGTTGGGGGGTGGTTGTCTTTTGCCTAATGATAAAGTGATAGGCTGGAGGGGGAACCGTTCACCAAAAGTATTAGAGAAAGGCTCACCCCATCCCCTGTACTTGAAAATCCATCCTTATCTTTGCATCCTACCCTTTCTCTCCTTATTATAATCCTTCTTCATTCATAGTGGATATAGTTTCCTAAAAGAAGTATGGGTTTTTTGAGAATCTCATCTACTTGTATTTTTTCATATTTAATTTAAATTTATTTATTTATTAAATTGATTTGATTTTTAATTAGTATGAAATATTTTTTAATTAACTAGATTAGTTCATTGCACGTATTTTTGAAATAATAGTTATTATTAATAATGATTAAGAATATATTTACTAATGAATAACTTTGTATTAAAAATGAATACATTTAAGGATTATCTAATTATAATTAACTAATGAATATAATATGATTAAATTTTTATTAAGACATAATTAATTATGGATTAAGTACTATTTAATTAATGACTATAGAATATTTGAATAATGATTTAGTAATTATTAAAAAATGATTTATTATTGATTAAATTATCATTAAATTCTGATAATTAAATGATTAACGATTCATAACAAAATGAATAAAGAAGTAACAATTAAATATTCATTAGGTAATGATTAACTATTTATTAATGAATGACTAATGAATAATTAAGTATTTGTTAGAAAATAATTATTTAATGATTAAAAAATAATTAAGTAATGATTAATGAATAAGTAAGCAGTGATTAAAGATTTATTAAGGGATGATTGAAGAGTGTTTAATGGGTGATTATGTAATGATTAATAGTTTATTAAAAAATGATTATGGGATCATTAAATAATAATTAAGGAACGAATATGTAATGATTAAGTAATGATTAAAAAAATTTAATGAACGGTTAACAAATTGTTAACTAATCGTTATGAAATGATTACCAAATTGTTAACTAAAGATTAACTAATGGTTAATTAATGATTAATGACATGTTTTAGGATATGAGAAAACATTCTATAATTTTGGTTGTCTAAAGATTATGTGATTATATAATCAATAAAATCCCTCTTTGGATACAAAAAAGTGGATATGGATTTGGAACGGATTCTCCTAGGAGTAAATAATCCCACAACGTGTCCTAGCCCTGACTCGAGGTAACCTGGGGCACAACAATGGGACTTGCTTCACACTGTGTTTATCACTCCCAAGGGATATGCTTTAGATGATTCATATTTCCTTTATAAACCTCTGAAATACCATTAGGTTGATTAAAAAATGTACTAAGATACATTTTTATCATATTTTAGGATATAAGAATATTTTTTTAATTTTTAATATCATAAATATTATATTTCCAACCCCAAATTTCAATAGTTTTTATAGAATATTTTGGAAACTGAGGTAAAATGAGAAGAAAACACCAAATTAGTTTATTTATCATAGATAAAATTAAAATTATGATCATATAATGTTAAATAGAGAAGAATTAAAACATTAAGTAACACATGAATTCATTGAATAATACAAGAAGTACCTTGATATCATTCAATAGAACATGGTTTGGCTGATATGAGACTCACATTGGATGTGATGTGAAATTTGGATTATTATTAATTGGTAGCTTAATAACATCTTGTAATGGTATGTTATTAACTTATGATTTTTTTTAAAATGAATCCTTCTAATTAATTATAAGATCAGATCTAAGGCATTTCATTAATAGGTATAAAGACTATGAAAATTCATAATTTATATACATCCCTTTGGATGATGTTATTAAGATACCAATTAATAATATATATGATTTTTCCTCACATATGAATTAAGGATCATCACCACAAAACTATGATCTATAGAAAAATTTCAATGTATTTATTATATGTAACAAATAATTCATGTGTTATTTAATTTTTTTGTTCATATCCATTTCAATTTATGATCATACATTTCTTTTTATCAAAGATAAATAAACTGATTTTGAGTTTTATCTTCTTTTTACCTCAGTTTCCAAAACATTATGTGACTTATATACAAATTAAATTTTATATAACGAAATATTTAAATAATATTTTATGGTACAAAATTTGCTCTAAAATTTCTGAATAACAGGTATTTTTAGGTGACCATCAATTTCAATATTAGTTGAACTCTCATAATCATGACCGAAAAACATTTTTTACGTAGAGATTCCTGTTTTGTTGTGTGTTTTTCAATGGGGAGGTTATTCACATAGAATAAGGAGCTTCTTATAGTACAGAACTGATAACAGTGGTTATTATAACTGATTATGTAACCCTCAATGAACTTCACGACATAATTCATGGTTCTTTAGATCTGGGTCCCGATCATTATATCATTTCTATGTGTTATAGAAATTTTCAATTATCGTCTACATTGTGGTATCATTATTGTCTATTGGATTTTGATGTGACGTGGTTCTAGGAAATTAATATATTTTTCCAATGGTTAGATGGTACCATGAAAGAGTTTTATATTGATGTTTCTACTGTATAACAACCATTTATTATTGTATGAAGTTTTATACTTACAGGTGCGATTGAAGAAGCTCTGCCCCAAGATATTAAGGCTACTCAATTTGATGTGGAGGATGATAACATAGATAACCTATGAGATATACATGTAAATATGACTTCTGATAAGGATTATTTTAATGATGGATCAAATGGTGAATGTGGTGATTATGAGGATGGAGTAGTATCAGTTGGGGTTGAAGTTACTAGAATTAAATTAGTTGTACAGTAGCCTTGACCCAAAATAAGTCATCCAAAACTCTTCAGATATTTTTTGTAAGCAATGGCATGATTTAACCAAATCGAAAATAATGTTCTCACACCCACAACTAATTTTCCTACAGTTATACAGGATTGGTTTAGTGAGATGGTAAAAACCATATATGTTAGAAGGTATTTTCCTAGTAAAGATGCATTAAAAACAAGATAAATATATTTCACAATGATAAGAATTTAAAATATATATTTCAAGAATTAGTCTATAAAAAATACCTCATATGGTGTGAAAATTATGGGGATGATTGTATATTCTACTTCAGGGTGATTCCTGGATATTGAATTTGGAGGTTGGAGAATCTCAAAGATTGTGTCAGCTCGTACTTGCATTCAACCGAACCTGACACAAGATCATACCTCACAGAATGTAGAATATTTTTTCACACATTTTCATTAATTTGATTAGGAAATTAAAATATGTTCTCATATACCTTAATTATGATAGGATAAAACAAATTTTCAGTTATAAGATTTCCCATAATAAGACATCGATGTTGAAACAAAAGGAAATTGTGAAGGTCTATGATGATTGGGATGAATCATACAAGGTAGTACTAGAATTTATATCCATAATGTAACACAAAATCCATGTTTTCTTTCATAAATATATTGAAAAAAAAACATGTTTCATGTGATAACCATATTGATCCTTCTCATGATCAATTTCATTGGCTGTTTTGGACATTCCTCCCACATATCTCTAAATTTCGTTTCAGCAAACAATTCATATGGTTTGATGGAACATTTATATATGGAAAATACAAGGGAATATTTTTTATTATGGTAACCCTTGATAAAAATCATTCCCCTCTTTCACTTTCATTTTCCATTATGGATATGGAAAACTACAAATCATGGAGTTGGTTTTTATCGTTTATCAGCTACCATTTCACCACATTTGGGGTTTCTGTTGGATATCTAATCTGTAATAGAAAATCAATGAGGCAATCAATACATACCCGAACACAAAAAGGCCCATAAATGAACATCATATGTACTACATCAGACACATTTCTATAAATCTTCAAGAAACAATCCATAATGAACCTATGAAGATGGAAATCATGACTCATAGTATAAAATTTATTTATTGTTTTTTACTACTTTATCATAAAGATAAAATCATTTTTTTTGTGAAATATTATTACTTTGGTGTATAATATGATCCAGATCAATTGATATTTAAAGATAATTTTGAACAAATCTATAAGGATAATCAAGAATCATATGATTATATGATAGAGATTCCAAATAGAAAATGGACATTAGAATATGATAGGGGAAGAGGTATATACACATGACCACAAATAGTGTGAAGTGAATCAATGGTGTCTTCATGGATCTTCTCAAGTTACCTATAACATCCCTAGTTCAAATGCAATTTTATTTTTGTGTGAATTAATTAGTTGATAAACAAAAATTACCCACACAGAGGATTTATTAGTGGATAATGCAAGGAACTCACTTTCAAATAGATATAGAAAAGAACATTGAAGAAGCTCGTAGTTGTCATTCCATTCTTTTCCATAGTGAATAATCTCGATATGAAATTTAATATTGTTCAAACCACATCACAAATTGAAACGGTAAAAAATTAATTTCAAGAAGAGAGGAAATATCAATATCGAAACTTCTAGACCTTATAGTTTCTATGCACACACTCCATAACAACATGTCAATTTGTGAACATATCATGGGAAATATATGTTTATCATGTGTACTAGCTAAACATGATTTCTAACTATCATGATTCACCATAGATGCCTGTTTGGGAGTTTCGTTGTGTCCCAATACTTGAAGTCTAGACAATAGTGATACCTGAAATCAACAAGTTTTGAAAACAAGGGAGAACAGATTCTAGAAGGATGTGGAATGACATGGATTATCCTCAATAACAAGGGAGAAGTTTAAGATGCACCACATTTCATCAAGGATGTCATAACCACAAATTATTCCCTTATATTATTGGATCGAGTCCACACTTTCATCCACAATGATGTATTCTCTCCTATGTGATCTTAAAATATTTTTAATTATATGTTGTTAATATAAGATCCTTAATTTTTTAGAATTGTTTGAAATTTAAGAATACTTCTACTATCAAATAACAAAAATTATTTTCTATTAAAATTAAAAGTAATACGAAAATTTCATGCGAGGTGACATGAAATAATAATAAATATGTCCATGGATAAACCATAAAGATAATATGGGGGCAAATAATAAGGAAACATACCATCATGTGATAAATAACACATAAAATACAAATTTCACCATTTTATAATAAACTTTTATATAACGAAGAATAAATGTTTATATATATAAATATATAAAACTATATCTTACAAAACACCCTTTTTAACATAAAAACATATCTCATTAAGTAATTAGAAATATGATTTGATAAACATGATGACATTACCTTTTCTTTTGGTAAAAAACATCTTAAAACACTGTAAATAAACATTTAATGTCTTATATTCTATATGTCCTAACATTCTACTAACTACAAGACTATATTAACAATTTACACTTCTGACTAATTTCATTTTTTACATATAGATAGAGGGTACCATAATACTCATTGAGATGGCTACACATGATTCATAGGTTTTGTTATAGGGTTCTATGATTTTATGGATTAGGATGAATTAAGTGGACTATTTTAATCACTTTGTACCCCCATAATACATTATACCAGACGTAAGACTTACTGGATTCTATAGAATTATACTATTCGATTTCAAATTTGTTGACCTTTAGTTGTTTTCTACCCTACTGGAGAGGTGGAGACTAGATACACACACATTCCACATGCCTGAGGGAGAGATGACCATCACCCTCGAGGATGGGGATGTCTTTTTGGGTCTTCATATAAAGAGGTAAATCCATTATCAAACCCACCCGATTATGTTGGCCTAAACATGTTCAATGATGTTTAGGTGTATACAATTTAGTTGAACCTGGTCCAACATATGATAGGGAGATATCTATGGGTTAGCGTGAGAGGCGGTTAGTACATTTACCTGATGACACTAATGACCATTCTATCATGTTTCATTCCCATTCATATATATTATGGATCATTGGAGGGACCTTGAGTGCATATCACTCAGGGAATCTTGTGCATATGATGTATCTAGCGCTACTGGTTGACTTTGACTGGGCTGGGACATACATCTGAAGATCTACCTTCATGGATTACACAAAATGAGAATTATGCACAAAATTTGGTGCATACCACAAGGACCTCATGGGATGTCTCATACCACTTCAGATGACAGAATGAGGTCACATCCCGCCACTCTTCCCTAAGATTTTTGGTCAGTCACTACCTATAGAGGTGTTGGCTGACAATATGTGTGGATGTTGGTATTATCATTCATCTTTATTTGTTTTTTATAATAGTAGAGTTTATTGAAATTAATTTATTATTATTTATCACTTTTGATTATGTATTTTATATGTGGAGTCAGAAAACCAGCTTCATCAACATTCTGGTACACCATTTGGGTGCATACTGTCTAATGTTGGATAGTATCTTATCCAATGAGGTAGTTAAATTCAATATATCACTGTCTAAAAAAATTAATAACAGAATAATTTTAGGTTTCTACAAAGAAATTTTTTTAACTAATCTCTTATTTCCTTTTTTATTTCATGTATTCCATAATAAGATTTATTGGACCAGTTTCTAGTATACAACACAGTTATACTTCATGATATTATTTCTATAGTACCACTCATTCACATTAAAATTATTGAGCAGTACCATCCTTATAGATTCATGATCCAGTTTCTCTATGTTTCGCACATTCCATTTCTGCCAAGATATACATGGGATCTTTAGGAATTGAAGCTGATAGTGACACTTGATGAGAACTGGCATTGACGACATGAAGAGTATCTCAACCTCTGGGGAAAACGAGTATGGATTCATATCATGGGTGTATATATGAAGTGATTTCATATTTTAAAGTAGGTCAAGTATGAGTCAGGGTATATAATATATTCTATATTGTATCCCAATCAACATAGAAGAGGTCTTCATGATATGATGAGTTAATAAATTTCTATTAGTTTGTATAGAACCCCTGGTTTGAGGTATGTAGACTTTCATGCCTTTTAATGTGTATAATGTGCATGGTATGATTTGGTATGAGGTTTGGAGTGTTTGGAAGGGTATTGAATATTTTTGGAGGCTTTTCCATGGGAGCACAGTTTGCGCACGGTTAGGGGAAACCATACGGGTTCTCTAATAAACCATACTGGGGGAGGCAGTAGGCATCGCACTGTATATGCACAGTTTTCTAAAATGTGGGAGGCAACTGTGTGGACCCCTCTGCTCTGGTTAGGGGTGTGTACATGGTTAGCCCATGATTTTCCAAATCTTGCGGACAAACCATGCTGCCACTTAAAGAATGTTTTTGTTTAAATTTGGTCTCCCTCGGGATTAACCCATTTTCCTGTAATTCTTCTCCCAATCGAGTCTCACAGATTATTTTGGGTTCTAAGAGGTGGATGGTGATGACCCACTCATTTTTGAAGCAAACGTAATGGGTTTCTTAGTGGATTGATGGAATTTTTTCTCAGGTAAGTCTTCTCCCATGGTTATTTTTGGTTTCCACAAGATCTACATCTCCCCCTATCTCAATTTTCTAGATCTACATCCCTTTCATTTAGATATATGTTTGGGTTTTCATTGGGTGTTGATTTTAAGTCTTTTGGATGTTAGATAAGGGGATCTAGAGCCGTTTCGGTGGTGCGTTCGCCGGATACGAGGGGTGATTGCTTGTGGGTCGACTTCACTGGAACCCTAAATGTGCATGGTTTCACTCTCGACTCCACTTTTCTAGAACATAAAGGTTGGTTACAATTAATTTGGATTCATTAAAATTAATAGTGTTTTTGATATCTGAAATTGGATGGAAATACCTTTGGTGAAGTTTTGGGGATTTTTGGGGATAAGGGGTGTGGTTTTGAAATGCTCTTATTGTGGATTTTAAAATGGAGATTTTAAAATGGGTTTCTGAGATTGATTTGTAAAAATGGTTTATAAAAAAATAAAAATAAAAATTTTGTTATATATAAATTTGTTTAGGTATGGAAAATAATTTAACGGTGTTTTCAATAAATGAATGATTTATTGAAGTGAATTGTAATGTGTGGGATGTGGTTGTGTTTTTATTGTGTGGCCTTAGATGATTTGTGTTTACCAGTTGGTTGAGTTTTATGGCTTCAGTTGGTTGTGTGGAAGTGTGTGGGAAGATACACTCTAAAAGGTTATGAATATTGATTGAAGAACAACCATTTTGGGTAGTGGTCAGGTAGTACCTCTAGTTGAAAATGGGGTGAACGAGATGGGAAGATGTCCCAATGTTTTGGTTTCCTTGTTGTGCATTGCTTTTCAAGATGAAAATTTTTGTGCTAATGTGTAAATGATGAAATCGCTTGTGGCATGCATTTTTGGATTTCTCTTAGGTTTCATGGTTTTAGTAGGGTGTCTTGGTATGGGTATGTTTGTCTTATAGTAAGGGATTCACTTGTGATTATTTTATATAAACTATTTTATATAAATCTACTACTGTTTTTATCATAGTGGCATGTGTAGAGAAGTCAGTTGGGGAAAACCAACTGTGTATTAGTACTCACCCCCTGATTTGGCCCATGGGGGATTTTTCAGATGTCATATTCTGGGACACAAGTAAAGGTAAAGAATCCCATTTCTAGTTTCTTGTGCTATTACTTGGAAGATGTATATGTTTTTGGAGCATGGAGCTTGTTGTGGAGCTATGGAGTGTGTCTTGGTTTATTATATAGTCTTTGGTTTAGTATTTCACATATTACTCTAATACTGTATTGGGTTTTATTAGTTTTGGGTTGTATTGTATAATCACATGGTTGCCTTTTGGTAATACATGCATGAATTTTTTATTGACATCCATCATATAGTCTTTGTTAGTGGATGGATTGGTTGGTTTTTTCATAATAGAAAATCATTCCCCAACTTGTCTTCGAATCCATCGAAATTTGATTCCAGCCATTGGTGCCTTGGTAACATCACTTAAGTCCATGTAGCATTCCCCCTCCCACTCATGCAAATGCGATGGGGTAGGATTTTACATGTTGTATCAGTTTGTTCATTCCTTGGCCTTCAAGTGAGAGAAATTTTTCGATCCTTGGGGTCGATCATTGTTCTTGTTTTTTACATTAAATCTTTGATTATTCCTTGATTTGGTATGGTATCATAGTGAAGGATTGTTAGAACATTGAATGTATAGTATAAAAAGACATGGCTAACCCTTTAATGATGAATTTCATGTTACCATGGGTTGGGTATATAAGTGTTTGGAGACACATATAGGCATTAGATATCTCATTGTCATGGGTGTATCCTATGAGATAACCATAGCAAGAATGATATAAATCCATTCCCACTAGGATGAATATTTCATTGGTGTATAATGAGTTATTGTGTGATATGAATGTGTTAATTTTGGATATCTGTATTGGGTTTCATAATAGAAGGATTTGAAACATTGAAACTGGTGGTATTTTGAAAATGGGTTGATTTTCAAAACATGGTGGATTTTTTTAAAATAGTGCAATATAGGAATTGTGAACTTGTGGAAAGCTTGGTTGTGATAGTTGTTGTGTAATTGAAACAGATTTTTTTGAATCATGTGTTTCAAAAATATATGTACATATAGTAGTTTTTGTGTTGATAGAAATGGCACTAGGTAGTCATCATAGAGAATAGCCAAAGTAAGATGCTGAAAATGTGGTTGCACTTGAGTCCCAGGTGAACAAAATGCTAATGCAGAGTATAGTTTAAGATTTCCATGAAGTAAGAAGTGTGAATAAAGCAAAAGAACCAAGTCATGTCGATCATGTAGTTCATTTTCAAATGAATAATCCTACCATCTTTAGGGGTGATTCAGAGATAGAGATGGTTGATTCATGGCTGAAATGACTGAATAAGATATTTTACATTGTGGGAACATCGGTAGAGTTGAAAGTGAATTTAGCCCCATGTATGTTGGAAGATGTTTCCCTCCGGTGGTTGGATATGGTGGTCCAAGAAAGGATGGATGAAATTGTGACATGGGAGGGGTGAGTGGAATTATTTAACACACAATTATGCCCTCAAAAGTTTAGAATCCATCGTAGAATAGATTTATTTCATTTGAAGAAAGGTAACATGGAAATGACAGAATATGCGGCTATGTTTATGAAAATACTATGGTTTTCACCCAATGTGGCCAGAATTACATCATTGAATGATATTATCATCGAAACTAGTTTGAGGTAACATATTTGGTCTAAGATAGCAGTTTTGTGAATAGATGATTATACTAAGAGTGTGAATAGAGCCTCAATAGAAAAAAGGGATCTGTTGGGGGTGCATGCAGAGGAAGTGTATTAGTACCTATGGGGAATAGGGGGAAATCACACGCTAGGGTCAAGATGAAGACGGAAACTTATTTACAGTGTGAGAGTATGAATCTGAATCCAACTACAGGATCAGTGAATATTCCTCTAATGCATTAGATTAATCTAGTATGTTTTCAGTGTGGTACTATGAGAAGCATCAAGCGAGATTGTACGATACAACATCGAGCGTGTCATAATTGTATGATGATGGGTTATCCACAACGTTATTATCAGAATGTTCCATTTTCGTGTGTCTGTGACACTCTATAGGGGTTGCAAGGGTCTTATGCCTCGATGGGACAGGGGTAGTAACATACCCCTCGGCAGCAGAGTCAAGTGGTTCAGGGTGATTCTTAGAACACCATAATGCCATATCAGGGTAATAAAGAGCAGTGGGTGGCATGTAAATAGTTATTGGGAGAAGAGTAGGTTAGGGTGGATGATCAGTCAGGACCATCCACGGTGCGATGTGTGGTTCTTTTAAATTCCACATTGATGAAATCTTTGTTTGATATGTGTTTTTTTCATTATTTTCTTGCTTATCTCATCATCTTTTTTATGGGTTTACACATGGAAATGATTCCTTCTATTTTGAATTTACAAACTCTTCAAGGACAAATATATTTTTGAGCCTTCCTATGTAGTGGATGTTGTTTAGTTGTTGAGGGAATTGAATTCATGAGAGACTTTACAATGCTGCTGATGGTTGTGTACAATATAATCATGGGGATGGATTGGTTGATAATGTTTATGTCCCACATTGACATTTATGCACGAATGATTAGTTTTGTGATGGAGGATGGGGTGAGACATATCTTTAGTGGGGAGAATAATGTGAAATAGGGTGGAACATGCTTCTTTGCACCAGTGGTTGGCACGATATCATACCATTTTGTGGTTTTTTCATTTGCAGTATTGGAAGATATTGAGCATATCTTTCTTCCATAAGTCATGGATCTGTTTATGGATGTATTTATAATATAATTCATAGGGCTACCACCTATTATAGAAGTGGAGTTTATGATTGATCTCTTTATAGGGACCAATCCTATATCACTTCTGTCATGACAAATGAATCCAGTATAATTTTGGTAATTAATGGGGTTGTTGGAAGAGTTAGAAAAGAAAGGGTTCATGTGGCCTAGAAAGTCACTTTGGGTAGCACCGGTTTTGTTTGTTAAAAAGGCGATTTGAACCTTGCGGCTCTGTTTTGATTATTATAAACTTAATCGGATTATGATAATTAAATGATATACACTTCCATGAAATTGATTATATGTTTGACCAGTTGAGAGGATCTCAATGGTTCTCCAAGATCGACTTAATATCAGGGTACCATCAGTTGTGGGTGTAGAAGGAGGATATTCAAAAAACAAATTTCAGAAGTAGATATATCTATTTTGAGTATGTGGTTATTCCCTTTGGACTAAATAATGCACCAGCGGTGTTATTGGAATTGATGAATCAGATATTTTAGATATATCTAGATTCTTTTGTGGTGGTATTTTTTAATGACATGCTAGTGTATTTGAGGACAAGGATAGAGCATGAGTAGCACTTGGCGATCATAATGGGGATCTTAAGGGATTATCAATTGTATGCCAAATTTTCCACATGTGACTTATAGATACAAGAGGTTCATTTACATGGCCATGTTATTTCTGAGAGGGGTTTTTCTTTTGATCCAGAAAAGATAGAGGAGGTTATATATGGGAAACTTCCAATGAACATTTTAGAGATACAAAGCATTCATGGTCTAGCTGGGTATTATCGATGTTTTGTTTGTGATTTCTCATGATTGGTGTAACAACCCAGAGATTCATTAATTAAAATTCCTCTTGATCTAGTTAAATGTCAATTTATGTAAAACTTTTATATAAAATTCCAACTTCTTTAGTTTTATGTTAAGTTTTGTGACCGTTACTTTTATAGTCATTGAGCAGTGATGACATGATTAGTATAAATATAAGGCTTTAACGAACCCAATTTACTCAGAAAAAATAAGTGATGGCCTCATCCAGTAGAATTGCTCCATACGAAGCCCATCTGTTTGAGCGCAGAAAAGAGGTGGTATCTTTGGTCTTCTCTCTTGACCATGCTCAAGCTGAGCTTCACCATGTCAAGCTCGAACAAGATCGTCTATGGGAAAAGTGGAAGTTGATAGAGATTACCACTCAAGCGATGTTATCCGAGCCACCCCAAGAGTCTGTCACCATCACACACCTTACCCTTAGGCCTTATGCGGTTGTTTTAAGGGGTTATGTAACAAATCTATAGTACTATGTTCATGTATATTATTTTTGTATATAATAATGAATATACTTTCTTGTCATTATTGATACATTGTAAATAGTTTTTAATGTACAGATAGTGTTTTTAGTTATTATCTAATTAAGAATTCTATTTTATTAAATTAAGGGATTTTTTAATTAAATAATATTTTAATAAAATATTATTATTATTAAATTCATTTTTATTAAAAATAAATAATATTATAATCTTATGAATGCAATTGTAATTTTTATTAATGTCTGAAAGCCATTTTTGTCAAAACCCGTGGATTTTCGATAACTATCGGTTTTTATTTTAAAAGTCATAATTAACATATTTAGAAAATTATTAAGATAATATAAATGTTATTTCTGGAATCAGGATGTCGAAATTATCCAATGGTGTATTTTTCATAATTTCCTGAGAGAGTCAAATTTTTGGGTAAAAATTAAATAACATTTAAATAAATATTGTGTTTTATGACATCATAAAGACCCAATAGTGATGTAATAAAATATTATATGCTTTATGTTTGGAAAATATATGTTTTACCATTAAAATAATGTGATTTTTGGTTTGTTTGACTTATTTTACAAAGCACTAATTGACCCCTCAAGACTTACTAAGCATCTTGTCTTTTTAAATTATTTTCCATGGGAGTGTGACTCACCTCCACATAATCAACCACATTATTTTAATAAGTTCAGACTTTGGCCATATAAAATATTGTTTTCATATCCCCTTTTCCATAAACCATAGGCAAAAACCATGAGCTTTTTTTTTGTATTAGTTTAATGTAAGGGGTCCCAAACCTAAATAATAAAGAATTAACTCACCTTTCCTATATAAACCCACCCAAGTTCCCACTTCCTCCTCACTCAATGCATTTGGAGTTCGTCCAACACCTTACCTACTCTATCTAGAATCCTCCCAAGGTTCCCCAAGCTCCCAAGAAGCCTCTCTCGAGCCTCTCTCAAGCTTTTGGAAGCACACTTCCACGTAAGGGTTTTTTCTTGCTTTCTCATTTTGTCCAATTTTATTTAAGTTTTTTTGCCCTTTTGATTTCAATTGTGATTGTGGGGGTATGGTTTCGCACCTACCTCATACTTCCCTATTTATGTTTTAATAATGGGGTACCCTTTCTCTCTCATTAAATTCCTCCCATGTACACCCGATACTATGCCAAAATTCTGAAAGGGACTTCTCTCTCTTCATTTACATTCAAGCAATAACATTGTATCATGAACCTAAACTCCATTACAATTGTTGGTACATGTAACTATATGACCTCTTTATTGTCCATTACATGTAAATATGATGAGGAACCACTTTCTCTCTCGTCAACAATTTTTATGAATTCTTATGTCACGTCGTTACGCTGTCGAAATCGCACCGATTTTCTAAGCCAATGCCATTGTGTAGTGAATACCATGCCCATTTCTCCATCAAAAGTATTCACCTTTATGAAAATTTACTTATTGATTATAATGTTTCATGTATGAATTATACATTACTTTATCATGGAATAAATGAGTATGTTTTATGAATCCATGTTTTATGATCCATGTGGCACACTTATGCATGAAATGAAATGTTTAAGAAGTGTGAGCCTTTATAGCGCTCCAATGAATTGGGTAAAGTATAGTATCATGATACATCATGGGAAATGAGTGTTGACTTATGTTTATTCAATTGTAATGAGGGTTTACTCATGCTTCATGTGCAATGATGATTTATTCATGCTCCACGTGCAATGAGCCTTGGCTCGTGCTAATTCCATGTTAAGTGTTGTTTCCACATTTCCATGTTATGATTATCATGCTTTATCATGCCTTTAGGTTCATGATTCTCTTTTGCTCTATTGATATGCCTATTTTCTAACATGTATTTTACTCCTCATGTATTCTATTTTTATTCCCTTACTGGGCTTTAAAGCTCAGCCCTTTTCTTGTGCATGTCCTCAGGTTATCCCATGCAATGTGAAGTACGAGGGAATGTAGTGGTCATCTAAAGGAAGTTTTCAATAAAGATGTTGTATTTCATGTTTTATGTTTTTATATAATGATATTAAGCCCCAAATACACTAGAACTCTCATTCTTCATTGTTGTATCAAGTGAATAGTTTTTGTAATAAATCATGTTTGTTTTTGTAATAGAAGAAGGTTTTCATAGTTGGTATCAGAGGATAGGTTTAGTTATTTTTGGGATTAGGATTAGAAAACCCTAGTAAAGCCATTGATACAAGACTAATTATAATAAGAACAACCCAAAGTTTTGGTAAGTTCTGAGTTAGTGGTTTATCAAACAAATACATCCCTGTCTGGATACGAGTAGGTAGAGGCGGCTCTGGCACAGATGTATCCTAGGGGTAAAACCCGAAAACTCAGCATTGAGCTAGACTCGAACGTGAACTGGTGCATGACAATAGTCCTTGCTTCACTCTTGGTTACGACACTCCCGAGGGATACATTTTGATAAATTCACAATCTTTGTATGAACCCTTATTAAGGGAATTAAAAAATGCCCATAAGAATATATGTTAGAAAGTAGACCATGAAAATCCTAGATTGAAGCCTATAGACTCATAAAATAAGGAAATAAAAGTTTATTTGTAAGTCATCAGCTTTTATTTTTTGATTACCCTTTATTTGTTACCCCCTAAATTTTCTTTTATTCCAGCCAATGGCCAATAATAGGAGGACTCGGGCTAACAACTGATTTGATGATCAATGTGATGACTGTACTAATGAGATTCCCAATCCAATGGGAGCGGGAATCATGAACATTGTCACGATTCTCTCTCAGCTTACTCAAGCATTGAATAGAAACACGGGTCAAGAGGAACGTCCAACCCCCCCCCCCCCCCCCCAAGAAGGAACAAGTTGCTATCGAGATCTTCATGAGAAAAAGGCCTCTTACTTTTAGTAGATCATCCGATCCCACGATCGCATAACAATGGATCATCTCCATTGAAAAGATCTTCTCCATCCGTCAATGTTCTAAACAAGAGAAGGTTCTCCTGGAGGCTTATCATATGGAGGGTGAAGCTAATCAATGGTGTACATTGGTCAATAATATGATGCCTAAGGAGGATATCTAGGCATTGGACTGGAAGGATTACCGAAACATGTTTCTTGATAAATATTTTCCACGCACCCTCCAGCTTCAGATGGAAAGGGACTTACTTTACCTCATGAAAAAAATGAAAAGAATCTATTAGAGCGTATCAGGCTTTATCGTTACCCTCGAATGTAAGGTTGACCGCTTCTTTTGTGGGATGAAGCCCAGCCTACTGATCCGTGACTTCGACAGCTATGAGGAAATTTTCCGATGTGTCCTCAAGGTCAAAATGGAGATCGGGGAATAACAGGGGTATCATCGGGACAAGAAGAGTAAGGTAGACTTCAATGTTGGCGGTCCGATGGATAAATCCAACAGTGCTAAGAAGATCTAGCACCCCACTTTCCAAAAGTGTGGAAAGAAGCACCATCGAAATTTTATCAAGGGGATGAGGAAATGCTTTAGGTGTAGAAGAGAAGGGCACCTCGCTGTTAACTGTCAGCAAGAAAGACTCATGGCTACAAGAGAGGAGAAGAACACTCCGTTCAAACCTCAAAGCGTTGTTCATTTCTACAACTACAATGAACCGGGGCATTTTGCAAATCAGTGACATAATCCATGGATTTTCCAAGGCAACCAACATTATTCAAGACAGCAAGGAAGAGACTTTTCCATCACTTCTTCTGAAGTGAACCCTGAAAATGAAGTGGTGACATGTACGCTAGTTATTCATTCAATAATAGCGAACATACATTTTGATTCAGGTTCTACACATTATTTTATATCTAGAATGTTTAGTAGAACAATTCCAGGACCCCCACAAGTCAGGGAAGTGAAGATATCGATGTGTACGGAAAATGGGGCAATCATTTCATCCCATGAATATATGTCCTCCCATGTTATAATATATGGATTGTATTTCCTGGAGAACCTCCTCATACTCCCTCTGGAGGAATTTGATGCAATTATTGGCATGGATTGGCTTTCCTTATATAGATCCAACATAAATTGATTGTAGAGGGAAATCACACTCCATATGGAGAATCGACCCCTGATTCTTTACAAGTGTAACGTGAAAGATGAATCTCCTTTAGATACATCATCTAAATCATGGATATTACTGCCCTATGACCACGCATATCTGGCTCAGATGATTGAGTCCAAGGAAGAGACCAAGCTTGAGGAAATGCCTATTGTGAGGGAATTTACTGAAGTGTTTCCTGAGGAACTGTCCGGTCTTCCTCCTAAAAGAGAAATTGAATTCAAAATTGAACTTATACTAGGGTATCTAACAATATCCAAGACTCCAAATAGATTATATGTCATGGATCTTGAAGAGCTAAAGAAACAACTACAGGAGAATCTTGATAAAGGGTTTATACACCCAAGTGCTTCACCATAGGGTGCACCAGTCCTCTTCTTCAAAAAGAAAGTTGGTTCAATGCGGATTTTCTTTGATTATCGCGAACTTAACAAAATCACGATAAAGAACATGTTTCCTCTCCCACGGATTGATGACTTGTTCGATCATCTACGCGGAGCTAAATAATTTTCCAAGGTAGATTTTTGGTTGAGATATTATCAAGTAAGGGTGAAGAAGGAAGATGTCCCCAAGACTGATTTTCGTACAAGATAAATATGAATTCATAGTAATGCCTTTCGGACTCACTAATGCTCCAGAAATCTTCATGGACTTTATGAATAGAGTCTTTAGAGATTACCTTGAAAAATTTGTGGTAGTCTTTATTGATGATATTCTAATATACTCCAAAACCAAGGAGGATCATGTGGAGCATTTAAGAACTGTACAAGAGACATTGCGCAAGGAGAATCTCTATAAAAAGTACAGAAAGTGTGAGTTCTGGTTGAATGAGGTCTCATTCGTGGGCAATATCATCACAAGCAAGGGGATATCTGTGGATCCCTCCAAAACAGATGCTATTGAGGGATGGCTGAGGCCAACATCGGTAATGGATATTTGTAGCTTCTTGGGGTTAGCGGGATATTATCAACGATTTGTGAGAAATTCTTGATGATTGTCCAACCCTCTTACAAAGCTAAATCGAAAGGGAGTAAAGTTTTCATGGATTTATGAATGCGAAGAAAGCTTCAGGTTGTTGAAAAGGAGGCTTATCACTGCGCTCGTGCTCACTTTACCATCTAGTGGGGAAATGTTTGTGGTATTCAGTGATGCTTCGAAGAACGGCTTAGGTTGTGTGTTGATGAATAATGACAAAGTGATATGCTATGACTCAAGGAAGTTGAAAATCAATGGGAAAAACTATCCAACTCATGATATGGAGTTGGCGGAGATGATCTTTACCATGAAAATCTGGAAGCATGATGTCTATGGGGAGAAATGTGAGATATATACTGACCACAAGAGTCTTAAATATATATTCACACAGAAATAGCTTATTATGAACTAGAGAAGATGGATAGTGTTCATCAAGGATTATTACTGTTCAATACATTAACTTCTTGGGAATACGATCAAGGTGGTATATTCCTTAAGTAGAAACGACCAAGTGATTCTATCAATGATGAGAATTGAGAAGCATCTAATATTCTTAGACTTGATGAAGATGGACATGGGAATCATAAAGAAGGGAACATCATCAATCCTTTCACAAATGATTTCTCAAATGTCTCTTTTGGAAAGGTTAAAGGATGCTCAAAAGGATGATGTGGGAATTCATGAAAAAGTAAAAGCTGTCGAAAAAGGGAAATCCTCAGAGTTTAATGTTAATAAAGAAGGAATTGTGCGATTTTGGAAAGACTATGTGTTCCATCAAGTATGAAGCTAATGAAGGAACATTTGGATGATGCACATAGTTCAAATTTCTCTATTCAACCAGGGAGCAAAAATATGTATTGAGATCTCTGAGAAAATTTTTGGTGGGATAATATGAAGAAAGAGATCCTTGAATATACATCAAAGTGTCTGGTGTGCCAGCAAGTGAAGGAAGAGAGGCATAAGGCTAAGGGGATGATGAAACCCTTAACCATACAAGATTGGAAGTGGGAGAACATCACCATGGACTTTTTCACCGGACTTCTAAGGAAAACCAAAGGCAACAATGCAATTTGGGTTCTGGTGGATCATCTTACAAAGACTGCACACTTCATTGCTAATCAGGAGGATTTCCCATTAGATCAACTAGCACAGAAATATATCATGTATGTGGTAAGCCTGCATGGAGTACCACTATCTATTGTGTCTGACCAAGATCCAAGATTCACCTCTAATTTTTGGAAGAGTCTTCATCATGCATTGAATACTGTACTGAAGTTCAGTATGGCCTATCATCCTCAAACTAATGGCAAATCTAAGAAGACTATCCAAACACTTGAGGACATGTTGAGAGCATGCTCAATGGAATTTAAAGGAGGATGGGATCAACATCTTCCTCTGGTTGAGTTCTCTTATAATAATAGTTTCCACTTGAGCATCCAAATGGCACCTTATAAAGCCCTGTATGGGAAAAGGTGCATAACACCAGCATGTCGGGATGAGGTTGGTGAACGTAAGATGGTTGGACTAGAAATGGTTAAGGAAATGGTGGATAAGGTGAAAACCATTCAGCAACATATCAAGGCAGCCTAGAGTTGACAGAAGAGTTATATAGATAATCATCGATGATACCTTGAGTTTAAAGTTTGAGACATGGTTTTTCTACGCATGTCCCCGTGGAAGAAGGTCAAGAGGTATGGAAAGAAAGGGAAGTTAAGTCAAAGGTACATCGTCCCCTTCGATATTTTTGATCGTGTCCGGGCTATGGACTATCGACTAGATCTTCAACCTATAATGGCCAAAATACAATATGCCTTCCATGTAACCCTCTTAAGGAAGTACATATCAGATCCTTCACATGTACTCTCTACTGAGGTGGTACAGTTGGAGAATGATCATTCTTATGAGGAGAAGCCAGTGAAGATCCTAGATCGTAGAGAAAAAGTTCTACAAAATAAGACAATGCCCCTCGTATAGGTGTTGTGGCGAAACCACAAGTTTGAAGAAGAGACTTGGGAATCGGAGGAAATAATGAAGCTTAGTTACCCACATCTGTTTTAGTGTGGGAAAAGGAAATTTCATGGGCGAAATTTCTTAAGGGGACAATATTATAATGACCCAAAGTTTCATTAATGGAAATTCCTCTTGATCTAGTTAAATGTCTCTTTATGTAAAACTTTTATATAAAATGTCAACTTCTTTAGTTTAATGTTAAGAGTTGTGACCGTTACTTTTATAGCTGTTAAATAGTGATCACATGATTAGTATAAATATAAGGCTTTAACGATCCCAATTTACTCAGACAAAAGAAGTGATGGCCTCTTCCAGTAGAATTGCTTTATACGAAGCCCATTTGTGGGATCACGAAAAAGAGGTGGCATCTTTGGGCTACGCTCTTGACCAAGCCCAAGCTGAGCTTCACCATGTCAAGCTCGAACGATCCCGTCTATGGGAAAAGTGGATGTTTATAGAGATTTCCACTCAAGCGATGTTATCCGAACCACGCCAAGAGTCTATCATCATCGAACACCATTCCATTAGGTCTTATACGGCTGTTTTAAAAGGTAATGTAACAAATCGATAGTACTATGTTCATGTACATTAATTTTGTATATAATAATTAATATACTTTATTGTCATTATTGATACATTGTAAATAGTTTTTAAAGTAAAAAATAGTGTTTTCAGTTATTATTTAATTAAGAATTCTATTTTATTAAATTAAGGGATTTTTGAATTAAATAATATTTCTTATAAAAATTATTATTATTATTATTAAATAAATTTTTATTAAAAATAGATAATCTTATAATCTTATGAATGAAATTGTAATTTTTATTAATGTTTGAAAGCCATTTTTGTCAAAACCCGTGAATTTTTGATAAATGTCGGTTTTCATTTTAGAAGTGAAAGTTAACATATTTAGATAATTATTTAGATAAAATAAATGTTATTTCTAGAATCAGGATGTTGAAATTATCCAACTGTGAATTTTTCATAATTTTCTAAGACATCCATATTTTTGGGTAAAAATTAAATACCGTTTAAATATATAATATGTTTTATGACATCATAATGACCCAATAGTGATGTTACAAAATAATATAAGCATTCTGTTCAGCCAATATATATTTTACCATTAAAATTATGTGACTTTGGGTTTGTTTGACTTATTTTACAAAGCATTAATGGACCCCTCAAGACTTATTAAACATCTTGTCTTTTTAAATTATTTTCCATGGGAGTGTGACTCACCTCCACATAAGCAACCCAATTATTTTAAGAAGTTCAGACTTTGACCATATAAGATATTGTTTTCCACTCCCCTTTTCCAAAAACCAAGGGAAAAACCATGAGCTGATTTTTGGTTTGGATTAGTTTAATGTAAGGGGTCCCTAACCTAAATAATAAAGAATTCACTCACCTTTCCTATATAAACCCCCCAAGATCCCACTTCCTCCTCACTAAAATACTTTGGAGTTCTTCCAACCTCTGCCCTAATCTCTCTATAATTCCCCCAAGGTTCCCCAACCTCCCAAGAAGCCTCACTCAAGCCACTGTCAAGCCTTTGGAAGCACACTTCAATGTAAGGGTTTTTTCTTCCTTTCTCATTTTTGTCCAATTTTCTTAAAGTTGTTTTGCCCTTTTAGTTTCAATTATGAATGTTGGGGTATGGTTTCTCACCTCCCTCATACTTCACTTTTTATGTTTGAGTGATGGGAGACCCTTTCTCTCTCATTAAATGCCTCCCATGTACACCCGTTACTATGTCGAAATTCCGAAAGGAACATCCCTCTCCTCATTTACATTCAAGAAATACCTTTGTATCATGAACCTAAAATTAATTAAAATTGTTGGGACATGTATATATATGACTTCCTTACTATCTGTTACTTGTAAATATGATGAGGAACCCCTTTCTCTCTCATCAACCATTTTTATGAATTCTTATGTCACGCTGTTATGCTGCCAAAATCGCACTGATTTTCTAAGCCAATGCCAATGTGTAGTGAATACCATGCCCATTTCTCCATCAAGGGAATTCACCTTTATGAAAATTTACTTATTTATTATAATGATTCATGTATGAATTCCATATTCCTTTATCATGGAATAAATTTTTCTGTTTTATGAATCCATGTTTTATGATCCATGTGGCACACTTATGCATGAAATGAAATGTTTAAGAAGGGTGCGCCCTTATAGCTCTCCAATGCATTGGGTAAAGTATAATAGCATGATACATCTTGTGCAATGAGTGTTGACTCATGCTAATTCACATGCAGTGAGGGTTTACTCATGCTTCATGTGCAATGAGGATTTACTCATGCTCCATGTGCAATGAGCCTTGGCTCATGCTAATTCCATGTAAAGTGTTGTTTCCACATTTCCTTGTTATGATTATCATGCTTTATCATGCCTTTATATTCATGTTTCTCTTCTACTCTATTGATATTACAATTTTCTAACATGTATTGTTCTCCTCATTTATTCCATTTTTATTCCCTTATCGGGCTTTATAGCTTACCCCTTTTCTTATGCATGTCCTCAGGTTATCTCATGCAATTCTAAGTACGAGGGAATGTAGTGGTCATGTAAAGGATATTTTCAATAAAAATGTTGTGATTCACGTTTTATGTTGTTATTTAATGATCCTAAGCCCCAAATACACTAGACCTTTCAACATTCCATGTTGTATTATGTGAATAGTTTATGTAATAAATCATGTTTAAGTTTGTAAAAAAAATAGGGTTGTCATAAATGGAATCACTGATGACATATTTGACAAGGATGAATGTTCTATTTCAATGGGATGAGTAGTGTCAGAAATTTTTTGGAGAACTAAAGGGTCTCCTTACATCATCACCACTCATGATTTTTTCAGAACTAGGGAAAGGGTACATTGTGTATTGTGACACATTAGGATCAGGGTTGGGGTGTTTTCTCATGCATGGGTAACATATGGTAGCATAAGTCTAATTAATGTTGACTGTTCTTGAGAATAACTACCCTAGACATGATTTAGAGTTAGCAGTAGTGGTTCATGCTTTAAAAAGGTGGCATCATTATCTCTATGTTGAGAAATTAACAGTGTTCACTGACCATAAGATCATAAAGAATATCTTCTCATAAATAGATTTGAACATAAGGAAAATAATATGGATGTAATAACTACATATATTTGATTTCTACAAAATTTACAAACTAGGTAAGGTAAATTCAGTGTTAGATGTATTATGTAGGAAATCATATGAAAAAGTTGTGAAGTATATATCCAATCAGTAAGAGTTGATGTCGGTCATAACTGACATGCGGTTGGAATGTGAGTACCAAGGTGACAGAGTGGTCTTATTTCTGGTTTTGTTGGTTCCTGACTTGAATGGTTTGGTCAAAGAGTCACAGGAATCAGATTCTGAGTGTATGGTGATGAGGTCAAAACTCAATGGTGGGGAGAGAATTGGGAACTAGGAACTAAATGACAATTCAATCTTGTGTTTTCAGAATCAGATGGTAGTACCAGTGGCTTTTCAGGAGGAACTTTTCAGGGCTTATCATCATTCCAAGTGAGTTGTTCATCCCAGAATTGAGAAAATTTATAAGGCATTGAAGGTACATTTTTGGTGGTTATGTATGAAAGGGGATGTGGGAAAGTTTTTTTCGAGATGCTTGACATTTCATAAAGTCAAGGTAGAGCATCGATATCCAGTAGGATTGTTGTAGTCATTACCTATCATGGTGTGGAAATGGGAGCAGATAGCAATGTATTTTGTTACAGGTCTCCTGTGAATGGTTAGGAAGCATGATTCTAATTAGGTGATAGTGGATATGCTAATAAAGTCAGCACATTTCATCCCGAATCGTGAATATCATATGGTAGAGGATCTGTCCAAAATATATATTTAGGAGGTGGTAAATAGGCACAGTTTTATAGTTTCGATTGTATTAGAATGAGATATGATGTTCACATCTCATTTCATGGAATCATTACAGGAATCCCTTGGGACACAGTTGACTATGAGCCCGACATATCACCCTCAGACTAATGGGAAATCTGAGAGGACAATACCAAAATTAGAGGATATGTTAAGGGATTCTATGATGGACATTATTTTTTCATGGTAGGATAATTTACCATTGGTTGAGTTCTTCTATAATAATAGATGTCAGGCTTTGATACATATGGGTACGTTTGAGGCTGTATATGGGCATTTGTGTCGTTCTCCAATATGTAGGGTGGAAAAAGGGGAGATTTCAACGATCAAACCAAGACTTCTCCAAGAGACAATAGAGAAAATAAATTTGATTAGTGTGAGGATGGAGGCAGCTTAATGTTGTCATAAATCATATGCATACCATCATCAAATATAGTTTTCATTCGAGGGGGGTGATCATGTGTTATTGATAATCTCTCCTAGGTTGGGACATGATCAGTTTGTGAAGCGGGGTAAGTTATCTTCAAGGTATATTAGGCCTTTTGAGATACCTAAGAGGATTGGATTGGTGTCTTACTATTTCTATTTTCCCCCACTCTTTAGTGCAGTGCACAATGTGTTTTCATTGTTGTAGATGAAAAGGTGTCAAATGGATCGTAACCATGTGATTCGTTGGGATCATGTTAAGATAGAATCAGATGCTTCCTTGGTGCATGTGACAATGGGGATTGTGGATAGGCAAGTTAATGTCTTACATGAAGAAATAATCAGTTTATTTCGTGTTTTGTGGTATCATGGTTAGATTTAAGGGGAACCATGGGTGCTGGAGAAAGTGATGGTCGAGCAATGGCCCAAGCTCTTTCGGTAAAGCAATGGTTTCCTACATTTCAAAGATGGAAATATAAATGGTGGGGAGAATGTAGCACCCCCAGTTTGGGGTGTGTAGATATTTTCTTCCTTTTATGTGTTTAATGTTCATGGGATTGTTTTCGATAAGGTTAGGAGTGTTTGGAATGGTTTTGATGAAGTTTGGTGGCTTTTCCAAGGGACCACAGTTTGATCACAGTAAGGGAAACTGTGTAGGTTCTCCAGTAAATCGTGAAAGGGGGGATAGTAGGGTTCGCACAACCTACGCATAGTTTTTCAAACCATGCAAGGCAACTACGTGGACCCCTCCTCTCAGGACAGTGGTGTGTGCACAGTTAGCGCATGTTTTTTCAAACCGTGTGTTCAAATCCTATAGCCACATAAAGGATGGTTTTTTAAATTCGGGATCCCTCAGGCTTAACATATTTCACTCTAATTCTTATCCCACTAGATCCTCACTAAGTATTTTGGGTTCTCAAAGGTTTAATGTGCACTCCCACTCATTTTGGAAGAAAATTTATGGTCTTTCTTCGTGTTTGAAGGTGGTTCTTCTTGGGTAAGTCTTCTCTCATGGTTCTTTGTGGTTTCATTTAAATATAAATATCCCTTCTCTCAGTTTTCTAGATAAATATTCCTTACATGTAGATCAAGGGTTTCATTTTCCTTGGGTGTTGATTTTAACTCTTTTAGATGTTATGTATGTGGATCTAGAGTGGTTTTGGTGGTGTGTTCGCCGGATTTGAGCGGTGATTTCTTGTGGGTTGATTTTGCTAGAAAACTAATGGTAGGTGGATTCAATCTCGAATCCACTTTTCTAGAACATAATGGTTGGTCACAATTAATTTTGATTTCTTAAAATTTATTTCTAAGTATGAAATGTTTTGGAAATCCCTTTGGTTATGTTTTGGAGTTTTTTTTGCGAAAAAGGGGTGTTGTGGTGAAATTCTCTTGATGAGGATTTTAAAATGGAGATTATAAAATAGGTTTCTAAGATTGATTTGTGAAAATGGTTGATGAAAAATGGGTTTCAAAAACGATGTTGATTTATTTAAATGTTTTTTGGCAAGATAAACGATTAAAGGATGTTTTCAATAAATGAATGATTTATTGATATGAATTGTCAAGTATGGGAAGTAATTGTGTGCTTATTGTATGGCCTTGGAAACTTTGTTCTTATTTGATGATTGAGTGTTATGGCTTGAGTTGGGTTTGTGTAAGTTGGAGGGAAGACTCACTATAAAAGGTGATGGATAGTGGTTGGAAGAACCACCATTTCTGGTAGTGGTCAAGAAGTACCGCTAGTTGAAAATGGGGTGAAAGGGATGGGCGGATGTCCCACCATTTAGGTTTCCTTATTGTGTGTTGCTTTGCAAGATTAATACTGGTGTTCTAATGTGTTACTGATGAAATGGATTGTGTCATGTTTTTCTGAATTTCCCTTTGGTTTCTTGGTTTGAGTAAGGTAGCTTTGTAAGAGTATGTTTGGCTTATGGTAATGGTTTCGCATGTCATTATTTTATATAAACTGCGTTTTATACATCTACTAATGGTTTAATCATATTTTCATGTTTAGGGAAGTGAGTTAGAGAAAACCTACTATGTATTAGTACTAACCCCCTACATTTGAACTTGGGTGATTTTGTTGATGTCATATTTCTTGACACAGGTAGTGGTAAATAATCTCATTGATAGTGGCTTGTGGTGATTCTAGGGAGATTTGTTGGTGATTGGTGAAAAGAGCATGATGTGGAGCTTTGGAGTGTGTATGGGTTTATTTTGTGGTCTCTTGTTTATCCATCCACATAGTACTCTAATATTGTGTTGGGTCATATTGGTTTTGATTTGTATTGTGGAACAACATGGTTGTATTTTGGTAATACTTGCTTAGATTTTTTGTTGAAATGAATCATATATTCCTTGTTAGTGGATGGTTTGGATGGTTTTTTCATAAGGGAAAATCGTTCCCCAATTTGTTCTCAAAGCCCTTGGTAAATATTTCCAACCTTTGGCACCTTGGGAGCATTTCTTAAGGACAAGTAGAATTCCCCCACTCTCTCAAGCCAATAGGATGTGGCAGGATGTTACATTTTGATTTTTGTGTTATTTCTAATTCATTTTGAATCTCTTTACAATGTACAGGTGTATGGAAGATTATCTGCATGTATGATCTTGAGGACAAGGAGGTTATTGTCCTTATAGTGATACTTGTTATAGTATTAGGGATGATTCCTTGTAATCATGCGATCCATGAGATAATGATTGATCATCCACCCCATATAGTGGAGGTTCCTTCTCAGTAACCTCCTCTAGCAGCTTTTGATGCTGAGCTGCGATGATGATGAAAACATAGATTGTCTCATGATGCATGTGATCCATCACCATTTCCAAATGTTGAGTTCAAAACTCTAGCGTTAAAGAATTTTCATATTTTTGATGTTAATTATGCATCATGGGATCCATATTTTCGGGCAGAATATCTATATATTCTATCCAACTTAGAGTCTTGATCCTTCACAGCCTATATCGTTCCCTCAGTAAATGATGGAGGGTCCTTCTATGACACTAGTGGGGGTGAATTAGGTGTATATGATGATATCCAGTTGAAACCTCTATCCACTAAAATCCAGGCAGAGCATGTGATGGTCCATGTTCCAATTCCCTAGGATCATCCATCTCTAGGTCCTCAGACTCCACCCCTGCACAGTGCTTGGTGATCTCAATATGGTCATTATAGTCGCATACCACAATGTGGGATGTAATATCCTCATAGTCATTAACTGTACTCATTCATGAAAATCTAAGTGTTGGATTAGGTACATTATGACCTTTACTAAGGACTTTATTTGGAATGTATATGGGTTTAGGATGATGCACAAGTATGAAATTTTGGAAAAGTTCAATTATTTTTATAATGAAATATAAATTCAATTTGGAAAAAGTATTAATTTTTTATTATCTAATTGAGGTGGTGAATAAATGATCTAGGAATTCACTTTTCATATGAGAGATTGTGGAATTGTAACACAGCTCACTCCTCATGGAAAACCATAGTTGAATAGTGTGTCTATGATAAGGAATCATGCCTAATTAGACATGATTTAATCAATGATGAGTTAGTGTGATTTATTATATCTGTATGGGGGTATAGAATGAATATTGTTTCATTTATACTAAAATATTTTTTTTATAATGTGATTATAATGATACTATATGATATATTAATTAGGAAATGTCCTTAAATAACATTTATAAATATATTATGTTTTTAATCACTCATATGAAAATTGGTTTCTAATAATTATAACCCTAAATTAGTGAAATGATTTTCTGTTTTCTTTCTCAAGGAAACTATGGTATATTATTTATATAAACTAATGGAACAAATATAGTATTTTTGGATGAAAATAGCTTATTCTTTGAGAATTTATTTCTTAATTGAGGATCTAGTTTGATGAAATTTTATCATCAAAAAATTAATGACCAACAAAAAGGAAGTTCTCCAAATATTGATGTTGAGTCATTTCCATAATGTTTTTTTGAAGAAAAACCAACTAAAGTTTCACAATAACCCCAATGATCTAGTAGGATTCATCAGGAGCCTGAGATATATGATTTTATTATGTAAAATTATGATGAAGTAATTTTCATAGATGGCAATCCTATTACCAATTGTGAGTACATAGAGGCTTCTTATTCTAACAAAACGGTTAAAATCCAAAGATATCAAAATGGAATCCATGTACATAAACCATGTTTGGATATTGGTGGATTCACATGAATGGGTGATACCATAGTGTTTATGTGGTGAATTCACAAGAAATATAATATGGATATTAGGGTGTCCACCAATAAATAACGCCATGTGTAAAATGTTACAAAAAAATAATGGTATTTACTATGAAGAAAAAATTTCTTTTATTGTGATGGTAATGTCAATTGTGATTTTTATTATAATAAACTAGATCTCATATATATAATATTACATCATATTTATCATAAAGATCAATGTAATACTCCCAAAAATCTAACGGTCTAACAACTGTGGGAATTGGGTACATGATAAAAACAATAACATAGTATTTTATTCCAATCTCCAAAGTTTATCCAAGACCTCACCTTACCCTTACTACAAAGAATATCTTGGATGTATCTATAAAAGAAAGGGTGAGGCCTAAATACTATCTTGTTTTTTATAGTTTTAAATTGGATAATATATCATGAGATTCAATAATCGTGGGATGGAAAAAAATATAGAATTGTTATAAAGCATTAGGTAAAAACCTAGAATAGAGTAAAATATCATAAAAGTATGGTAAACAAAATATATCATAAATAGTGTCATAAATATAATACATGTCATCATAATTTACATATTTATAAATAATAATAAAATTATTTTCATCTAATAATGACAAAAAAAATACTATTTAACTAATAACAATGATGAATAAAACAATATATAAGTGATGTCTAACAATATACATACAAATAATAATATAAAAACCACTATATTTATAAATATAAAAACATTTATATCTTTTTTATGAAAAGTGATAGGCCCCCAGAAAACATTCGGATAGGTTGAACTGTGATAGGGGACCATCCACCTTTCACACACACAATGTAAATAAAAATTGGCAAACAAATTTTTTAAAAATATCTGAGTACACATTAAAAAACTCATCACCACAATCACCAGTGAAAATTGATGGCCACTCAAACATATGAATGTTAAAGAAACCGTCAATAAAATTTCATATAGGATTATCAAACCACTTATAAAACTAAGTTCAATACCTCTTCTATATAGTGACCAACTGTCATAAATGGTTTCCAAGAACACAACCACAAATAGTCACACGTTTCATCATGAATGTTCATGAATAAGGACTTGTGTAGTGGGTTGTGAATAAATGGTAGAGGAGGAAGATGATAGCAGAAATACTAAAAAATGTCTGTATAATAAAATTCCAATTTGATAAAGGAATGTATCGAGAATTATCCCATAGACATAGTACCAAAAAGACTAATAATTCAGATCTTTTGACTAGTCATGGGGTCTAACATGAAGGATCTAACACCCAAAGAAGAAGCAGAAAAAGAAGAATAAAACTACAAAATAAATAAAAGAAAATTCCCTGAAGGAAAAACCCTATAGGATGTAGTGAAATAATAAGATAAATAAAATCGATTCAGAGGATAAGGATGAAAATGTAAGGGTCAGTTCCCTACACATGGTATTTATCACCATAAATTGTTTCAAAAGGAAACCCTGATGGGAATAGTTTCATGATTTGAGGGACAGAGGGATCACCAAGATATTACAACTCAATCTCATTCCATTCAGATTATTAATTATAAATTCTTTTATATGTAGCCTAATTTTTATTTTAAATACATTATAAATGACACTTATAATTTCAATATAAAAATCGATATATCCAAATTATATATCATGACATATAATTTCAAAAGTAAATAATATTAACCATAAATTTTATAGATAATAACTTAATAAATGGTTCATAAAAATTTAATTAATTAATTAGAAATAATTTATACTTAACATAATTTATAAACCATTTATAAATTAAATAAATATCCTAAAATGAATTTCCCCATAATATGTAAACAATTGTTTAATTATAAAATCATATTCATAATTAAAATATTTAAAATATAAACATGTAAGGAATATTCTATTTTTTAATACATTATATCGTAATATCAGACACCTTTCATTATGAATCATATATTTAGGTTGAAAATTTTTTCTTATAGTACAAACATCAACACCTCTATATCTTCAAATATGATATTTCAATGCTTATATAACATGATCTCAATATTGAGAGACATTTTCAACATTAACCCGTTATCAATTGACCATTATATTCTATGATTGGAATTGATCTCACATATGTGATACGATGCTATGTTGTTCATATGTCACTCCATATTATCTCTAGAAAATATGTCCCATATCATATACTATGATTTGATGAATAGTAATAGGATGAATCTTTTTTACTACTAATGATATCTCATATGATGTGACATGGACATATCATAGGTTTTAACATCGCATCTTGAAAAAACATATATAAATAAGATTCTATATCTTTTTTGTGATATTTAATATGACATCATTACAATATACCATTTTCTCCATTTTCATTGAAATTTCATTAATCAAAGAGCATTGGGAAGTCCATATACCACTAAAAGGATTGTAAGGATCGAATAATACTTTTTTAGGGTAGTGGATGACATTAAAAACCTAATTACCCAGGTTACCATGATATGAAAAATAAAAAAAATATAAAATGTAGAACATGAACCTTTCACTGAAGATGGACTCTTATAATACCATTATCAATGTGGATTCTATATCATAGCGGTGGAATTGTCTGTGGACTCATCCCACTATAGTGAATCCATGAGTTGTCCAAATTTTCCCAATGGATGGATAAAGTTCTCAATATCTCACATAGTATACTAATACCTCACGGTGGTAGTGGGACAAGGATATCAGAGCTTTGGGATATCCATTAGATGGATTTAGAAATCTCTGAATCCCATTATCATGGTGGATTATTCCTTATATATGCACATGAGACACTCTTGAGTGTTCATGAATTTATTTAAATGAAAATTGAATCTTCTATGTGTTTCATCTTAAAAAACATATATAATAATGATATCCAAGTGTATATGATAATGAAATTTAAATGTTTAACATTTGTAATTTCATGTTAATCAGTAGATGCCATGTTGATTGTAAAAAAATATTGTCCCATATTTAGATATCATCATATCACGTGATATGATTGAACATTGTATAAATATGATGTTTCTATATAATAAATTATGATATCACATAATTAAAGGCACAAAATATGCCTTTACTTCATGCATGTATTACCCTAAGGAATTCACTTATAAAATTTAATAATATATGGAACAGTGCTAGTCAAATATAGTTGTGATCTAGGGAATATCACAATTATCTTATCATGTTTATCTAAATTAATTAATATCATAATTTCCCAATGAAACAAATAAAAGAGTTACTGATGTTCATAATAATGATGATTTATTTTTCAAGTCATCACATAAATAATATTTCATATGACAATATTGAATTAGCATAATAAATTATTATAAGGAAGGAATTTTCGTTTATGTAATTGGAAAAAATTAATGGGAAGTTAAAGAAATGTCTCAGGGAATAAAAATAGTAATGAGAAATTAAATATAAATAAATTATAAAAAGGAAAAATGAATAACTCACAATAAGAAAATTCAATATTAGGGATGGAATAACTATGACGGATTGAAACTCTAAAGGGAAAGAAACATTTGGTGACAAATTTCTGAAACAGAAAAAAAATTACTAATAATGGTAAAATAAATTAGTAATTGAGATAGAATTTAAATCTACTATAAAATGTTATAGTACCCTTAAACAAACTATGGTATAAAAAACATATTTTTGATGGAATATTAATATTTTGTTTTTATAGGTCAATAATTAAAATGGATTGAATTATTCATTTCAATTTATATTGTGTATAAAAAATGGTGGTAGATTATTTGGGATGGACTATAATGGTAACAAAGGGATTTTTAAGTTAAATTAGTTGAAAATAATGACTACTATTATCCATGGATGTGGCCATAAATTCATGTCACAATCAATGCTTTTAAAAGAAATTTTCAGTCATAAATCATTCCCCTAGTAAATATGCATTAAATGTAAAATTATTACCGAAAATCCTTTTGATGCAAATTTTCTCATAAAAAATATAAATATAAATAGAATCATTAAAAAACAACTATACTCCCAATATCCATTGATTTCTCCTCCTTCCTAGTAAAAAAATGAGCTTTTGATCCATATCTAAAATTATGGTTAAAAATATAATTGTTTTGTTTCACAATCTCTATATAATTTTCAGAACATTTATTAACAAAAATTTTAGTAATTTAAATTTATTATTATTAATAATAAAAATTCATTGTTTCTATATAATTTGTTCTCTTTGTATAGTTTTATTCAGTAGGGTTTTTAATTTTTAAATGTATTTTGAATATATTTATTGTATTAATATAAATTAAATATAAATTATTAATAATATATAATTACTAAAAATTGGTAAATTAATATTAAAACAAAATAAATTTTAATGTTTAATTAAATTTTTAAAAATTATTTTAATTTAATAAAATAAATAATATTTTAATAAATAATAGAAATTTATGCTATTTAATTAAAACATAAGAATGTAAAATAAAATGAAATTATATACTAGAAAAAATAAATAGATTAATTATAAAGCTAATTTTCATATTTATAAAAAATTAAAAATTATCACAATATACTTAATTGAAAAGTATGAACATATTTGCCTATAATTATAAAAATTACTAAAATAAAAAACTTTAAACTTTTTTAAAATTAAATAAAATTTTTGAATACTCAATAGATATTAATGATTAATAATTTTATATTAATTATTCAAAATATAAAAAACTGGTTAAACTAATTATACAAAAAATTAAAATAATTTAATATAAAATTTTAATGTATACATACAAATAAAGTAATATAATATAAATTAACAAGATAATTTTAAAAATAATATACATGTTTGTAAAATTTTATTATAAAACATTGATTAAGAAAATGATTACATAATTAACATTAATTGAAGAAATTATTAATATAAAAAAATATTAAATCTAGTTATTTAACTCAAATACAAAAAAAAATAATTAAAATTCTAATTCAAAATATATAAAAAAATATTAATATAAATAAGAAATAGTATAATTAGAAATTCTAATAAAAAAATGTAAAATAAATCAAAAAAAATTGAAAATTAAATATAGTAAAAAATATAATATAAAAAATTTGTAAGATATTTTTAAACCCGATTTACATATTAAGAAAAATAAAGGGTATATATATATTGGAAACTAAAAACATAATAAACTATAATTATATAAATTAGAAAAAGAAATAGTAATAAAAATTAAATAAACTAAACAAAAAATGTGTTTGATACAAATAATAGTAAAATTAAATAACTAAATATTTTTTTTAAAATTCATAAAAATCAATAAAAACTTTAATAATAGATGAATTATAATAATTAATGAAAATTATAATTTATTAATAAATCTTAAAAAATTAAAAAATATATAATTGTAATAAATTAAATATAGTTTATATAATTATAACAAAAAATATTAATAAAACATTAAATTGGAAAATTAAATTATAATTAACTATATATATAAAAAATTAACAAAAAATTTAAATTAATAATATAAAAAATTTAAAACGTATAAATTTAAAATTTAAAATTTATAAATAATAAAATTATTTTACTAGATATATAAAAATTATTACAAACTATTGAAAATAAAAATATCATTATAAAAATATGAATGGAATGGTAAATTATTAAAATATATTTTTTTAGTTTTAATTTAGTTAAAAATAATATTTATTTATTTTAAATATTTATTTTCAATTTTTAATAGCGTAATTTTTTTATAACTTAGTTATTATTATTCTTTTAGAAAATTACAGATCAACGTAATATATAATAAGATTTCGAATAATACATTATTACATAATTCATTGAGAAATCAATATTTTTCTTGAATAATTATTATAATTATTAAGGATTTTGAATCGTTAATTTCATTTAGTAATCAAATATATATATTGTTTTCAAAATTTATCTTTCAGTATCCTTATAGTAATTGGGGCCTTATGAGATTTATAATTTTTGATACTATTATACTTCATTTATTATTCATTTCTTTATTAGTAGATTATTTTTCTCGTATCTAAATATTGAAGATAATTTAGATGAAAATGAATGTTTTTTGTTCATTATAAAAAGAAAAATCAAATTTATTACATGGGGTTGTTAGAATGTCATTTCAATAAGTGGAAATCCATAAAAGTCATTCAACTTAAAAACTAGATTAATCGTAATATTAGGAACTGTTAATATATAACAAGTAGTCCTTATTTCTATGTAAGATAGGAATATTTAAAGTTGGTAAGAAATATAATACTATTAAATCGTATTTTGGAATGTTTAATTGCTATTTCTGTTAAATATTTTTTGGTGTAGTATATATTATTAGAGAAAAATGCGCTACAAGTGAATTACGATAAAGAAAATACTTGATCCAAAATTTGTGATTTAGTTGTCAGAGGCATCATGAAACACCAAATAATTCTATATTATATAATAGGGATTATGAATCATTAGATAGTATTTAAACATGTAGAAAATCATTGTTCAAATGAATTTACCTTGGGAAATTTAAAATCATTCTATAAAATAGTTCAAGAGTATTCAAATTACTACTATATTACATTGAATGTTTCTACATTACAATAGAGATTCATTACTAAAATGGAATTGTTCAAATATTTAAAAAATTGAATTTTTAAGTCATCCTCATCATAGTGAATCTTGGAAACTCATTCATTAGTTACAATTATATATTTTTAAAAAAATCATAATGTAGACTCATTTCACTCTATATAAGATTTATGTCCATTCATTTCTTATGATATTCAATATTATAATTATTATACTGATTTCTTAATATTATATAACACACTACCTTGGATAACAAAGAAGGAACCATATATTTATTTGTAGGCATTAATCTTTGATGATCCAAACTAGAATATCGAGGTTTATTTGAAATCATTTATTAATAAGCTATATTTCTTAAGAAGTGACATAATACATATATATGAATTAATTAGAAAACATAATTTTAAACTAAAAGTAGAATTATTTTGGACAATAAAGAATTTTCTACTATTATAAATTCTATATTAAGGAAGACAACATGACCCAACACATTTTACGTATTACAAGTCTAATAGTAATTCTTTTTTTAATTTTAATATAAGAAAACATTATTTAATTATTCATCTTGTCAATCATCCTTTTCGATGAAATAAATATAATTTTTTATTGGCGAAATATATATAGATAGACCTCCATAAATTCTTTTAGAGATTAAATTGAAAACCATCACCTCTATATTACCTCTTATTACTTTTTAATAGAATATATTCCAACAAATATAATAGGTTATGAGTGAAATCAATAGTAGTAAAGGTGGATTATTTCATTCAATTTAGCATATTAGTTTAATTTTTTATTATATCCCAATATAGTTTTTTGGAATATTGAGATTACAAATTTTGATAACTCGTTATATATTATGATTGACACATTGGTAAAGACAAAATATTTTATAACGGTATGGTTTTATGATCCCCGTATTTATAGAAACCATAAATAAGATTTATTTAAAAAAGTTATATTAAAAAAGTTAATACACCTAAATGATACCTATATTCCTTATAATGAATATTATTTTTTATTATATCAAAATATTATATATTTGAGGACACATAATGGTTATTCTTTTCATATATCTCATTATGTCATATAATGTAACATTACTAGGTTAAAAATTCATGATTTTCATGTCATAATAGAATGTACACTAACCCATAGTCTTGAATGGTTGTTTAATTCTTCAATTTGAGATTTGTTGAGTGATATTTGATATTTTTACTTAGAAATTATTATTAAAACATATTACAATGATACATTGGATAAGTTGTAATAATATATAGTAATTTTTTTTATAAAAATTATAAAAAATATGTCCTGAATCCTTATTTCATACCAAGGAAAATTAGTATTACATTTTTTCTTTGAAAACTCTTTAGAGATCCAATATAATTCTAATCCATTTAAATTTTAAATAATTTTATTTAGAAATTGTAGAAATTCAAAATTTCTACAATTAATATTTTTAATCTTTGTAGTTGTTAAATTAAAATATAACGGCTCACAATAAGAGAAATATTGATGACCACACAAGCAATATATTATCAATTATTCATAAACATAATCTTTTTGGCCGTGTAGATGAAAGGATTTAAGATTGTAAACAATATAACTCTCTTATATATATCATATCAAATTATAAATAAATATTTCGATTCATATAATAAGTGTATTATCATTTATTTTTTCTTTATGTTTTTTAAAAGTAGTTTTATCTTTATGGACATCAACAATGATATTTTTCCTTTTATATTTCAAAGAACAGTAATTTAAAAACTTTTATAGTTAATAATAAGAAATCAATAATTTATGTAGTATAATAATAAATATTTAATTCTTTTTTATCAATAAAAACATATAAATATAATTTACATCTGATTAGGTATAATAATTACATTTCATTCCTAATTTTTAAATTCCATGAATTCTCATATGGATAATAAATTTCATTTTAATACATGAATTAGACAATAAATCAATAAATGATGATACTTGTTTAAAATGAGTCCATAATAGACACAATGAAATAGATTTTTATATACATATAGATGAAATAATTGAGTTATCTTATTTTGTAAATATTTATATAAAAATTTAAGCTTCATTAGTTTGATAATGATTTTTTATGTGCATCCATGCCACATATTGATTAAAATTAAGTATAATAATTATTGTATTAAATATAAACCATTTATGTTAATAAATCATTTAAATGAATTATATTTTTTCAATTATAATGCCTCTATGAGATATTTAAATGTTTGGTGGAGTGTAATAAAATTGAAATCTCATGAAAATTATTATTCAAAAAAATATTCTATAGAGTTGAAAATAATGAACTCTTTTAATAAATTTCAATGAATACATCTACTAATCTAAGAAATACATACATCTATAATAAGACATTTTAATAAATGGATAATGGAATTGATACTATAATTATCAATACATTTGAAACAATAAGAGTCATTTAAATTAAAGAACATAAGGAAAATTATTTTATTGAGATAGAAAACAAAGAAGGAAATGGTAGTGAATATAAAAATAAAGATGAATAATGAGGCACTTTAATGAAATTAAATTTTTTAATTTAAATAATGTTCCAATTCATGGTTTTTTTAATTCCCCAAACATTTGATATCTTTCCTTCTATTTTAATAATATTGTGATGATGATGATACCTACTCTTTAGGGTAGTGAGTATTCATGATTTTAATATCTACCCTTGACCACATGACACTCAAATTTGTTGGCACTAAATTTTTTTATAATCCTTCATTTTTTTATGTTTTTCTTTCATATTCTCATGTCATTAAGTAGAAGGAATTAGTGGAAGGGAGTCCAATATATTTTATATCAGCAGTTAAATTTAAATAGGGTTTTTCCTATGAGTCAACCTTGAGAATCACTAAATTTGGGGAGTATCATCTTCTATTGTCTATCATTAATTGATTTTCTCCTAAACATTGTATATAACATCATTAAATTTTTTATTATAAACATGTGATATTTTAGCATGCCCCGTAATTTGGATATAATATTTTTTAAAGCGTTGTTGTGTAGATCTATTTTATGTAATCATCATAACTTCATATAGTTTTCATTTAAGATATATTAACATGAATGAAATGATCCAATTTTAGTAGTGTTGTGCGATCATTTTCATGGGTTACATGTCTTGTTCTATAACCCTTATATCCTTAATCGGAACAATAATTCCCTTGGAAAATTTCAGTTTTTAGAAATCAACACTCTCAACATGAAAAAAGCTATAGAAATGGATAATTATAAAGATAAGATAATTTATGATTTTCCATAAGTAAATTCACTAATACATTATTTCCTCGCATTCCTTTTCGAAAAATATCTTCTTCTCTAATAGAATCAATTTCATCGGTGAACTCCATTCCCAAATATATGGGGTCACTAATTGAAATATGTGGCATGCAGTTAAGTCCTCAGCTGGTTCACCAACTAGATCTCATGGTGTTTATCCTATTTAACATAATTAAAATTATCTTTATTCTAATAATAGATCACTTCTTTTCTTGATGTTTATTTATATAATCCTCCCACCATTATAGATTTTATAGGCTCTTTAGATAAATTTGATCCCTCTATAGGTGATGATATATGGTTTGTTCTAAAGCAATTAATTATTTTTAAAGATTCATCCTCACTCCTGAATCCATCATCAAACCAAGGAATGAAATCATATTTTCTTAGTGATGATAATATTTAGTGTGGCATCCAGGTCTAGAAGTCCCCTTCTTGGGTTAGACTAAAGAGATATATCATTCTCAAAGCATCACACCTATAACTAATACCCTAGGTCAAGTATATAGATATACGTAATAGGACATATATCGTTTATTTATCTTGGAAGGATCGAGAGATTCACCCCTTGTTTCTCTAGCTATTTAATACAACCCCATATTCTATTTAACAAAAGCATATGATGATGTCCCCCATAGTCCAAACTCTATGACCGAGCTCATAAAATACCATTAGTGCATTTCATGATGTTTTCTACCAGATCAAAGCCTATAACCATCATGGATAATAACAAATCCTATATATGTGATCATATTTGATTATAATTTATGTTCTTCTCTTATTTTCATTTTGATTTGTATTCTTATGTAGAAATATTGGGGCCTTAGAGCCCAAAAAATTAAATTTCCCATGTTAACAAATAAATAATACAAATATTCTTTATAGGAATTATCATAATTAAAAATTGTGCCAAGTTTTTATTAAAAGAAACTAATTTTGACAAACTATAAGAATAAGGTTCTCATAACCACCCATGTGTGGCTATTTTGGAAGGATAAACTACATGCAAGCATGGTTAACTCTTCTATGAAAAACATTATTATCAATGAATGTAAAATCATATAGTATTTTTTTCATCACCACTATATAAAAAAGGTTTATATGGAGAAAAATGAGAAAATATTAAATTATATTCTTTTTAAAATCAGAGAACACTACTTTTGGTTATTCAGTGGTATTTTCTACACTATACTAGATCAATAATAGAAAAAGGGTGGTTATTCTTTATCTTAGAGGTCCATATAAGATTGCAAATTTTATCATTAGTAAACTAATCCATAACCTCATATCTTAAGGTAATCAGTTTATGTTATGTAATAAAAAGAAAATAAGTAATTGGATATAAATCCACAAGGATGTATATATCTCAAACCATTAGGGTATTTTTATATTTTCCACCACTTTGGTTCTTAAAACCCTTGCCATTCATTCAAACAACAATCCTATTTTGATCAGTATTATGTATAATTATATAAATCTATATCATTTACCATTTTTGAAATTATGTATTTTTTATGATGACTTCATTATATAATGGAATTCATCATTAGATACCTTGTTACTATCATATCTTTAATTCACTCTTTAAAAAAATGATGTTTTAAAAAAAGACCACTTAACATTGTATACAATAAACCCTTTGAATATTATAGTCTATATGATATTAGAAAATATATCATGGCCTATTATGAATGTCTCTAGAAACATAATGATGATGAAAAATTCCTAAATCAGGTATCTAACAAAAACCTCAAATCATACCAACTACTATAAGAATAATTTCTAGAGTTGGAATGTCATGGATATATTGGCCTATGGAGGGAAGTAAAATCAGTGTGTTATTTCATTCCTATGTCAGGGAATGATGATTTATTAGAAGCCTCATCATTTAATTACAATATATTATGTTTTCATCTAATTTATATTTTTCAGGAAATATAAAAATTGATCACAAATATTTTAGGATTATAAGGGGAGTTATGACCATAAGAGAGGTTATCCAAGAGAGTCTATGATGGTATATTCCTTTGAGTTATTCCCTTATCTATCATAGAAAATTATTTTTCTTTATTATAGGTAATTTGAAATGAATATGATATTTGGTAGGCTTCTAAAAGCCAAAACATGGACAGTTCCCTGGGTCCTTCTGTTATCTTGAGATCATTATATGTTAGTTTAGGGGACATAGTTAAAAATGATATCATGGATACCATATAATAGTTTTTCATTGGTGTTTCCTTTCCCATTTTTTCTTTTGAAACCACTATATTCATACACTTAATGGTATTTCATTATCCATCCATCCTTCAACTTTGGCTGATAATAGTATAATTTAATCTATAGAATACATAAAATGTTATTATATGACAAGATTGTCCCTCTCATTTCTAGAATTATATCCAATGTGTGCCAACAATTCGTTAATATGGGATGTATCCAATGTGACATTTTATGACATTCTTGGGGTCTATCACCACATAACCAAGATAGTATAAATAATTAAAAACACAAAAACCCCAAGACCACAATTCATAAAACAAAAATCATGTATAACTAAAATAATGAACATGAAATCTTGATCCTTAACATAATTATATAATTTCAAGTTCCTTCATCCCATATCATTCATGAATATCTGTTTGAGATATCCAAAATACCTCATTCTATATGGTGTATACATAGGATGATATAAATCACCCATTACATGGGAATGAATCCCCTTAAATACATGGTATGTTAGTTCATATCATGGAAATGAAGGAATAATAAGTGAACTATATTAAGAGGGAGTGTTGAAAATGACTTTGGAATAAACAAACCATACCATCTCAATGGTGTTTACTTCCATAAATATCTGTTTGGATACTATCTTGAATTAACTCATACATTTATAATGTATGATTTCATGCTATTTGAAACCAATCATTCATCACATGAATGAAATAATCCTCCTAAATATTTCATCAAATTAAATTTACAATATAATTCTATCCAATATAGGATGATTAAAATGATACTTATTTAAAAAATCACAATGTTTCTACTCAATAGCATGTTATCTCATAAAATCCAACATGAGATCCATTATACAAGGTATTTTATAAACCTCGGTTTTCTTGCATGTCATACAAAATAACATGATCATATCATACAAAAAAATATGGGATATAGGGAATATCGTTGACAATATTCAACCAGCCCTAAATCCTCAATGACTTAGTTCTATTTCAAAATATATTTTATCATATATAATTACTTGTGAAATCATTTCCAAAAACTTTTTTGGATATCATTCAAAAAACATTTATAAATCATTCATATATTTAAATTTTTATTACAAAAAATAAATAAATTTAAAATACATATAAAAAAGTTTTTTTGATTAACTCTAAAATTATTTTATAGTATGTCTACGAGTAAAACTCAATACACATTTTGTTAACCAAAATATATAACCACACATTCCATTGTAGTGTTTATAACAAATTTAATTTTCTAAATTAATTAATGTAAGTAAATTGTAATCAATTAAAGTTTAAAAAAAAATTGGTGAGATATTCATCAAGAACATGTATCATTATAAATAGATCCACTAGTTGTATCATATATAAGTATACATTTTTATACGATCTCTATTATGAAAACATCATGTTATCATGGGACACAAAGTATGTAAATACTACATATCATATTAATATGATCCCAATTCTATGGTTATATACTAACATGGTCAATGAATATATCCCATATCATTAACCAATATTTATTATAATTTCACACACCCCTCACCTAATAGATACTAATATCCAAAATACTATCTAGATACAATAATAAACATCTTCTGTCTAACTAAATCAAAATATTAGATTTCATACTCGTAATACATGAGGAAAACCACAATATTCGTTATGCTCTAACTTATGTCATGATCGGCAACATACACAACCACCACCTAATTAGTAAATCCTCACTTTTTACATAAGAAATCCTGAAAAGTATGCATGCTAATATAATATCCCTAGTACATGGATATGTAACTAATTACAAGTAAAATAGTATTTTTGGTACTACACATCATGTACTCATAATATACATCATATAGTCATTCATGTCTATTTGGACGAGTAATTGTAAGGACATACCATGTAGGGGGAAATGTCCTTGTAGTTCTATATGGCCAGACCCTAGGTGTGTTCTGGTCAGGTAGTACTACATGACCAAAACCCATGTATTCCCTACAAGTATAGTAGTAAAAATAAAAACCCAGGGGTATTCATAGGTTGTGTAGAATAACACGACTAGGGAAGATACATTGGAGTACACACCATGTACAAGGGGGTACCTTCCATGTACTACAACCCTTTTCCGATTTAAAGGTTTTTGGTGATTTTATTCCTTGGGGTCTGAATTGGACAAAAAAGTATTATTCTTTTAGTAATTATTTCAATATAAACGAAAATGATGTATTATTTTGGCTGATTTGAGGACTCCTAAGAGGTGTTTCAGGGTGAGATATAATGATAGAGAGGTTATTCCTCTAGTAATTGTTTTCAGAGGTCTCAAGAATATTTCCTTCCATTATACCTACCCGAGAGTAATAATAATGGAGTTGGGATATATCATGGGATCACCAAGGTACTAGACTAGTGTTTTTTGGGATAGTGTCTTCTTAGGGGGATTGGGTTTTGAATTTAATTGATGGATATGTTAGTTTTTTACACAAACCAAAATTGGTGTGCTAAAGGGTATGGTATTGTGTAAATATACCTTATGAGGAGTTCCCATTTTTGAAATTGAGGTAGAGTGATGTTACACCTAGGTTGGGGATGTGTTTCCCCCATGAGATGGGTCGGGCCTAGGAGCTTAGTTTTTGGCCATTGAACCCAGGAGGGATGTGTTTTCATATGATCTGACCAAAAATATTCCATGTAGGATGCCTTTTCTTGAATATTATTCGTTAGGGTCCCAAGAGGGATTCATTTACCTATGTTCAAATTCTAAGGATCTAATTTGCATATAGATTCTTACTTATGTATAAATGGAACCCAATTGGGATACCTCTATTTATTTGTGGCCATAGATTTTCTTTTAATGGATTCCAATCTATTGCATTCTCATAAGGGTCCCTAGTGGGTGACCAATTATTTTTTGATTTTTAGTTAGTGTGTTTTGGGCTTGGGTATAGATTTTAGAGTCCCTCACCTTGAAACATGTACCAACATCTGAGAAAAAGGGGTTGGGGTAATAGAGATGGGTTTTTATAATTTAGAGAACCCTACTTCTTATATTCAATTTCATTCTGTTATTGTACATGTAACTAGGAATTATATGTGTGATTTTTTGAACTTCACATGTAGTCCTAATTCAATGTGATTGTATGGTGGGGATGCCCCGAGGGTCCACTTGTGATTCATATTATGAGATTTAATTGATTTGGTTTTGACTTAACGAAATGACTGGTTTCATTGGGATTCCTCCCTACATATAGATCATAGATAAGGTTGTTAAGTGTGTCTTATAATGTATCTTAATTAGTGTATCACCTAGTATTACTTGCATAAATGTATCCAAGGGATGCAATAGGTTATTGGGTTTCCTCATTTACCCTACTAATTGGATTCGTGTGACTCCCTAAAAGATTGATAATGATATTCATGAAAGAATCCTAGGATACTCAATAAAATTGAGTGGACACAACATGATTGGCCCATACAACTCTAGGAAAGGGTACTGGAACCCATTTTTTAAGGATTATAAGTTATTATTCTCTATACGGTGAGTATTACATACATATTATCTTATGGTTATCCCCCATAGGACTCATCGAATAGTTAATTTAGTCATTTAAAATTTATTCGGACCTAGGAATATGAGATTAGACAGTTTTAAGGAACATAGAGACATTATCTATATTCCAATTATTACTCATGGATTAGGTATTATTCCATGGACACATAGGATCCTACATAATTCCTTATTTATTGAATGTTCATCTAATACCTGGAATGAAAATTTATTATAGGTTAGTACGTGTAAGCCTAGAGAAAACATTCACATCTCTAAATAGTGACATAGCATGTTCGGAGACATATTTGGTCCCCACTGAAGTAGGTATGGTTGATCCGGATCCCAAACCCAGGCATCAACTATGTATTTTTTTAATTATTCTAATTCTGGTTTTGTTATGCTATGCTGGGCATATTTCATGAGCACACACATATGAAAGAAAGTTATATGTTCACCATTGGAAGTTGACAATTGAGGTTTTTTTATCCCCCAATGTATGTATTCCTAGATTTGTGTGTGTGTGTGTAAAACATATAATTATTTTTAGTTTGATATAAAATGGATGATAGAAAGGTTTGTGTCACAAAATTGCAAGATTGATTGAATCTAATCATAGAGAGTTTCATTATAAGGATGGAGGAACTTAACCGAGTTTTGGAGACTGAGTATGAGGTATAGATTCGAGTTTTCAATTGTGTTAACTTTACATATTTACTATTTCTTATATTGTACATCTAATCATTCTAGGGGTTAATAGATGTGTATCTATTAGATGGTTGTTTTTTACTTACCAAATTTCACTCATTATTGTAGCCTAGTTAAGGTTTATTATTACTTTAATTTTATTATATTATGTATGTTTGGTTATTTCTACTATTTTTCATACTCACTCACAAGTTCATAGTCTCACCATAGACTCACCCTATTCGCTTAAAGCTTGTCAAAAGAATCTAGAATATTGGAAGGAGTTCTTGAGGGATTGGGGTGAACCAGTATGGTTATTTGTCATAGATTGAGTCATGTAGGGACATGAAAAATGGTATAATTGTAAATGATCTCATATTTTATTATAATTTTGCATTTTTAAAATATGGTTACTATAAATGTTTTATAAACTATGATGGGCACCAAACTAGATAGTTGAGAAAACGTTATCTAGTGTAATGTATTGGTTTATAGGTTTATGGGAATGATGTTCTTTTTTTGTGATGTTATAGTTGAGAATTACTTCTCCTTTGAGAGGCACACATGTGGTGATAAATTTTTTTTACTAAATATTTTTATCTATTGGGTCATTTTAAAGAGGAAACTGACTAGAATTTGACACATTTCCTATATAAGAATATGGGTTCTCATGCATATTATTTGGAATGAAGGGTCCACATGTTAAAGAAATTTTAGAGAGAAACATTGTTGATGTCCGAGGCCAACAATTTAAATATTCTATAAAAATAAAAATTCTTTATTCAAATATAGAATCTCTGTAACATTATTATCAGTTGGACTAACTTTTTTACATTAATTTATTATATTCAATGTGTAGTATTCCATGATGTGAATTTTACATGGTGGATCCAACAAAATTCCATCTACATAAGAGCTATGACAACCCATCATGTAATCATTTTATTTAATTACATAACTTTTTATTATATGGTACAAACATTGTATCTTTTAAAATTTAGTTTCTTGTAAAGAAGAAAAATAATACATGAAAACATTAAAAAATTATAAATAAACTTTAAATACATATTATTGGGGTCATCCTAGGTTAAATTTACTACATCTCATAACATGGTAAAATAAATGAAATGAAATGGGTGGGCATGAGGCCCGGTAAGGTAATAATCAAGGGAAACATTTATCATGTGATCATGAGTAATATCAATAAGAATATGAGACATAACAACATATCCTAAAAATGATCATGAGGCATATCATAATAAAATGAACATGAACCAAAACATAGAAATTTCGCTACAACATTTCAAAGATAAATTCATAATAATACCACCAAGTATTTTCACCAAGGTTCCATTAATAAAAATTATCAAGGTTATTATAGGACGTATTGTAAAATGTGTCATCTCTAGGGATTAAATTATTTACCTAATAAATTAGAGTGCTATCAGGGTGCACCCTCAATATGTATTAATTTCATTTGAGCCACATACATCATAGTAAATCATTTCATTAATATCCCATGGAGAATGAAGAATGTCTTTCTTATCAATAATTGTAACATTCAAAAAACATGAAGACATCATCATTAGATAATTTTTAACACATGAAAAGGTAATTTGGGTATATTATGTGTAAATTCCAAAATAATGTAAATAATTTTTTCATATATGTTAGTACCATTAGAAAAATATTGGTTTGGGAATTCACAAAAGGAAAATAAAATAACTTAAGTAGAGAAAGAAATTTGAGAAGTAAATTTGGTAGCATGATGGGTATAAAATGAGGTTTTCTAAAAGGGTAAATTGTGATAGGAAAAGGGTATAACATTGTTAACACATAAATTGGAAATAACATTTCGATAAATATGCTAATAAAATAGAGTAACAAAAACATTTGAATAAATATACAAAAAATGATCTTTAATTGAAGATAAAGGAAGGATAATTCCCTTAACTTAAAGAGTTAATCATAGATATTTGGGAATAGAACCTTGAGGTCGTAAGGAAATGTTGGGGAATAATTGGGAAGAACAACCAAAAAAACATGGTGGATAGATTTGGAGTGAATTAAAATAATGAAATGGGTGGGTTTTATAGAATAACTAGAAGAACTGTTTAATAATTTATAAATAAATGTCATAGAAAACTAGATTGTGGAAAATGATAAAACATCGTATAACCTGTGGTTTTTTTTTGGTTTTGGACATTGGGTAATATTTTATGTTATTTTAGGCCACAAAAACCAAACACCATTTTTTGATACTTTTTTGGGCCTCGAAGCATAATGATTTCAGAATGTAATTTTTTAAAAATTTAAATTTAAATTTTTAGACTTTGGAGAGATACGTGTAGAGTAAGAAATAGATTAAAATATATTAAAATTATTTATACACAAAAAATAATATATTTTAATTAGTGAAAATTTAAATTAATTATTTCCTAATTATACCATATTTACGCTTTCGTTAAACATAAAAGAACACCAAAAATTTTATTTGTTACTATTCATTAAAAAAATAGCGTATTTTAGAAAATTTTTCTAAATTAAACTTACCTAATACTAAGATGTTGATTTAAAAAATAATATTTCTTTTCCCAAAATATTTCTCAAAATATGATAATTTTTATATTTTTTTTATTTTTTTAATTTATTTAAAAGTAGTAGTTTTTCAGGCACATTCAAATTTCTCACACACATAAAAATAATTCCTAGGCCATTATGAAATTATTAAAACATTTATATTTTGTTATGTTTTTTTAAAATATTATTTTATTAAAAAATATTATTCATAATAACTGAGATTATTATAATAGATTATATATTTTTTTGGAAAAATACGATTACGTTTTATTTATTTTTTAAATCATATTATCAAATTAATATCAATTGAACATATATTTTATTAAGAAAAACAATTATTAATAAGAATTGATGGAAAAAACATTTACATTTATAAAAGAATTTATACTTTAATTAACTATGTTTTGGACATGTATCCCCTTATTAAACCTACTTATTCCATAAGGGTAAGGTGTGTGATTTTTATAGTTTTGTGTGGTCACTCGGCTTACATTTTCAAAGTCGTAATGTGCACTAACATGAAATAATTTTTTAGGTGATTTCATTCAAGATGCAGTTTTCGTATCTTGGATCAAGCTTGTTTAATTGTAAACCCCATTGGTGATACCTCCCTCAAAAGGTCTAACAAATGTGCTTCATACGATACAACATTACTGGTTGAAGACATCAATTACCCTTTCTATATTAATTATCCATTTTAATTAATATATGAAAAGAGTAATTATAATTGTAAAATTATAAAATAAGTGTGTAAGATCTAATGTTCATATTGACCAAAGTTCATATTTGAATAAAATTCACATTATGGTCAACTCCTAATGTTCATAATTCCCTTTGTACCATATAAATACCACCTCATTGATTCACTAAAATTTCACTAAAATTTCTCTTCAGTTTATATTTTTATTTGCATAATATTTTGATTGGTTTAATAATATTTTATTTTATTTTAATATTTTTTTGTGGGAGTGATGATTCTATAAGGGGTGATCCATAATTCCCTATTTTAGATGTTTATTTTATATATTTTTTCTAGTTGAAATGTTTGGAATTTTTATTTTTTTAATAGAAAAATAATGCTAATGATTATTATTAATGAAGAAAAAAATTGGGTTTCTCTTTTTTTTGTACCTGTATGATATTATATAACATTTAACTAACATTTAGTCATGAAACGAATATCATCTTAAAAAAATATTATTAACATTATTCCCCCCTTATAAACAATTTCTCGGAAAATCAACTCCTTTTGTTAGTTGAGAAAAGGTTAGGGTACTTCTATCACATTTTATTATCTAGTTCCCACATTGCTTCTTCATATCTATGGTTCCTCCCCAACACATTTATGAGGGGGTTAATAATTTGGTATAGAACCTTTTCTCTAGGTTTTAAAACCTCCAGTAGCTTCAACTCATTTGAGAGGTCATGTTCTAGTTGTACCATCTCCAGACTCAGAAATTGTGAGGGATCATGTATCTACTTCCTCAAAATAGATACGTCAAATAAATCATGAAATTGATCCATATTTTTTGAAATTGTTAAACAATAATCCATGTCTCATGTGCAGTCAAGAATCTCATATGGTCCAATGTACCTAAGGCTAATCTTCTATTTATTTTCAAATCAAATAACTCTATTCCACAGTGATATCTAATGTAATTCTTTATCCCCAACCTCATACTCCAAGTCTATTCAACATTTTTACACAAAGATCTTATCCTAACTAAAATGAATTATTTATATGTTGTTGGATGGAATGAACCTTTTTTCATCTACTATACAATATTTAGACCCATCAATTTCTTCTCACCAAATTCATCAGAACAAGTAGGAGTTCTAAATAACTTCTAATATAGATCTTCATGTGGTGTCATTTGAATACTCGAGTGGAAGATGTTGTTGTATAGGAAATTAACTAATGTGAGTTATTGATCCCATACACTGTTAAATTATATTGAGCATATTATCAACATGACATCGAGAGTATGATTAGTCCCTTTAGATTGGCCATTATTTTAGGGTGATAGTTCATACTAAAATTCAATTCAATATTTAGAGCATGTTTAATACTTATCAAGAATTTTGATGCGAACCATGGATCAAAATCAGAAATGATAAAACATGGAACCCCATGAAACATCACAACATCTTTTATAAAAATCATGGAAAGATTATCAAGAGAGAAATCTACCTGAATATCAATAAAATGGGTAGTCCTGGTGAGTGAATCCACTATAACCAATATCACATTTTTTCCATTTGATGTTATTAGGTGAACTGTGTTGAATCCCATAGTGATATTGTACCAAATTCATGTTGGTATTGTTAGTGGTTTTAATACCCCTTTAGGAAGTCATCTCTATGAATTTAATTATTGACATACCAAGAACCTTGTAGTATAGTTATCAAAATCCGTTTTAATATTTTCCCACTAACAATAATAAAAAATATCCCTATAATTTTCAAACTTCCATGATGTATAAATAATGTAGATCTATGAACTATATCCATCATCTCCTTATTTATCTCCATGATATATGAATCACATAGCCTTGTAGGAAATTTCATTACACCTTCCTGATCAACATTGAACTCAAGAAAACTCACATTATTTAAAATCACTATATTCAATTATAAAATGGATCTTATCTTCGATCATCCGTGATCTTCTCTTGTAATGATGGTTCGAAAATAATCGGTGATAGGTTTGATGAAGTCCCATTCCTTATGATTCCCATGTCCTATTTTCCTAGGTTGTTGATCAAAGGATCTACATAAATCCCCACCATTGAGGGCATAATAGGTTTTTTCCTACATAATGCATCAAAAACATTTTTTTTCTCTTCTAGGGAGATAATGAATAGAACATTTGTAGTCTTTAATAATTTAAAACCATCCCCCTTTTTCTCATGCTCAATTCATTTTTAGTGAAAATATACTTGACACATCAGTGGTCTATGTATATATCACATTTATACACTTAAATGCATTTCATCCAGAATTTTAGATAAAAAATATCTATAACTAACTCTAGGTCATGTGTAGGATAATTATTCCCATGAGGCCTTAAATTTTGAGATGGATAAGTAATCACCTTGTCATTTTTCTTGAGGACGCACCAAATCACTTTCAAGGATGCATCATTATAAATAAAAAACCATTCATCGATAGAGGGTAGATTTAACATAAGTGTATTAACAAATATATTTTTCAATTCATGGAAAATTTTCTTCAAAATCCTTTTTCAAGTTGAACTTAGTCTATTTTTGAGTGCACTTGACTAGTGGTATAGAAATTCGTGAATGTTATTTTCAAAATTACTATAATATCCTGCTAAACCAATGAAATTATGAATCATAGTTACCAATTTAGTATGAGATCACTCCTATACAACCTTTTTCCTCATAGGGTCAGTTGATATTCTATCATGGGTTATAATGTTCACCAACAGTGAAAATTTTTGTAAGCAGGTTTTAAATTTTTGAAATTCTCAAAATAGATTCTCCTTTCTCATAGGTTTGAATATAACCATTAGATGATCCTCATGATCCTCAAATATTTTGGAATGTATAAAAATATTATTAATAAGAAAACCAAAAATTTATCAAGGTAGTCCTTAAATACACTATTCATAAATCACTAAATATTGCAGGATCATTAGCCAAGATAATAGTCATAAAAAACATATAATTTTCATATCTTATTTAGAAGGTATTCTTTCAGATATTATATTTTTTCACTTTCAATTGATGATACCCATATTTTATGTCAATATTAAAGAGGAATTGATTCCCATGAAGCTGATCAAATAAATCATCAATCCTTGGGAGATGGTAATTACACTTTAATATGATCCTATTAATTTCTCTATAATCAATGCATATCCACATTGATCCATCTGTCATCATTAAAAAGAGAGTAGTTTCTCCCCAAGGAGACACACCTGGTTATATAAACCCTTCTCATGAAGTTTTTGACGATTTTTAATTAATTCCTATGACTCAAAATTTCCTATTCAATATAAGATATTTGAAATTGGGTTGGATGTAGGTATAAGTTAAATGGAGAAATGTACCTCTCTTTTTGGGGGAGTTTAAGGATACACTTCATGTAATATATAAATTTATTCTGAAATGATGGTAAAATATTCTTTATTTATAATTTCATTTGTTTCTCTATATTCATTGACCATCTATATACAGAAGAATATGGGATGTGATTATATAAAAATTTATGGATGGGATATCTCTCCTATTAAAATGACTACAGGTTCTATATTAAAGACAACTTATTTTTTCTGGATTCTGTAATTGATCATAGAATTATACATTGAGAGATTGTTCATCCACACTATATTGTAGAATTATACCAAGGAAATGACTACTATATTTGTGATTATATTTTACTCTCCAAATTTAATACAATAGTTTTTATACAATTTTGACGTTTGGATAATTCCTCCATGATTCTTATCTAATAACTATTATTCTAGCAGTTCTTACATTGATTATACAATCTTTTCAAACATTTTTGAAATAAATGAATGCATATAAATTGAATAAATTGTAGTATTTGTTGGCTTTGATGGAACAATGTGTGTACCTTCCCCCCACATCATTCAGAGCCTCTACATTGACTTTCTTGATAGGAAATGTTCAACCATGCTCTTTTGAACTATTCTAATGATGGTGGCGGTTTCCCTCCATTATATTCTGATTTGAACATTGATTTCAAAACTTCAAAAACAATCTACACTTGAAACATTGATCATTTGGCTGGGCTTGCATAATCTTCCCTATGTAAATAGTGTTGTGATGTTGGGGATTCACATCACTATGATCGTTTTGATCTATATGGACATCTCTTATGCACTTTTAGAACTTTTCAATACCAATTAAGGTGTTCCCTGAATGCTTATTATCACATTTGTTTCATGTTGTATGTTTCAGATTATTTTCTCTACTTATTTGTTCAAATTTTTAACCTTATATTAATTCCATTTCACTCCTCTTCTCATTCAACATATGTGAAAATTTCATCTATCCAAACACCAAATCAACATTCATTTTACACTTCATTATATCTTTATAGATTTTATAGTCTTGATTTTTTATATTCCTCAACATATGAGGGCTTATTTCACTAATGAATGTATCAACCATTACCTTATGATCCATAACAAAGATATAGGTGTATCGAGAAAGTATTGTAACATTCATCTTATATATTTCCACAGATTCATTTTCCTTATGATTTACTTCATATAATTCTTTCTATATTTTCATTTTCATTTAATGGGGAAATATTTTTCAAAACATATTCCCTTTAACTATTCCCACTCCATAGAATAAATATCCCTTATTGAATTCTTGCTCTTAATCATTTTCCACCACCTATCATCTTTTTCTTCTATGAAATATACTATTTGGGTGACATTATCATTCTACATAAAACGAATTATAAAAATATCTTTTTTATAGATCTTATCCATTTTTTAGGTATAAATGGGTTGGTATATCCACTGAAAGAATGATGTCATTAATGAGTGAAGGAATCAATTGGAAGTTGTTCCCTTTTAGGTGAATCTGGTATCTAAACATGATTCAAGTTATTATTAATAACTCATGTTAGTTGATTCATCATCATCATGATGTTTTCCATTCCATCTTCTACCAGAACACTATCAATGCCTTGTCTGTTTCACTCATCATTTACACAATTCCTAATAAATCCCTCTATTTTTTCAAACAGAATAAAACCTTATTGAGAAATATATTACTTTTTCAATTATTAAATGGATTTTATATCTTAAAACAACATTATTAAATGTTTTATTAACATCCTCTAACAAAAATTATATATATATATATATATATCATACATAATGTTTCATAAAATGATTTTGATTAACCAAATATATCCCCCATGTGTGTCAAACCATGTGTGCAAAAAGGAAAATTGTCGTGCACTAGTTACCATTTCATTATATTTTATTGCTCTATTTTTATGTGTTACCCCTTGGTACATATATTCCAGAGCTACATCCCCTTACATTATTCTGGAATAGATGTATTTTTTTGGAAACCACCTACTCAATACTTACCTAAATACCATCATGTTTTTTATATCTATAATTATCTCTATAGTTCATCTAAATGTTTTCAAATACTAATTTTTATAATAAAATAACTATTTATTTTTACCAAATAAAAAATCCCTTCATTTAATTAAATATATTTATAACATTTGGTAGAAATTGAGGATCTTTTCATGTTTATTTTCATCAAAATAGGGAACCTGATAAATGAAAACAAAAAAAATATACTACTAATCCACTTCAATGATATCTTCATGGATTAAACCAATGTCAAATTTACTAAATCGCATAACCTTTGGATATAAATAAAAATAAAGGGGTGACCATGAGGTCCATTAATGTAATAAGTAATGGAAATATTTATAATGTGATCATGAGGATTGTCAATAAGAACATGATGCATAACAATATGGCATGAAAATTAGATCACGATGAATATCATAATAAAATGAACATGAACCATACACTGGAAAATGTTGCTAAATAATCTAAATGATACATTCATAAGAATATTACCATGTTTTTTAATAATGGTTTCAAAATAAAAATTTACCAACGATATTCACCAAGGTATTATAAAACATATCATAATTAGAGATTAAATTCTTCGCAAGATTCATTAGAATGATATTATGAAACACCCTTAATTTTTATTAATTTCCTATTATCCACATTGATCATAATCATTCATATCACTGATAACCCATGGATAATGAATAACGAGTTTCTTATAAAAAATTTTGCATGGAAAAGAGCTTAATAAGAAAATCATTATGTCATTTTTAACCCAATAAAAGGAATATGAGTTTCCCATGTGTAAATCCATGAATCAAATAAATAATTTTTATTTATAGGAAAATATCCCAAAAAAATAATGAGTTATATTTACACAAAAAGGAAAAAATATATTTATTTAAGTGTAGAGATATATCTAAGAATTAAATTTAACAATATGACAGGTAAAAAATATTATTTTAGAAAAGGGTAAATTGATAGAGACAATGGTGGTCCATTAATAAAATATAATTATTAAGTTAGGATATGATAAAAATTATAATAAATGATAGTAAACATAACATTTAGAAAACATTTACAAAAATATGATCTAGAATTGAAGATAAATGAAGGATAATCACCTTACATTTAATAGTTACTCCTATATCATGAGAAATGGAATCTTAAAGGCTTGAAATAACCTTGGGGGGACTTCTTGGGAGGAAACTCCAGTTGATATTTGTATAGGATGGATTTGGAGTGAATAAAAATAGTGAAATGGGTGGGTATTTATTTTAAAATTTGTTTAATTGTCTAATAATTTCCAAATATAGGTCTTGGAAAAGTTGGTTGTGAAAAATTAAAAACCAGTGGCTTACATAGGATTTTTTATATTATTTTTTTCCATTTGGGTCACATTTTAGGATATAGTAATCCACCATAATTTAATTCCAATTTTTGATACTTATTTTCTAATGGAAGAGTAATTATTCCACAAAGTAATGTTTTTTAAAATCAAAATTTTATCGCTACTACAAAAGAGGCCTATATCAGTGCTAAAAAGGGATTTAATAGTGCTAAAAAGCCCTATAAAGCTCAGAGCTAATATAGGGGGGTCCCTTTTATCAGCGCTCTGAAAAGTGCCGATAAAGGCCCCTTTTATCAGCGCTAAAAAAAGCGCTGATAAAAGTCCCCATTATCAGCGCATTTTTTAGTGCTGATAAAAGGGGCCTTTATCAACCCTTTTTTTAGCGCTGATAAAGTTAAAAAAAATTAAAAAAAAATTAAAAAAAATGAGGGGAGTTCTCTTATCAGCACTCCACACCCCCATAATCAGCGCTAGGATGTCTCCCGCGCGCTACCCTTCCCAGGAATACTCATACACGCGAACCCCATTCGCTTCTACCAAAACACAAACCCGGGACCTCCCCCTTTTCGTGGATGCACCTTTACCACTTAGCCATTCTCTTTTGTTCTCTATTTAATGATATATCTATATATATATATTTATATTTATTTATATATTGATATAGATTCATATTAATATAAATATATTTATTCATATATTAGTATATATATACTAATTCATATATTAATATATTATTATATATATTTTTAGTTATAATTTTTTATGCGTATATTTATTTGTATATTAATATATACATATAAAATTAGTTTTAAATACATTTATGAGAAAATATGTTTTTTATGTTTGTTTATAAATAAATAAATACATACATACATACATATATATATATATATACAACACACAAACACACACAGAGACAGACACACACAAACACATATATATTTACAAATAAATACATATATATATATGTTTATTTGAAAATCCATAGAATGTACTTATAAGATTATTTTTAAATAAATTTTTGAACAAATATGTTTTTGATGTGTGTTTATAAGTAAATAAATAAATACATATATATATAAATATATACAACACATGTACACACACATAGACACTCACAAATACACTCAGACACACACAGACACATATATATTTACGAATAAATACATCTATATGTATATTTAAAAATCCATATAATGTTAAAAGGACCATAACATATAATCTAGAATCCCATTTCAATGCCACAACCGGTCAAATTGAATAAAATGAAACAATCATCAATTTGATATGTGGTACAGGCCTAACTGACATCTAGATGAGAAGTTATACTTGTTTGAATGTTAACAATTCAGTGTATCCTGACTTAAAACTCAGTTTGGAGGCCTTATGGGCTTTTTTTGGGCTCGAAAATTGTTAAAGAGGCTTTTCCTCAATTAATAGCACGTAGAGCACATCGTAGGCTTCGATTTAATAAGCTATAAAGCTGAAATGGACATCTGGATCAAAAGTTAATGCCGTTTGAAGTTTGAGTTGCATTTCCAACATATTTTAGATCTTTTATTAATTGTTTTGATTTTTTGTGTCCTCAAATTGTTATTAAATAATTTTTAATTGATAATAATTAGAAAATTATTAATTAATAATATTTTCTTTAATTTTTTTATATGCCATTTTCACTAAATTTTTTATATATTAAATGTAATGGTCTATTTATACGTATCTATAACATATTTAGAAAATATATAAGGTATTTATATCAATATAAACATAATTATATAACAAAATATTAATTTTCATGATTTTTTTTTTGAAACATAACATTTATCAACACTCGGGAAAAGCGCTAATAAATCCCCCCTTTATCAGTTCTCGAGAAAAGTGCTAATAAATCCCCCCTTCAGTGGGAGGAATTTTATAGAGTACCTCTATCCACACAACCAGAACCACATCCCAAACCACTAAAAAGAAAAACATTCATTCCACTAAAACAACCACTGAGTAAAGATACATGTAATAAGTCAAATGGGCCCGAATAAAAACATAACAAAAGAGCTTCTGAAAATAGGAAAGTACAAAAGGTCTCAAAAAGGTCTTCAGGAGAAGTGCCCCACCTATTGGGTAGGCATGGAGTGGTTATCGATATCCTTAGAAGTTTTTCCAACCATTCCTATATCACTGGGCATTTCCTAGCCCCAAGCCACAAAGGTCTCTTTCGAAGCATCTATCGTCTGCACCAGACACAACACGTGAAGGTGGAGACCATACAGAGGTGAGTAACACAATACTCGGTTTGGACCTAAAAATACATGGGAAAGACCACAAAGGAGAGTATGCACAATGTACTATTAGCTCCCATATGTATAATATACTTTATTAAAAGATAGATTATCAGTCAAAACACTGAACACCTTGGACTGCTGAGGTACTCATCCCAGATGCGTATTGTGGGTCTGCTGGATCACACCGAGATTCTTCGCATTGTGGGTGAACTGATTCTCATATATTTTCTCCCCACAGTGGAAATCATAGATGTTCCACAAAGAGTTACTTTTAGATGGTCAATGCAGGGCCACATATAATTGGTACACACAAAGTAGCATGTTTCTGGTTTACACAGAGCTTATTCTAGCTAGTCCATGTTGGTAGGATTATCATCTATGCATGCATGGTCATTTAGACCTACTAGTCTGCAGTCATTGGGACTCATCCAGCCATAGGATTTCTTCATGTAGTGTGCTTGATTCCTGGAAAATCCACTCCTCAATACATTCACCAAATTTCCACTTCAATAAAACCCACTTTAAATAATTACAATGGAAGTTACCTACCAATAAGGATCCAAAAATGAAAATGGATCAGCAATCGGGTGTACAGTTTGACATTTATGATCATTTTTCTGAAAATGGGTTGGTTTGGTCCAGGTCTGGTTTGACCCAATTAGACTGACCTAACCAAACCCATCCCGGTGTGCACCTACCTGACCCAGGTCTGGTGACTCGACCTGGCCTGTTGGGAGGCACGTCATGCCTCATGATTTCCCACTTTGTGGGCTATATCTCCTCTAGACCGGATGCCCAGAGGTGTCCGATTAGTGTTTCCTTGTGTTCGGTTGAGGTTGTCTTCCCCTATCCCAACCACGGTTCTTGTTGGACAGGGTGCGAGCACACATCGTATCCCGTAGCTGGGGGCCATTCCTTTGACGCGGTCAAGCTGTCGCATCGGCCTCCGTCAGCAGTCGGTATGCATGCTGGAAACCCCACTGCACCTCCATGGCCTCCAACTCATCATTCCATCATTGCACACAACCACCCACCCATGGCCTCCCCTATGGGCTGCCACCATCAGTCGCAAGCCCTAGAGCACCTGTTGTATCTTTCACAGACCATCGGGTCCGCTTTGGTGATCTGTTTCCTAAACCGTCTCCCCCACCAGAATTATCAGGTTTTCACCTTCCCTAATATGGCCTTATGATTTCATATCTTCCAATTTTGAGGTGTGGCCATGAATACAACAATAATTCTCAAGGATGGAGGAATCATGGCCTCGTTTTTATCGGCCTAATTCCTCCGCATTAGAGTATTTGGAAAATAGGAAGGGGATATTAAGGTTCTATCCACAAATAACCTCAATTCAATATTTTAGATAAAACAACCCTCTTTTAGGAACAAACGAATTGTGGATCAACATGTTCATGGGTTGACCAGCATTTATTATCTAGAAAGAAATAATGGGGAAACAAGTATCAACCACAAAGAATTATACATGTTTGGATTTCGATCACAGGAAGAATCCTTCGTTGAAGGAAATAATTCTAAAAAGGACCCAGATCCATCATCCAGGTTGGGATATCTCGAAGAAGAGGGGAGAGTTCTCAAGCCATTGGTGATCATAATTCATCATTCTTCAATGGGTATCCTTCATAGATTTAGTGTGTTTCTCCCAATGTGTCCAAGATTCACCCCACGTGATTTTTCATTAACGCAGCATTATAGTGTCATTATGCTATTTCAATTATGAAACAAAATTTCAATTTCATTTTGTTACAATGTCATTTCTCTGCAATAATTTCAATAAATGAAAATTAAACATAAAATAATGTTGTTTATATTATTTTAATTCTTCTTTTAAAAATCCAAAAACATTGATTCACCCACAACCCACACTTATTGAGGTTAAGCTCCATCAAAGGGAATCACACCCTCACTAGACCAACGACACTATTGGATTTTCAATCTGGGTCACCATTTATGAGTTATAAATAATTGAAAATAAAATAATTGTTACATAATTATTTTATATACGGATAAAAACTAATATCTATTGTTGTCCCGCGCCGGCCAACTTTATGCCCTTTTTAGGAGAATCATGATGATCTGAGTTCAACGGTGCCCTCATATTTCTGATTTGATCACTAGTTTAATATTTTGAAATCCTGCTCTCATAATTTTATAATGAACTTAAAAAAATAGTTTGAAAATGTGTTCCGACCACTCTAGGCCTCGGAATTATGTGTCATCTTTGAACCTGGTACCAAAATAATCCCATTGCATTTTCAAAAAAAAATTGAATTACGGGGTATCACATTACTCCACCCGTTTTATGTCTTTAAGACACCCTAATCCAAAATTAAGGCTAATAAAACAAATGGGGGTACTAAGCATGAATCTGAGGTTTCTTCTCCCATATGGTCTACTGGAGATTCACATGGTGCTATCAAAAATGCATCAGAGGAATCGATCATCCATGATGGATTCTCTTCTATCAATCCTCTATCTCTACCAAGTACTCCTCAAATTTCTCACTGTCATTAATCTATAGCTCATTGTGGTTGATGACGTGAGAATGTTCGTGCACATATCTCCTCAACTAGGATATGTAGAAGAAGACGTGCAACCTCTCTAACTATGGCGGTTGATTCAAGTGGCATGCCACCATTCCCACTCTACATTGTATCAGGAAAGGATCGATAAACCTCAAAGATAACATGATGAAACAATAAAATATCTATATCCCTTATTGAGAAGACACTAATTAGAATAGGTATTCCCTCTCCTCAAACTCCAAGGGTCTCTGTCTTCTATCTTTATAGGAATTCTTTCGGTTTTGTGTTGTATTCATCCACTCTTAGTTGACCTGCACCTTCTTAGTGGAACCTTGTACCATATTTGGACCCATGAGTGCTGACTCCCATGGGTCTATCCAACATAATGGTGGCATGAATGGTCTACCATACTGTACCTCAAATGGTTCCATTCTGATGGTGGAGTGGTAGCTGTTTCTGTACGCAAACTCCACTAGTGGTGGGTGGTCCGCCCAACTGAAACCAAAATTATTGACAAGCATGAAGCATGTCCTCCAAGTACTGTATGTACTGATCCATCTGACCATCACTCTGTAGGTGAATGGATATTCTCAAGAATAACTAAGTCTCAAAATCCTTTAACAATATCTTCCATATCTGGGATGTAAAGCATGTATCATGATCTAAGACTGTCGTATGTGGGACTCCATGTAAATTAACTATCTCATATATGTAGATGCATGCCAATCTCTCTACTGATCCCCTTTCTCATAGGGGTAGGAAGTGAGCCAACTTGGTGAGTTGATCAATGATCACGCAGATAGTATCGTGGCCCCTAGATGTGCACGGTAATCTTGTCACGAAGTCCATCTATATATCATCCCACTTCCACTCTAGTACCACTTGCGGTTGGGCCAAGCCTACTGAAACTTGATGCTCAGCCTTCACTTGCTGAAAAGTGGGGCACCATGAAATAAACCCTTCCCCCAGTTTCTTTTTCCCTGGCCCCCATCACTGACATCGAAAATCCTAGTACATCATTGCAACTCCATGTTGTACCGCTAAAGGGGAGGTATGAAAATCCCTCAAAACCTCTTCTTAGAACACCACAGGTAATACTATGTGCCCTTTTAAAAGGATGGTGTGCTCCCCTCCCATAGCTCAAATGGCCCGAAGGACTTCATTTTTATTGATTTTTGATAACCCACCTTTCAAGGGATGAGTAGGAACCCTTACAAGGCCCGTAGCTCAGAGATTAAATGGCCCGCAGTCTTATGATATTACATGACCCAAAGGTCTTATGTAATTCAACTAGAATATCTATAATTAATTACCCCTACCTACCATCTGCATCATTATAATAGCTCTCTACCTTCACATGGCCATCTGACTAGGCATCCCGTGAAAGCACAGGCTGGTCCTGATGGAATACCCATACCCTCCCATTCTGAAAAATCCATTTGGCTCTGCTCAAGTGAGTGCACCTACTTTGTATCCTCTTCTAAGGCTGCTTCTTTTATTTGTAGTGTGTCTGTGAAAACTGCATGTGGCCGAAAGGCCTTGAGGTGGCCCGAAATCCCTATTGACCTGAAAGCTTTGGTGGCCCAAAATCCCTACGGACTCCAATCCCAAACTGGTTTCCCAATGTCAATTGTTCTAGCTGTTATAGTACTAAACATTGCCTACTACAGTAACCATTACATTGCTTGCTACAGTACACGCACAATGTACAGTTCTACTATAGTACCTGTACAGTGTACAATTCTTCTACATTATCTGTATAGTGTAAAATTTCTCTATATTACCCAAGAAATATGCCTCTACCTGGTATTGAACCTAGGACTTCTGGGTGCACTTAAGGATACATCACCAACTGGGCTGAGGCTCAAGGGAATGCTCCTCACCTATAGAAAAGCTATAAAGAGCATGTCATTTTGTCGACTGAGCTCCTTGGGCCTTGAATTATACATCTCAAAGATGGGCTTCCCTAACTCACCATAAGATTGGGGGTGTGACAACCATCTACTGAAGTTTGGTTGTTCCATAATCATCCACAAAGGACATCCTCATCGTGGTCAACTAATCTAGCACCTCCCTCTACAACTAGAACCTGGATCTCTTGTTGAGTGCGTATTCCACCACATTCTCGTTCCAAGGAGTATAGACTATCTTGAAGTCATAGTCCTGGAATAACTCTAGACATCATTGTTTCCTCATGTTCACATCCTTCTAGGAGAAGATATACCAGATACATTTTGTTCAGAGTAGACCGTAAACCGCTCTCCCATCAAGTTGGGTAACCAGGTCTTTTGAGCCATGAATAATGATGCTAGCTCAAGTTCGTGGTTTTTGTATTTGTACACCTGTTTCATCAACTGTTGTGATCTATAGGCAATTACTTCTTTACCCGGCATAAGAATACATCCCAGTCTATTCCCTGACACATCGTAGAAAATTACATATCCAATGCCTTCCCCTAGCAGTCGTAAGATTTGGTCACTTGTCATTTTGTGCCTCGGCTCTTGAATGATCTTACTGAAATTCTCCATCCACATGAAGGGTTGTCTCTTATAATTAAATTCATATAAGGGTTCTACTACCCTAGGAAATTTAGGAATGAGGCTTCGGAAGTATCCAACTTACACTAAGAAACTCTGCACCTCAGTCAGACTCCTAGGTGGCTCCAAAGAAAGCACTACCTCTATCTTCTCTGGATCCACTGCAACTCCAGCCTCCAAGATGAAGAGTCCTGGAAATTTTTTCCTCTAGAATTTGTAACTGGTACATTATGATATTCCCATAAATATGGTGCTCTCAAAGAGTATCTATCACTATCTGGGGATGTGTTGTGTGATCCTCCTCTCATGCAGAGTACACCAAGATGTCACCAATGAAGACCTCGATGAAATGGTCTTGATAATGATGGAAGATCATTTTCATGAGACCCATGAACATTTCAAGGGTGCTGGTATTGCCAAAATACATCACCATGAATTCATAGTGGCCATATCGACATCTAAAGGTTGTCTTCAGTGTATCCTCATCTTGTACTCGTATATAATGATATCTAGACTTGAGGTATATCTTCGAGAACAACCAAACCCCCTATATCTGATTTAAGTGGTCATCAATCCTTAGCACTTGATATTTATTCATCATGGAAACCAAATTAATACACTTATAATCCACACATACCCTCCAGATTCTTTCTTCCTTCTTGGAAAACAACACCAGGGTTGCCCATGGTGAAACGTTGGACCTTACAAACCCCTTCCTCTGTAAGTCCACCAACAACACCCTTAGCTCATAGAGCTGTATGGGAGACATACAATAAGTATCTTTGGATATCAGTTCTATCTCGTGGTATAGAATGATGCACAAGTCGACCACCCAATGAGGAGGTAATCTGGGAACATCCTTGCACTCATCAACCACTAAAGGGAACCAGGACTACACTAATCTACCACACCATGGGTGAGGCTATCCATTTGGTGAGTGATCAGATGCACCCTTCTTCGAGAAATTTTAGTAAGTCATTCAAGCATCCCCCATTCACTGGTAAAGGAGAACCTGGTTCTATCTTCACAGATACAATGAACACTACACCTAAAACAATTAATCTAATCAGGGACTATGGATAACTAATCCATAACCAAAATGACATCGTAAGTCCTCAACATTGATGCTAGGAGGTCCTAGATAAATCTCTCCCCACCAAGTGTATTCTCACACTACCAGCACTAGTGTGTAATAGTTCAATACCCTCCTATAGGATTCTCCAGTATTGAGGTTGAGACAATTTCTCTGTCGAAATCACTGAGCTCTGAATATGGTCGGTGGAAAGGAAAATGTGTTTGGAACATGTTCCTATAAGAACTGCAGCTAAGGTGGAGAAGACATAGATATTACCTATAATCATCTATGTAGTGTCATGGCCATAGGACTCCATCACCTGAAATTGAGCCCGCCCCAGTCCACTGGCTCTCGTAGACCAGGGAGGACCACCTGGGGGTGGTAGCACCTCAAAATATTTCCCACCACCTGCTGCTTGGCCTACTCCTCTACCACATCCTCCACCCTTTAGACTACCTCACACAAACCTATGCCTCTAACTTCATGGTCCATTGGCCGTTAGCTAATCATTTTTCTGGCGAGTCGGGAAATCAGGAGCCATGTGTCCTGACCCCCCTCTTGAGAATCACAACATGCTTGCCTGTTGACTCCCTCTACTATAGGATCCATGCACTACAGACCCTGATTCCTGGGGTCTCCCCCTAAGAGGTTTGAACTGCTTGGGTCCCAACACATGATGCCTACTACCCACTACTGAAGACTCTACTCCCTAGTGTCTACATGTGGCTCCAGATTTTCGTTCTTGCTCTGCCAGGAATATCTCTACAAGAAGGGCCATCTCTATCACCCTAGCCTAAGTAGGGATACTTAAAGACAATATGGGTTCCCTGATCTCTTGAAACATTCACTATTCAAATGTTTGAGTCCTAAATAACGGGTCTCGCACCATGACTGTAGAGTGTCAAAAATGATTGATGAATCTCATTGAGTACTCTGATACTATCTTGTTACCCAGATGCAGTTTTAGTATCTCTTATATGAACACAAAGCACAATGTCACTCGGAAGAACTCCTCCATCAAGAGGTTCTCAATGTATATCCAGGTGTGGGTTGCTTCATCATGTTTCGGAATCATCAAGATCCATCAACCCCCTATCGATCCTTGAAGAAGGCTAATGGTTAATATCACCATCCAGTCAAGAGGTGTCCCCACTAGTCACAACACTCACATAACCACCACGAGCCAATCATGTTCCACTGGGGGGTTAGTCTCACCCCTGATCATGGGAGGTATCTACCTCTGGAACTCGTGTAAGGCACTGAGCCTATGTGCTTTTTCTACCAGTAGTGATGATAGTAACTACTGATCAACAAGTGGTGGTAACACTAGTGCACCACCCGGTGGGGTCATCTATAGCACTGGTCCATGAAAATGATGTGTCATCACTAGGTGGGTCGTCCTTATGGTCACACATTGGAATTCGGGCTAGATTTATGCATGGAGGCATCCTAAAACAGGTCAAGATGTACCAAAATCAATATATTATACCTAGTAAACTGACTATAATTCAATAAGAACATATGGAAACACTCAATTCCAATATGATTCATGCAACTAAGGTTTCTTGTAACGATTTGAAAAGAAGAATTTGGGGCCCTCAAGTATGGATGTGTCGGCCTCCACAACAAAATTAGACTCCATGAACATTAAATTCTAACTCGAAACATTCTACTATGTTTCCCCAACATAAAATAACATAATCGAGGTCTTTAAGGTTGAACTGACCTCCACTGATACCACTTTGTCATGACCTGTCCCCCAGGGCCCATGCCATGACTACCCCAAGTCTACCTCCCAAATTCTAGTGTCTATAGACTATCACCAAAGGATTTATTCCATGAGTAAGTTTAATTTTTATGATTACTTTCACGAACATACACACAACCATGTCCTAAAATATGAAAAGGAAAAACATGCATTCCACTGAAACATCCTTTGAGTAATTGTACCAGTTCTAAGTGAAATGTGCCAAAATTCAAACCCTAAAAATGACAAACTAAAAACATGAATGTAAAAAAGATCTCTGAAAGGTCATTGGCAGAAGATCCCCACCTATAGGGTAGGTAATGAGTTGCTATCGGAAACTATAGAAGTGTGTCTCCCCTATTGTATCTCACCGGGCACTACCTGGTCCTGTCCCACCAAGGTCTTTGTCAAAGCGCCTTCCATCTTCATGAGACACCACATGTGTAGGCTGAACCCATGTAGGGGTGAGTAACAAAATACTCAGTAGGGAACCTAAAGCACAAGGGAAAGACCACAAAGAAGAGTATGGACATGGTACTATCAGCTCACGTAGTTATAATCTAAAGTATATAAAGTAAGGCTATCAATTGTAACACTGAACACCTTTAACTTCTGAGGTACTCATTTCTGATGAGTACCATGTGTCTACCGGGTTACACTGATCTCCTCCCCACTATGGATCTACCGGGTCACCTAGAGTCTCCGCCCACATAGGCCATCGTATATTTTCCTCATAGGGCCACTTATAGCTGGTCTACACAGGGCCTCTTATATCTGGTTCATACAGAACTGCTTATAGTTCTTTCACACAGAGCTTCTTGTAGCTGGTAGATATAAGGACGCTTATCATATAGGCTAGAAAGGTTATATAAACTCATTCGTGAGTAGTATTTGAGTCTCATCCACGCAATGGATCCCATCATGTAGTGTGCTGGATTCCATGATAATCCACTCCTCAAGCCATATATATAATTTTAACTTCCATGAAATCATCCTTAGATCATTCCAAAATAACTTTCTCATTTTGAGGGTTCCAACACCGCAAACAAATTGTCAATATGCCCCAAGATTTAAATGTGATGACTGTTTTTCCAAAAATGGCCAATCGGCTCGGGGTCTCACCTAACCCAATTAGACCGGCCCTTCCAGACCCAAGCTAGGGTCCACCAGCCCAGCCCAGGGTCTAGTGACCCGACCGGGGTCTTCCGACCCGACTTATCTTGTTTGGATATAGTTATGGCCCATGGTATGAGCCAGATATCCTCAATCTCGGATGCTAAGAGATGTCCGGCTGGTGCCGCCACATGGCTAACTGAGGCAGGCTTCCCCCTATAACACATTTGGTTCCCTCTGGATCGTGTGCCAAAACACACTGTGGGCCCCTTCCATTTCCACTAGCCACCATTCTTCATGTTGGCACTACCTGGCACACCACCTCATCCCCAGTTGACCATGATCTCCACCTTGGCACGCCATCGTGGCGTGCCTCCACCCGCATGTGGCCACTGGTGCTAGTGCACTGGAGATATCAACTGTGGACCACTAGGTCTGTTCTGGTGGTCCGTTTCTCGAACCACCTATGCTCTTTGACTTATTGGGTTTTCATCTTCCCTATTATGGCCTCAAGGTTTCCATTTCAACAATTTGGAGGCTTGGTCACAAAAATCACAAGAACACCTAAGGACGTAAGAATCAGGGCCTTGTTCGTGTCGGCTTGATTCCTCCACGTTAGAGTTTTTGTAACCTAGGAAAAAGAGATTAAGGTTCTAAACAAAAATAACCCTAATTCAATCTTTGAGATAAAATAAACCTCCCACAAGAGAATACAACCTACTGATCAACATGTTCGTGGGTTGACCCGCGTTCATTGTTTAGAAAGAAATAATGGGGAAACATGTATCAATAACAAGACACCCTACTTTGATGGACCTAGGTTAAATATGTCATTGAAGGAGATCCATCTACGAAGGTCCCTAATTTTTCATCAACGGTTGTATCTCTTGAAGAGGAGGGGTATTTCTCAAGTCATTGGTGATCATTGTTCATCATTCTTCAATGGCGATCCTTCGGATATTTGGATTATCTCTCCCAACATTTCAAAGATGCTCCCTCAGTTAAAACATTAAAGGATGAAATGATTTTCTATTACCATTGTGTTGTAGTGTCGTTACACTATTCTATTAATGAAACAAATTTTCTGTTTCATTGTGTTACAATGTTTTTTCTATGCCACAATTTTGATTGTTAAAAATTTAAAATAATATAATCAAGTTTATTTTATTTTAATATTTATTAAAAAGAATTATAAGATTATCATTCACCCTAGACAAATGTCGGTTGAGGATATCCTCCACCTAGTGAAAACACGCCCTCATGAGCTCAACGGTACTCTCTAATATCAGATTTTATTACCATTTTGGAATTATAAATATTTGACAATAAAATAATTGTTACTTAAATATTTTATTTAGAGCCAAAAAACAGACTTCCACTATTGGCCCACATTAGCCAATGTTATTCAATTTCTAAGAGAACATCAATGCTCTGAGTTCAATGATTCCCTTGGATTTATTATCTGGGAACCATTTTAAAAGATATAAAAAACTTTCTCGCCTGATTATTTAGTGAACCTCAGAAAATAGTTCATAAATACGTTCTCGCCACTCCGGGCCTCGGAATTTTGTGTCATCTCGGAACCTAGTCTCAAAATATTATCATTTAATTTTCCCAAACAAAATTACAAGAAATTCAAGGGTATTATATACATAACATAATAAAAAGGATGGTTTTCCCCATCATCATAGTGATGATGGAGTAAGAGGGAAGAAAATAAATAAATTAAATCAAAATGAAAACTAGAGAGAACATGCTGGAGGACCCAACAGTAACACAACTTCAATCCCAAGACTTTTGTCTCTAGATATGTCTTGATAGAAGAAACACACCTCGCTATTTAGATACACTCAGGGGGTTCACATAGTAATTTACGGTAGAAATGTTTATCATAATGTCATCCTGAATGGTCATGGGTTCATAAAATATATATAAGCCACCCATTATATTGATTATATCAATTTTTTGTTGTCCATACACGCTCATGTCATGTAACTATTTCACTATAAATAATTTTTTAATATAATTTTATGTTTACATAGAATGATATATTCTCTATATATAATTTTGACGTTTAACAATGTTATCATATGTGACACATTGTAAAACATACTATCATTACCCATACAATTTTGTATTCTCTTCATGTCATGTATTTTATTTATGTATTGTAATTCATTCATATCATGTACTGATTACATGATTTGTAAGGTCAATTTCCTACTCCAAAAGTCTCTTTTTTCCATATTTCTTTATTTCCATTCCCCAGAAGTGTCCCAAGATCCTCTATAATAGTGAAAAACATTCTTTTTGTGGAATTATTAGTTTATTTTTAATTTTTAATACCATTTCCCACAATTTAATTTAACCTTACATGTATGAAAAAAATATCTGGTATATAATCATGAATTACCATTTTAATATTCAGAATCAATGCATTTTAATATAAAAAATTTATATAAAAAATAAATGTATCAACTTCCTTGGATCTCTAATATGAGCATTATAAGATTTAATGATACAATATAAGAATTCCTTGTTTCACTAATCTTCCTCCCTACCTAGATAAAACAATAGAGGTTATTGAGTGTAACCTGGGACCCATATTGGTTACTGTGTCACCCTATTTTTCCATAATTCTATGATCCAGGTGATTCCAGATTTTGTGGGATGAGAAAATTTCTATCGATCATTGGATTCCTTGTGACATCACCACGGATTATTGATGATCTTCTCAATCGATTCCTATAATACTTATCTATATTGGGTAGATGAACCATGATTTTATTTCCTTGAGATATTATGGAATATTCTATTGAGATAGGGAGAGAATGATGTTTAGTTATTATTTTGTATGAAGATATTATAACTTATATATTACCTAAGGACCACCCCCCTTTGGAATTCATCATGTTTCTAATGTATTGATTTCCTATGAACCAGGACCTTGGAATATGATATCAGATTGTTTTAGGGAATGATGAGGCATTTTCTAGGTTCCACTGCTTACTCATGTAATGAGTATTATACCTAGGACCCATAAGATTACACTCAATGGATAATTTATTTTACATATTTCTAATACCAATAATACTACTTCATATTTAGTGGAGGCGAGTATGAGTGAGCCATGGGATGGGACATGTATAAACCTATGGTGAAATATCATTTTCAGAGACATATTTTACATTTTATGAAGTTGCATTTTTTGTTTGGGATCATGGAACCAAGAATCAAGGGTTGTTTTATTTTCTTAATTATTTTCCAATTGTTTCTGGTAGATATTAGGAATATTACATGAGAATAAACTTATGACATATGGTCATACATTCACCATTTGATGCAACCAACTAATATATATATATATCACCCAATGTAAATTAACCTTAGTGTGTGTGATGGCGTTATTTCTTCATTTATGTTGATTCTAGATGCACGATTGATAGGGAGATGGCCCAAGGTTGCATGATCATATGGAACTGCTCATACGGAGAATCATGACCAGGCCGGAGTAGCTCAATAATGTTTTGGATACTGGGTATTTGGTAAGGATAATATTTATCAGTAGATACTAGAACACTTATTTTTAGTTGTTTATATTGTATATGTGATTAGACAATGGGGGGTGGTCAATTTTTCATGTATGACATGGATGTTTGGGCCTTTACTGTATTTTATTCATTATTACTACGTTGTTTATATTTACTTCATCCGTACTTTTATTATTATTTTTGGGTTGAGGTTTTTTATTTACTCATCTTTAATTACTATAAAGTTTGGTCATAGTCTCCCATGGAAACATCTTATTCCCTCAATTCTTGTAAACAACCTCGAGCATATGAGGAGGCACACAAGATCCCTTGTGGTGAATAAGTCAGGATATTATTCATAGAGTGGGATAGAATGGAAGGTGAAAGGTGACTCCAAATCTGAACCATGCACCCCTCGTATACAAAATACATAGTGTATGGCAGTCCAAATGATATAGAATTCCAAGTTTATATGGTGGAAAAAACCTGTTTTGTACCTTATGTGAATATTTTCTATCCTCATACATGAATACTCCTCACTTTAACCCTAACATTTTTTCATCACCTATAATATTTCTTGGTGAACATCAGTTATGGATAACTCATATCTATACATTGATGTTTCAATTCCCATTTCACTTTATAATATATATATATATAATTCGACATAAAATTCTGGGGCATGATATGGGTTTAATTTTTGTCCTCGATGTGTGTAAGGAGGACTTTTCTGGCTATTGGAGGTGATGAGATTACTCCAGTATACTTTAAAAGGGTCCAAGAGAGATTTACATATGATAGAGTACTACTTGAGGGATTTCATGGAATAATTTAGAGGGTCACTCTATTAAAATTCATGATATGTCCATGTGGGTGTTTTGTCTCGAAACTGCATTGTGTGGAACAGTTTTTCACACCATGAATGGAATCTGGTTGGTTTTTTAAGGCTTGAAATTTTATTTTTACCCTAGAGAAACTCTTCAGCCTTTTCCTACCTATCTACAATCCACTATTAAACTCTTCATCATTAGAGGTTTCTTTAGGGTTAAATTGAATGTTCCTTCATTAATTATTCACCATTTCTAATGTCATTTGTTGTGGTGGCTCTCTTTTTATAAGGATAATGTTGTGCAACACATAAATATAATGTTTTTTGGGAAATAACATATTTCAGATTTACTAAAACCATAACATAATTTTTTGGGTATAAATTTAGTAATTTTTTGGTTGTTGTTGTTTTGGGTGGTGATTAAGGGTTATTTCGCTTCACCATGCCTATGGTGTGAAGTCTCCTACCATTTAATAGATTTTAAATTAAGTTGTATTATTTTTAGAAGGTTGATTTTATATTAATTTTAGGCTTTAATATGATTTTCTAGAAAAACCTAGTTGGTTTGTTTTGATATATTATACTTTTTAGTGGAGAGTGAGTAGTTATTGACTATTTTGGGGGGGTTCCTTTTGTTTTTTTAGGATTGTAGGGGCTTCCCTCCCTTGTAATGTGAACTCATGAGAGCAGTTGAGGATTATCTTTGGATATCATATCTAGGATAAATTAAGAATGGTTCAGGTTGTTGTTTCTCCTTTTTGTGAAATTTTTTATTGATGCATACTATTTCTTATTTTCTTTTAAATGTTATAGCCTCCCATGAATCTATGAGATGGATCAATGAATGTGAAGGACTCCCATCAATCCAAAGGATGGGGAATGTAATATATGTCCACTTGAGAACACTTATTATGGGTCAATGTGTATCATATAACCTCCTATGAAACCATGGGTATGACAACCCTGCTTTCTATTACAACTTAAACATGCTTTATTACATATAACTTCACTTGATACAACAATGAAGATCAATAGGTTTAGTTTCTTTGGGGCTTAGGATCATTACATAAAAACTTTAAACTTGAAATACAACATCTTTATTGAAAACATCCTTTACATGACCACTACATTCCTTCGTACTTAGCATTGCATGGGATAACCTGAGGACATGCATAAGAAAAGGGTGAGCTATAAAGCCCAGTAAGGGAGTACAAAATGAATAACATGAGGAGTACAATAAATGTTAGGAAATAGGAATATCAATATAGCATAATAGAAACATGAACATAAAGGCATGATAAAGCATGATAATCATAACACAGAAATGTGGAAACAACACTTAACATGGAATTAGCATGAGCCAAGGCTCATTGCACATGGAGCATGAGTAAACCCTCATTGCACTTGAAGCACGAGTAAACCCTCGTTGCACTTGAATTAGCATGAGTCAACACTCATTTCACATGACGTATCATGATACTATACTTTACCCAATGCATTGGAGCGCTATAAGGGCGCACCCTTCTTAAACATTTCATTTCATGCATAAGTGTGCAACATGGATCATAAAACATGGATTCATAAAACATAATCATTTATTCCACGATAAAGGAATTTGGAATTAACAAATGAAACTTTACAATAAATAAGTAAATGTGCATAAAGTTGAATACCCTTGATGGAGAAATGGGCATGGTATTCACTACACAATGACATTGGCTTAGAAAATCGGTGCGATTTCGGCAGCGTAACGGCGTGACAAAAGAATTCATAAAAAAGTTTGATGAGAGAGAAAGGGGTTCCTCATCATATTTACATGTAATGGACAGTAAGGAGGTCATATATATACATGTCCCAAAATTGAAATGGAATTTAGATTCATGATACAAAAGTATTGCTTGAATGTAAAAAAGAGAGAGAAGTTCCTTTCAGAATTTCGGCATAGTAACGTGTGTACATGGGAGGCATTTAATGAGAGAGAAAGGGTTATACCATCATTCAAACAATAATAGGGAAGTATGGGGGAGGTGTGAAACCATACCCCAACATTCATAATTGAAATTAAAATGGAAATACAACTTAAAGAAAATTGACAAAAATGAGAAAGGAAGAAAAAAACCCCTTACTTGGAAGTGTGCTTCCAAAGGCTAGGGAGAGGCTTGTGAGAGGCTTCTTGGGAGATTGGGGCACCTTGAAAGGATTCTAGAGAGAGTAGGGAAGAGGTTTCACGAACTTCAAGGGCTTTGAGTGAGGAGGAAGTGGGAGCTTGGGTGGGTTTATATGGGAAAGGTGAGTGAATTCTTTATTATTTAGGTTTGGGACCCCTTATATTAAAATAATCCAAACCACAAACCATCCCATGGTATTTACCCATGGTTTCTGGAAACTTAAAGAGGAAAACAATATTTTACAAGGCCAAGGTCCGAACTTATTAAAAAATTAGGTTTGCTTATGTGGAGGTGAGTCACACTCCCCTAGAAATTAATTTAAAAAGGCAAAGTGTTGAATAAGTCTTGAGGGCTCCATTAATGCTTTGAAAAGTAAGTCAAACAAACCCAAAACCTCATTATTTTAATGATAAAACACATATTGGTTGAACATAAGGATTATGGTATTTTATTACATCACCATTGGGTCATTATGATTTCATAAAACACATTATATATTTAAATGGTATTTAATTTTTACCAAAAAATTTGACTGTCTCAGAAAATTATGAAAAATTCACCATTGGATAATTTCGACGTCCAAATTCCAAAAATAATATTTATTTTATCTAAATAATTTTCTAAATATGTGAATTTTCACTTTTAAAATAAAAACCGACATTTATAAAAAATTCACGGATTTTGACAGAAATGGCTTTCAAACCTTAATAAAAATTTAAATTGCATTCATAAAATTATAAGATCATTTATATTTAATAAAAATTAATTTAATATTAATAATAATATTTTATTAAAATATTATTTAATTACAAAATCCTTTAATTTTATAAAATCTAATTCTTAATTAAATAATAACTAAAAACACTATTTGTACTTTAAAAACTAATTACAATGTATCAAAAATGACTAGAAATTATATTCATTATTATATACAAAAATAATTCACATGAACATAGTACTACTTATTTGTTACATAACCCCTTAAAATAGCCGCATAAGACCTAAGGGTAAGGTGTGCGATGGTGACAGACTCTGGGGGTGGCTCGGATAACATCGCTCGAGTTGTAATTTCAATCAACTTCCACTTTTCCCGTAGACGATCACGTTCGAGCTTGACTTGATGAAGCTCAGCTTGGGATTGGTCAAGGGAAAAGCCCAAAGATGCCACCTCTTTTCCAAGCTCTGAAAAATGGGCTTCGTAAGGGAAAATTCTACTGGATGAGGTCATCGCTTCCTTTGTCTGAGTAGAAATGGGTTCGTTAAAGCCTTATATTTATACTACTCAGATGATCAATGTTCAACGGCTATAAAAGTAACGGTCACAAATCTTAACGTAAAACTAAAGAAGTTGAAATCTTATAAAAAAATTCATAAAGAAACATTTAACTGGATCAATAGGGATTTTCCATTAATGAAACTTTGGGCCGTTACAATATTCCCCCCTTAAGAAATTTCACCCTCGAAATTTTCCTTTTCCCACACTAAAACAAATGTGGGTAGCTCAGCTTCATCATATCCTCCGACTCCCAAGTTGCTTCTTCAAACTTGTGGTTTCTCCACAACACCTTGACGAGGGGCATTGCCTTATTTCGTAAAACTTTTTCTCTACGATCTAAGATCTTCACTGGTTGCTCCTCATAAGAAAGATCATCTTCCAATTGTACCACCTCAGAAGAGAGTACATGTGATGGGTCCGGTATGTACTTCCTTAAGAGGGATACATGAAAGACATCATGCACCTTGGCCATAGTAGGTGGACGTGCTAGTCGATAGGCCACAGCCCCAACATGATCAAGAATCTCGAAGGGGCCGATGTACCTTGGACTTAAGTTCCCTTTCTTTCCAAACCTCATGACCTTCTTCCACGGAGATATGCGTAAAAACAGCATGTCTCCGACTTTAAACTCAAGGTCTCATCGACGATTATCTGCATAACTCTTCTGTCGACTTTGGGCTTACTTGATATGTTGCTGAATGGTTTTCACCTTCTCCGCTATTTCTTCGACCATTTCTGTTCCAAGTAGCTTATGTTCACTGACCTCATCCCAACATGTCGGTGTTCTACACCTTTTCCCATACAGGGCTTCTTATGGTGCCATTTGGATGCTTGAGTGGAAACTATTATTATAAGATAACTCAACCAGAGGAAGATGTTGGTCCCATACTCCTTTAAAGTCCATTGAGCATGCTCTCAACATATCCTCAAGTGTTTGGATAGTCCGCTCGGATTGGCCATCAGTTTGAGGATGATAAGCCATAATGAAGTTCAGTTCAGTATTCAGAGCTTGTTGAAGACTTTTCCAAAACATAGAGGTGAATCTTGGATCTCGGTCAGAAACAATAGATAGTGGTACTCTATGTAACCATACCACATCGCTGATATATATCTGTGCCAGTTGATCCAAAGAGAAATCCTCTCGAATAGAAATGAAGTGTGCAGTCTTTGTAAGACGATCCATAACAACCCAGATTGCATTGTTGCCTTTGGATGTCCTTGGAAGTCCAGTGAAAAAGTCCATGGTGATGTTCTCCCATTTACATTCTGGTATGGGAAATGTTTGCATCATCCCCTTAGACTTATGCCTCTCTTCCTTGACTTGCTGACACACCAGGCACTTTGATGTATATTCTGCGATCTCCTTCTTCATATTATCCCACCAAACGTTTTCTCGGATATCTCGATACATCTTTGTGCTCCCTTGGTGAATAGAGAAATTTGAACTATGTGCATCATCCAAAAAATCCTTTTTCAGCTCCGAACATGATGGAACCCATAGTCTTTTCCCAAACCACACAATTCCTTCTTCATTAACATTAAACTCTGAGGATTTTCACTTTTTGATAGCTTCCACTTTTTCTTGGATTCCCGCATCATCCTTTTGAGCATCCTTTAACCTTTCCAAAAGAGATGGTTGAGAAATCATTTGTGAAAGGATTGATGATCTTCCCTTCTTTATGATTCCCACGTCCATCTTCATCAAGTCTAAAAAGATTGGATCCTTCTCATTTCTCATCATTGATAGAATCACTGGATCCTTTATGCATAGGGCATCTGCTACCTTGTTCGCCTTCCCAGGGTGGTAATGTATTGAACACTCATAATCCTTGATGAGCTCTATCCATCTTCTCTGATGTATATTAAGCTCTTTCTATGTGAATATATATTTAAGACTCTTGTGGTCAGTATATATCTCACATTTCTCTCCATAGAGATAATGCCGCCAGATTTTCAAGGAAAAGATCACCGCCGCCAACTCCAGATCATGCGTTGGATAGTTTCGCTCATGGATTTTCAACTTCCTTGAGGCATAGGATATCACTTTATCATTCTGCATTAGCACACATCCTGAGCCCTTCTTTGAGGCATCACTGAATACCACAAAAAGTTCCCCACTTGTGGGTAAAGTGATCAGGGGTGCAGTGATAAGCCTCCTTTTCAACTCCTTGATTCTTTCTTCGCATTCATCACTCCAATCAAACTTTAGTCCCTTTCGAGTTATCTTGGTAAGAGGGTTGGACAATCGTGAGAAATTTCTCACAAATCGTCGATAATATCCAGCTAACCCCAAGAAGATATGGATATCATTTACCGATGTTGGCCTCATCCATCCCTCAATTGCATCTGTTTTGGAGGGGTCCACAGATATCCCATTGCTTGTGATGATATGGCCCAAGAATGAGACCTCCTTCAACCAGAACTCACACTTGTTGTACTTGGCATAGAGCTTCTCCTTGCCCAAAGTCTCCAGTACAGTTCTTAAATGCTTCTCATGGTCCTCCTAGGTTTTGGAGTATATTAGAATATCATTTATAAAGACTACCACAAATTTGTCTAGGTAATCTCTAAAGACTCTATTCATCAATTCCATGAATATTTCTGGAGCATTGGTGAGTCCGAAAGGCATTACTATGAATTCATAGTGCTCGTACCTTGTACGAAAAGCAGTCTTGAGGATATCTTCCTTCTCCACCCTTACTTGATAATATCCCGACCGCAAGTCCACCTTGGAGAAGTATTGTGATCCACGCAGCTGATCAAACAAGTCATCAATTCTTGGGAGAGGATACTTGTTCTTTATCGTGATTTTGTTAAGTTCACGATAATCGATGCAAAGCCGCATTGACCCATCCTTCTCCTTGACGAAGAGGACTGGTGCACCCCATGATGATGCACTTGGGCGTATAAACCCTTTATCCAGATTATCCTATAGTTGTTTCTTCAGATCTTCAAGCTCAACAATAGCCATTCTATATGGAGTCTTGGATATTGGTAGCACCCCAGGTATAAGTTCAATTGAGAACTCAACATCTCTTCTTGGCGGAAGACCAGGAAGTTCCTTGGGAAATACTTCAGTGAATTCCCTCACAATAGGCATTTCTTCAAGGGTGGTTTCTTCCTTGGACTCAATCATCTGAGCAAGATATGAATGCTCATAAGGCAGTAATATCCATGCTTGAGATGATGGATCTAAAGGAGACTCATCTTCCTCCTGACACTTGTAAAGAATCAGGGGTCTATTCTCCATATGGAGTGTGATTTCCCTCTCCCAACAATTTATGTTGGCTCTATATAAGGAAAGCCAATCCATGCCAAGAATTGCATAAAATTCCACCAAAAGGAGTATGATGAGGTTTGCCGGGAAATTCAATCTATAGATTAAAATAGGGGAGGACTTATACTCAAGGGATGCAATGATTGCCCCATTTTCTGTACTCACCGACATCCTTACTTCCATGATTTGTGGTGGTGTAGGGATTGTTCTACTAAAATTTTGAGATATAAAAGAATGTGTAGAACCTGAATCAAAAAGTATGTTCGCTATTCTTGAATGAATAACTAGCTTACCTATCACCACTTCGTTGTCGGGGTTCAATTCGGCAGAAGTGATGGCAAAAGTTCTTCCCTGCTGTCTTGGAGGTTGCTGGTTGCCTCCGATAATCCTTGGATTAGGGCACTGATTTGAAAAATGACCCGGTTCTTTGCATTTGTAGCATTGAACAATGCATTGAGGTTCGAACGGAGCGTTCCTCTCCTCTGTCGCAGCCGCGGGTCCTTCTTGCTAACAATTACAGCTAGGTTCCCTTCTCTTCCACACCTGAATCATTTTCTTGTCCCCCTAAGGCAATTTCCAGGGTGCTTCTTTCCACACTTTTGGCAAGTGGGGTGCTGGATCTTCTTAGCACCGTTGGATTTTTCCATCGGACCACCATCATTGAAGTCCACCTTACGCTTCTTGTCCCCATGATACCCCTATGATTCTCCGATCTCCATTTCAACCTTGAGGGCACATCGGACAATTTACTCATAGCTGTCGAAGTCACGGATCGTTAATGCTTTCTGCAAGCTAGGCTTCAGCCCACCAAAGAAGCGGTCAACCATGCATTCGGGGGTAACGACAAAGCCGGAAGCGTATCGTGCAAGCCTTGTGAAGTGTGCCTCATATGCTCCCAGAGATTCTTCATCTTTCTGTTCGAGGGAAAGGATGTCCCTTTCCATCTTAAGACGGAGGGTGCGCGGAAAATATTTATCGAAAAACATCTTCCGGAATTCCTTCCATTCCAAAGCCTCGATCTCCTCCTCAGGCTTCGTATTTTTGATCAACGTCCACCATTGATCAGCTTCACCCTCCATATGATAAGCCGCCAGGAGAACCTTCTCTTGTTCAGAACATGGGAGGATAGAGAAGATCTTTTCAATGGAGTTGATCCATTGCTCAGCGATCGTGGGATCAGATGATCCACTAAAAGTAGGAGGCCTTTGTCTCATGAAGCTCTCGATAGCGACTTGTTCTTTCTTAGGGGGGGTTGAACGTTCCTCTTGACCCGTGTTTCTATTGAAAACTTGAGTTAGCTGAGAGAGAATCATGACAAATATCGTGATTCCCGCTCCCATTGGATTGGACATCTCATTAGTACAACCATCACATTGATCTTCACAACGGTTGTTAGCCCGAGTTCTCCTATTATCGGCCATTTTCTGGAATAAAAGGAAATTTAGGGGTAACACATAAAGGGTAATCCAAAGACAAAAGATGATGACTTATAAACAAACATTAATCTCTTTAACTCATGAGTCTATAGGATTCAATCCAGGCTTTTCATGATCTTCCTTCTAACATATATTCTTAGGGGAATTTTTTCCTTAATAAGGGTTCATACTAAGATTTTGAATTTATCAAAACACATCCTCCAGGATTGTCGTAACCAAAAGTGCAGCAAGGCCCGTTGTCATGCAACAGTTCCCATTCGATTCTCGCTCAAAGCGGTGTTTTCGGGTTTTACCCCTAGGATACATCTATGCCAGAGCCGCCTCTACCTGATCATATCCAGACAGGGATGTATTTGTTCGATAAACCACTTACTTAGTATTTACCAAAACTTAGGGATGTTTTTATTATACTTAGTCTTGTATCTAAGACTTTACTAGGGTTTCCTAATCCCAAAAATAACTAAACCTGTCCTCTGATACCAACTATGACAACCCTGCTTTCTATTACAACTTAAACATGCTTTATTACATATAACATCACTTGATACAACAAGGAAGATCGAGAGGTTTAGTGTCTTTGTGGATTAGGATCATTACATAAAAACTTTAAACTTGAAATACAACATCTTTATTGAAAAGTTCCTTTACATTACCACTACATTCCTTCGTACTTAGAATTGCATGGGATAACCTGAGGACATGCATAAGAAAAGGGTGAGCTATAAAGCCCAGTAAGGGAGTACACAATGAATAACATGAGGAGTACAATACATGATAGGCAATAGGCATATCAATAGAGAATAAGAGAAACATGAACATAAAGGCATGATAAATCATGATAATCATACCATGGAAATGTGGCAACAACACTTAACATTGAATTAGCATGAGCCAAGGATCATTGCACATGGAGTGTGAGTAAACCCTCATTGAACTTGAAGCACGAGTAAACCCTCGTTGCACTTGAATTAGCATGAGTCAACACTAATTTCACATGAAGTATCATGATACTATACTTTACCCAATGCATTGGAGCACTATAAGGGAACACCCTTCTTAAACATTTCATTTCATGCATAAGTGTGTCACATGGAACATAAAACATGGATTCATAAAACATAATAATTTATTCCACGATAAAGGAATTTGGAATTCACACATGAAACTTTACAATCAACAAGTAAATGTGCATAAAGATGAATATACTTGATGGAGAAATGGGCATGGTATTCACTACACAATGACATTGTCTTAGAAAATCAGTGCGATTTCGGCAGCGTAACGGCGTGACATAAGAATTCATAAAAAGTTTGACGAGAGAGAAATGGGTTCCTCATCATATTTACATGTAATTTACAGTAAGGAGGTCATATATATACATGTCCCAACAATTTAAATGGAATTTAGATTCATGATACAAAAGTATTGCTTGAATGTAAAAGAAGAGAGAGAAGTTACTTTCAGAATTTCCGCATAGTAACGGGTGTACATGGGAGGCATTTAATGAGAGAGAAAGGGTTCTGCAATCATTCAAACAATAATAGGGAAGTATGGGGGAGGTGAGAAAACATACCCCAACATTCATAATTGAAATTAAAAGGGCAATACAACTTACCGAAAATTGACAAAAATGAGAAAGGAAGAAAAAAACCCCTTACTTTGAAGTGTGCTTCCAAAGGCTAGAGAGAGGCTTATGAGAGGCTTCTTGGGAGCTTGGGGCTCCCTGAGATGATTCTAGAGAGATTAGGGCATAGGTTGGACGAACTCCTAGGGCTTTGAGTGAGGAGGAAGTGGGAGCTTGGGTTGGTTTATATAGGAAAGGTGAGGGAATTCTTTATTATTTAGGTTTGGGACCCCTTATATTAAAATAATCCAAACCACAAACCATCCCATGGTATTTTCCCATGGTTTCTGGAAAAGGAAAGAGGAAAACAATATTTTAATAGGCCAAGGTCTGAACTTATTAAAAAAATACGGTTGCTTATGTGGAGGTGAGTCACACTCCCATGGAAATTAATTTAAAAAGGCAAAGTGTTGAATAAGTCTTGAGGGCTCCATTAATGCTTTGAAAAGTAAGTCAAAAAAACCCAAAACCTCATTATTATAATGATAAAACACATATTGGCCGAACATAAGGATTATGGTATTATATTACATAACCATTGGGTCCTTATGATGTCATAAAACACATTATATATTTAAATGGTATTTAATTTTTAACCAAAAATTTGACTGTCTTAGAAAATTATGAAAAATTCACCGTTGGATAATTTTGACATCCTGATTCCAAAAATAATATTTATTTTATCTAAATAATTTTCTAAATATGTTAATTTTCACTTTTAAAATAAAAACCGACATTTATAAAAAATTCACCGGTTTTGACAGAAATGGATTTCAAACCTTAATAAAAATTTTAATTGCATTCATAAAATTATAAGATCATTTATATTTAATAAAAATTATTTTAATATTAATAATAATATTTTATTAAAATATTATTTAATTAAAAAATCCTTTAATTTAATAAAATATAATTCTTAATTAAATAATTACTAGAAACACCATTTTTACTTTAAAAACTAATTACAATGTATCATAAATGACTAGAAATTATATTCATTATTATATAAAAAAATAATGCACATGAACATAGTACTACTTATTTGTTACATAACCCCTTAAAATAGTCACACAAGACCTAAGGGTAAGGTGTGCGATGGTTACAGACTCTTGGTGTGGCTCGGATAACAACGCTCGAGTTGTAATTTCAATCAACTTCCACTTTTCCCGTAGACGATCACGTTCGAGCTTGACTTGATGAAGCTCAGCTTGGGATTGGTCAAGGGAAAAGCCCAAAGACGCCACCTCTTTTCTGAGCTCTGACAAATGGGCTTCGTAAGGGGAAATTCTACTGGATGAGGCTATCGCTTCCTTTGTCTGAGTAGAAATGGGTTCGTTAAAGCTTTATATTTATACTACTCAGATGATCACTATTCAACGACTATAAAAGTAACTGTCACAAATCTTACAGTAAAACTAAAGAAGTTGGCATCTTATAAAAACATTTTTCATAAAGAAAAATTTAATTGGATGAAGAGGGATTTTCCATTAATGAAACTTTTGGTTGTTACAATGGGATGGGTTAGTGTGTATCAAATTACCATTTAAGAACTCACAAGATGGGTTTGTGTGTATTAAATAACCTATTTGAGTGAGCAAAAATTGTTCTAGGGGCTTGATGAGGTCATGACCTAGGGGACAAGTGTTGAAGACATGTTATAAACATCTATTGTAGTTTTGATAGAATTTCCTTCCAATATAGGTCCAAATTAGTTAGGACTAGAGATCGTATCATCCTTATAAACACATGAGGGCCTTGTACTTTGTGTCCTTATTTATATATGTTTTATATCGATGGATCAACAATTATTAACTTGTTCTACATATGATATGTTCTATTATATTATGTCTTACATACTCTATTCTCATACCCTACACTGGAATCATGATGTGAATATATACTTCATGACAAGGAATATAGATAAGTGAAAGGACCTTGCATCAATCTATTGAGTATGAAATAGTATATTGGGAAATAATCAATGTTAGAAAATGATTTGGGATCTTGTAATCAATCTTTTTTTGTTATTTTGTATTTATCACCTTTTTACATTTACCCACCACATGTGGGGATCCTGTTTAATGTTTTATTACTTTGGGTTTTTAGGAAATTATGTCATAACATGAAGTTTTGGTATTATTTATTAAATTATTATTCTACTACATACATTTACCTTAATTAGTATTTGTTACTAGTATTTTTATATGATCTCTGATAGACATCTGATACTAAGGGAATTGTCACCCCATGTTCTGTTTAGGCAATCACCACTAGTTGATATTATGTTGGGTATAGATAGACATAGAAAAGTAAAGGTGGCCTTTCATCATCTATTATTTGGTTATTTGAATTAGGGGTGTTCCAAAGTTCTACTAGAATAATGTATTGGTCTTAAGTGAGCATAAGTTTCACATCAGTATTATTAAAAGGTATTTAATGCAGACTATAATAAGATTATTGAGGATCATTATGTACTATAGGATTAGGTTCTCAGTTAATTTCCCAGTTGGAAAACCTATGTTTTCTATGGATTTCAATATTTCAATTTAGATTAAAATTTCTATTTTCATTCGCCCGTATGGATTTTGTTTATTTAATGGGATTAAAATGAATGTTAATGGGAATCATGTGGTGAAATTTCATGACCTGTAAAACCATTTGGATATTCAGTGACTAATTTTATAAGACTACCAGTAGTGTTTTCACTATTGGAACATTGTCCTATGAAACATGTGTATAAGTCATGCACAAACAATAATCCCTCCTAGAAACTTTTCAGTTTTACGTATTGGTCTTTATTGGTTTTGGATGGTATTTTTGATAAATATAATGGTTTTAATGAAAAATTCATGGTCTTTTAAAATTGAATATTATTTTTTGTTGTGAAAAGAAAATTGGTTTCTAAAGGGATATATGATTATATTTATTTTTTGTGATTTTATAGCTTCATAGTTTTGTTGGGTGTTATTGGGTAGTTGTGTTTTATGGGGTTTTTTGTTATCATGATTGTCAAGAGTGGGTGAGTTAATCCATAATGTATAGGCACGTAGATTACATGTCAGTCACTTCTTTCATTTAATTGAAATATGATTAAGTCAAATATACATTGAGGACAACATATTCAATGTTTTCCCTAACATATTATTTGTGGAATTTAATTAATTAATGTTGGTCATGTTTTATTTTTGTATAAATATTTGTGACAAGTGTGAATGTATTTATAACTGGATCAATTAGTAATTTATTTAATAATTATTCACTTTTTCAATTTCAATTTCTTTGAAAGGGTATTTAAAAAGTTAAATTTACATAGCATAAACGTCTTGAAATGGTTTTTGAAGGATTTTTTTGCATTAAATTTATTTTTAAAGACATCTATTTTTTAAACTATTACATGAATTCCATGTGTTTTTGGAAAATATTTAAGGATTTTTATTTTAGAAATTGGGGTTTTAAAAGAAATTTTTCCTCATTTGGGTTGTAATCTATGCCACACTTAGTTTTTAGTAAATTATTTAAATATTGAAAAATAAAGGTTTCTAATCAAATGGTTTAGACTGAAAAGGTAAATTTAATTTAAATTATTATTAAAAATATTTGAATGTGAATTTACCAAAAAAAATTTGAATGAATTTTTTTATAATTAGATTCATAAAAGTTAAAAATGGTTTGGATTAATGAGCATGGATTTCATCGAGGCCCATTTTTAACTTTAAAATAAAACATTTATGATATGTGTGTGTGTACCCTTAGGGAAAATTTTTAGTTGTGTTTGATGTGGATTATATCCCTAGGGGTATAATTTAAATTGGTTATGTGTTTTTGAGAATTTCCTCCCATAGGGGATTGTATAAAATTTGGTTATCCTGTTTGAATTTGAATTTGGTTAGCGATGGACCCTTGAGAGGAACATTTAGCATGTGATGTCATGTGATATATTTGTGTATCTCTATATCTAGTATGAGTAGAGTAGGGAATTTAATGGTAGGTGTATGTTTGATTGATCCATGAGTTATAAGTGAACCCTATAGTGATTAGGATGGTGTGGTTTTATTTTTGGTAAATACCACTGAGTTTTATATCGTACTTGTGAGGTTCCACCTTTAGATGGTGAGACTTGTGAGGTTCCACCTTTAGATGGTGAGACATGGCTCTAACTGTGTGATACAATAAATTTAAAGACACAATTTACATGGGGCTAATAATATGTATTCTATAGGTGATGGAATGGGTCTATAGAACATGAGTTCAGTGAGAGTTTGAAGGCATTGTAAGCAGTTAAAAAGAAATTTTTGGGAAGTTGGACCATCTGATAGTGGAGGTTCTAGTGATTTAATTTTTTTCATGGAGTGAAACATGTGATTGTTATCTAAAAATGATCTCAAGAAAAATATTTAAATTGATTCATTGGATATTTTAGAAGTAAAACTTGTGTTTTCTTCTTGGTGACCAATTCTAGTCATAATAGCGATTTAAGGCCATTGGATGTAGCTAGAAGTGGAAGCGGACACATAAGGAATGATACATTTATTATATGAAAAAAATTTATGTGCAATGAGAAACATGTTAAAATATATATTTCTCTAGTTAACAAAATTGTAGAACCTTGGGGTTTTCTAAGGGATCATCAGAGGATATCCTTCAGGTGAGTAGTTTTGTGTAGGTATGTAGTTCTAGTGGGATGTTTATTCTAGTGTTTTGGGTGTGATTGGATGTTTCCTACATGTGTAGTACCCAGGTGATCTAAGCTAGGATATTTTATGTCTTTTTTTTAATATCCTCAATGCCTTTTCATCGGGATGAGGATGGTGGCATAATCTGATGGTGATTCAGATCGGTGAATTATAACTACTCGTGAGTGGAGCATGATTGTTAATTTGGCTATTTAAGGACCACAACATAGTGTTTAACTAAGAAAAGTGTTTATAATTTTGTATGATCATTTAATTTTTTTTTATTTATCAATGGTGTAAAGGCAATGTGTCTAGGATGTGATATAATATCAGCAGGTGACATTGGCACCGTTTAGAAAGGTCTCACAATGATGGAATGGTTATGGCTTCTGTGTAGAAAATAGATTATTTGTGGTGTATATCCCATCATAATTTCACTCAAAACATGATTTAAATGGATTAAGGATTAAACTGGTTGTTTTAATGAAAATCCAGTGTGTGCAGGCTTGGTTTTTTTTTTGTTGTGCAAAGGAAGAATGTTGGGTGTTTTGAGAGTAAACACAGTGTGTTGTCACTAAGTTGATAATCTATAATAATAAAAAATAAGTAAGGATTGTAACACCCTGGCCCCAGAAGCCCGGATCCGATAAATTAAATAATACACTATAATGATAAAAAGGAATGAAATACCAATGGAATGATAAGTTTAGTAGTTTTGAAGAAACTAGATACATACTTATAACTCATATTTCATTGTTAAATGTAACAAAATAAATTACATAACAAAAAATATTAAATTGCATCCATGAGAAAACAATAAATGGTATTATATTCATAAACTATTGAAGGTAATAGAATGAAAGGGGTGACCTAAAATTCTTATTAAAGGTTACAAATAGAGGAAGCATGAATAAAAAACAATTGAATAATAATAAAATTAGTATAGTCAATATGGCATTGTGAATAAATGAATACCACACACCATTAATAAACCGAGAAATAAATTGCATCCATAGATTTTGTCGTAGTGAAAACATCATTGATTAAAATAACTAAAAATGAATAAATAGAATTCTTATTAAATTTATGTCATGTATCTGGAACATTATGCCACTATACTATCGAAATGGTTTATATTTGTGGTTAGATAGCTGTCTGATTTTATTTTTGAAACAAAATCGAAGGGTTTGTCACCAACTGACTTCTCTCATGGGACCTATCGATTCATCGAGGGGATATAATAGGCCCCACCTTTCACTATATTTCCAAATAATTATTTATATATATATTTAATAAAAGTACAATATTCCTTCTCAATATTCATATAGAGTAGAGGATACATATTCGTCAATATTTCCATAGTTAAAACAACATCCTAAATAAACACCGTATATAAAAGGGTAAACAACATTAGAAAATAATAATATCCATGAAACCATAATATTGATATATAATATATTCACAAGTTAAATTGAAAAATTATCTCAAAGGGGCAGTAGGTACACCACATTAAAATGATTAGGTGCATAATACCAAGTAAATCACAATGTAATGGAAACTGAAATAATGTATCTTACAATAATTTAATTAATATAGTTAATAATAATCAAGTGAATCAATGAATACCATGAATATAATTAAAATCCTGATATTATATATCAAATTTTAGTTAACAGAAACCGCATACAATAAATAATTGTCGAACAATGGAAATCTCACAGATATAAAAGTGAGATTAGAAACCCCTTACCTTATGCCCGAATGTGTTTGTGGTAGATATTAATGACCTGAATAATCAAATTTACCATCATCAATAAATAATTCTAGGAACTTTTACACATTTAATGGATTTATTATAAACTAATTTGATTCATTAATTGAATTTTTTATTGGTTTAATAGGTTCAATTTTATTATTTTGGAATAATTTTCTTCCTTTTTTTGATTTTTGGTTTACATTTTTTACACAATAGAAGTTTTTTTGAAATGTGGTTAAACATCAAAAATTATTAGTATATATTATTTGTCACATTAAATATATATAAATTTCCTTATAATGATTTTTTGTTATATACAATGAGGATTAATCATTAGTAAAAAGTTAGTTATAAACGCCTGAATTAACTTAGCGGTTTTGTTCACAATGAAATTGTTTTGTATTATTATTTTATATTATGAAGTTTTATGGATTCTAGAACATTGAATAAGAAAAAATAAATATATTATGATCTGTATAAACCATTAAAATTTTTTCATGACCAGTGATTACGATGTTAATAAAAATGGAAAACCCATCATCCTTGAATGTGATAAATTAACTCTTCTCAGATGATGTTTTGATTTTTTGTATTATTGGAGGGGTAAAATAGATATGAAGATGAAATATTCCATAAGACTAATAAAATACCTTTTCATTTAAAGTATTATAATTTCATTTGGATGAGGGGAGTTGAGGAGAGAAAAACAAAATAATGGAACATGTAAAATAAGTTGATAGAAGAAGGAAAAGAGGTTCACCTCTTGAGTACACCTCCTTGGGAATCTCATTAAGGCCTTTGTTGTTGGCCTTTTGGTGAGACTAGAAAATCGTGGATGTGCGGGGGTGGCGGATTGGGAAGTTTATTTGGGAGAACATAGGTATGGCTAAAATCTTGAGTGGTGTGGGAGGAAGAGGGGGTGGGTGGTTTATATATTAGAGGAGAGGAGGGTTTTCATAATATTTTAATCATTAATTTATTATTATGCCCTATGTAAAGAAAATAGTGAGGAATCCATGACCTATAATAGTAATAAGTTCATGTGAGTTATATATTTTGATTCTTACATCACTAATGATGTTGGGAATACTGGATTTTAATTATAATGTATTTATGTGGTAAATTAATGCATTTTAATATTCACAAAAAATTCAAGTATTTCAGAAAAATCTCAAAAATTCATTCTAACCATATATTGACACGTATAACTGAAAAATGAGCTAAATTTTTAAAAAATTATTTTATAATTATGAGAAATTTATGTTTTAATTTAAATCATCATTTAATCAAAAAATACCACAACATAAAATATTCATCTTTATTTTTAAGGTGCCTAAATATTATTTACACTTTCATGGGTAAGGTTACCATTAATATGGGTCATGTTACTATTCATAAGGTTAAGATACTATTCATAAGTTTATGTTACTATTCATAAGGGTATTTTAATTTTCATTTAAAATTAACATGACTTTATCAGACTCCAAAAATCACCTTGATCACAACTGTGTGTGTACGTTCTTTGAAATTCAAAATAAAAAAAAAAGTGGAAAATCAATGTTTAATGGATAGGTTATGACTATCTCCTATAATAACCAAGAAATGTATTATAGAGAATCAGTTCTTCATGAAATATAATATATCTAATGAATTGAATGTTTTTAAGAGAAACATACCATAAAATGTTTGGGGTGTTATATTTTTCCAACATTTTGAAATTTCATCCTCAAAATTAAAGCCTATTAAAAATATGTGGGTGGTTCTTCTTATTAAAATATTTAGGTTCCCGTGTTTCTTCCTCCAGTTTATGATTTCTCCAAAAAAAACCTTTACCAGAAGATTCATCTAATTTTTCAATACATCCCCTCTAGTGTCAAGAATCTTGATGGGCTCATCATATTAAGAAAAGTCATGTTCTAGCTCTATTTCATCATATATATGTACATGATATGGATCTAAAATTTATTTCATAAACAATGACATGTGGAACACATTATGAACTTTGGAGTGACTTTGTGGAATTTCTAATCCGTAAGCTAAATCGTTGATCCTTTCCAGAATTTCAAACGGTCTGATGTACCTGGAGCTCAGTTTCCCTTTCTTACAGAAACTTATGACACCCTTCCGCTGAGATATTTTAGAAAGACATGATCTCTTATAAGAAATTCCAAATCCTTTCTCTAGTTTTCAACATAACTCTTTTTCCTACATTAGGATGCTTTAATATTGGGATGAATTTTCTTTACCTTTGTAGTCATCTCTTCAATAAGTTCTCGGCCAATAAGTTTCATCTCTCAAACTTTATCCCAACATGTTGGAGTTCGACACCTCTTACCATTGAATTATTTATATAACACCATTTTAATTATAGAATGGAAACTATTATTATAGGTAAATTTAGGAAAAGTAAAGTATTAATTCCACATACCATGAATGTTAAGAGAGCATGATATCAACATGCCTTCTAGTGTTTGAATAATCCTTTCAAATTGTCCATCTGTTTGGGGGTGGTAAGAAGTACTCATATGAATCTACGTATCCAAATCCATCTTGATATATTTTTATCATTTTAATGTAAATTAGGGATCTAGATCTGACACAATCGATATAGGTGAATAGTGAAGTCTTACAAATTCGTTATTACAAATTGATGTTAGATGCTTAAGTGGTTAATCCTCTCTTAAAGTAAGGAAATTTGTTGATTTTGTGAGATGATCTAAAATTACCCATATTGAATAATTCCGTCTAGTTTTCCTTGATATTCTTGTGAAAAAATCCATTTTAATACATAGTAATAGGTATATGTTGAATGAACCCTCTAGGATGACATCTCTCGGCCTTCACTTATTGATAAAGTAGACTCATTAGAACATAGTCAATAATTTATCGCTTCATGTTCTCCCACCATCAATGTTCCTTGAGATCTATAAAAATATTAGTGATACCACAGTTTATAGAGAAATTCTATCTATAATCATTGTCTAATAGATCACTTTTGAGCTTTGGTACTAAGGGAATGATTAAGCTCATCCCAAATTTTAGAACTCCTTTATCATACATGAAGTCATATAATCTTTCATCCTTGAAATGTTTAATTTTATTTTTTAGATTCTCATCATCATATTGAGAGATTATTTATCTCCTCCAATAAAGATGGATTATTAATCATTTAATTGATGAAAAATGTTACCCCTTCATTAATAATTCCCATTTACATCTTTTGTAGATCCATGAATATAAGATCTTTGTCAGTCCTTATTTGGGTCAGAAGTCCAGAATATTTCCCTATTAATGCATATGTCACCTTATTTTCCTTTCCTGGGTGGTAGGGTATTGAATAATAATAATCGTTGAGTAATTCTAACCATCCCCTTTGCCTCATGTTGAGTTCTTTCTATGTAAAAATGTATTTCCAACCCTTGTGATCCATATATATCTCACATCTTTCACCATACAGATAATGTATCCTTATTTTTAGAGAAAATATTATGGAAGATAACTCAAGATCATGAGTTGGGTGATTTTTCTCATGATTCTTCAACTGCCTTGATTCATAAGAAACAACTTTATCATATTTCATAAGGAATCAACCCATCATGTTATTTGATGCATCACTGTATATCAAAAATCCATCATTTCCAGATAGAAGATACAAAATTTGATCATTGACCAATATTCTTTTCAATTATTCAATGAATTCTGTAAATTCATTCGTTTATACAAACTTAACAAATTTAAAAATTATTTTTGTTAGCGGGTTAGCCAATCGGGCAAAATTATGAAAGAAACACCAATATTAACCCGCTAAACCAATAATACTATGTACCTCTGTTATGTTTGTTGGCAACGACAATTCATGGGTTTCCTTTTTCTTCATAAGATGAACTATGATTCTATATATAGAGACATTATGTCCAATAAATGAAACTAATTGAATCCAAAATTTACACTTTCTAAATTTCCCATTTAATTCATTTTTTCTAATTTTTTTCAGAATTATCCCACAAGGTATTCTAATGGTATTTTTTCTATTAATGTATACCAGGGCATTATCGATAAATACCACAAAAAATTAATCAACATATTCCTTCAAAACTATATTCATTATATCCATGCAAACATAGGGTGAATTAGTCATTCCAAAAGTCATTACTATAAAATTTTAATTCCCATACATTGTTTGAAATTTTGCCTTCAGAAGGTCTTCGTTCCTCACACACAACTGATGATATCTAGATCAAAGGTTAGTCTTTGAAAAAAATTGGGATTTATGAAGTTTTCCAATTAAATAATCAATTCGTGGAAGATGATACTTGTTATTTACTTTAATATCATTGATTTCACTATAATCAATGCATATCCTCATGGATCCATATTTCTTCTTGGCAAAGTGGAAAGGGGCTCCCCATGGAGAAAAACTAGGTCAAATAAATCCTATTTTTCTAAATTCATCTATTTGATTCATTATATTCACTGATTCCATAGTGGCCATTCTATAGGGAGTATTTGATATTGGTCTTGGACCTAGAATTAAATCAATAAAGAACTCAACATCCTGCTCTGGTGGATTTGCATGTAAATCCTCTAGAAAAACACCAATGTACACATGCACAATAGGTACATATTCAAATTGAATATTTCATTCCACACCCCAAGATATTGTGTCCTCTTCCTCTCTAATAATTTCATTTACTATAAATACTAGGGGTGTATCAATATAAAAATCATATGGAGAGGTTTCATCTATAAATATAAGGGATTCTACACCATTCAACAAAATTTTACCTTACTTCTTCTTGAATTAGGTCCCTTCATCGTAATTTGATAGCCAGTTAATACTGAGAATTATATAAAATTAAATCATTGGTGTGATGATAAGGTTATAAACTAAATAATATTTATGTTTCTTGATGGGGACTTTTTGACACATCTTTGTTGAATGATGCATCCCCTAATTTTTTTTTGACATCTCCTTTATTAAATCAAATTGGACATGTGTAATTTTCGTGTAAAATTGGGAAGATATAAATGAATGTGATGATCAAGAATAAAATAAAGCATTGGATAAGTTTGAGGAAAAAATTAAAGTACCTTCCCCCATATCATTTGGAACTTCATCCTTTGCAGTTGTAATCGCTTAATCTTTTGCTTTCTCTCGTGGAATTTTATGAGGTAAGTTTCATTGACACTTAGGAAACTAATTTTTATCTTTTCCCATCCCTCTACAATTTTAGAATTGAACATTATTGTAGTGTCTCTTACACTTTCATTCACTAGATCGATGATCCTTTTGTCCACCGTAATAGAAAACTCTAAGGCCTTTCATGAATTTCCCAGGATGATTTTTTCCAGAATTCTTACATAACGATAATTGATTTATTACCTTCTTATTCATTAGAACATAACCATTTCTATGGTTATTAGAATTCCTCTTATTATATTTATTTCCCTTGAACAAATTTGATCTACCAAATTCCCTCTTTGTTATGATGAAACTTAAAAAAAATTATTGTATGATGAAATTTTTTGAGAAGTCAGTGCCCTTCGAAGACTTGTCTTAATACCCTCAAAGAAATTATAAATTGTTTCTTTTGAATCATGTATGTAATCTATATCATACATGGATAATCCTGTGAGGGTATCCTCATAATCCACGATAATCTATTTTTCCCTTTTCTTTAGGTTATGGAATATTATCTTCATTTTAGATCATTGTTCACGATGCAAATATTTGCCGAATAATATTTCCTTTAAAGTTCTCTATTTCATTTCTTCTATTTACTCTTCCTCCATGGTATTTTGTGTCATGTATCACTATTGATCAGCATCACTCTTGATGCAGTATAATACCAATAATATCTTTTCATTATCATTGCATCTTAATGCTTGAAATATATTTTTAGGGGACTTGATTCACTGCACAGCTACCATCGGATTAGTATATTCACTGAAAGATTGGTGCTTCTGCTGCATGAAACGATCAAGTACTGGTGTAGCATGGTTATTACTCACAGCCTAATTAGTTTTCTTGATATTTTCATGATCTAATATTCTCTATCATTGATTGTGTTGACTTTATCAATATGAAAATCACTACATTTTCTGTGGGTATTGATTCCCCTTCGTTCATTAGGTTCTATCCCTGAACAATGGATTACACTAAATTAGTTCATAGTTTATAATTTCTAACTAGAAAACACTTAAGATATTATGAAAATTTATGCACATAAAAACTCATAATGATAAAAATTCTTTATATGTAATTTTAAATCCTACATAATGGATTGTAATGAAAAAATTAATTATACAAATCATATCCCTCAAGAGTGTCAAACGAGGTGTGTAGATGTTTTTTTACTAGGATACATCGAGTCAAGACCTAAACTCGTTTTCCGAGTTGTTAGTCCTAGGAACATCTAGGTCAGAACCATTTCTATTTGTAGTATCCATACAGGGATATATTGGCTAAGAAGAACCACAAAATCGCTACTTTACCAAAATTATAGGTTTTGTTTATATGATTATCCTCAATTTCTTCTATAGGGTTATTTCTTCTAAAATAGGTTTCATAAATATAGTTTTAAATGTTTCTACTAAACTTCCTTTGAAACCAATTGTATCTCCCTGACCCTAGAAGCCCAGAGTTGGTGCATTAATTTTTACATTGGCATGATTAAAAAGAATAAAATCCCAAAGTAATTCTCGCTTTAGTTGTCTTTAAGAATCTATATATATACATGTAACACATATTACATTGGGAAAGGTAAAAAATACAATACATAATAAAAAATAATAAACTGCATCCACGAGAACTCAATAAATAGTACCCTCATCATTACCTATTGAAGGTATGAAAATGGAATGGGTGAGCTCAAATGCCTAGTAAGGGTTAAAAATAGGGAAACTGTGAATCATTAATAATTGAATCATAATCAAATTGGAATAGTTAATATGGCATTCTGAATAAATGAAAAATATATTCCATTAATAAAATGATAATGAAACTACCTCCATATATTTTTTCATAGTGATAACCTCGTGGATTGTAATAACTAAAAATGAATAAGGAGAATGATTTTTAATTTGAAGTTATGTATCTGGAACATGATACCACTATACAGTCGAAACAGTTTTACTCAGTGGGAAGATACCCGTCTATTTCTATTTAGGAAACAAATTTGAAGGGTTTACCACTAACTGACTTGTCTCATGGGACTTCTCGATGAATCGAGGTGCTATAGTGGTCCATAACCATCATAAAAGTATAGATAATTATTTATAAATATATTTAATATAGTGATAATAATCATTTTCAATACTCGTATAGAGTAGAGGATACATATTCATCAAAATTTCTATAGTTAAAACAACATCCCAAATAAACATCGTATATAATAAAGTGTACGGATGAAGAAAATAATCATATCCATGAAACAATAGTATTAATTTATATTATATTTAAAAGTTAAAATGAAAAATTATCTCAAATGGGATGTCGGTACACCACATAAGAATCATTAGGTGCAGAATACCAAGTAAATTACAATGTAATGGAAACCAAAACAAAGTACCTTATGATATTGTAATCAATCGAGTTAATAATCATCAAGTGAATCACTCAATACCATTAATATATATTGAATAATGATATTATATATCTAATGAATTTAAACATAAACCACATACAAGAAAAAAGTTTCAAATAATGGAAATCTCATAGAAATAAAAGTGAGATGATAAACCCCTTACCTTATGCTCTAATGTGTTCTCAATTGATCTTAATGACCTTAATATTAAAATTAATCTTCATTAATTAACAATTCGAGGACCTCTTATATGTGTAATTCTTTCAGTATAACCTTATTATGTTGATTCGTGGCATTTTTTATGGGTTTATGATGTTCAGTTTTATTTTTTGGGATGCATTTTCCATCATTATTTTTGTGATTGTTTTAGCTGTATTCATGAATGTAACTTCATTTGAAATGTGGATAGACATCAAAAATTGATAATACATATTATTAGTGAAATTATAGATATATAAATTATCTTATAATTATTTGGGGCTATATACCATGAGGATGACTCATTAGTTAAAAGTTATTGATAAACACTAGGATTAACTTGCTGGTTCCATGCACAAATAACTTGTTTTGTATTATTATTTTATGTTGTGAGTGTGTAAGGATTATTGAACATTACCTAGGATAAAATAAAAATATTATGATCTGGTTCAACTATCAAAAGTTTTTGGTTATTATTATTGAAGATAGTAATATAAATTGAAAACTCGTCATCCTTGAATGTGATAAATTAACACATCTAAGGAAGTGTTGTCATTTTTAGTATAAAAGAAGGGAGAAAAGAGAGATGATGATGAAATATTAAATTATCATAATAAAAAAATTTAGTTAATGAAAGGTATTATCAATACATTTGGATGAGGTGAGGAGAGATATTATGAACAAAATAATGGAACGTTTAACATAAGTTGAATGAAAAAGGAAGAGATGTTTACCTCTTGAGTACTCCTTTGTAATCTCATTAAGGCCTTTGTTTTTTGCCTCTTGGTGAGACCAGTAGGTCTTGGACGTGTGGGGAGGGACTAGGATGTTTATTTAATCTAATTTAGGTAAGGATGAAATATGGGTTGTGTATGAGGAAGAGGGGGTGATGGGTGGTTTGTATAGTGGAGGGGGTGAGGGTTCTATTAATATTTTAATCGTTAATTTATTATTTTACACTAAGACAAGAAAAATTGAGATTTCCATGTCCTAGAATAGTAATAAGTGCATGTGAGTTTCAGATTTTGGTACTTACATCACTCATGATGTTATGAATAGTGGATTTAAATTATAATGTATTTATACAGAAAAATAATGTATTTTATTATTCACCAAAAGTTTATGTATTTCAGAAAAAATTGAAAATTCACCATAAAATTTCTTCAACATTTAGAATTCAAAAATAATCTCTATTTTTTAAAAACAAATTTTTAAATATGTGAAATTTAATTTTTAATATTAAGAATCATTAAAACAAAAAAATACTAACACATAGAATATTAATCTTTATTATTAAGGTTCCTAAACTTAATTTACACTTTCATAGGTAAGGGTAAAATTCAAAAGGGTGATATTACAATTCACAAGGGTATGTTACTATTCATATGGGTATTTTACTATTCATAAGGGTAATTTACTATAACATGAAAATTAACTTGATTCTATCAGACTCCCATTATTATCCCGGTCACAACAATGTATATCCATTTTTCAAAATTTAAAACACATAAGTGGAAAATTTTATTTTAAAGGATAGGTTATGAATATCTCATATAATAACCAAGTGGTGTATTAAAAATACTAATTAGTTCATGAAATATAGGTTATATAATTAATTGAAATTATTAAATAGATACATTCCATAAAATTTTTGTGGTGATATAAGGATTTGTTAGTCCGCTAGACTTATTAGTGTCGAGATTAGTTCCATTTTTTGATGGTGCCTGGTATGATCAGAAAATTTTCTATGATAATTGTATTTATGGAAGGATAATCATGAGTAATAGGGTTTAATCAATGTGAATTAATAAATGTGTCCTATATATTATGAAAAAATAGTGGTTATATGCATCATGTATTCTAATGTTGAGGTTGGATATAACAAAGAATCTAGTCATTTGGCTTTAAAAAGTGTGTTTTGTTTGATGGTTTAGTGATGCAGATACAAAAATCCAGTGACTTTGTTATTGTCATTGAGGGGTTATATATTTTGATTATGATTTATTAATGAAAATAATACCTAGTGTAATGTGCTTGAGGGACCTAAAATATTAATGGTTTTTAGTAGAAAGATATGAACCTATTCATAGAAGAGTTGGCAGATCTTATGGTCCTTATGGTTCAGAATATACAAAGGTGAGCCTTTATTTTTTGTTTTGTAGGAATATGAGTTCCTTATTGAATATTGGTATTGATGTCAAGGTGAAATAAATCCATTAATAGGTTTAGGTTCTAAACTTATGTGCATGTAATCAGCCGAAATATAGTGATGTGTGAGAGGTACCCATGTATGGGTACATATCATTAGTGGTTAGGAATGAGATAGGGGTGTCTACTCGTGGATTGAGGAATGAATCATCAGGAACCCATTGTTTAAAATATAGTATATTCATAATATTTTCATTAGGTTAACCAGGTTTTATGACATGGTTTAGGTGTTTAAACCTTATTTCATTGCATTTTTCTGGGTTTGAATCTATTTTTTTCACATGGTTTAGGGGTGATACCTTGTTATGTCACATGATTCATTTGTGAATCGAGTAGTGAAAATTAATGAATGGGATTTTTTGTAAAAAAATTAGAGTATGTATGGGAGGATGGTACCATGGCTCACGGGAATGATTGAGACCCTGTGTGAGGGGCTACTAGTGGAAAATATCTGGCTACTTGTAGTTATTTTTTGTGAGGAGAATCCAAAACAAGCTTTGTGGATTGAAATGAGTAGTGGAATATGGGTAAGGTAGTTCCTATAACTATCATGTTGTGATTGTTATGACATATATGGGGAAGGATCCAAGAGTTGAAGTTAGAATTTTGTGCTGAATGGCCATGCTATTTCTGAGATTCCCCTACAGAAACATCGTGAGGATGGTAATTTATTATACGATGGTTTTATAATTCCCTTGAATTTAATGGCATGTGAGTAGTTTAATATTAACAACATACAATTTTAATAAGGTCGTTTATGGATGTTGGATGTGTCGATGTGGCCCATGAGTGTGTTTGATATGGTAAGGTGAAAAAAATAGTTGAACAGTTGTTGCTTGAGTGATTAAAATGGTGTGATATATAGGGTCACGATGTGACAATTGATACTCTATTCCCATGGGTATTCCAACTGAAAATTACACTACATAAAACAAGAATTCACATAGTTAATGCCTTCTGGGTGATTTTATAAGTGGTGGATTTTATATTCTCCTAAGAAAACCCCTTAAGACATCCCCTTGACTTCCTCCTACTATTTCTATGTTTTACTTATATAGAGGCTTCCTTAGATAGAAATTCGTTGTCCCTTACGTAATTATTCACTATTTTCAACGTTATTTGTTACGTGGTCCACTTTTTCTATAGATAATTCCTTTTAACATTTAAATCATTGTTCCTTTTGTTTTCCCCTGGTTTCCACTTTCCCTCAAACCGAATGTATGAATTTTCTTTTGATTTTAAGTATTCATTATACTAGGTTATTTGGAGTGGCACTTACAGGTTATTTTTCTTTTACATGCCTAAGGTACGAAGTCTCTTACAATTTTTTGACATTTTTATAATGTCTTAAATGTCAATTTTTATATATGTGCATGTTTATCCCATTGATCCTTCTTCTTGATGGTTTATAATGACTTTTTATATCTGTATATATGTAATACACTCCAAATATGGGGATTGATGGGTTATGGGTTATTTAATTAGTGATTCCTCTTGGTTTTGTTAGTGAAATATGGGTTGTCCACCTGTGTAATGTGTACTTTGAAGATGGGTTTGTAATCATTTTTCCCTATTATAGACAGAATATAAGATTCATGGGTTGGGATGGCATTTCCCCTTGTTTGTGATATAATTGTTTTGATTTATGTTATTTTTCATTGCCTTATATTTGTGATAACATCGTAATAATATATAGTATTGGTAAATGAATGCGATAACCTCCGAAGAGCCTATTGAAATGGTCATTGTGTTTCATATGAACCCCTATGAGACCATGTTATTATTATGTGTGTATCGTACAACCTAAAAAAACCATTAGGATGGGTCAGTGTGTACTATATAACCACCCTAGAAACTCTAATATGGGTTAGTGTATTTCAAATAACATTATTTTGGGAGAGATGATTGTTTGGGGGGATTAACATGGTAATGACATGTGGGATTGGATCAAAACATGGGTTAAATTTTATTATTGAAGTTCCAATAGACTGTCCTTCATGTATAGTGAAAACATAGGTAGGCACGGGGTTTTTTCCACTTGGTTAGTAAAAATTCCCTTATGGTTTGTGTATTTATTTATGTATTTATTTTTATATCAATTCTTCCTAACTTATACACATTTTTCACATATATTAAGGTCTCATAGGTGGTGTCCTATTTATTTTATTCTCATGACAATAATAATCATCGTGGTGTGTGTAAAAAATGTCATCCCTGGGAATCCATTTAAGGGAAAGGGTCATGCATCAAGTTGTAGAGTCGGTGCTAGTGTATTCTGATAGAAATGATGTGGGTAAATACATCAAGATCTGGTAGACATGCCACATTTATATTATATATGCTTTTCCTTTGTACATTGATCTACTACATGTGTGGATAATATTTATTAATATATGACTTCAGACATTATATGATATTATGTTATCGAAATTTATATTTGTATTATTTCCTTTATTTACTATTTTGTTTCATACTTTTATTTTGCTTCAACTTTGCAGCTACTTTATTTATATATGTACTCTGATGGGTATCTGATACATAGGTAATAGTATCCCCATCTAAAATTTCTGCACTCACCTCCTGCCTTTAGTCTCTTACATATTTGGAGGAATGTATAAGCCTATGTGGCATCCACCTATGTAGGACCGGGTGATTTGGGATGAAGTGTTACAATGTATATAGCCATCATAAAACAATATTAAATTGGATATTGGAATGATACATCATATTTTTTAGAATCTATTGAATGTACTTAAAAAATCATACATAAGCAATTATTTTACATATCATATTTGAAAAAATTTCAAATTTTCCTTATTCTTTCTGTACTTTTGGGGTTTTCTTAAACTTATTAAATATAATAAAAATTTTATATCATCATTTTGTGACCTTATAAAAAAAATATTTCAATATATTTTTTACTGAGTGACATCTATGAGGTGATGAAGTTTAAATTAAGGTGAGACTTTGGAATCATATTCATAATCAACAACACCTTCTACAAATTATTCAAACTCATTTGCATCAAAATATGTAATCTTACATTATTAATAACTTTTTTTGTTTATATATTTATATATATCATGGTTTTTCAGATTCATTCATGAAACCTTTTCCATCCAAATATTCCCTTAAAATCCTATTTTAAACTAATGTAACTCAGTATATAACTATTTACCAACATTTCCTAAACTCTTATAGGATATTAGGTGACATATAATTTTATTTTTATCTGTTATAATCATTTATTTTTTAACATTTATTTTTTATAATTCCAAACATTCTCTTATTAGTCTCATATATATTATATTCAACATCAAATATGTTTCAAAGAAACATAATCTCTTCTTTGTTATGAAATAGCTCTTATTTATTTTGTTGGAATATTTTAAAAACTATTGTTTCAATATTTAAAATAAAATTCTATTTGTTCAAAGAAATTTCTTGAAAAAGATATTATTAATTGAAATATTTTACTGATGTTGGGGGATAAAATATTTCATTGTGTGATTTTATAATATATTTGTATTGAAATAAATTATATTTCCATGATATATTATGTTATATACAAAACTGAGTTTAAATGAACAATAATATATGAGTAAAATATTATTATTTAATGTGACACTTATAAACTAGCCATTAAATTTAGAGGAATTAATATGAATATCTATATTTTTAAAAATATCTATATATTTTTTAATTAATCCTAATTTAATGATTAATTCATAATAAATATGTAATCATTTTTGATAAAATTAATTTAATTCTTCAAAAAAATAAGTTTTCTTTAAAAATGGGATTCATTGATTTTATAGGAAAATATTATAATTAAATTATGAAACATTTATAAATTATATTTAATAAAAATAATATCACATTTAATATCATTATATCAAAATTATTTTAGGGTGAATTGTTTGAGATTAATCTGAATATAATCATTTTTTAATGAATAGTGAAAATGTGTTTTTTGTAAAACATCCATTTCATTTCATTACATAATAAATTAAAAATAATAAACTTATTCTTTATGTTGTATTAAAAATAAATATGATCCATTTGATTAATAATAATCTAATTAATTTAATTTTAATTAGTAATTTTTTTTATTTCACTATAAATATACTCAAAAATCCAGGAGATAGGCAATAAACCTACTCCTAAAAAATATATTAAGTAAATGTGAAAGTGCACGGGAAAGCAGAGTCACGGAACAAATCAAGAATGATGGGTATAAACCTCACCACAAATATTATCCTGGACAAGGTCATTACAAAAATCAGGTGAGACGCAGGACCAATTGGAACTAACCTCAATGATTTCTCTCTTGGACAGAGCATCAGTATCCCAATTGGCCTCATGATAAACCTGTGTTACTTCAAGAGAGAGTGCCTCCGCAAGAAGTAGACGTTCGATCCAGTCAGGAAAGATCTTCTATGGTATATTTTGGGATCAAGCACGATGAATTTGAATAGCAATAGTCGAGTTGGACTCCAACAATAATTGGTTCCAATTAAATTGAACATCATACTTGATTGCTTTGATTATATCCCAAAGTTCTGCCTCAACTGCAAGACCGTTGCCAATAAAATATAAGAAGCATCCTTTCACAAATCCACAGGATGTTCGGAAAAGGCCACCAGATCTAGCAGGGCCCAGAGCACCCGAGCCCGCTCCATCAACATTGACTTTGACCCAACAAGGGATGAGCAGCATCCATCGAACATATTTCATCATTAACGGTTTCTTGGACCTTCCATGCACACCAAGTGACCTCTAACTCACAACATCAGAGACATCATTATTCATAGAACCTGTTTTAATAAGGGAGGTAGTCCAAATTTCACAATGGATGAACAAAAAACCATTATGAAAGGATGGCTTAATGTTGTTGAAAGCCAAATCATTCCTTTCTTTCCAAATGAAGGAGAAGACACTCACAACAACAGCCAACTAGATAGATTTAATCTGTTTGCTATAATCTTTCCTGCAAATGGATTGCAAAAGATCCACCCGAGATTTAAAATTAAGGTAGCACCTGAATATATCCTATAGATAAAGCCATAACCTTTACATGAATATGGATGAGATAAAAAATTGTTGATGGGTTTCATCTGCATGAAGACATATGAAGAAAGCAGGGACCACCTAGACTCTGGCGAGCTGCATCATGTGTTGTACCGGGAGGCACTGTTTTCAGATTTTCCAGATGATGATTGTTGATGCAGGTGGAATAAAGTCATTCTGAAAAACTTTGATCCAAGAGGGTGAATTCCGGGAAGGGCCACATGACATCCCATATCACTCCTTAGTGGAAAATATTCCATTTAAATTTGGCATCCAGACAAGAGTGTTAGTGTAAACATAATTGTATCATAAAATCTTTAGGCAATGGTGATCAGGTAATAACTCATTCATATTGACAATTCTACGGATATCAGCAATCGCATAATTCATCAGGGATGTAGGAACAGAAAAATTATCACCGATGGGATGGGAAAACCAAGGAGTTTTCTAGAGGTTCAGAGAGGAGTTCTCACAAACCATCCATCTCAAATTTTCCATCAGACTAACATAAGCCTGCTTAATGGCAGGCCAAACAGAGGAGGTCATATAATAAATGTATCCATGTTGAAGCTTGTCAACAAACCTGGAATGGAGGAACTCTACAGAGGGGTCAGATATGGCCACCTGATTCCATACAAACTTCTTAATAAAAGTATCATAGATGACCCTCAGGTCCTTCACCCCCATTACCCCCATTTTGGTTGATTTAATACAATCCTTCCATTCCACTATAAGGAGATTTCTCTCATTAATTGATCCAGTCCATATGAAATTTCTAATCATTGTCATCAAGTATTTAACATGTGCCCTTGTCCATCTATAATGATAGAAGGAGTAGACAAACATTGAGGTAATCACTAAATTAACCAAGAAAATTCTTCCAGATTGAGACATATTCTTCCCTTTCTAGTTTTCTAATTGATTATCAATTTTCACAATGGTGTCCTCAAGATAACACTGCTTCAATCTTCCCCAAAACATAGGTACACCAAGATATTTAAAAGGTAGAGTTCCCCTCTTCATGCCATGTTTCAAAGAGATTCTATTCTATTTCGAGCTGGTGATACCTTCCCCAAACATAACCGAGGAGTTATCCCAACTAATGACCTGACCTGAAACCTCCTCATAATGTGAAAATATACCCTTGATACAAGAAATGGTCCCTTTTTCTACCTTTCCAAATAGAAGAATGCCATCATCATAGAACAAGTGAGAGGGAGCAAGAACATTCCTTCCAATTTTTATCTTCTGAAATCAACCAATGTTAACAAGATCATTTAGACCCCAACTCATATAATCCCCAAAAATCGAAAAGAGTATTCCATAGAAAGGATGTCCCTATATTACCCCTCCTGTACATCGAAAAAAACCTCTAGTGGATCCATTAATAAGAACATAGTGCCTCACACTTCTATGGATAGGGCCAACAAGACCAAGAAATCTCTGTGAAAAACCATGCATTTGATGAATAGTGAAAAGAAAGATCCATCTATGAGTGTCAAACACTTTGGAGATATCAATATTCAAAGCCATGTCACCAAACTTTTTCCACCACTTCATGGTGTTGTTACATTAAAAAGAACTGAAAGGAAATTTCGAATGTTCTATCCTGGTACAAAACCAAACTGATTACTAGAAATAATCCCCTTAGGAATTTCACCCAAACTCTTGGTCATGATCTTGCCAATAATCTTCGGTATGGTGTTTCCAATAGCCATTGGTCGTATGTCCTTAATATCAAGGGCACCCCCCTTCTTAGGAATCAAGGAAATAAAAGTAGAGTTCATACCAAAAGTCATAAAAGAGGATCTATAGAAATCTTTTACTGCATTTATAAAATATTGATTTAAAGTATCCCAGTAGAACATAAAAAACTTGTTGGTGAAGCCATCAGGGCCAGCCACACTATCAATATTTAAAGATACAATAGCATCGTAAATCTCCTTAGCATTGGGTGTTTCAATGAGCCTATTGTTCTATATATCAGAAATATAGGGTTCAAAATAGTGAATAATTTTTTCATAGTGATCAACTCCATAATCAGAATAGAGCATCTCAAAGTAGCCCATGACAGCTTCAACAATTTTAATTTTAGAAGAGAACAGATTCCCAACAATTGAAATGGAATTGAGGATCCTTTTATCTCTCTTTTCCTTATGTAAACAATGAAATAACCTAGAATTTCTGTCCCTCTCCTTCAAAAATCTCAAATTGAACTGATTATGATCTAATCATTCTTTAAGAGTCAGGAGATTGTCCATATTTGAAGTAGCTTGAATCTCATCCAGTGAGGGGAAATCATAAAAGAAATTAACCTTATGGTGATTCAGCAAGAAAATTTATACCTGCTTCATGTCATTATAAATAGAGGAAAAGGAGACTTTTCTCCATTTCCTAAATCTGGACTTGACTTCTTTTAATATAGAGTAGAAAATATGGGAGGTTCTTCCCACGAAGTGGGAATTAAGGATATCTAAAACAGTCTCCCTACAACCTGGAATGACCAGCCAGGCATTATTGAATTTAAAGTGGATTTGGGATGACCTCATTCTGCTATCACAAACCTCTACAAGAATAGATTGTGATTAGAATGCATCCTTGGTAAAGTGATTCCAGACACATCCATTGAACTAGTGCCTTTATCCACTTGTACGAAACATCTATCCAATTTGTTTGCCTTCCTTCCATTTATGGTGTACCTGCTCCATGTAAAATCAGCTCCAGACATAGGAATCCGAACCAATCCACATTTTTCATTACAAGAAGAAAAATCAGAGGCTGAAGAATGACAAAAATTATCTCATGTGTTTTCATCGGGACTCAGAACTGTGTTAAAATCACCAAGAAGACTCCAACTATCACTGATATTTTTAGAGATATCTTCATGATTACTCTAAAATTTTTTCTCCTTTTATACAAATTAAAATCATAAACAGCAGTAACTAAGAGATTGAAACTATTCGTGCTGAAGGAAATAGTCAAAAATTGAATGTCATTAATGAGAGTGTTAACCTAAACAATATGATGCTTTATAACCCATAAAGATTTAGCATTTTCACCCAATTTATTATTTGCAACATAGGAATATCCCAACAAAGACCACTTAAAAGAGGACAAGCTTTCAAAATTCATTCTTCGCTCAGCAATACCAATCAATAGAGGATTCTTTGTCAAAATGAGGTGCCTAAGGGACTTTTCAGTGGGAGAATTCCCAATCACATTGCAATTCCAAATTAGGATATTAATTTTTTTGATCTGAGCCTAGTGCTAGGCCCATCATCATATTTTTTCAGGTTTTCAATAGGTGTAATAGTATCTAGTTCAACGTGGATGAGATCACCTAAATCTCGATTCAAAGTAGACAATTCATCACTATATTTACAAAAAGTATTAGTACTAATCGATGAGAATATGTTAAAGGATTCTACATAAGAAAGAAAAGTGGCCGAGAGTCTTCTCTTTACAATCATATCTGGATGTACCTGAAGAAATTATCTAGGCTGCTTCCCAAAATTTTCATCTGCTTCTGTATCACCACCACCACTGGAAGAGAGGAGAGGATCCTTTGAGACATTGTCAGAGTTTTCATTATTGAACACATCATCTCCATAAATAGGTTCCAAAGGAGGAGAAATGACCATATCTGGTACATCTGTAGGCTGCTTCCTAGAATTCTGATATACTTCAACATCACAACCACCACTAGATGGGAGGAGAAGATCCTTTGAGACATTATCAGAATTTTCCTTATTGAACACATCATCTCCAGAAAAAGTTTCCCAAGGAGCGAAAATGAACAGATATGGTACATCATTACTGGTAGTACGAACCTTCTCATCATTTAGTTTGACCTCCCTGGAATTATCAATGAGGTGGGCAGGATGATAAGGCCCTTATAGGGCCGAAGGATCTGAATCTTTAGCAGCCACATTTGTAGATGATGCCGCAGGCCCTATGTCATGATCGGGATCCCCCACAGAGCTCAGAACTGGATCCCCTAAGTGAGGTACCCTCTCATTCTGATTACCAATGCCAACTTTAACTTTAGTTGGATTAGGTCCAAAAAACTTTGCCTTATTTCTCATTCACTTTGTGACCTTATTCCCTCTCATTTTGCAGAGAATAAAAATGTTATGTCTATTGCAATCCGAGACCACATGCCCAAATAGATGACAATTCGATCAAATCATGGGCATCCTCTCAATATGGATCCCAAGAGTAAAACTATCATCCTTAGAAATCAACACCACTTCATCCCCAAGAATGACAGACATATCAACCTCAACCAAAATCCTAGCATAATAACCAAAGGAGGGGCTGTCAGTCTGCCTATCCAACCTAATTGGATTACCAACAGATGAAACAATGTCTCATAATATCTGTGGATGTGAATATATCCAATTAAGATTTCAGACTGTAATACAAATCTGAGCATATTTTTTCTTTACATAATTCAGATCAATATTACGGTCCCATTCATGAATTCGACGAAATCCATGCATTAAAGGGACTGAACCGATACTCCATACATGCCTTTTATGTTCATCAAATGGAAAAACAATATGATAGAATACATGACCCATCACCATCATTTTCCAATAAACAAACCCCCATATTGTCGTAATCCTCTCAATGAGTTCATTGAGCCTCCACATCTTCTCACCTTTTAGAATTAGAACCCGAGCAATTATGGGAAATTTACACAAATTCACACTTTCTTCAACAACATTTTGGTTCACCACAACTTGTGCAATATTCCCTTTTCTAATGATCCTACATAATGGATAAAATTCACAATCCATAAAGGAGGAACTACCCGTATTTTTTACCGCATCCACAAAAAATTTCTTCACTCCAATTCCATCCTGAGAAGCACCCGATTTAGGGTAACCTTTCGCAAAAAGACTAAATAATTCTTTGTGACCAAAGCAGTCCTCCACCACTGATTCGCACCCATAGGTTTTTTCCAATTCAACACCATCTGATATGGATCAGAATCACCTAGATTTAGATTTCCAGGTTCTGCACCGCTCTCGGCCATCTGCTCAGTATAAATATATTTTTATACACAAAATGGATTTTTTCATAAAACTATTTTTATGGGCATTATGTTTTTCAATTTTAATTAATTAAAATATTTCATAATGAGGATTGATTAAAATGAAATATATAAATTATAAATATATCTATGTGATTTTAAATTCATATAATAAATATTACTTGTCATTCAGTTAATGTAAATTCATCTTTTCCTTAAAAAACACTTTTTCCTGAAAAACCACTTTTCATCATGCTTTGCGAATTTAATTTTAAATTATATTATACCACTTATATTAATTTAATATTGAATAATTAATTACATATTTGGAATTAGGAGGAATATATTTTTCAAATATTCCCCTTTTATTTTTATTCATTTTGAAAAACAACCATAGTAAACAATTAACACCTCATTAAGGGTAAATCTGGTAATTAAGGTTTAAAATGATATGATAAAGACTAAAAATGATCCCAATACTTGAAATTATCCTATTAAATGAGTTTAATTAATCCATTTCTATACTATTATTTAATATATATGCCCTTGGTTCCATTTCAATTTTTTTTATCTTTATAATATTAAATTAAAAGACAAAGAAAAAAAGTCACATTTTTTCTTGTAATAACTATTTTGTTTTGTGAAAGTGATAATGACCATATAAGTCCAATATAAAATATTAATTTAATTGATAAAATATTTTATTATCATGATGATTTACTTTTAGTTTTTATCAGTGATATAATTACTTTAAATTTTTACACAATGCTAACATAATATTTTTTAAAATTATTAGAAAAGTAAACAAGATGGTCCTAAAAATTTTAACATTAATATAATTTAAATGAATATATATTATAATAATATTTTAGACAAATATAAAATATTAGTTATGTTTTATGTTATTATATTATAATTTAATTACAATCAGATGGTTTTCAAAGAAAAATTAAATAAATAGTTCCAGAATTGACATTAATCATATTTTATAATAAATAATATTTTAGAAAATGATTTGAATTCCCTAAAAATCCCATATTAATTCAAGTGATTGATATGTGGTTTAAAATAACAAAAGTATCTATTTTTGACAAATTATTATTTTATATTTACTATCACGATCCCAAAAGAGTAAACAACATTGTTACAATGCTAATTATCAAATACGGTTATCCTGTGTTAAAACCAAAGGTAAAGGGTGAAAAAATCTTCTAAAACTAACCAAAATTTATTTGATGAAATTATTTTTCCCATAATTTTCCAATCATCACGTTATTTTAGTTTTAATCATTTTTTCTAGGAAATTGAATTTATATTAATTAAATACTTTATAAAATTCAAAGATTGACATTCCCCCACACATAAAAGGTCACCCACGGTTCTCTTCTATCCACACCTCATGAGATAATTATTTCAGATAATACATTAACAAATCCATTACTAAAATACATTACCATAATCTATATGTCTTAATTTTTTTTCAATATTAACCATATAGGGATTATGGATTAATGAAAATGAGGTTGTCTGAATAAGAGATATATCTTCTAACCGATTGTTTTAGTGTTATTTAATTTTCTACCTCATTCAAATATTATTAAAAATTTAGGAAAAAATTTCTTACAAATAATAATTTGTTTTCGTAATAATTAAATACCATATATCCTTCTTCTTTTCCACTAAATAGGAAATGAAACATTCATTTTTTTTGTACAGGGGAATACTTCCTTATAAACTGATGTTAATCATTTTCCATCACCGCCTCACTTTGATTGGTGTAATGATGTATTAAATTTATATATATTATTTTAATTAATTTTCAATTTATATGAAAATGTAATATATAATCTAATTTCTTACTTTTCCATCTATTAAAATATGATAATGAGCATTGTGTATAGGTATGGATTGCCACCTCCACAAATCGATGTGATTATTCTATATAGCCACAACACATGGATGACATATATAAGTTTATTTAAAGAAAATTTAATTGAATTTAATATGTAATTATTATTTTATATGGATAAAATATTCTTTCCCTTATTTTTATCATGATCTTTGAAAAATGGAAATGTAATCATTTGTATGTATAGCTTACCACCTCCATGATTATAATGTAGTTCATTTTTTAAAACTATACATCATAGTTGGTTTTAAAATAATCATTGATGTAAAAATGATAATTATATCCGGATTATAATTATGTAGGTATTGTAACAATTCCAAATTTTATGGTTTTTAACCAACTGAAGTCATTTTTTCATTTTAATCAAATATTGTTTAAACACTCGAAGTGATCTTAATAAATTCTTTAAATAAATATTACATGGTAATAAATAAAATTTAAAGAATAATAAACCCAAAAAATCATCATAATGTAAATAATTAACATAAATTTATTATTTATTAGGATAAATAACATATGTGATCAATCAGAACTGATGTCAGGGATTCATATCAATTTCACTTTATTAAGGTATATCATAATGTTATACACTTATTTTCTATTATATGTTTTATCTAATACAACATTAACATTATATCATTAATACATAATAAATTGTGTTATTTTATGATGAAATTAAAATTATTTAATCCAAGTGGATTTGGATTCAAAACTATTATGTGATAAGGGGTTTCATACCTAATTTTCAATTCATTAGGTTATATTACTTGTTAATTATATTTAATATGATTATATTGTGTGTTTAATGAAAATTGAATATTTTTTTGTCTTATTTCTACTTATATTAAGTTAATTTTCATTTTTACATATAATCATATTATTTATTAATTCACACTTCAATCATATAATCATTGTAATGTTTTATTTCATAATCTCATTATTATTATGGATTGATCATTTTTAAGAATAAATCGGGAAATTATAAGATATTTCTTTCAAAAAACAAATATATTTTATTCTCTTATGTTTATTTTTTAAAATTATATGATTTCCTTTTATTTAACACATTTATTTACTCAAGATATTGAAATAATTTTTTATGTAAAACAAACATTGTTTATATTCAGTCTAGAATATTTTCATATATGTCAATATTTTCATCAAAATTTTTAAAAAAAATTTTACCGTTATATATTGTTTTTTTAAATAAATTTATACCCATGTTTCACTTTTTTAAAAATATTTTAAAGGTAATATCCTTTTCATTTTTCAAAGGAGGTATTGTTTACTTTTTACCAAACATTTGAAAGGAATATTTGTTTTAATGTACTCGAAAAGAAAGGCATTTACCACAATCATGAATGATCAATTATTTTAAGAATCCATTTAAATTTTCCATTATTCTTTTCAATGAAAATTTTTTTCCAAATATTTTGTAAATTTTTAGTTTTAATAAGTGAAATTCAAAATGAAATAAGTATTTTACTCAAGAAATTTTTAATGATTATGTTATGGAATCTCTATTCATCAATGAAAAAACATATAATTTACATATGCTCTACTTGGGATATACTATAATGATCCCATACTTATTATTTCTCTAGATGGTTTATGATCAGTTTTACTGATGAAATATTAACATTTTATAAGCTATATTTCCCATTTGAATGTTTATATTGATTATGTATTGAATTTTTATCCGCCCCTTTTATTTGATGAATTCATTTTACTTAGTAATTAGTGATTGATTTCATATATATCCACTCAATGTATTGATAGGTCTCATGTGGAAAACTATTTTAGGTATTAGGTTAATAAATTACCCATTTATATAAGATTTTTTTAATGAGGTCTTGATGATATGTTTATAATGTATAAAATTATAAATTCCATCATTATAAGATTAGTTATTAATATCTATGTGATTATTTTAATAGTTATTATATACATTTATAATTTTCAACATTATTAGATTAATTATATGATATTATTTTATAATCATTTTTCTACCATATTATTTTTAATTCATAATATATTGATAAAATAGAATGTGTTTTCAGTAACATAACGTTCTATATTTATAATTATTTAACTACTCATGATAGGTTCTGTTATAAAAATAGCCATAATGAGTATTTTAGCTCTCCATTATTATTTTTTCCCTTTACCCATGATTTGAAGAAGGAATCATTAATTGAGTTCAGGGATGCATAGTATTTAAATTCATTGTGTTTTATGATTTATTACCAATATAAAATGGGTATAATGTATGTATTTTGATTACAAATATTAATAATGTATTTTTTTACTTTAGGATGAGATTATATCTATCTAATACTGATATAATTAATTAAATACTGACTCTAGTCTACTAGAGTCAGGGAATTTAAATTTTGTATCAGAGAAATTTTATTTAAATCCTTGGGAAAAAGATTTTGGAAAACATGGACTCTAGAACATAACCATATGATTTACATTCAATATAAGTATAAGTATATTTTCACATCCTAATTTTTCTAAATGTTAAAGACAATGTGTTCTTCGTCATAAAATATCTCTACCTAGATACAAAAACGAGACATGGTTTTGGAAAATATGATTTTAGGAGTAATAACACTTAAGAGCAGTACATTTCATCAATGATTATTTTGAAAGGTGAGTGTTCACTTACTATTCATTTTGTTTGAAACTCCTGGAGGATATTCTTGGGTTAATTCACATTTTCTATATAAACCATTATGATGAATAAGATAATTAGAATATATAGAAACCTATGATTTTTCATAGTGACATGGGATAAAAAAAGGATTCTTGGGTTTTTAAGTAAATGGTTGATCTTATTTTTAAAGGATTAGATATCAATTTCGGTATTCTGGACTATGGTAACATGCCATGAATAAGAATATTTTATTATGCATTTATAGAAATACAACCCTTTGGTTAAGTAGATGTTTTAGTGATAAGGTTATTTTAAATAATAATAATTTATATTTTGTAGACATAAGTTTAATCGTATTGATAACCTTTGGGGTTTATAAGATCATTTATGATGAGGTAATTATGGTTTATTAAAATTCTGGAACATAGGTTTGGTCATATATATAAATATTGGATATGAAACGTAATTAATCATTAATGAATCACTTACCGTTAGTCTATGTGATTTCATGGTTAGTATGGAATTTATGTAACTTAAACGCTTTGACTGATAAATATTAAGTATATTTTTTAAAATATATCATAGGGAAAAAATTATTTAAAGTTAATTAATAATATTTTAGGATTTATTAAATTAGTTTGATATATATATATATGTAACCATTAAGTTTTGATTTGATATATTATTTGGGAAATATCTTATTAGGTTTTTTGATGTTTAAGTTGAAGTTTATGAGGTAACCATAGAGATTAAAATATTATTTAATATTGTGGTTATTTGGGTTATTTGGGATACAATGTTATTTATTTTATGAATTATAAATGATAAACCTGTTGTTTTAAAATTGAATTTTGGATAGTGATGTACTATTTCTTTAGATGAAGGTTTCTTCGTTTTTTTTAAATTATCTTACTTAATTCTAACCATTTTTATTTTGGTTAATGTATAAAGATATGAAGAATATATTATTATATTTTTGTGGAATCATTTTATCTATTAGTATATGATTTTATTTTATTGTTCATGAAAAAAAATATCTTAAATAATCATTTCATGGAGAAAAAATTGAGATTATGGTGGTCATTGAATAATGGATGAAATTCTAAATGACAATTAAATATATTTACATTTGTTTTTAAATTAGATTTTAAAATAGTTCAAAAAATTAATTATAAGGATCTTATACCAATGATATTATCATATTTCTATCATTTGTAATGAATCAAAGGTCCTTTTCACAACTCATCGATTTATTGACTTGTGGTTATTAACATTTTCTTGACCTTGTTCCTTGACACTCTTTATTAGTATGTGGGAATAATGTTTCACCACCATGTCAATATTTTCACGTCACCCTAACGTTATTCTATTTATAAAAAAAATTGGTTTATTTCAGAAGACTTAGCTCTTCAAATTCTATTGTTTTTGAAGAAATTTTTATTAACCCATTTTATGATGTGAGTTTTCAATAAATTATCTTTGAATATTAGACCAATGATTACATAGATCATGTTTAAATTCTGAGGATACTTATTAACTAGGTAAGGTATAATTTTCAATAAAAATATTTTATAAAATACATCCCTTCAAATAAATTTTATTTCCTTGATTACAAGTTTCAAAAACAAAACTTAGTTTATAGAACCATCATATACTAATAAAATATTATTATTTAAAAGTGACTATTACAACTTGTCTATTAAAATTTATTAAAAAAAAGTAATAACCATATAATGAAAAATATTTCTAACAATTTAATATAATCATAATTTATTAATTAGTAGATTACAAATATGTACCCAATTTTTTTTGTTCCATTTTTCTTCCAAAAATATATTCCGCAAAATTGAATTTTAATTTTTTATAATAAAATATAATAATTAATTTATATAACATTTTTCAAATTTTTTCAAATTTTTTTCAACTTTTAAATCATTATTTCATAATTTTTTTTGTCGTATTTTTTTATATTTTTCGAAACATATTGTTTTTTCAATGAATAGTGAAAAATATCAATTCTTGTAAAACTATCATTTTTTATCAAACTATAAATTAATTTTAAATTAAAATTATATTTTAGATTTTGTATTAAAGTGTAACATAATTAATCTTTTGAAATAATCTAATTAAATTTATTTTAATGAACAATTTTCATGATTTCTATAAATCTATTTTTATAGTTAAAAATGCATTTTTTCAGAAAACTATTTTTAAGTGCATAATGTATTCCAATTTTAATTATTCTAAAAAAACATAATGAGTAATGGTTTATATTATATTTATAGGTTATATTTCCATCTATATGAATTAAAATTTCAATAATGAGGATTAATACTAATAAAGAAAATATCATATCATCTTTTCATTGAAACGACATTTTCTTGAATAAACTCTTCTCATAATACATTGAAATTTTAATTTAAAATTAAATTCTACCACTAATGGTAATTAAATATTAAAAATCTAATTAAATATTTTAAATCAATATTTTGAAATTTGATAAATAGTTCCCTTTTATTTTTTCGATTATGAATAGTAACCATAGTAAATAATTATCACTATGGTAAGGGTAATTTGAGTAATAAAGAGACAAAAAATACAACAATGACTAATAATTGACACTAAAACATAAATGTTTTGTTTTGGATGAGTTTAATTAATCTATTTCTAACCAATTATTGAATAAATGTCTACATGTTTCAATATTTCTTAGATTTTGACCTCCGTAATATTTATGTACATGATAATGAAAAAAATATCAATTTATTATGTTTAATAACCATATAATTTTTATTAAGTATAAAAATAAATTATGGTATGTCATAAATAGAAATTTAAAATGTAAATAATTTTTTTTTGCTAGGAAATTTTTTATTTATTTTTTATCAAGGAAATAAATACATTAAATTCTTACACAATGATAATATAGTATTTATTAAAGTAAGTAAGAAATAAAATAAATGATTCTAAGAATAATAAAAGTATTTTAATTTTAGTAAATGATTATCTTCCATGAATTTATAAAATTAATATAATATATTATGGGTTTCTAAAATTATTATATACAAATTATATTTTTTACCTATTGTTTTCATAATCAAATTAAATGACTATTTACAAAATTGAGGTTGATGTTATTTTAAAATATATAATATTTTATTAAATGATTTAATATTCCTCAAAATACTATAATCATCCATGTTATTGTAATATGTTTTAAAATTTAAATTATTTTCCATTTATTTACTAATTTTCCCTTTTATGGTATCTACCTTGATCCCTAGAGTACAAAAAGATACAATGGTAATCGTCAAAAAGTGTTAACATGGGTTAAAACCAAAAAATAATGGTGAAAACATCACCAAACATTGACCAAACTTTATATAATGATATTATTTTGACCCGTCATATTCCTATATAATGATTATATTCTTTTTTATCCTTTATCAGTAAAAATTAATTTATAATTATTTAGTACATTAAAATTCCTAGAATACCCTTCCCTCACTTAAAATGTGCACCAACTCTAATATTTTATCAACACATAGGATACATGTGGTTTATAAATTTACTACCAAAATCCATTACAAAAAAAACCTTCCAACATTCTATAGGTCTTATTTTGGGCATAATATCATACTTATAGGGTTTAAGGTGTAAAGAAAAGGCGGTTGTTCGAAGAAGAGCTATAGATTTTAACTGAAGGTGTTAGTTTTATTTATAATTATACATCAATGAAATATTCCTAAAACATGATGAAATGAAAACAACCATATATTTAATATACTTAGATGTTGTTATGTTAATATAATATCATATATGAATATCCACTTCCATAAAATGGGAAACAAAACCATTGTTCATTTGTACAGTGGACTACTACCTTACAAACCAATGTAATTCATTTTCCATCACCTCCAATCATGAATCATAATAAAGATGGATTAAAGTTTTATATATGATACTAATGAAATATTAATCATTATTAGAAGATAATATATCATCTAATTTCTTACCTTTCCATCAATTGAAAAATAATAATTTAATTCATGCATATATATGGACTACCACCTCCATGAAGTGATGTCATTCGTTTACCATCACCACATCAGACAATAGAAAAATATAATTTATTAAAAAATAATTTTTAGTTTATCATATATATTTAATTTGTAAATATAAAATAATATTTACATTCATTCCATCATTATCTTTGAAAAATTAAAATCGTACTCATGCGTATATATGGCTTACTCTCTCCATGATTGTAAAATAGTTCAACTTTCACAAAAATAATTCTATATTGGTTTTAAAAGTCTAATTGATAAAAAATAAGATAAATATTCAATTATTATTATTCTATATATAATTTTATAATGACCAATCTTACTATATTCAACCTACACAAGTAATTAAGAAAATATGAACTAAATATCATCAAAGCATATGATGTAAAAATAATTGGTTAAGAAAATTAATATGAAATGTGAATAAATAAAATAAAATTAATATTCAACATAAAAAAATTTATTAATAATTTAAATAAATAACATAATTTTATTATTCTGTAATATAAATAATGAACATGATGATTCATACCTAAAGTTAGGTATTTCACCTCAATTTCACTTCACTAATACCTGTTTTAAAGCCATATACCTTATTTATTTTATATGATGTATATACTACCATTATTTCATCTTATATCATGAATCCTTAAATATTTATTTTATTTTTATGTACAATTCAGATTATTTCATAAAAGGGGATTTGAGATGAATGTGAGCATGTGGTAAGTTGAATGGTAACTCAATTTTTTTCATTGGGTTATATTAATTATCAATAATTTTTTATACACTATGATTAATTTTTTAATGACCTATATGTATTTTCTATTTTATTTCTAATTTTATTATGTGTATTTTTAGTTGTTAAACTTAATCATTTCATTGATAATTTCTCTCTTCAATGATATATTCATTATAATGGTTCTTTTTTAATGTAAATTCTGTTTGAGTTTTTTATATTTTTATCAACATTATGGGATTTATATTATATTTTTATCTTCAAAAAAATATATTTTATTATCCTATGGATATTTTTATAAATTATTATTTTTAATTTTATTTTCATATTTTATGTACTCAAGAGATTGAAATAATGTTTTTAAGTAAAACTGAATTTGTTTTCTATTTGGTCGAGACTGTCTTTATTCCATGGAAATATTTTCGATAAATTTTTTAAAATTCTTTTTACTATTCTCCAATAATTTATTAATGAGTTTTTACCCATGTTTTACTTTAAAAAAATTAAATGGAATATTCTTTCCTATTTTTCATCGACATGATTTTTTTTCTTTTTATGAAAAATGTGAAAGAGTTTAATTTTCATACTCATTATGGTTGGAATTTCCCATTTTCATGATAAATCAATGCTTTGAATATTCATATATAGGATTTCATGATATCTTTAATTATGAATTTTATATATATGATGTATATATTTGTTATTATCCAATTATATAGGATGAATACATTGGACCTTGTAAGTGAAGAGTGGGGACCACTATATCCCCTTAATTCATTGGTATTCCTCATAAGAAAAAATATTTTTGGTATGTGGTCAAGCCATTTTCCATTTATGTAATGTGTCCTTGAACGAATCCTTAATTGTATATTTATAATTTTTGATATTATTTATTTCGTCATCATGAGTTTTTTTATCATTATATTTATTTTTATTTTAATAGTTATGATATCCATGGATACATTTCTGGCTCATTGGATTAATTATATGGAATTATTTGATCATCTTTTATTCATTCCATATTATTCTTCATGCTCTAGTTATCATTTAAATGGTAATCTTTTTCAGTTACTTACATTACCATATTGATAATTAATTATTTAATTATGATAGTGTCTATTATATACATACCCTTACTTAGTATTTTCCCTCACCCATACTTTTTTTCCAATCCAAAGGACATTGGGAATCAATCATTAAATGAGTTCAATGACATATAAAATTTACATTCACTATAATCTATATTTTATATCCAATTTAAATAAGAAAGAATAGAATTATCTAATTTACCAAGATTCCTAAAGTATTTATTTCTCAGGATGTGATCACTAATATAGAGTTCCCATGTAATAAAGTAAACACGAGCTCTGTGCTATTAGAGTTATCATATTTATATAAAATCCCATATATTATAACAAATATCTTGACAAACTCTTGTATTCTCGTTAAAAATGTATCTTTTCTATTATTACCAAGTATGTTATAGAATCCATTTATCATAATATCTTTGAATCAATATCTAATTGTTCATAAAAACCTTTTATTAGTAAATTATTCCACTTATCATGGGAGAAAAATGAGATAACTACATCAATTAATAAGATTCAACTAAGATTGATACTTTCCATTACATTTAAATCTATGATTCAACAACCCTTTGATTCATTATTTGAATGAAAAATTTAGGTTAACAAGCAATTTCCTTGATATTTAACTATTATATATTTATAATAATTATAAAATAAATATTTAGTTTCATATAAACATTAAAAATAAAGAATTTATTTCAATGACATTAATACCTAACATATATTATCCATTATACTTCTTAAACTCCTTTAGGTATTCCAAAAAAATCAATCGTAAGGATTTATTGTTATTCTTCAAAATAATATATTGGTTTCAATAACCATGAGTGGTAATTTTTAGGAAAATTATTTTTCTTTCTGAACTAAATTTTCTTCTTGCTATTTTAAATTTGTCCCAATTGTATGAAAAATATAGTATTATAACAAGGACATCATAAATTTACAACAAATGAAAAATATTGGGTAAATTTTTTTGGAAGTCAGAAATTGTCAAAACATTTATAATAATGAAAACTAAATGAATTTCATAGATTTAAAAATATTTGAGATCACATATATTTAATTATTTTATTCTTCACAAAATAACTTAAATCCACTTTTTAAACTACATTAATAGTTTTTTATTCATGATAGGGTTATTCATATTGGACTTCCATAGTCACAAAATTTTCATAAGATACCAGCCATATAATGTTTTTTCGATTAAGATTGTCCTTTTAAATATAAATATAAAAGATGTGTTGGGTTATAGTTATATCATTGATCTACAATAGATGGTTTTTTTGAAATGAGTATTAAATTTTACAAACATTTAATATTGACTTCTAATTAATCTGATCCCAATAAAATGGTAAAATTCTTTTTAAAATGATCATATCCATTAATGGTCCAAGATCTACATTTCCTATATTCTTCTCTGAATACATAGTTAATTATCTTGTCCATAATATGAATCATATAGTATATTATTATTTGTTGGATAAATGTAAAACTTTTTTCACTATCAGTCATATTGATTCCCACCACAATTCCTTTAACAACATAATCTAATAAGGGTCTCCAAGCAAAGTAAACCCAAAAGAAAATACCATGAAAAATAAATTAATAAAATTAGGGTCTCCAATTATAATCTCATTTAACACAAAATAATACTCGGTATTCTAGTATTGGAATGAATTTCCAATTTTTAAAATAAATGAAATTAAAATTATTCACATTGGAAGAAATATGAAAGTTACGAATTTTAATGATGAGTAAATATTACTATAATGTATCATGTTATTCATTTTATGTATTCATACTTATATGATTTAATTTTTACCCTATTTTAAGAAATTAATTTTATAAAATCATACTTATTTATATCTCTTTGAAAAAACTATTGAATAAGTCAATGTTAAGGAAAAATATATTTTAACCATTTATCATACTGAACATGGAATCCCTAAGATGCATGTGTGACAATTGATAGAATAATGGTACCACTTTGAACTAAAAAATATATCCATTACTAATATAAAATATTTATATCTATAAATAATAAATAAGGAAATAATTAAATAAATAAACACCTAATATATTTAAAATTGACAGAAACTATCTATTAAACATTTATAAATTATCAAAATAATTTAATTTAACCATAAATTATAGAAGGTATATAAATAATAAAATTATATTAACCATTTATATTTATCGTATCTATTTACACTTTGTTCTTATAAATCATATGAAATTTTAGTTAAATATTTGACCTTCTATGAAATTTAAGAATTCTATATTCTAATTTTGTAATAAAAAATTACATAATAAAATTTGCATATATTTATGTTCATTTCAGCCTTGATCATGCCACCAGTCAAAATCCTTTTTGAAATGGGTTAAATAATTCAAAAAATTACTCTATTAATTTGAATAAATCAAATTAATTTATAATGAGAAATTCATAATTTAAATATATATATAAGATTATATTTTTTTCTATTATTAATTTTTAAAAAAATTACAATTAATGCTTATAATTTCCATATAAACTATTTATATCAAAATTATAAGTCATTAAATTTAATTTTAAAATATAATTTAATATTTATTTTTCATATTATGGAATAAATATTGAATAATTTTTTCATAAAAATTAAAATTATTAATTATAAATAATATATATCTAATTTATCAATACCTTTATTAATTAAATAACATGATTTATTAAAAATTTATACACCATTTAAATCGAGTAATTGTACAAATAAAAAAAATCTTCTATATAATATTACATGATATAATAATATAATAAATAGTTTTATATAGGAATAATCATGAAAAAACCCCCCAAATTGTAACTTGAATTTTATGTTCGATAATCCCATTCCTCAAAATCATAGCTCATGATATACCTATGTTTAAGATTAACCGAGTGAGTAATCGTAATTAGAACTTGCTACATAAATCTTATGTGTCCTTAAAGACATAAAAACATGGTATTTCTTCACTTATGATATAAAATATATCATATTTATGGTATAATATACTTTTTTTTAATCATGTATCATGGATATCAGGGGTGGTGACTCTGACATATTGCCAGTTATGACATGAAAGGACTAATGGAATTGAATTGTTTCATGACCTCTTTTATCCCATATCAAATGGTGTGACAATAACCATGCATATGATATTATATATCATAATAGTATTAGTAATTAAATTTATAATTTTTTTATGATATAGAATATGACATCAATATGATATTTTAGTTCCTAAAAATTGAAACATTTTTTTTATGAATCCAATATCAGAGTAAATCTATCAAATATTTTAAGAGATTCTTAGGGTTGATTAACTCTTAATCAATGTTGAAGAAACTACTTGAATCCCATAAACCCAAGATCACTATAGATTCAATGGAAACCATGAATAAGTAAAATTATGAATAATATTGTTTTTACCTTACACTGATAATTTATATGTAACTACCATAATCCCATATGCTTGATGAAGATCCATTAAAAGAAGAAAAACAATTTATCCTTTATGATTTATCCATAGGGTGAAATGAATCATCCATTTCCTGTGTAGAAACAACCTCCACTCCATAGATTACCACTTTATCTCAAGGAAAAGTAAGAATAATAAGACGACTACATGGAGAGAGAGTGTGAGCAATGATGTAGTCATCAACCAAAAACAATGTATTGATGGTTTTTTACTTCCTTATATATCCAATGGGATTCTCTCATGGATTAATTCATACATTTTAAACATAAGAGTTAATTTTACTTAAAACCATTATTTCATCACATGAGTGCATTAGTCCTACCAAGAATTTTATCATATGAAATTTCTAATCTAGTGATATCCAATATAGGAATATTTGAATGTCAATCGCATAACATTACACTTCTATTTCAATGTAGAATCATTTTATCATAAAACTATCCAAATAATAACCCATAAATAATTCATATGATATTCCTAGGTTTTCATGTATGTTGTAGCATAATAAATGATCATATGTCACAATATGATATGATATTTAGAGGATATCTCCCAAAAAATTTCCATTTCCCATGAGATTATTTCAAAACATAGTAGGAAGGTTCATGGAGGGAATGATTTAATGAATGTTTACTAGGAAAAGTACATATTAAAAAATGAATTGAGACTTTATTTTATGAGTCTGATGTCAATACGGTATTTTACAATGTATTTCTAACATTATTTTCTTTTTTTGGTCTTCTACCAAGTTCTCTAATTTCACTATTGGTAAAGATACTTGGTTTCTTAATATTCTATTGTAACCCATCGTAGAGAGATTCTCTATTTTTGAGCCACTTCATTCTTACCACATATGCTTTCAATAAAAATATCAATAATTATATTCACGAGGGATTTTTTGGATCTTACAATGGTCACTATATAATACCATGTATCTATCATGTTATGTTTATAGATGATATGATGATTTTTCTCAATAGGAGTAGAAACTCAATCTAAGCATTCATGGTGATTTGGGATTTTAATGAATTTTGGAGTGGCCAAATTTCCAATTTTACCAAAATAAGATTCAATATTTTATCTATGTAATATATGATAAGTTCCAAAAAATGTTATATGTGGATAAGTTTCCAAAAAATGGTTTAATAGGTTATATATTATATACTTCCTAACAAATGGTAGGATTTGTATCATTCAAATTTGTTAGTGTGTGAAAAATATTTTTGGTCACATCCTAAATTGAAAGAACTACTTATATCACTTTGGGAATGACTATTATTGATCAATATTATCATTCCATCTTTCCCAATCCACATACATTTGGTTTATAAGGTTGATTAAATACTTGTATTGTATTTTTTATAACTTTATTTGGGACTAACTTTTGGAGCACATGTGTCACTCGGAAAATTAGACGATTTTTACATGGCCAGTCAATAAAAGATGCATTAATATCTGAATCCTATAAAAAACCATATATGAATTTTAATCTAAATTATTTTGGGATTTCATTATGATTTAATCTATTTTTTTTATATGATAAATGTTAACATCCACATAGAATTTGTTTTAAACATAATTTTGTGTTCCACTCCTCTTTGAAAAAACACTATGAATTTAATTTGAAAATTGATCATGACCACTAGATCATTGATATGAGAAATGAATTTTTCAAAAAAAAAATAGGTGGGTATTGTATTTCACATTATTGGTTTTATTTATCTCCAAATTTCATTCTAAGAAGATTCCCAAAATCATAAATTTACTACTACTATCATTTATGATTACCAAATGGAAGAGATAATGATCTTTCAGATTCATAATGTAGAATTATATTATGTGCATGTTTAGGAACCATAAATAACCTTCACAATTATGGAATATAAAATGAATAGTATTGAATAGTATGTCATCAAGTTGTGGGGTGACTTTCTCTAGGAATATAATTTTAACGTTATATATGTATTCTTGGGATTAGATTCACATTGTGAGGAACTACCAAAAGAATATTTGGTGTAATGTAGAGGTATGTAATGGCTCGGACCTCTCCGGTCCATTACTTTGTGAAAATGTGGTGTTTGAGGTGGTTTGGTAGGTCAAGGTGACTTATCCCCAATAAATGTCCAAATTTCCAATTTTTGGAACAATTCTATCTGTGAGGTTTTTTGAACAGTTCTATCGGTGAGGTTCAGTGAATAGCTTTATTAGTGAGGTTCATTGGACAGTTCTATTGGGGAGGTTCTGTGAATAGTTCTATCAGGGAGGTTCAGGGAACAGTTATATCGATGAGGTATAGTGAATAGTTTTCTATCGGTGAGGTTCTGTGAACAGTTTTCTGTCGTTGAGGTTCAGTGAACAGTTCTATCAGTGAGGTTTTGTGATCAATTCTATCGGTGAGGATCAGTGAACAGCTATATCTGTGAGGTTCAGTCAATAGTTCTATCGGTGCGTTTCAGCAAACAATTTTCTATCGGTGAGGTTCTGTGAACAGTGTTCTTTTGGTGAGGTTCAGTGAACAACTCTATCGGTGAGGTTTTGTGAACAGTTCTATTGGTGAGGTTTTGTGAACAGTTCTATCGGTGAGGTTCAGTGAACATTTTTATCAGTGAGGTTTTTTGAATAGTTCTATCGGTGAGGTTCAGTGGACATTTCTATCGGTGAGGTTCAATGAACAGTTAAATCGGTGTGGTTTTGTGAATAGTTCTATCGGTGAGGATCAATGAAAAATTCTAGTAGTGAGGTTCTGTGAACATTTATATCAGTGAGGTTCAGTGAACAGTTCTATTAGTGAGGTTTTGTGAATAGTTCTATCGGTGAGGTTCCGTGAACAGTTCTATCGGTGAGGTTTTGTGAACAGTTTTATTGGTGAGGTTCTATGAATAGTTCTATCGGTGAGGTTTTCTGAATAGTTCTATTGGTAAGGTTCAGTGAACAGTTCTATCGGTGAGGTTCAATGAACAGTGTTCTATCAGTGAGGTTCAGGGAACAATGTTCTATCTGTGAGGTTCAGTGAATAGTGTTCTATCGAAGAGGTTCATTGAACAATGTTCTATCGGTGAGGTTCTAATGGTGAGGTTCGTGAACAGTGTTCTAACGGTGAGGTTCATGAACAGTTTTCTATCAGTGAGGTTCATGAACAGTGTTCTAACAGTGATGTTCATGAACAGTATTTATAGCTTCCTACAGTTTCACCCATTTAGCATTTTCCTTTGACGTAAAATGCATTTAAATCCATATTTTAAGAACTCTTAATGGTGATTCAAAGGCCGTAAATCCTATATTAATTATTACTAAGGCCGAGATGTTTTTACTTGGTCAAACCGTGTGGGTTAGTGTTATCCGCTCTTAATGGGGAATTAAGAGTATCTTAAACTATCACCCCATTAAATCTTTAAAAGGGAAAATATATCTTCCTCCCTTATTCTTCCACTTTGTTCCCGGCTATGAAAATCTAGAACCTTTCAATTCATCCCGTAGGAGTTGCACAGTCAAACTTTACTCCCCAGATTGGTTCTACTCTATTTTGATGCAACCAAGATGTATCGATCAATCTTCGATATAAGGTATGTTTTATCGTCATTCCTTTGAGGATCATATTCTTCTGTTTCTCCTTTCCATATGATAGCATGTAATCTCCATGATTCTAATGGGGTTTTTCTTTGGTTTTGGTTTTTGCGGTCGTACCATGGCATCCTCGAGTGGATGCAGTTGTCACAAGAGGAGGATAGTGACCCATTGTGTGGATAAAGAACGAGAGGAACTGTTTGAGGTAGGGGATTGGTTGTTTCTCTTTCTTTTATGTGAAATAGTATATTTAGCATGTTTTATCTCACTGGATGACAATGGAATAGACATAATAAATATTTGAACCAGATAAATAAATTGATATCGATCATATGTTGTTGCCTCTTGTTTTTGCTAGATTGTGTGATATTTATGCTTGTTCATGATGGAAATAGATAAAGAACGTAAACCAGGATTAATTTATAATTATTTGGATAAAGATAAAGAGGCATGTAAACGAATCTGGTTCTAGTTGTAAATTGATATTAATCAAATTGGCGCAGTAAGCATGTTCATTTATTTGTGATAGATTACTTTTAGGTTTCCTGAATTTAGAACCAATGAATAATAAATTGATTAATCCAAGATGGATTAAAGAACCACTGGTTGTGAAAAGATAATTTCTTGGTGGGATTTGAGTTACCCTCTTATTTTTTAAGGGCCAATATCCTAATAGTGAAGATGATTGTTTTACTGCTTCTTGTTTTTTGATGTGAGCTTGTATGGTTGTGGTAATATGTGGAGGCATGGAGACCTTTTTCGTTGTGGTAGAAGAGGATGCCTTCAATGGCGAGATGCATCTGTTTATGCATGTGGGTGTCAGGGAGGACACCAGGGATAATGGAATGGAATGGATTTGATTGTTGGATTCTTTTTGTTTCTTTGGTTGTTTATCAGCTTTACTTTTCCCCACTCCTCAATGCAGCTGGTCTTACTTATCCCTCTTCCAAAAGAGGTGAATAAACTTGGGGTACTCCACGTGCATTCCATGTTTAGCTTCTCAAGGAAGGATGGGTATACGCTTTTGATATAAGTAGCAAAGACTCGACGGGTTGTACATCTACTCACTATGTTGATCCACCATGAGTTTAGTAGAATATAATGTTTCTCTAGAATACCTGGGAATGTGGGAATATATTTCTATAATGAATAATTGAATAAATGTTGTTGACCCATGGAGACGGAGTTGCTGGAACATAATGGTTAGGTTGTAATTTTGAAGGAACAATTGACTTGGGTATGATGCTAATGAAATTTAATGTGGAATTGTTCTTGGTTAAATAATGTTTAAAGAATTAATTAACGTAAAGTGAAACTGAAAAAAATGGAATGATTTAATCTAATAAATCTCTCTAAATTGTTGTATGATTATAGGATACCTAGTCTTAGACGTAGCAGCCTAGAGTCTGAGAGACATTAGCTAAAGTTGTGTCTAAGACTATGTAATGCACATAGTGTGGTTGTGAGATATAATATATCATGTACTTTTTGTGTATCTATATGCTACTCCACCCAGTCTATAAGGGAAATTGACACCCTGAGGATTTTGAGCCATGGGGGTGTTTTCCCCAATATTCTGGTGGGAGGATTGATGGCTTACTACCCCATTTGGCCCATATCTCTTCTCTTGGTAGTTACTTCTGCTGGTAGGCACAATGGTTATTTTTTCCCATATATGTGTGTAGAGGGATGTAATGGCTTGTGGTTATTCACACACATATATTCTACATATAGTATCCTATGGAATTCTATAGGTGTAATGTGTATGGGCTATGATGGCTTGAGGATTATTACTCTGTGTATGGGATATAATGGCTTGAGGGATAATACCCGATGTATGATACACATTATGCGGGATGTGGTGGCTCCCAGAAACTACCTGGTTAATTTTCATACAAGGACATGGTGGTCTTGTTGCACGAGGTGCACATTGTGGTGCTTCACCCAGGTGTCTTCGGGAAATCCTTTTCAGATAGAGATGCTCAGGACGTGCAATGTTGGGGGAAAGTGACAAACTAGTGGGGAAGTAGTAGAGGGGTACCCTTTATATTCTTTATTATATGATATATTATTATATGTGTTACTTGGTGAGAGTATCCATGGTGAGGTTGGGACCTTATTTTTCCTATTTAGGTGATGAGTTAGTTTCACTTGTTGTTCAATTTGCTTTAGCATGCTTTCTTTACATTTTCATGAGAGGCTTCAGGGAGGATCCTACTGAGTATACTTTTATACTCACCAGATATATATATATATAAACTGTTTTTCAGGTCACTTGGAGCAGGTTGGAGATCAATCTGGTTTCTAATATCTTGGGGTTGTAGGAGCTATTCGGGATGTGGTTGTTGTTGTTATTTTACTTTCTTTTGAGTAATTTTTGTTTTTCCCTTATAGTTTTAGTACTTTTGCATGGCATTTCATATATGCACTTGGGTTTCTTTTATATTCCAATTCTGAATTGGAGTTGATTGTTGTCTATTTTATCTCACTCTTTTGCATCTGTTCTCATAGAGGATAATGTCTCCCATTTGTGTGTATATTATTCTCTCGGTGCTAGTCACCAACCTAGGGCATACTGGAGGCGGGACTCGGGGGGTCATTATCTCCCATCTCACATTGCTGACCCAGGAGGGGTACAATTTGTGGGGAGGGGTCGTGACAGAGTGATATTAGAGGTCTGGTTGAAGGATAGGATAGAGTTTGGAGTTAGGCATAGGTGAGGCTTCATGGGATGGTAGGGCAATGGTTTCATTTATGTTTAGCAAGTGTGGTAAAAACTGGAGGCCAACTGAAAAATAGGCATTTAGGGCCGCCTATGATCAGATGTACGGACGAATAAGTTTACAATGGCTACTAAACAATGTGAAACTAGTTGCTTGGTAGAGACCTAGGAAAGGGTAATGCATCATTTTTGGTTGTGCCTATGTTTGAATGGGTAGAACATGGGATGGGTTAACCTAAAATGAATAAAAGAAAATAATTAATTAATTAATGTTGAGTCTTCCATATTCCAGGTTTAAGAGCTCTAACAATTTTTTATTTTACAGGTATCGCTGCAGGTCGACGTCCTCATCGGTTTTTGCGCAGAAAATGTCTAGCAATTTGTTCCAGCAGATCGTCGTAGAGTAGAGGTTGTTGAAAATGACACTTGGAGGAAGGCTCTTTAAGAGTTTCAGCACCATAGTCTATAAAAGTACAAGGGCTCTATTTCAGATGCAGTCACAGGAGACTGGTAAGAGGAGGTTGGGATCAGCTTCAGTTTGATCTGTGCTCGGAAGGAGAATTGGGTGTCCTTGGTTGTGATGATGCTGCATGGAGCAGCGAGGCAGTGGTGGTTCTTGTTCCTCAGGGATCCAAAGGAGTCAGCGATCTCATGGGAGGAGTTCCAAGACAAGTTTAGTGTCGAGTTTCTTTCTTCGACTTTGAAGGCGTCCAGTCGCTAGGAGCTTATTGCCCTTCGATAGGGGAGCTCTAGTGTTCGCATGTTTGGAATCCATTTCCGGAACCTTCTACGATATGATTCGGACCTGCTGCTGGATGAGGAGGTCAGGACGAGATTTTTTAATGAGGCTTTGCGTCCAGAGATCTAGCACCAGGTCACCCCATTTATGCTGAAAAACTTTCTTGAGGTACTGGAGAGGGAATAGGTTGTCAGGAAGACTTTGGCCCGGACCAGATCATCACGAGAGGGGAATCGACATGATTCCTCACGAAGCAGAGCAGTGGTTTGGAAATCCAGGTTTTCATTGTAGAAGAGTTTCTGTTCAGACGGGGGTAGGTCTTCGCCCTTCACATCTCATTTCTACAGAGGTCGTAAATCTCAGGCCTATGCCAAGGGTTCAAGGACTTGTTTTTATTGTGGTGGTCATGGTCATCAGTAGCGGGAGTTCTTGAACTTTTAGGGCAGTTATCATGCATCGGGCGCTACGCCCTAGGTTCCTCCATTGATGCAGTTCCAACCGAGGAAGCAGCAGCCAGTTGCACCAGCTTTAGATCAGCAGAGGGTAGATGGGCTAGGCAGAGGATAGCCCCATGATGCTCCCCGTCCTCAGTGAGTATAGCACGACCATGGTGGTGGTCATCATCAAGGTCAGAGAGGCCATAGAGGAGGTCGTTATCATCTTCATGCTCTTGTGTTTCCAGCTCCAGGTGAGCCAGACGTCATTCGAGGTACCCTTTGCTTGTTTTCTACCTTGGTGTATTCCCTATTTGATTCAGGGGTGACACACTCGTTCATATCACCTACCCTTGTCCATGATTTGGGACTTGAGGTAGAGATACTTCCAATGCCCTTGGCGTTGACTACGCCAGTTGGAGGTCGAGACGACTTGTTTGAAGTATGTAGAGACTGTGAGCTGGTGTTGGTCCAACACCACTCTTGGGAAGATTTCATATGATTACAAATAAAACCATATGATTTCATCCTCGGTATAGATTTGTTGTATTCGGTGCAGACTATCATGGATTTCGTGAGGAATAAGGTCATTTTAATTAGTGCGGATGGAGAGCAATTGGTCTTTGATGGTGATCGAGTACCTCGGATGGGTCATGGGCATGTTCCATCCTTATCATCCATGATGGCTGAGATGATTCTGACATCATCATATGTTCAACAGTTGGCATTTCCTAGGGTCGTAGAGGAGTACCCTGATTTCATTCCAGAAGAGGTTGTAGCATTACCACCTCGATGAGATATTGAGTTTGGGATTGAGCTATAGCTAGGAGTGTCTACTATCTCTATGTCTCCATATAGGATGGCCCCTTATTAGTTATGAGAGCTACGTATATAGCTTGATTGTCTGTTATAGTGTGGTTTTGTTCAGCCATGTGTGTCACCATGGGGTGCACCCCATTTGTTCTTGAAGAAAGGTGACAGTAGTTTACGGTTGTGTGTCTATTATCATCGCTTGAACAACGTGACAATAAAGAATCGTTGTCCTCTTCCATGGATTTTTGACTTATTCAATCAACTGAAGGGTACAAGTTGGTTCTCAAAGATTTACTTTTGGTCATGATATCATCATATGCATGTGAAACATGAGGATATCCTGAAAACTATTTTCCGTTGTTGTCATGGGCATTATGAGTTTGTTGTAATGCCATTTGGCTTGATGAATGTTGCAGCTATATTTATGGGATTGATGAATGTTGTGTTCCTTGAGTTCTTGGACATGTTCGTGGTAGTTTTCATCAATGAAATCCTTGTGTACTACAAATTTAAAGAGGAGCATACACATCATCTACAAGCCATTTTGGGAGTTCTTCACCAACATTATTTGTTCGGGAAGATGTCGAAGTGTGAATTTTGGGCACGAGAAGTCTATTTCATGGGGAATGATGTGTCCCAACAAGGAATAGCTATAGATATGTCGAAGATAGAAGTTTTTGTGCCTTAGGCAGCCCCCAAGACAGAGTCAGAGGTGTGAAGTTTCCTTGGTCTCACATGCTACTACAGGAGGTTCTTATCCAATTTCTCACGAGTTGCGACTCCACTAACAGCGTTGACTAGGAAGGATCGAGCAGTCATATGGACTGATCAGTGTCAGGAAGCTTTTGAGTATCTAAAGGACAAGTTTGTAAGTGATCCAGTCCTTTGAATTCCATCTGACGGAGTTCAGTTTGATGTTTTTTGGGATGCTTCACATATGGGGTAAGGTTGTGTTCTCATGTAGTAGAGGTCAGTTTTTTCTTATGGATCTCAGCAGTTGCATCCCCATGAACAAAACTATGCCACCCATGATCTTCATTTGGCAGCCGTGGTGTTTTATCTAATGTTGTAGAGACTTTACCTCATTGGTGAGTGCTTTGTGGATTTCACCGATCATAATAGTTTGATGTATGTTTTCTCCCAGCATGACTTGAACAAATGACAGCGTCGGTGGATGGAGTTCTTGTAGGAATAAGACTTCGAAATATCATATACTAATATAAAAGGGAATCTTGTAGCTGGCTCACTGAGTCGAAAGTCACGTAGTGATGTTTTACATGAATTCGATTATTCACGTAGAGTAATGGAAGAACATTCAGCATTACATCTTGATATGGAAGAAGTTGGGGGTAGGGGATGACTTTTTCAGATGATGGTATAGTCATCCCTGATGTAGAAGGCGGATGATTCCCAGTTGGTAGATCTTGAGGTTGATGTTTGGAGAGACCGAGTTGTTTGTGGTGAGGCCCCTGGAAGTTGGTCGGAGGATTAAAAACACCAACTCTTGTATCATGGAAGGATTTTTGTTCCCTTGATGATGCATGATATGGTTCTATGAGAGTTCCATAGTTTTCCTTTAGCAGTACATCTTGGTGGGACAAATATATACTGATCCTTGAGGAGTCAATTTTGGTGGCCTGGGCTGAAGCATGCAGTTGCACAGTTTGTGTCCTGATGTTTAGTCTACCAGAAGGTGAATGTCGAACACCATCTTCCTGGTGGTCTTCTCCAGACATTAGATATTCCTTAGTGGAAGTTGTAGGACGTCTCAAAGGACTTTTATACAGGTTAACCTCGAGCTCCAAGAGGACATGATTCTATTTGGGTGGTAGTGGATAATTTAACAAAATCGTCCCACTTCATAGTGATCAAGGAGCCGAGCTCAGTGTAATTTTTGTCGAGGCAGTATCTATGGGAGGTGGTGAGACTTCATGGAGTCCCAAGGACGATAATTTTTTATCCATATACTCATTTTTCCTCCAGGGTGTGGAGAGGTCTCCAAAATGAGTTTGGTTCTCAACAATTCCTTAGCACTACTTTTCATCCTCAAACGGATGGTCAGACAGAGTGAACCATCTAGACTCTTGGAGACATGTTACACTCTTGTGTTATTGATTTTGGATGTATATTAATGAGTCACTTTACCTTAGTGGAGTTTTCTTACAATAATAGTCTTCACTCCACCATCATTATGGCACTGTTTGAAGCCTTGTATGGATGGACTTGTTGTTCCATGTTGTGGTGGACTGGGGTCGGAGAGTCAGCAATTCTCAGACCGAAAGTTGTGCAGAATACTACAGAGATGGTTCATGTGATTCATGAGAGGATAAAGATAGCACAAGATCATCAGAAATCATATGTTGATCGAATAAGGATACCCTAAGAGTTTAATATCGGGGATCATGTGTTTCTGGAGGTGACTCCCCATCGTGGGTAGCGAAGGTTTGGTCGTGGAAGTATGCTTTCTCCCCAGTTTGTTGGGAATTTAAGAGTGTTAACTCGTGTTGGAGTTGTGCCATATCGAATAGCACTTCCCCCACAGATGAGTTGGATACATGATTTTTTCCATGTTTCACAGCTCTGTCGTTATCTTCATGATGACTCTCACATCATCAATTGGGGGGAGATCGATGTTGAGGATGATGTAACATTCTAGGAGTGACCTGTGGAGATCCCAGACCACATGAAGATGGTGTTGTGTGGGCATTATATCCTCTCGGTCCGTGTCTTCTGGTGACACGGTGGCATGGAGGAGAGTGCCTGGGAACGTGAGTCACATATATGTGCCTAGTACCTAGAGTTTTTTGATGTTTAACTCTTTTCATGTAGAGATGTTCCTTTTGTGATAAGACCTTTCATTCTTTATTTATGAATTTATTTTGTTGCTTTTGTGGCTTGCTCTCTTTTTAGAGGTATCTTGATTGGGGGTTTTTCGGACCCCGTTTTGAATTCTCAAGGACGAGAATGTTTTGAGAGGTATCTTATGTAAGGGCATGGACCTCTCTGGTCCATTACATAGTGAAAATGTGGTGTTTGAGGTGTTCCAGGAGGTCAAGGTGACTTATCCGCAACACTTTCCCAAATTTCCAATTTTGTGAACAGTTCTATCAATGAGGTTTTGTGAACAGTTCAATTGGTGAGGTTCAGTGAACAGTTCTATCGGTGAGGATCAGTGAATAGTTCTATCGGTTAGGTTTTGTTAACAATTATATTAGAGAGGTTCAGTGAACAGTTCTATAGGTGAGTTTCAGTGAACAGTGTTTTCTCGGTGAGGTTCAGTGAACAGTTCTATCGGTGAGGATCAGTGAACAGTTCTATTGGTGAGGTTATGTAAATAGTGTTCTATCAGTGACGTTCAGTGAACAGTGTTCTATCGATGAGGTTCATTGAACAGTTCTATCGGTGAGGTTTTGTGAACAGTTCTATCATTGTGGTTTTGTGAACAGTTCTATCAGTGAGGTTTAGTGAATAGTTCTATCAGTGAGGATTTGTGAACAGTTCTATCGGTGAGGTTCAGTGAACAATTCTATCAGTGAGGTTCAGTAACCATTCTATCAGTGAGGTTTTCTGAACAATTCTATTGGTGAGGATCAGTGAACAGCTCTATCGGTGAGGTTCAGTGAATAGTTCTATCTATGCGGTTTTGTGGATAGTCCAATCAGTGAGGTTTTGTGAACAGTTCTATCAGTGAGGTTCAGTGAACAAATCTATCGGTGAGGTTTTGTGAACAGTTCAATATGTGAGGTTTGGTGAATAGTTCTATCGGTGAGGTTCAGTGAACAGTTCTATCGGCGAGGTTCAGTAAATAGTGTTCTATCAGTGAGGTTCAGTGAACAGTGTTCTATCGGTGGGGTTCAGTGAACAGTGTTCTATCGGTGTGGTTCAGTGAACAGTGTTTTATCGGTGAGGTTCAGTGAACAATGTTCTATCCGTGAGGTTCAGTGAACAATGTTCTATCAGTGAGGTTCAAATGGTGATGTTCGTGAACAGTGTTCTAATGGTGAGGTTCATGAATAGTGTTCTATCGGTGAGTTTCTAATGGTGAGGTTTATAAACAGTGTTCTAATAGTGAGGTTCATGAATAGTGTTTCCATATCCCAACAGTTTCACCCCTTTGGCGTTTTCCTTTGACGTAAAATGCATTTAAAGACTTATGTTAAGGACTCTTAAGGATGATTCAAAGGCCAGAAATCCTATGTTAATTATTCATAAGGCCGAGATGTTTTTACTTGTTCAATCCACCTTGGTTAATGTGATCTTCTTTTAATGGGTAATTGAACATATCTTAAACAGTTGGGTAAGACACTCTAGAACCTTTCAATCCATCCCATAAGATTCTCACAATCAAACTTTACTCCCCAGATTTGTTCCACTCTATTTTGATTCAACCAAGATGTATCGATCAATCATCGATATAAGGTATGTTTTATCATCATTCCTTTGGCGATCATATTATCGTGTTTCTATTTTCCATTTTATAGCATGTAATCTCCATGCTTCTAATGGGTTTTTTTCTTGGGGTTTGGTTGGTGCGGTCGTACCATGGCATCCTCGGGTGGATGTAGTTGTCACGAGAGGAGGATCACGACCCGTTTTGTGGATAAAGAAAGAGAGAAACTGTTTGAGGTAGGGGATTCATTACATCACTTTCTTTTATGTGCAACTGTATCTTTAGCATGTTTTATCTCACTGGATGAAAATGGAATTGACATAATAAATATTTGAACTGGGTAAATAAATTGATATCTATCATATTTTATTGCCACTTGTTTTTTCTATATTGTGTGTTATTTATACTTGTTCTTGATGGGAATCGATAAAGAACGTAAACCGGGATTAATTGATAATTGTTTGGATAAAGATAAAGAGGCATGTAAACGAATCTGGTTCATGTGTAATTTTATGTTAATAAAATTGGTGTAGTAAGACTGTTCATTTATTTGTGATTTCATACTGTTAGGTTTCCTGAATTTAGAACCATATAATAATAAATCGGTTAATCCAGGATGGATTAAAGAACTATTGGTTATTAAAAGATAATTGGTTGTAGGGTTCTGATTTACCATCTAGTTTGTTTAAGGTCCAGGAGCCCAGTTGTGAAGATGTTTGTTTTACTGATGCTTGTGTTTTGATGTGAGGCTGGATGGTTGTGGTAATATGTGGAGGATTGGAGGCATTTTTGGTTGTGGCCATAGATGATTCCTAGAGTGTCGAGATGCATCGGTTCATTCATGTGGGTGTCAGGGAGGACACCAGGGATCATGGAATAGAATGGATGTGATTATTGGGATCTTGCTATTTCATTGGTTGTTTATCTACTTTACATTTCCCCACTACTCATGGCAGCTGGTATTACTTACCCCTCTTCCGAAATAGGCGAATACACATGGGGTATGCCACATTCATTCCATGCTTAGCTTCTCATGGAAGGATGGGTATATTCTCTTACTATAACCAGTAAAGACTCAATGGGTAGTACATCTACTCCCCGAGTTGATCCCCCTTGTGTTTAGTAGCATAGAATGTTTTTCTAGAATGCCTGGGAATGTGGAAAAATATTTCTGTAATGAATAATTTGAAAAAGTGTGTTGACCCATGGGGATGGAGTAGCTGGAACATAACGATGAGGTTGTAACTTTGAAGGAACAATTGTCTTGGAATGATTCTAATGAAATTTAATGTGGAATTGTTCATAGTTAATTAATGGTTAAATAATTAATTAACATAAAGTGTAACTGATAAAAAAGGGAATGATATAATCAAATAAACCTCTCTAAATGGTTGTATTCTTATAGGATACCTAGTCTTAGAAGTAGCAGACTGAAGTCTGAGAGATGTTACCAGTAGTTGTGTCTAAGACTAGGGAATTCCCACAGTTTCATTGTGAGATATAATATATCTTATACTTTTTGTGTTTCTATACACTACTCCACCCAGTCAGTATGGGCAACTGACACCCCTGGGATTCTAATCCCTGGGGGGTGTTTTCCCAAACATTCCAGTGGGAGGATAGAAGGTGGAATACCCCCATTTGCCTCATTCTCTACTCTTGGTAGTTACTTGTTCTGGTACGCACAACGGTTAGTTTTTTCCATATATGTGTGTATATGGAAGTAATGTCTTATGGTTATTCACACACATATATTCTAGATATAGTATCCTATGGACTCTTATAGGTGTAACGTGTATGGGATGTGACGGCTTGAGGATTCTTATTAAGTGTATGGGCTATAATGGATTGAGTTATAATACCCGATGTATGATAAACATTATGCAGGAATTGGTGGCTCCTATAAACTACCTTGTTACTTTTCTTATGTGAACGTGATGGTTCTGTTGCACAATGTGCAGGTTATGGTGCTTTGCCCAGGTGTCTACAGGCAAGCATTTTAGGAGAGAGATGCCGAGGACATCCGATGTTGGGGAAAAGCGGAAAACCAGTGGGGATGTAGTGGTGGGGTACCCTTGATATTCTTTATTGTATGATATATTATTATATGCATTACTTGGTGAGAGTATCCATGGTGAGGTTGGGAACTTAGTATACCTATTTAGGTGATGAGTTAGTCTCACTTGTTGTTCACTGTGTTTCAGAATGCTTTCTTCACTTTTTTAAGAGAGGATTTGGGGAGGATCCTACTGAGTATACTGTTATACTCACCCTATGTATATATAAACTGTTTTTTTGGTCACTTGGAGCAGGTTGGAGTTCAAGCTAGTTTCTACTAGCTTGGGGTTATAGGAGCTGTTCGGGCTTGTGGTTGCTGCGGTTTTTACTTTTTTTGGGTACTTACAGTTTTTCCCTTACAGTTGTAGTAATTTTACATGACATTTCATATATACACTTGGGTTTCTTTTATATTTCAGTTCCAAGTTAGAGTTGATTGGTTTCTATCTTCTCTCTCTCTTCCGCATGTGTTCTCTTAGAGGGTAATGTCTCCCATTTGTGTGTTTATTATACCCTCGGTGCTAGTCTCCAACCTGGGGCCTACTGGAGGCGGGAGTCAGGGTGTCATTATCTCCTTTCTCACATTGCCGACCCAGGAGGGGTGCACTTTGTGGGAAAGGGGTCATGACAGGTCTTCTCTATGGCTTTAAATTGTATTTTTTGTCATATTACAAAAATTGAGATGGGTGAAAATATTTGTTTGGATGGAGAATGTGCACGGTTTTTATGGAACATACTTTTTATCACCTTCAACATCCAACAATTTTTTTACACATTTAGTCATTTTTTCATAGTTTAGTTTCATGACATTAACAATATATCACCCAAATTTTTCCATCAATGAGATATTTTGTAGTTGGTTACTAGACCCTTTGGGAGGCTATTATTAACATTAAATATGGGGAGGACTATGAATGTTTATTTCATCTAGGATGAGTACACTCGTACTAATAAAAACATCTTAATGGATATTTAAGGTAATAGAAACAATATCTCCCTTATCAATATGATTATCTCATATCCTCCACATTAATGAAACATTAATAATTCTAGTGTAGGGAACTAGATCAATCAGAAGGTCTAAAATTTCAATATTAATATAAATAGATCATATTACAATTTGATGTGGGTTTAGGAAATATAATCTAAAACCTACAAGGACTAATTAACCTAGCATTAAAAAATAATTATGGATGTGTAAATACACTCTTAGTAGAGGATCCAGTTATACTGGATTCCATCACTCTAGGAAAAATATGGTCCTTACATTATCAATGTTATAAACAAACTCAATTATGATTGATAACTCACTTATTCTCCCATATTCCTCACACTATGTAGTTTCATACATTATTAAAATATGCATCACATTCGTTGATTATAAAAACTTCACTCTCCATACTCAATTGGAATATAACTCAATACTAGATTATATGGATTTATGGGGAATACTTATGAATTTTTTGTAATTTTAAATAAAGTTTATTTAATTCCCTAAAATTATGTTTGTGTGGTTTGTATATATTTATATGGTAATTTAATGAACCATCATAATATTTCAATAACATGACAATCATGTCCGTCCATGATCTTCCCCGAAGGGAATTCCTGATCTTAATATTCAAGAAACAAGTTCCTGATAATCAAGGGACACACCTTGGGAGAAATTTTCACAATGAATCATTAACAATGTCCTAACTAGGAATATTTCATGGTCTTCACATATTTTGGGATTCCATGAATCCAAATATATGGCATCAAAACATTAACAAAAACATCAATCAAATTGAATAAAATAAATATTAAAATAACACATAGAAACTAATGTATAAGGTAGACATTCATACATATGAAAATGAAATGTGATGGGTATATAAATATGGGATACAATGTATATATTTAAATATAAAAAAATATAAATAAAAACAATTTCCAAATTTGGTTTGACATGATGATCAACTCCCACCATGTCCAAAATCAAACCCAATATCCCATTATATGAATACCCATGGCCTACAAGATATGCCTTCTATTCCACATAATCATCCAAAATAAGTCCAATATACACACATTGTGGGTATGTTTCATGTGATAAAAACTATCCCAATAGAATTCCCCCAAGTGTTTCATGAGTAACTCTTATTACATAAATAAAAATATGAAAACTTTGAAATTAACTATTTGAATTTATTTTTTATAAAAAAATATATCAATGGAAGATGATATGTTTAGATAATTTTATATGATAACATTACATGTAAACATATACTTAATATAAGAACCTTTGGAGATCCCAAAGAAAACTATTTTCATAGGAAACTAGCATCCTCATACTATCCATTTATTAAATTGTCCAAAACCAATTTCACACATGTTATTCTAATAAGAAAATAAAATATACTAGAGTCATGGTAACACTGGTAAGATTTTACCATAACCAACCAACCACTATGGAGAATATGACTTTTCCACGTTGTGTGGGGACACCCATTTAACAACATAAAGAACACTTTGTCCAAGTCTAAGTATCCTTTAGATGGTGTGAATAGTCAAAATGGTACTTAATTATAATCATCCTATATAGAATAATGGGGTTGAATGTTTGTTAACTCTTTTTAAAATGTCACGATATCATAATCCAATTTACCATTCAGTAGGGTGCCTTTAAAAAACACAAAACATGAAACATTAAATTTTCCAGTGATAATAACTTTTTATAATAACTTTTTTATCAAGGTCAATATAAATAATTTTGAACATCAACACCTTGTATAATTACCTCATAAAACTACAATAACATGGTTTTGATCAATTAAAACGCACTTTATAAATAAATAAAGATCAATTATTTGTTAAATAAAGGGTACCTCCTGAAAGATCATTATTTTATGCGAGGAAATGTTGTCTTAGTGGTACCAACCCCCAAAAAATGATATAATAGAGCCTTATAAACCGAAGGATAAACCTATATAAAAGAAATTTCACCATTAAATTTAAATAGAGATAAAACTAAGGTTTTGTATCTATAAGGGAAGAGAGTTATCTAGGAGAATAAGAGAAAGGGCCCAGAAATGGATGATGATCACTTACCTAGTTGATTTATTTAAGGAAGTTATGATATCCCACAAAATATAATACCAGGATAAAGAGAAATGGTAATTTCATAATTGTAGGAGTTGGTATTTAATGGGAATGACAATATCTAGTGAGGGTTATAGATTTGAGTTGTGGAATTTTATTATTTTCAAAAATTATTTAAAAAACTTGGTAGTCTGAATTGTTTAACTATATAGTTTTCCAAACCATGCCCCAACTGTTAAGTTTCCATAGGACAAACATGGGTAAGTCATGATATTAGAGAAACTGTGTTCCAATAATAAAAATTACCCTGGATATATATTTTCTATCTTTTCAGGGTTTCTACATGATTTAATCTAACTATGTTCCCACTATGTCATAGGCATGGTACCCCCTTATTTTCCAAATTTCAAATGATAGTATAAAATATATATATATATATATATAATAGTAACCAAACCATAAAATGAAATTGTGGGTATGACTATTCCCCTAACCATATCACTATTAACCCCTATAAGGCTATCATTAAGATGGTTAGTCAAGGAAGTGGTGAGGATATCACCCTTATAAGATATTCTTTCTCCCCAGTCTCATAATAATCTTCATTGTGCTTCCATATCACTCTAAATAATTTAAGGGATTACCTATGAATCATTTTCTTCTAGGAGTCAATAATCCGAATAAAACATTCAATTACTGAATCCTCGAACACCGGTTTGATATCTTACTAATTTGGAGAGTGTGAAGGTTTCATATTATACTCCTTTTATGGGGATATTTAGAACACATTATGGATTTACATCAATTGAGGAGATAATTCCAAGAAATAAGAAACTTTTATGATCCTCTTAGGGATATAAAAAATCCCCATGTACTTTATAGACAACATACCCTATTTCCCAATTTTTCGATAACCTATCCCAGATGGTACCATTAAGAAAACCAAGACACCTACTAAAAATTATAAAGGAATATTTAAATTATTTGAATAAGATTTATGGTGACTCTGAGATATCACCCACCATTTTTTATTAACCAAAATATTTAACATAATCTCGGGAATAATGGTCAGTCCAAAAGAAATATTCCCACCAGCATCATTCTATTATATGGTAAATTGGTCTATTCAATCATAAAATCAATCAAAATATCATCCTAACCAATGATGGGTGAAAATTATTATTGTAATATACAACCAATGATGGGTGGGTATCCCATTTCCCTCTATGTTAAAATACACAAGAACATTAAATATAATTTAGAATCTGGATCACCCACTTCATTTCCCCCTCAGTTTATGGAATTTAAGCTTAACTCGATGTTACTAGAGATCCCATTACTTCATTGAGGAATTTTTAGAAACAAAAGGTGAAATGAGGATCCCTATATGAGATGATTGTAGAAGTAATTCCATGAAACCTCCCAAAATCATTCATATACAATCATTATAGCACATCAACTATAAATGGATTTTTTATTTGGAGGAAATGGAACTATTTTTTAGATCAATCATGGGTGAGATAGAATTATTTCCCCATGTGGTATAAGGTAATACCATTAAAAATTGTTGAAATAGAGGGTTCCCTAGACCCAAATATATAATACTATTGATTAACAAATTATGTATATAGTTATATATACATTATGTTTCATTACCATTATATATAGATATTTCTACATCCAATATTTAGTGGTAATGACCTGGATTAATTGTCGTATCATAAGGTTATAAAAGTAATATTCTATAATGGGTAACTCAAGATACTATGACATAAATATTAGACAAATGTTATATGGTCTATATGAATCATACATATGGGACACAGTTGATGTTTGACTATTAGGAGTGGGGGGCTCATATGCATTGAAACTTCTTCTCATGAAGTTCACACATGGTATCTTTTGTAGTAAGATCATGAGGAATGACCCGCCAATAGAGACACAAAATTTTTTGGGTGTCATTGATTGTTCTTATCTACAGACATGTGTATTTCTCTCACAACATGTGACTATTAACAATGTGTATGATTTGATTGTGTACTTTGATGGAATGACAAACCACGATATTGACATCGTGGTGAGGTAGCTTATGTTGGGTGTGTCATTGGTGGAATCACATTTGTCGGATGGTCAGGAATGTATTTTCCCTTATTGATTATGGAAGTTGTATATCATAGGCTTGGTTGATCATGATGGTGCTACCGTCATATTTCTATGGATTGATCAGTTAGAAGGTCAATCCATCCGGTTAGATCAATAGATAATAAAGCAAAACAATGATGCTGACACTGGTTTTTGTTCTGCTTTATGACATATTTAAAGATAAAGTGATTATACTACATAGTCAGTGCTCGTAGTTTGAATTCTGTTGATATGACAATACTTATCTTTGTAAGGGCCTTGATGGGTTACTAGCCTCTTCCATTATTCTATGGATTTTATTCACTACTATTAAGAGAATGGCATAAGGGGTCACACATAATAGTGTATTCAGGAATCCTCTCTATTCGGATTGAATAGGTATATGGACTTGGTGGGCCCCACCATGGGTTCCGATAGTTGTCCATGTTATTGATCAAAAATAATTACATAAATTTATTTTTATTCATGTTATGAATAATTAGATTAAATTTATATGAAGTATTTACAAGCTAGGTAAATATGATAAAATATTAATTGATCAAATATTATTTTAATATTCATGGTTAGTCTAATATTAAGAGAGAATTACGAGTCAAGTAAAATGACTCGATTTTTTACCACATAATATATTTTATATATTACAAGCCTGTGATAAATTATGAATAATATTTATGGCGTAGTTTATTTTTTCATAATTATTTCTGAGTGGATGTTAATTTTCATTGGTTTTGGAACCTTACTGTGTGTTATTCATCATACACTATAAATAAGAGGAGAGAGGGAAAAGCTGAAGACTATTCATTCATTTATGGAATGAAAACTAGATCCTCTCTCTCCACCTGCTCTCTAAAGGGAGATACTCTTGATCCAAGAACTCAGATCAAGATATTTCTAAAGCATCGAATGTAACACGATTAACTGATCATCAAGAAGTCGAATATATCATCGGATCACTATGATATCACCCAGAATTTGATGATCAGCACTACTGTGGATTTTTGAAGCACATGTAGACGATCTAGAGGGATGTTTATGTGGATACATAAAGCGATTATCACCAATGACAAGTTGTATTCAAATGTATATCCATATCTTTAATTGGTATGTTATTAAATTTAATTTTGTGCTCTTTATAATTTACATGGGTTCCTCGAACCTCACTAGGGATTGGATCATCAACATCGTCATGTTTCATCATCCTGTCGATGATAATTTTAAAATACCTAGCCTACCTGCTTCCAATACAGGCCTCAATTCCTTCAACTAGTAATAGATGGATACACATAAATTTTCTAAGATAAATAAAATTAATTTTCATAATGTTAATTAGGGGGTTTGAAATCGGTCCTAATGGTACAAACCATGTATTGATCCAACATCAAAATACCATGTTATAGACATTTGAATTTTTTCAAAATGGATCATGCACTGTAGAAAAATTGCAATTCTGTGGTGGTTTAAATAGCCTTCATATGATTTTGTGGTAGATTCCTAAAACCACCTCTAAATTGTGTGTAGGGGAACTATTTACAGTGGTTACAGTGGTTTAGAGGTGGTTTATGGGAACCGTCATAGTTGGAGAATTTTTTCGACGGCCATATTGTTTTTCACTACATTTATTCTGGGTAGGAGATTATTTTTTTAACGACAGTCAAAACCGCTGCTAAAAATAATTATGGCATGCCCGAACAAAGCATTGTGACAGACAATATAACCACTACAAAAAAGCGCTAGAGATGGGCCACTATAGCGGAGATTAGAAATGCTTCTAAATCTAAGACTATAGTAGTGGTTAAAACTGACACTAATAGAAAAATATCGACATTTAGTAGCCGTTAAAACCACCGCTAAATATACATGTTATAGTTAGCGGTGGTTAAAACCACCTCTAAAGAGAATATTTACAAAAAAGGACCATTTTCTGGAGCCCCTATACCAATGCTCTGAAAAACCATTTTAAGAAGACCAAAACACCAACAGAATACATACTACAATCAATATGAAAATTGATTCTTAACTAAGCACAACCAAATGTATTGTTAAGTGAGTAAAGGAATGATGATAAACAGATAACATGGCATAATCCTAGTATCCAATAAAATTTAGTGGTGAATTTACAAGTTTACCCCTCCTATTATTATACCACTTTCCCATTTCTATTTTATCTTCTAATTATTTTTAATTCTTTAACTTCTTGTATAAATCAAAAAAATTTAACATAGGTTCATGGAAATATCTATCATTAAACACCCAATTCAAGATTTAAAGGAAGAATTGGATATCTCCGCATAAGGCAAACCCCACTCATAAATCATATTTTAGTTTCCAATTAGATCCTTTTTGTTGTATAGGCATAGGCACATTGACCATACTATCATCGAACTGAACCATTTATCATATTTCTCCCAAAAATCATGAAATATGAAGCTGATATCAGGAGATGCGTCATCTTTGACATTTAGGTTGGTAGTCACATTGTTTTCCCTTTGGGGTTCGATGATTCGTAATTAAGCCATTGTGTCACACATCATATTTGGTCAAGCATATCTATGTTATTGATTTATGTATTTAAAATTGACCATTGCAGACTCATATGTACTAGGTGATCATTGATTAGATGTTCACATGTTGTGTGCAACTTATATGGTCACCCAATGGGTGATCTAGGTAAAACAGATCAATATGGTTTTTTAAATGTTGGTACTCCCACATATCTTCTATAATTGTTCGATAATGTAATATTCATTTATATATGATTATTTTATAGAACCCAAGGCATCCCTTATGTGTTTGGGCAACTTATAGTTTTAATTTCTAAAGTGTAAAATTTCCGAGATTAACATGCCACCACAGAAGAGACTCCATTGAATTTATATATGGGTTACCCATGTTTTAATGAATTGAATGAGTTAAATGTAACAGATAATGTGAAATGGATAATTAATGATGGGTTTCCGTTCTTAAAATAATTAAATTGGTTTTAAATGGAATGGCCGAAAGTAATTGTAATGTCATTCTCTTGATATATTCCTTATAAAATGCTTCATACAAATTGTAATATTTTAAATGGGAATTGAACATGGATGAAGACTTGAATAATATGTTATTCCTTATCTATTATGAAAAAAATTATTAGGACTTTATTAGGTATAATGTGTATATAGAAGAGATGAAACTGAGTTAATTACCCTTGCTTGTTATATTTAATATATGGATTTATAGATGTTTTGGAATGATGGTATGAGATTGTTGAGCAAGGAGATATCACAATTCCTTACATCATATGTTGAGCATGGTGTATCACAAAAATGTTAGTATATAAGTATTGGAGTTTCTCACCACATTCCATGACTGGAATTTTGACCTGATGGTGCACTCAACATCCCATGTGTTGTTTCAAGGCATCTCTCACTCTATTGGAATATAGGGAATATACCCTATTACATGAGAATATAGGCTTGTTAGACTGGTTAGGGATGTATGAGATATTCCATGGTCTATTCATCAATATTATTATAATTATATGGGTGAATACATATTTACATTCCTTGGAAATATAGGTGGATGAAATATATATAAACTATATATATTACAACTATATATATAGTAACTATTTACATTTATATTCCATCTATGTGTCGATAAATTTAAACCCTCCTAAATTCTTTTTATAACATTTTTGGGTGTCTATTTATTTTTCCGTAGTTACTCGAAATATGTGTGGTGTAGTGTGTTGGTGGTAGACCCTTTATCATTGGAATAATGATGTGGTAATATTTTCTTGGGATTATTTTATGTTATTCCTTGTGGAATTTTTATAAATGAAAAATAACATAGTAATTAGGTAAAATAATCTCTCGCTTGGTTTATTTTATGTGGAATTATTATACAAGGCACTAAAGGTAGAAAAAAGTTAAAATCATCTCTCCCATGGATAAGGGTTCAAAATTTTTTATGAGTGATGGATCATGTTCAGGTATCATATTTGATTCACTCATGTGATTTATTTGGAAAAGGAGTCATTAGTGTGGTTTCCGTATAATGAATAGAATCTAGCTCCTAATATATTTTCACTCCCATTATGCATCCAAATTATTTTTATGTGAGAAATACAATAGAAGTGACCAGGCACATTCCTTCAAGGGGAAGATTGTTTCATAAAGGGGGTTGATATATTCTATCAATAAATATGGATGCTTATAATAAATTATTTTTGATAGGGTAGTTTATGTTATGGATGGTATGTAACTGATCATGTAGTATATTTAACATTTCTCTAGGGTAGAGGGTTCTAGAGAATTTATTGGGATTTTCCAATTGGCATGTCATGCCTATTGAGATAATGTACACTTCCATTCACACTGCCTGACTTTTCTTTGAGGACACTTTGAAAATGGTGGAAAACCCCCATTTTAGATAGTGTAGGAAATTTCCCCCTAATCTTGTATCAGTATCTATAGATTCCAAATATTTTTTGAAATTTTGGATACTAGGATTATGCCACACTAAAGGGTGATCTATCTTAAACAATTTTGTTAGACACACATTCTCATACCTTGGGATTGATACAAGCACATAACTAAGAAGTACATATTAGAAATGGAAATGTAGTGGTAAATGCATTGGGGTAGAAAATGTAGCATAAGTTATTATAATGAAAAAATGAATTTATTAAAAATTAATCATAAAAAATGAATCAACACAATAAAGAGTTGATATATATGATGCATACCACACTCGAGAAATAAAGACATAAAAGGAATCATCAGAAATTAAAAAAATACATAAATAGAAACATGATAAATCAAGAAAATGATAGTTCATGAAAAGGTTTGGAGGAAACTATGTGCCACAAATGATACATATACAAACTGACTATTACAATATTTTTCCACATATCAACAATACTATTATTCACTATCTAATGACAAATAGATATCTTCACCCACTCCACATCCTTCTCCACTTCCTATTACCACATGTAAGAACATTACATTGAAAATTAAATAGTGTTGCGCATTTATATATAAACATAAAACCGATAAATTTTTAAAACTAAATGATTTTAAATTTTTGTGATTAATCTGCTCACCACCAGTCGATACAATACCACTGGGGTATATCTGCCCATTTGTTGACGTATATCAACAAATTCTTTCTAGAAGGTGGATATCTGAGCCCCCTGGTCTTGAACTATGTTTCGTAGAGAAACAATATCTCTCTGAGCAACTCTGGGTATGGACTATCTATAACCACGAGTAGATGCAGTTGCAATCCCCAATGGCCTGCCAAAGACCTTAGATGGTACGGGTACCAAACCCATCTCGTGCAATCTACCAGGATTCTCCTTCCCAAGGACTTTAGTAACCAGGTAATCTTGGGAGACTAAGTTGGACTTCCCAAAATTGGCATCCCAAATTATATTAATTTCTACCGATAAACTAAATATTAATATATATTAACATTGTTAAAACTTATAATAAGTTATTATAATGAAAAAATGAGTTCATACCACAACATCTTGGGCAGGCTCATTAACAAAGAATCCATCACATTTATTGTGAACTTCCAAGCACACTTTAGTTCAGGATTCTTCGTTCACTAAACTCTATGAATACATTTAAAAAATCTAAATCAATCGTTAAATATATAAAACAGAAAATATTGTCTTATAAATATTTAAACTAATAAAAATTTTACCAGAGTCGATCGGATTCTAGAAAATCTTTTTGACCCCACAGTGTGAGGGATGACTTGCTTATCCCAGCTTGATGCATTCTTTCATCAGAGATATTCAAATAAATAAAATGAAATTTAGTAGTAATGTATTAAATTTCATCTACTCATCATATACATGTATAAATGTAAAATTCCATTAATATAATAATATATATTTAATTACAATCTGCTTCTCATCATGATGTTTGTCAACAAAAACATTCCTCTGTTCTTTGGTTACCACATTGGGTAGCTTCTCATACATTTTTGGATGGTAAAAGAAGTATTTTTGACATGACTCCACAATCTCCATTTTAAGTATTTCTATTTCTTACCATGATTTTTCAACCACAAGTTTCGTGCAATCACGTCAGGAACTGTAAAGTGGGAAAACATCTGTATACAGAAATTTATTTTGAACATATTAATAACTTGACATTCCATTACACCATAATGTATTAAATTTTCATTATTTGGGATTCAAAAACCTCATTTTTCCATCTTGGAGGCATATGTCTACAATCATCATATGAAATAGTAAGGGAAATGGGCTCTGCTTCCAGATGGCCAAGAATTTGGCCATATAATCTCATGGCATCATCTGTAGGGACCCTATATGAATAAAATGCGACCATTATATTCTCTCTATTCATATTCTACACATCTGCACATTATATATTTTTCTCTACAGTTTTATTTTTTTCATCTTTAGTGAACAAAAAATTAGTATAAAAATGGTGCAATAAATTTATTTATATTAAAATCTATTCCCATAACAGTGAACCTCCAGTATACATGTGATGAAATCAATGTGGCGCACCAACACCCCACTACTAAGGCTGCTGAAGGGGGGTCAATAACTTATCTTGTAATGTGAAACTCACAGAGGGTGTGAGAGATGGTGTAGGGGTAGATGGTGCAGGGGTCATGCAGCTGGTGGCTCAGATGCCATAGGGAGGGAGAAAAATGGATCGTCATCTATCACTATAGTGGATGAAATAGTGTATCTCTTCCTACTTGGAATTCCTTACATTTAATCAAATACAATTACGTTCAGAAAATATATTTCAAAAAAATATGAAGAAAAAAATATTAAAATTGATAATAGATGCCCAATACTAACAAAAAAAATATACATAACAATAATAATGAATTACTGAAAAAATGAAAGAAGTAGTTGCTGAATGAATAAATAATTGTATATAAAATTATTATACACTTTAATAATCTTGGTTTTTTGATCCATTATTTCATCCAATTCATTCAACCTTGATAGAGAAATATTTTCAATATCATGATGTAAAAATAACTTTTCTTCTTGTTGTTGTTGATATTCAATTTTAGAGGTCGAATCTTCAACTTCATCGCCCATATCATATAAATATCTGTGTATTACATTAGCAACTACACTCCATCATTCATCCAAAACATCATTCACATAATATACCATTTTTTCTTGTGATTATAAGATAAATGGATCATGTTGTTCCCGATCAACAACATCCATCAATCAAGAGAAGTTCAAAGTAGTAAATTGCATGGAATCTCTTTTAACACCTATGATAATATCGACCCAATTGAATTTGAATTAAATATCTGAAAATGCTCATGGTATTTTAATACAATAAAATAAATAAGCATGCCATGGTATCCCACTTGATCAAATGCAAATATACCATTATTCGGTGTTTTCAAACCCCTTTCTTGATCGACTGTACGTAATCTAAATCCATTCATGTTGTAAGCGTTGAACTATCTACCTTGTTTGAAAGGACATCGAGAAAGAAACATCAAATCTTTTGAATAATCTGCTCGAGTATTAGTATTCATGATCTAAAAAAATAACTATACATTATTATATATTCAAAATATATGTTTCAAACTAATATTCATATTTATTGCAATATTTATGAACTTACACATCATGCAAACCATTCAACGACCTCTTTATTAACATATTTCATTACACTATTCTCATTTAGTGTCGGGACACTCATTAGTCTCTTTGATTGTATCCTAAACTCTTCCATAAATGGATCCAAAATTTCACAATTCAGCAGTACATATCTATGTGCCTTTAATAATCCCAATTCTGTCAGTGTCACATTGGCGGTCCTCCCAACTAATCGGTCAATATTAGGAATTATTTTTTATTTATGATGTATTTGAGATTGATTTAATGTGTCTTCAACACGTCCAACTCGATTAAATCTTATCTCAATTTCATCCAAGTATCTATAACCAAAGGTAAGTCACTCCTCATCCATATAGCCTTCAGAAATAGATTATTCTGGTTGAGCTATATTTCTCACGTATGATTTCAGAATCCCAAGATATCTTAGAAATAAAATAAATATAATTATTCAATTAATTAAGTGAGAAAAATGTTTACTTAACTTAAAAACATAAATAAAGCACCTCTCAATTGGATGCATCCATTAATAATGAACGGGGCCTCCTAATTTAGCTTCCTCAACCAAATGCACTACTAAATTCATCATCACAGTAAAAAACGACAGAGGAAAGATCATCTCTTTTGCAGAAAGGGTCAATACAAACCCCTCCTAGAGGTTTTCAAGATGAACTGGAAATAGATATTTCTCACATAGTTTTATATAAAATTTGAAGAATTAGTGTACAAATGTAGTAACTTTTTTAGGTAATAATGCACTCAATGTCAATGGTAGTAACTGTTGTAACAAAATATGTGAGTTGTGACTTTTCAATCCATGAACTTACAATTCTTCAAGACAAAACACCTCTATATTTTACTTAAATACCCATCAGATACATCCACATTCTTTAAACAATGAAGGAATGTATCTTTATCCCTATTTTCATTGCAAAAATTGTGGGAGCATACTTTTCATTATCATCTTTCCAGAGATAATGTTTTATGTTCATTACTTTTAAGTATTTCAAAGCATTGATATGATCCTTAAACTTTCCATGATCATTAAGCAATGTGAAATTCAAACTGTCACATATATTTTATAAATATGAATTATATCAAGATAATACTACAACAAATTAAATTATGAATATGAATGTTTGAAGATTATACTTTTTTTCTTCCATTGTTGCGTTCAGATTTCACTTGATGAGACACTTCAAACCTGTTTTCTACTATCATTCATATAATGACCTTCCCAAATTCCGTTTCAACATTATCATGTTGTGTTAATATTTTAGAACCAGTTAAAAACATTTGAGGTGGTCTACGATCAATGAAACCATTAAATTATGATCTATTCATCCAAAATCAATGAGATGCATCGAGAAATCATTGATGACACAAGAAGAACCATATTATAATATGAAGAAGTTGTTTGGGCTCAAAATAAAAGATAAAAATAGGACAAGAAAAACCCGTGTAAATGTTCCAACCGGATAAATTCCCAAGCCCATGTAAGTCGCTAATTGTCCACATTAAAGTAGCCTGTATTTTGTCAATTATTTTAGAAGAAGTAGCAAATGACTCAATATTGTTGCTCCATAAATCCAATAATTCTTCAATAGAAGAATGAAAGTATACATCAATATTAATTCGAGGCATTTGTTTTCTAGGAATAATCATTGAAATGATAAATGATTTTTATTGCATACACATCCACAGAGGCAGATTGTAAGGGATCAAAACAACTGGCCAAATTCTATAACTGGTACTCAAAGTCCAAAATAGGATGAATCCATCGGCATCCAATCCCAATTGAACATTCTTATGATCAGCTGAGAAATATATATGTAATGAATCAAATGTCATCCATGATTCTAAATCCCATGGATGTCTCATTAACCAATCATTATTATTATCTACATAATACCACTTCATGGGTTCGGCGGTTTTCGATGACATGTATAATCATTGCAATCGAGGATTTAAAGGAAAGTAACATAAAACCTTTGCAGGTGTGTTCCCTTTATTCTTCTTTATGAAGGTATGTTGATTCAGACATCCAACATCACCCATTATTTTTCATCTGGAAGAAGAACATTTTTTGTAATTCTGTATACTTGAATCCTCTCGCCAATAAAGCATACAATCATTGGGACACACATATATTTTAGTATTAGCCGGACCAAGCATGTTAACATATTTTTTCATATCATAAAAAGACTCGGGAATTTATGCTTCAAGAAATGCATCAAGCAACAATTCCAATATCATGTACATTTCCTTTTATGTAACTCCACATAGACATTTGATATGGTACAACTTCAGCAGAAAATAAATCTTTGAATATTTCAAACATCCACTATAAAACTCTTGATTTCCATCATCAACTAAATCTAGAAATGTATATTCCTTAGTGAAGTTTTATCTTACATTTGAATCCATATAATCAAGAGGAGGATCTAATTATATGTTACAACTTTTATCTGGTTGTTTTACAGTCTCAAAAAAATTACTTGTTACGTTGCATTTTGTAGCACCCTCATCTGGTTGTTCTATTATGTTTTGATGTTGATTGTGTTGTATTACAGAATCGAATGCATCATTTATGAGGTTTTTCATTTCATTATCCATTTTCGATGAAGTTGGGAGCTCATCTTGTGGACTAAAATCAGTGCTCAACCTTTCTATAATTTTCAATTCTCCATGCCAAATCAAACACAAATATTGATAAGGTACTTTCTTCAGAATTAAATGTTCATAAACATCATCTCTCTTCAACCATCTTCTAAATTTACATTTAGGACATGGAAATATTATTCTCCCTTCAACAGATCGATTGGAAATTTTAAAATCTAATAACTCCTTGAAAACCTGAACATACTGAGGTTTTTTCCTCGGTAATCGGAACCAGCTTTTATCCAGGTATATCACAATGTGCCTACACAATATTAAAAAAAAAAAAAAACACATAGTTACCACTAATAAGGAATGAGATACATATATACTTATTGAAAAAATATATAAATATTTATCATAAGGTTTTCCTATATAAATACATATGGTAAATTACCCACTAGAAAACCAAAGTATATATGTGCACGCATGTGTATGCTTATACACATGTGATTAAAAAATCACTTGAAGAAACAAGAAGATAATGAGTATTTTCTTAGGAAATATAAATTTTAAGAAGATAGTGAGTATTTTTAGATTTATTTGGAAAATTTCAGCATTAATAAAAAATGTTAAGATTTAAGCTGAAGCATTATATTAGAAGTCAACTTATAGAGAATTTGGATATTTTCAAGTTGATCATTCTAATACAGTAGTATGTTGAATTGGAAGTATTATCTTTTAAAATTAATGAGAGTATACCAAACCGACTTTCATGTGATGCTATTAATTATATTCAGTGTAATTAATTAACTTTTATTCCTTTTATAAGTGGAACAATAATTTCATTTCTGAGAATAATATAGAAAAATAGGTTTTTTTATTAACATGATTTATAAATAAATAAAATATAAAACATGAACATTATCAATTAAAAACATTTATAAAACATGGTATAAAGATGTTTTTCCTGAAACCATTCCAATTCAAAACTCATTTATCTATCCTTAAAGAATCACTTCTTTTATAAGAAAACCCTTACATGGTTTAAAACATATTAAAGGAATTTCTAATAATGGCTAGAACATTTAAAAAAATTCCCCTCACTTGAAAGCATTAACACAATAAACTCAAAGTAAGGAAACGGGGATAACTATGAAGAAAAAATCCCTATAGAAAGTTGTAAAGTATGCCAATAAACAAGTGAAACAACAGTAATCAATATCAGTACTAAATCATTAGAGGATCAATGCTTCAATGAAATTCTATCCAAGTAAAAAAATACACAAACTCAGAAATAATTAAAGGCATAACACATAATAAATATCATGTGGAAACATGTTAGGAACTAATGGTACAATTATAATACATGAAAATGTGGACCTAATTCCATCCAGTTAATGGTCACACATCCATTAGAAAGTCACTCTAAACCCAATCTCATCTGTGACACCCCACTAGCTTGGTATTTTTTTACGACTAGTGGTATCTAGAATGTGTGTAATATAAATGTCCCTAGAAACATCCCATCACATCCCACATAGTATTCTAGGGTTCCCATTAAAATAACTAATAGAGGTGATACACATTGAATGTGAATATCATACAATGAAAATAAAAATAGCCAATGGCTAACATAATAAAAAAATCCTTCCCACATCCCACATTTATATTACATTGAGCCACCACCCATAAGAAAATCATGAATCACATCACAAACAATTATCACATGGATACAGATGAAATCATAAATAAATGAAAAGGGCTGAACAAGGGATCAAAATACCAATCAACTCAAATATCACATCAAAATGTGTCATCCAAGACATTCTATTTTCACATTTAATAAATACATTTGTAAATCCCGTTGGAAAATGTTTTGGAATCCAAACACAAATATAAGGGAAATCATAATCATTTCCAAAACACAACCAACATAACCCAAATGAATCACAATTCCATTTCACAAAACAACATGTCCCTTTGAATCATGGAAACCATTTAACCCCCAAATGGTAACCCACACTGAAAACCCAATTACTCGTAAAATCTAATGACCATGTGTTTTTCTAATAAAAAAACCATTCTTTTAATTTTATCAAACATGTAAAATGTATAAAATAAAATTTTACATAAAAAATTCATTTAAAAATAAAATTAACACCTTTAAGACAAATGAATACCATGTTGAGTTATATAAAACCATTATTAACCAAACCTAGATAACCCACACCCACATTTTTTGAATTATAAATTCATTTATAAATCCAATCACACATAAATCTCTTAAATAAAATTTAATGAAATAGAAAAAGTAACCAAAATATAATTCAATAGTGGAAAGGATGTAAGCTAGGGTTTAGGTCTCATGTGGGTCATGGGAAGAAGGTGGGGTCATGGGGGTCCGGGGGAGAAGGGGGTTTGGGGTCGGGTGTTGGGGGGAAGTGGTGTGGATAGTCGGTCGGTGGTGGGGAGGCGAGATGGGGTTTGGGGATCGGTCACGTGGATCTGAGGGAGAAGGGGATTCAAGGTTAGGGGGAAGGGTCGCTGATTAAAAATAACGGGGTTTAGCGGTGGTTTTTAAAAAACCACAGCTAATAACTTTTTAAAACGTTTAGCGGTGGTTTACAAAACCCCTGCTAAAATACCTCCACTAAATTTCATTTATGTTGTAGTGATGTTTGCATTTTTTTATCAGTTTTTGAATTTTTCAATCATTTAATTCCTATATCCATCCATCAATGTTTTGATCAATTTCATTTTATCAAATTTAATTTCAATTATAAGAGAATTATATTTTTGAAATCATATAAATTTCATAATAATTTAATTATTATAATAATATTTATTTTGTTATTATAACAATACTTTAAAAATAATTTTTTTATTCTAATAATTTTATTCTTATTGTATTTGGAGGATATAAAATATCCTTTGGAAAATTTTATGTGTGGAATTCCACTCAATAGAAAAAAAAATTATTTCAAAAATTAAGGAGAAGAGTTTTGTAGATGAGGTTGTGTTGCTGGACCTCAACAAAAAAACCAATGGGAAAACAAGTACAAGGGTCAGCCTATGGACCCCCCCCCCCCACGGCTACTTTCCCCTTCCATGCCATGTCGCACTAGCCAACCTACCAACCAATGGGGACTCCTCCCTCCATCCCAACACCTACCTGCACCCCCCCCCCCCCACGGCGTAGGACCAGTGGTATCTCGGATGCCCGCACTGTTGGTGGATGTTTCTCCACCGGCCTATGTCGCCCCACAATTTGTCAAAGGGGGAAACATGGCTAGTAGGTGGTGTGTGGCCAAACCCCACCAAATCAACAAGTATAAGAGAGCATCAGGGGGTGAGAATTGCCTATAAAAGGAAAGAGACTCATCCAATTTCAGTATCTATTCATCTCACCTCATCACCACTTGCATATCTTATTTGAGCAGTGTTTAGTGGGGTGGTTTCCCCACCATATTCAAGAGAGATTTTTTATGAGGGTTTTCTCCTTGTAATGTTTAGGGAGTGTGTTCCCACTTTTACCCTATAGTGATTCTTCTATTTGCCCATGGTTTTTTACCCCTTCCATTTGGGGGGTTTTTGTAACGCCCCAACCCCAGTTACCCAGAGTCGGTGCATTATTACGTAACATTGGCATGATCACAAAGATAAACTCTCGACAGATCGATTAGTTTAGTAGCCTTGAAACACTAGATACATTCATAAGTTTTACATTACATCATAAAGTAATAAAATACTACAAAAACATCTTGTCTTCATATCCCCTCATACTATCCATGCAGGTCATTCATAATATACTTCTTCACATCTTAGAAAAATTAAAACATTGGAAGGGGTGAGCTCAGATGCTCAGTAAGGATAACAATATAGCGGAAGCTTTCATAAATAAACATAAACATTTAAGATAATGTATGACTAAAACAAAATCCTTTTAAACATGAACTTAAACATAATATGGAAAATCTAAAATGAGATAATTCCATTTACTTATTCACATGGATATTCTACTAGTCGAATAACCACATGAAATATCAATAACCACTTTCATAATGATGGAATGCATAAGGCCAGGCTATCATAACCATGTTGCCAAGGCCTCATGCCAAGAATAAAAATACCATTTTGTCAAGGCCTTGTGCTAAGACACAAGTTTGTCTCATGAGACCTGTCGATGCATCGAGGAGCTATAGCGGGCTCCACCCGTCACTTATTAAGTCCAATGCATTCCTCATATGAACAGGTTTAAACATATCATAAACCATAACATAATTGTATCACATAAAACATGCATAAAGGAAACATAATATTTCCACACTTCAATCACAATATATCAATACAACACATTGATATAATAAAAACTTTATCAAAACCATTTTCAATACCAAAATAAAAGAAAATTAAAACATGGTATTTATTTTCCTTTTTAAAAAAGTTATGGCTTATAGAGGAAGCCGATACTCAAATAATAGTCACGGCGGCAGAGAAGACATTGTCGCCACATACGTAAGAAAAAACATTCCTTTTTTCGTTTAGTAAAAACGCTTCGTATAAAAATCTTCCTTTTGAATAAAAGTAAAAGACAAAGGGAGTTTATACACCGTATAAATGAAAGTTGTGTATAAAACCAAGTATGCCTCAATGAAAGAGATTGAGACGAAGTCCTTAAAAAGATCATTTTTTTAAATAAAATAGATATAATATGTGTATTCACTATAAGTACACATAAATAAAGTACAAATACAAGATAGGACATAATAATATCATGATGTAATTTGAATGTAAGAGATTAACCCAAAGAATGGAAATTGGGTTAAGAAGTTCCCTTACCTCGTGTCCGACTTGACTCGAACATTCTTTAATCTCCTGAATAATAAACTAGAGATAATATATACTTTCTTAAGAACCTTTTTCAAGTTCATTATCCCTTTTTTATCACTTATTACAATGTTACAAAAATTATGTAGTCATTTAAGTTAATAACGGTCATTTTGTCGATCTTTGGTACTTGAGTTAACAATAAACTTCTTATAATTACAAGTTGTTTATGTGGTAGAATATCCATTATCTCAATACTTATATTCATGATGTAGATATCATATATATCATATATATCCAGTATATACATTCATTCATAATATTATGTAACGTTTAGAGGTAAGAAATGAAATGCACCGTTCATGGAGACGGTAATCCGTACGTACGCATGAACGCTACCTTCATTTATATTTCATATTTAATGGAATGAAATCATTATGATATAAAGATATTTTATAATTCTACTATAATATCATATATAATATCATTTACCCCATCCTTTATACATCCCACATACGGTGTTAACGATTCAAATCACCTTGAGGGGGCGGTAGTCCGCACTTCCTAAAATGAAGATATCGCGTTTACCCATAATGGAAACCATAAAGGTATGCCATAAATGAAAAATACAGAAGATTAAGTAAAACATAAACATATTATATATCATATATAAATATAGTGACATCTTAATGGACACCTTTGAAGGTGTTATATGAGTGTTGAACAATCATCGTTTCGTGAGGCAGAAATTTACCATCCACAGAAACAGTATGTTCTTTAACCATTAGATGTAGGTGTGTGTAAGTGTAGCTCGAATCCTTATTATAACAACATCCTAGTATATTTATGATACTGGTGTTGTTACAAAATAAATTAATAAAAAGATTATAGGGGGTTGGAGAAGCAAAATAAACATAATAACACAAGAGAAAACACTACCTTTAAAACGGGTAACACTTTTTGATTTGAGCTCAAAGGCTTCCTTGGGAAGTATTCTGCCAAAGGTTAGGCTTCTAGGAGTGAGAGAGGGAATTTGAGAGACAAAATGGGCAGGTTTTGGCAGAGCCAAAGGCTTTATAGGTGTGGGTAAGGTGGTAGTGGTGGGGGCCTTTTATAAGAGGAGAGGAGGGGCACTCTTGGAATTTCATGAAATGTTACATTATTATATAATGATTTTAGGAATTTAAAGGCCCCACACTTATATATTTCTAGTATAAGGTGATAAGGGTTCGAAATATACTCATCCAATAGGTTTTTGACAAGTTTAAGTATTATATTTTACATTATCTTTTCATTTTATTTAAATCATTAATTAATGAGGTAATCACTACATCATCAAGGTGTCATAAATAATTTAATTTATTTAATGTCTAAAAATTATAAAAAAACTATAATGATGTAGGAAATATTTTTATATTTTTAATTAATATTTATAGTCAAAAATATGACTTTTATAACCCTATTTAAAAATTGTTTTAGTAAAACAACTCATGTTTTTGACATTTTTATTTTAACATTAAATAAAATGTTTTTAATGACATTTTCCTACCAAAGTGGCTCTATGGGGTCCCCAAGTTGACCCATGGATTTTATGGGTCGTCCATGACTCATCCAAAAGGGGTAGGACAACTTTAAAGGTATTTTCATATTTTTATAATATCATTTTTACGTTAAATTTCACTAATTACCTTTAATCTTGATTAATTAAACATAAAAGTTACTATTCACAAAAAAAGTATTTTAATCCCATTGAACCACATTTTACTTCCTAATGACAACCATGTATGTCATATTTTTGAAAATCAAATCACATAATTGGTAATGTTTCATTTAAACGAAGAATCAGTTTTTTAACTACCACTTAGTGGTTTCACTATTCATAAAAAATTGATGTTTTTCAGAACAATGCCAAAATTTCACCCTAAGATATAATTGATATTCCAAATTCAAAAATGATGTCTATTTTAGATAATTACTAACATATTAGTTTCATTAATTAATTTTATAATTAATTCCCCTTGTCACAACAAATAGCGTGTTTTTAAGAAACAATATATATCAAAAGATTGACAATTGTTTATGTCCAATTTCAAAGTGAAATGAATTCTAAGGACCAACATTGGATAAAATGGTAAAAATATATTCTAATTATACTTTAAAACCACTCAATAGTATAATTTATCACTATAAATTATTTTTATTAAGAAATTTGATTTTAAGTATTTTCTCTATTCATTGAAAATTGGAAGTTCTCATAAAATTAAAAAAAATTCAAATTAGGATAACTTCGATATTCCGAATACAAAAATGAAGTCCATTTTGAAATATAAAATTAATATAATTTCAAAAATTGGGTACTACTATTCATAAATACTATATTGATTGGTCGCGGTGTGTTAGAATCTCGAACTTGCATACAATGCAAGCTATTGCATTATTGAAAGAGAAGCGTATCGTGAAAGCTTGGGGTGTTACAGTTTTCCACTTTAATTCTGGTGTCCCTTTTATTTCCGCATTTTTTACTTCATTTTACCTCTTGATTATCGCTGAACCGGTGGGTCAATCATTTACAGTCCCAACAAGTGTTATTATAGGCATGGTTCTGGCCCATTGTTGTTCACATTTTCAGGTATTAATAAATCTCGTAAATTTAAGTATTCTCTATGATTGCAAATCTGGTTGATGTGTCTCATTAGAAAATAATTATTTAGATTAATAAATACACCATCGTGAAATAGAAGTGGTTCTGTACTGACTTCATGTCAAGATGTTGGATAATATAGAGATCTAAAAATTCAACGGGAATAATTTTTCATTGTGGAAAATGAATATGCAGGCAGTGCTGCGGAAGGATAATTGCCCACTGGCAATCAGTGAAAAGTTGGCGGGTGTGATGGAGGAGAAATGGAACGATATTTATGGTAATTCTGTTACCAACATCCATTTGTCTTTGGCATATGGTGTCTTATCGATCATTGCGGAGAAAAATATATAAAAGGAAATATGGGATACACTGATGAAGTTATAGGAGGCCAAGTCACTGCACAAAAAAATTTTCTAGAAGAGAAAATTGTACACACTTCGAATGGAGGAGTCATCATCAGTGACCGACCACATTAACAACCTAAATACCATGTTCGCTCATCTCATGGTGTTGGGATACAAAATTGTGTATATTTAACATGTGGAGATTCTACTCTAGAGTTTTCTAGATTCACATGAACAACTTGTCATCAACCTCACCAACAATATCCTGACAGATATGCTACTCATTAATGATGTTACAGCTGCAGTTCAAGAAGAAGAAAGTCAGTGCATGAACTAGGAGGAAAAACAGACAACTTTTCCCCAAGTATAGGTTTTGTCAATGGAGAGAGGAAGAATGATAGAGCATGGTTACAGTTGGAGCTAAAATCATGGCAGGTCGAAATCAAGGAGTAGGAAGAAAATTTTCACATGTGGCAATAGTGGGAAGAAGGGGCACATCAGAAGGATTGTTGGAATAAGAAGAGTGGAAAAAATAACTCTCAGGGGAATGTGGTGACTACTTCTGGAAAAGGAGATATACTAGTCGGTGAAGCAGCAATGACTATTAGAAGCAGGCAAAATCTCGACGATGCATGGATTATCGACTCAGAAGCAACATGGCACATGACGTCTTCACGGGAATGGATTGACCAATATGAAACCATCCTAGAATGATTTGTGAACATGGGGAATGATCACACTCTGAAGATCATTGGATTTGGTACCATCAAACCGAAGATTCATAATGTCATAGTACGGATCATCCAAGGAGTACGTCATGTGTAGGGCCTGAAGAAGTACATATTGTCTTTGGGAGAATTTGATGACATCGGATGCATGACATGCACCGAGAAAGGAGTGATGAGAATTTTGAAGGGCGCACCTGTGGTAATGAAGTCATAGAAGATATCAAAGAACATGTACATGATTATGGGTGAAACATACTAGGAGGCGGAGATAGTTGTTGCATCAACAACCTCAACAGAAATGTTAATGATGTTATGGAATCATAAGCTTGTTCGTATGTCAGAATGAGGCCTAAAGATTCTTGAGGATCAGAAGTTGATTCCTGGGTAGAAAAAACCATCTTTACCATTTTGTGAACATTTTTATTTGAGAGAGAAACACATGTTAAAGATCAGTATGTCAGCAGTGAGAAGATAGGAGATCATAGAGTTGACCCATTCTGAAGTTTGGTAAGCACCGGTTATATCCTTGGGAGGTGCAAGGTAATTTTTATCATTCATTGATGATTATTCTAGGAGATATTAGGTGTACCTAATCAGGATGAAGGTAGATGTTTGTTAAGTCATCAAAACATTCAAATCACGAAAGTATCTTGAATCTACAAAGATGATCATGTGTATGAGGACTGAAAATGGTGGAGAATATAGTGAGGAATTTGAAACTTTTTGTCAATGGGAAGGAATGAAGAGGTAGTTCAGAGTGGTGTACACTCCTCAATAGAATGGAGTGGAAGAGCTGATGAAGATAACCCTATTGGATATAATGAGGGCCATGTTGAAGACTGCGTGAATTGCAAAAACTTTTTGGATAGAAGCAGTGAATACCGCATTCTATGTGATCTACTAATCTCCTTCAATGGTGATTGATCTGAATACACTGATAGAGATGTGGACTGGTAAACCCACTGACTATTCTCGGTTACATAATTTTGGAAGCCATATATATTCATTGTTTAATGACTAAGAATGATCGAAGAAGAATTCGAGATCCAGGAAATGTATCTTTTTTGGTGTACGCTGATGGTGTGAAGGGGTATCATTTCTGGGACCCCACTGCCCAAAAATTTATCATCAGTAGAGATGTCATTTTTGAAGAAGATAAGGTGAAAATGAAAACTGATCGATACTTAGAGAAGGAAAATACATAAACTACAACATTCGAAGTAGAGGACAAGTCCAAGGAAGAATCACTTTCCTATTAAGCATTATCAAAGAACGATGATCAAGTACTGGTTGAGTCTGGACCACGATAGTCAACTCCGGAGAAAAGAGCACCAGTATGGAACTTAGACTATGTCACTGAGAGAATTATTGTGTACTACTTATTTATAGTGGATGGTGAGACATCTTGTTTTGTGGAGGAGACCCAGAGTCCAGATGTATCCTCATGGATGGCAGCGATGTAGGAGGAACTTGAAGCCCCGCATAGAAACAAGACTTGTGATCATGTTCCATTACCTCATGGAAGGAAGGCTATCTAGAAAAAAATGGGTCTTTAAGATCAAGTGGGATGGAAAGGTCCAGGAGTAAAGATATCATGAAATATTGGTGGTCAAAGGATTTTCTCAGAAGGAAGTTATTGATTTCAATGAAATATTTTCTCCTGTTGTTATACTAATGATTGTTTGATTAGTTTTGGTGATGTTTCTACATATATCTTACATCTAGAGCAGATGGATGTGAATACTGCATTTCTCCATGGGGATCTTGATGATGAGATATTTATGCTCCAACCAGATGGTTTTTTATAAGAAGGAAAAGAGAACATGGATTGCAGTTTGAACAAATCCTTATACAGTCTCAAACAGGCGTTGAGGTGTTGGTACAAGAGATTTGATTCCTATATCATTATCCTTGGATACAACAGACTATATTCAGATCGTTGTGCATATTTTATAGGTCAGATGGTAACGATTCCATCATTCTTCTATTGTATGTGGATGACATGTTGGTTGAAAGCCCCAACAATGATCAGATCTAGGAGATGAAGACACAGTTATCTAGGTAGTTTGATATGAAGGACTTGGGACTAGCAAACAATATTCTTGGGATGCAGATTGACAGAGACCAAAATAATGGGAGGATTTTGCTATCACAGAAGAGTTATTTATAGAGATTCTTGAAACGCTTCAACATTCAAGACTCTAATCCAATCTCAACCCCTCATCCCATTAATTTCATGTTATCCTCCACAACGATTCCTAAAAGTTAAATAGAGAGGATTGAAATGTCTCGAGTACCATATACATCAGTAGTAGGTAGTCTAATATTCTATATGCTTTGTACTAGACTAGACGTTGCACTTGCAGTGGGAGAAGTTATTCGGTACATGGGGAATCTTGGACGGGAGCATTGGAACATGGTGAAGAGGATCCTGAGATACATCAAGGTGAACTCAAATTTTGTATTATGCTATGGAGGATCAGATTACATTATCAGAGGCAATGTTGATTCAGATTTTGCAGGTGATTCTGAACGTAGGAAATCCAATACTAGTTAAGTGTTTACTCATACAGGAGGAGCTATGAGCTGGATTTCGAAGTTACAGTCAGTTTTGGCCTTATCCATGATGGAGGCAGAGTACATGGAAGCTACACAGGCTTGGAAAGAGGCAATTCGGATGAGAAGGTTGATGAAAGAGTTCAGGCATAGACAAGAGAAGATTCAATTGATTTGTGACAGTCAGAGCGCCCTGTACATTGCAAGGAATCCATATTTTTATTGAATAATGAGGCACATTGGGGTGTAGTATCACTTTTTCTAATAAGTGGTGGAGTAAGGAAGTTGGGACATGGAAAAGATTCACACTAAAGAAAATCTTGTAGATTTCCTGACGAATACGATTAACATTGATATGTTCAGATGGTGCAGATCCTCGAACAGCCTCCCAGATACTTGAGCAGAATATTTAGCAGATATAAAGGATGTGGAGATGTGATTGGTTCTCAATCAAATATTCAATTGGGAGATGTGTTGGCGGATGTTTCTATACAGGCATGGTCTACCCCCCCCCCCCCCAATTTTTCAAATAGAGCACCGAGGCTTGTTGGTGGTGGGTGGCCAAACCCCACCAAATCAACCAACGGGATAGAGCAACAGGGGTGAGGATTTCCTATAAAAGGCAAGAGCCTCATCCCATTTTAGTATCCCTTCATCTCACATCATCACCACTTGAATATCTTTTTTGAGACGTATTTAGTGAGGAATTTTTTCCATCATATTCAAGAGAGAGTTTTTACAAAGGTTTTCTCCTTATAATGGTGAGGGAGTGTGTACCAACTTTTACCCCATAGTGATATTTCTAATTTCCTTTGGTTTTTTACCCCTTCCATTTGGGGGTTTTTCCACATTAAATATGGTGTCCCTTTTATTTCCTCATTTTTCACTTTATTTAATCTCGTGATTATCACTGCAATGGTGGGTTAATAATATATGGTCCCAACATGCACTGCTAGCACTGGTGTACGGTGTTGGCACCCCTCTAGGACGTCGTCTTCTCCCCTTTGTGAAATAGTGTCGCAACCTCCGCTGGAACTCCCCTTACCGCCACACCTAACGGCACACTGTCAGACAGTGTTGCTATTTTGACACTACAGTTTCAGTCATCCTTGTCCAGGCTATCCCATGTCCAGGACGAACCCCATCAAGATCTAATTTTCCCTCACCACACAATCATGGCTACCCACGCATCCTCCTCTCTAGTCTGGTGATCCCACCCATGGTAGTGCTACCTCTCGGCTAAATGGATCTCCACCTCACCATTCTACTATAGCCTCACTCGGCCGCACGCCAGACCTCTTGTTGCCGCTACAGCACCTCCTCCTGTGGGCACATCCCACCGATGCCTTACTACATCGATCTCACTCGGCCGACGAGCCCAGGACAACCAACGATGATTATTTTACAATGAATGAATCTTCCTTAGAAGCCCTTGTAGGGTCAACCACGGTCGGGCCCTCCGTCGTCGGTTCGGGAAGTGTGGTACGTTTTCCATAGATCTGTCCAACTTGAAACACAATAAAAGGGGTCCAGGTGGGTCATCCCAACTAGGTTCGGTCTAGGCGGTCCAGCCTGCATCAATTTAGCCCCCAATAAGTCGCAATGGTTGTTTCAGAGCCCGAGTTAATATAATTTGTTAATTTAATTTTAAATTTTAATTGGATTAATTAGTATATTAATTGTGGTTGAATATAATATATTTTAATACCCGGAGAAAATAATTTACTTATTTCAATTAAATTTAAATATTTAATTAATTTAATTTTAGGTATTAAAAATAAAATATTTAATGAGACTGATAAATAAATATATTATTTGAAATGCTTAATTAATTTAATTTAATTGCAACCCTTGTACTTTTTTAGTGGAATTTAATTTTAATCACACATTTTTATACTACCTACGGGTCTTGAGCACCGACCCATGTTTGTCTACAATTATTTAATTATTTATTTATTTAAACAATGTGCGATATTTGTAATTAATTAAATGATGGTCTACACATCGTATTTATTTTTTATATAAATTTATAAGGGCATGTATGTCCTATTAACCGAATGTATATTTACACAGCTAGTCCCTCTTCTCTATGCCTGAGTATAATTGTATTTTAGAAGAAGAGGGTGTACGATGTGGACCCCACCAAGATGAGGTGGATTACAAAGAGGTGATACTCTAAGATGCTACATGAATCTTGCTATGACAAGGATGGTATAAAGAACAAATAAAGCATTGTTTAAGTGTTACTTTGGACAAGCAGTGGACATACTGGATGGTGAAGATCTGCATCTAGAGTCAAACTTCGACTCAGATATTATTCCCTTAGGTTGATTAGATGCTCAAGAATAGTTGAGTAGTATTTTACCATTATGTATTTATTTATTATTTTATGCTTCTTAAAAGAGTAGGAAAATATATAAAATAATAAATAATAATATTCATAAAAAAGAAATGTGTGTTTTTTATTAATGTTCAATTATTAGAGAGACAACATAGATAAAAAATATTTGTATAAATGGATTAAATTATTCATGAGAAAATCATAAACCCCTAAAATAAATATTATGTTATAACATCCTTCCATCATTCAAGTTTGAAAAAATCCATGTGTTCGGGGTGCTTGTCATACAAAAACTGATGGTGTCTCTTACTATCTGGGAGTTCTTATGAGATTGGTGGGTTGAATTAAAAAACTAAAAAAAGAAATATCCAAATATAACTTGTCATATTTTTATAGGAAATCATTGAGTAAGTCATTTATTTAGTTTAGAAGATGAGACTTCACTCAACAGATCATGGAACCCCAAGTTAATGTGGTTGGCCCGCGAAACACCGACCTTGAACCCTCCGAGTAGTGGCGTAGCTATAGCTTGTAGACTATTGGGGGAGGATTAAGGATTCTTTCCACTATAATACTCAAGTAAGAATTTATTCCTATTAAAATATATATGGTTCCTAGAATTCTATAAAATTGTGTGAGACATTTAATGATTATTTAATCAGTAATGTTTATATAGGTAATCACATAAAAGTCCTAATTTACTAAAGGTTTATTTTCGTACAAAATGGAAAGTAATACCATAATAATACTATGATAAATATTTTAAACTTTTAATTCCCAAACTAGAATGAATTTCTAGGTGTAGTACAAGCACTTTCACATAATACTACTATTTAGGAAATTTATGGTGTTGGAGTCCCTACCTGTTAAGACACCTCAAGATGTGTGGGTGTTAAAATGCTTACAGGAGACTCATTAATTAAGAATATGATGGTTCTATCATAATGATATCATTTATGTTTGATGTTAGTTGAAATCACTACATCATGACATGGATGATATCATGTGTTATCTCATCTCTAAGAAGTTATGAAGGGGACTTTGAAGAAATAATTGAATGTGATGATTACACTAGATTTGTTTAAACATGAAAGGTGGATTATAATCTTTCATGGAATCTCATTCATATACCATTTCATCATATTACTCTATATTTTGTTAAGGATACAAATAAATATTATGGAGTAAGCACTTCATTGAATTTAGGTATGGTTCACCAAGTAGTAAGAATATTAAGGAATGTACCCTCTTTAGTTCTTATGGAGATGAAATTGGAAGACATTACAAAAAGACCAAGGAAAGGTTACATCAAAATCACATATGTATGGTTCTTTAAATAAAATTGGTTGGTTATTTAATAGGATGTTATTTTCATCACATATTTGAAATAATTTATGGAAGTTTAAGATGAAATTAACTGAATTGAATAAGAAATAATCATCTTCTTCTTCAGTACATATTAATAAAATATTGTTTATAACATACTTATTGGGTATAAAATACCACTGTATTTTAACATATGTTTTTTAAAATGCACTAACTATTTAAGTAGAGTCACATTACTTGGGATAAGGTGTCTTATCCATATAGATGAGAAAGGCTGATTCCTAATTCATTGGTGAGAAACACATAACTTTTTATTTCTAGGTGAATGATTCATGTTGAAAAATTATTTAAGTATAAACAAAACATTTATCTCATGTTCCCTTTGGACATAATGAGACATTATTCTAGTTTTAGGAATAAGTGTTTTTTTGTGGTCAAATAATCAAAAAACAGTTCTGTGATACGTGAATAATAGGTAATAAGTGATGAATATAAAAATATAAGACTATTACCCAGTAATGGTAAGATAATTACTTCTCAGGTAAAACAATAATTTCACATCAAGAATATACCCAATACAGTTTTTTGGCTCGGAACATTTAAACACCATTTGTATAATTGATTCATTTAGTGTGGACAAAGAAACCTTTAGAAATAAAGGTATGTCACAAGTCTTATGGAATTTGTTCAACATGCCTATGTGAACTATTCCTAGGAAAATCTAGTTGTAAATATACTTCATAAGATTCCTTATGATATTAAGGAATGAGAAAGTGAAGTATAAATCATGGTCAAAAGATACGAGTTTCATTAGATCGCTATGCTTGAAGAATATCTTGACAGTGCCTTCATCAATCCTGATAATGTAGCATAATGAAATTCCAAATTTCACATTCCCTTATCTGCATATCAATCACGGATGTTCATAAGAAATATTTATAAATATTATTACATGTTATCATTGATCAACAAAATGTGATGGGGATTTTTTTTAAATTCACAATTTATGCATCAGAGTTATAATTTAAGTAGTATCAGTGTTACAACTTGTAGAAACATTCACTACATTTCATGTCATATTTTGAAAATAATGGTGAAATCCCATAACAGATATGCCAACTAAAAATCACAAATTTATATCATATGAGTTATAGTATGATGAAAATACATTATGGCATAGGACATGTGTTTAGATGGATAGAGTTTTTTAGGATTTAAACAAACTAACATCTAGATGAACACATAGTTCATCTAAGTTATTATCCTAATAGTTTTATAGGATATGTAAATCCTTAAGAAAGAAAATTTGTAGCCATGTGATACACTACATTTCTCTATAAGTATGCACATCTCTACCTAAGAATATGGGAGAAATGTTGACTTGGGATTAGTCAATGATCAAGATGCACAAGTAGTTGGCATAGAGAAGAGTTACAAAAGTACATGTGGAATATTGTTATTCTAGAGACACATACTATGTAGGAAAATTAAAAAACATGGTGATGGTTTTATAATCACTGTAGTCAGTGATACATTATTCATTGATATTGATAATTCCTATAAGTGGGAAGTATATGAAAATTAACTTAAATTGACAATACCAATTAAAATTCAATATTGGATTCCATCTATCAACGTACAAAGGGGATTATAAATTGAATAATTCATTGGGTATTCAAGTGAATCAACACATGGGTAGTACAATAGTAGTACCAATAAAGCATGATTGGTTATACGAAGTCGGTATACCTAAATCCCTTAGAATTTTACTTTCCATAACTAACTTCTAATACCATGAAATTCAATATTGAATGTCAATATCATCTATTATGGAAGTTTTCTATATGAAAAAAATAGAAAGGTATGATGACACAATTATATTAAAATAGAAGTTGTACGTTACTGAAATTTATTTAATTTTTTAAGTTAGAAACGCGATCTTAGAGAATTCATTGGGAATGAATCTTTACCGAGTTTCTACCAGAGGTTAGTGAGAGAATCATTGTTCTCCAAGATAAATATTTTAAAGAACATATAGAAAATAGATATTCGTCTTACAGTTAGTTAAGACCAGGATAAAAATAATTCTCTAGTGATTGAATTTAAGTAGTAATATATGTTCTAGGGAACAATATATTCTGAACTATATCTAATTGTTAGATGGACCTAGTAAAGATTATATATAGTGACATGGTAGTGTAAAATACCACTTGTAACAATTCATGTTAAGAATTGTTTCCAATGTCACGTGGTATAAACTATCCAGACTGACTTTTTTGGAACCTGGGGGGAGATTAATGATGTGATATGAGTTCCAAACTATTCAGTGATGGTCAATCACTTATTCCATGATATGTACAAAAATTTTATATTTCTATGATATACTTAAAGTTGGAAGATATCAATTATATATGTGGATACTGTATGGTAAGCTGTCATAACTATCATATTGTACTTTTGAATGTATAAATGAAATGTACCTAATAAGTGTAGAATAAGTATGATAGTTATGGTTTGACACACACTAGTCCTCCTCAGATTAATTTGATCTATTACCGCAACTGGGATAATAAGATGAGTGAGTAAAGCTCATAAAATCCATTGGTAGTCATATCTGAAAATAATAATTTCCTTTTATCTTCTAAGGAAACTATGAAGTAGTTAAATGTAATGATTTGTTCCAGTTCATGTAATCACTCATAGTATGTAAAATATTATCATAATGAAAATTATGATATTCGATCTTGCCAAGATTTCAAGTTTAGATAGTGTAAAAAGGTATATACTCAGGGTTACCATATCCTAAGAAGTTTGAATCAAGGAGTTGAGGTCGCATATAGTATAAAAGTCACACTGTATAAATGAGGTAGACACAGTTCCAAAAGCTATTACTTCACAGTAACATGATCTTAATCAGGTGAGTAGCTACCAAACAAGGTTATTAATATATCTCTAGTGCATGTGGGAGTGTTGAATTATTGGGTTCCCTAGATCCAACTACGAAATAATTTTGATTACCATATCGTGTATATAGTTATATATACATGATGTTTTCTTACCATTATAGTGTAAATGTTTCTACATTCACTATTTAATGGTAATTTCCAAGATTAATTGTTGTATCAAAAGGATATAGTAGATCCTATGATATAATAATCACCTAGAGATTCTATGAAATTAATATTAAACAAGGATCTTATGCTCTAGATTCATCATACTGATTGGAAATAGTTGATGTTTGACTATCAATTATTGGGGTCTCATACGAATTGAGATTTCGTCTCAAGATATTTGCACTTTGTGATCTCTGGTTGTGAGGTCATGAGGAATAAACTACCAATAAAAACACCATATGTATTGGGTTTCATTGGTAGTTCCTATCTAAAGACATGTGTATTGGTCTCCTAACTTTATACCATTACTAATGTGTATCATTTGATTGCGTACTTTGATATAATGAAAAAACCATGATATTGAAATTGTGGTGAGGTGGCTTTAGTTGGGTTTATCATTGGTGGTTTGACATTGGTTGGATGGTCAAGAAAGGATTTGTCACTTCTGGAATATAGAGGTTTATATCTTAGGCCTGGTTAATCAAGATGGAGCTACCTTTATAAGACATTGGCCAGGGCAGTTGAAAGGTAAATCTATCTAGATAGTTAAATAATTAATAAAGCCAGAAAAGGATGATGACAATAGTGTGCATTCTGCTTTATCGAATATTTAAAGACAAATAGATTGTAGTACACAATTAGTGTTCAAAGGTTGGTTGTCGTTGCCATGACAATCCTTTCTCTTTAGGGGACTTGATAGGTTGCTAGACTCTGATTTTGGTCTATGGATTTTATTCACTGCAGTCAAGAAAAGTGCCTAGAGGGTCACACACAGTAGCATATTAAAGAATCCTCCTTATTCAGATTGAATTGGTATATAGACATAGTGTTCCCCATTAGGAGGTCTAAGAGTTCTCCAAGTTATTGATCAATGATAATTAAATAAATGCATTATTATTCAAGTCATTAATAATTGGATTTAATGTATTCAATGTATTTATATGTTATGTAAATATGAGAAAATATTAGTCAAACACATATTATTTTAATATTCAAGGTTCGTTTAATACTAAGCTGGAATGGAGAGTCTTGTTTAATGACTCATGTTTTTATCATGTAATATGTATTATATATTACAAGTATGTCATAAATTATTAATAATATTTATGGTGATTTTTAGTTCATCGTAATATTTATTTAGTGGATGTTAGTTTTCTGGGGGTCGGGGAACCCTACCTATTTTTATTCATCATCCACTATAAATTTGTGGAGAGAGGATCATGTTGAAGACTATTCATTCATTTATGGAATGAATAGTAGAGACCCTCTATCATCCTTATATTTTGATAGAGTGAGAGAGTAACTCTTGGTCCAATAACTTGGATCAATATCTTTCTCAATCAGCGAATGTATCTAAATGTGGTGATCAGCAGGAAATTGAATATATCATCAGATCACTATGCTAGCACCTCGAATTCAACAATAGGATCTACCATGGAATTTCGAAGAATGTGTGGATGATCTAGATTGATCCTGCTATGGATCCATCCAGAAGAGATCATTGGTGATGATTTGTATTTGACATTGGATTCAGATCTGAAATGGTTATGTTATTTTGTTAAATTTTTTGCTCTTTATAATTTACGGGAGATCCTCAGACCATACCAGGGCTCAGATTTTCAGTGAAGAAAATTTTTGTCATCCCGTTGTTGAAAATAATAAAATCCCTGGAACACCACCTTCCTCCTCAGGCTACGGTTCTTTAAAAAATCTATTGTTATCTCATCCCACATCAAGGAGGTTTCATAAAGAGGTTGTATAAATGAATATAAATTTTTATTCTTTGATTTGATCTTCACTAAAGTATTACATCATGACAAAAATTTAATACTTCATGTCTCAATCATAGCCTTTAGTATCAGTTCTACATATCATATTTCATTTTGGAGGTTACATGGTGGAGGGACCAATAATAACGGTGAAAATACTACATCACAACCTTCTATATAAAATAAGGGATCCCAACCTAATTTTGGGAAGTAAAAATTATTTTGGGTAGTTAGATACCATATTTTTATGGACTCCCTACCATATATAGTTCATATAAGGAATTAACATTCATCACCTCATAGTTTCTCTTAGTGAATAATATCAAGAAGAGAAGGTGTTGACTGAACACAAGTAAGAAATAAATATTCTTTTTTCCATTCATATATGTATACATTTTGTCCAAAATACTCATCAAAATAAATTTTCTACTATACATAATTAAGGCTTGAGAATGAAAATTTCATCTATGTTTTTTTATGACCACATTATATTTTCCGTCTGTAAAGATGATTTCAAAGTCAAATGCCTAAAACTATTCAACCAACACCTTTTATGAGTGTTTTCACGACCACCACGAGCTCAAGTTCATAGCTTTAGTAGTTCCATTCAAGTGTAAAAAACTGCAAAGAGCCATAACCGACCACCCAATTACCTTTCCACATCTAAAGTCCCAACCTATAGTAGATAAATTATAATATATCACATGTCCATCATAAGTACAAGAAAAAATTAAAATGGGATAAGAGATCAAAGACAATTTTTTATGACTAATATAGTATTTCCATTCATGTATTTATATTAACTCCATCCTTATTTATGTAATATCTAAGAGTGTTGATGTGAGATTGAATACTTCCTTTACGAATCATAGATAATACCCCAATAAACCCAATAATATTTATATATCAATGATATTATTTATATCCTCCAATGATAAAATACCCTCAACTTCTCTGGTATGGATGAAATTAAATGTTCAGAGACATCATGCCCTAAGGAATTCACTTCATGTATCCTAAAACTATATTTCTATATCTTATCATAAACAAGATGATCATTATATGTTCTACAAACAAAATTCTATAATCAAACCCATACTTCAATTTAGTATTTGATTAATCTAAAATATCTTCCACTAATAATATAAAAAATAATTATGATACTAGTATAATACTCAATTCATCGGAATCATGAAGACTAATGAATCATTAGAAAACCACAATATCATCACCAATTAGAAAAGGATGATATACTACTCCAAAAGTCATTATTAATAATATCAAACTCTTTCAACTAAGGTTAATGATAATTTTAATGAAGTTAAATTTAGGAAAACCACCATTAAAACTTCAACGGATCTAATAAATCATTGATACATGGAAGAAGATACATATTCTAAATTGTAACTATATTTTTTATCTAATAATCAATGAAAATATGGAGAAAAAAGAAGCTACAAATTTGAACGTTTTGTGGTAGAGGATGTTTTGGGAAAGAGTTTTCCTAATGATATTTTATAGATATAAGTAGAATAAGAATGAAGTTGTTTACTAGATTAGACCAAGCCATCATATTGACATTTATGTACAAAGGATGATGCTTGTACGGATTGTTTTTAGACTAAATTTTATAATTTTTTTTCCAGAGTAATGTATTAGAAAGAGGAATTATATTTTCCATCATATTGAGTTTTCTTAGAATGTATTTAATGGTTGTTTCTACCAATTTTTTGGTAGGAAGGTGAGTAATTTTGTTCTTAATAATAAAAAGTGTAATTTATTGAAGAATCATAATTACTTGTTTGGAAACCACTCAGGAATATTTCTAAACACAATACAAAAAGTATTTTATATTTTCAGTGAAAGATGAAGTACATCCACTATTGTATTGATCATAGTGCTACAAAATTGTATGGGTATCTACAACTTGTTATATCCACAAAAAAAGTATTTATTTCTAGTGTATTGTGTGGTATAAAATTATTGACAAACCATTCAAACGACTGGATACTCTTATTATGTAATGCACCTTCTCAAAACAAGTGTTCATATAGATGTGTGAATGATTTTTTCGAAAAGTGATAATTCTTAAACATGAGTTTAATTATTTTACACAAGAATGTTAACATAAAAGAAAAATGTATCATTAATTAAACCCCCCCCCCCCACCCCTCTTAGTGATATATTTATCATGGTTGGGTTCAATGGGGTATAAGAAGGATCATTACCTTCATTAACTCTTTTCTTAATTTTTTGAATAGAATTGGTTATGTATAATATAAGTTATATTTATATTAAGGTGATTTTGATCATCGATAGAAAGAACAATCATATCTATAATGGTAAAATGTTTCCATATTTTATATCTCATGGGTATGATGTCTTGTATACTTCTATATATAGATTTCATTCTCTTGTTTACAATACTCCTCTTGCATCTGTAGATTATAAAAATATATGGAATGATAAAATAGTTAGATTACTTTAATCTCATCACTTTCTAAAATTTAATTCCTTAGAGTGAAGGTATTTTTTATACATAAAGGTTTCTAAAACAATTTAGAAATTTTTATGAATGAAATAATAATTTAAAGAAATCCAAGTTACAAATATATAGGCTAATGTAGGAAGACCATAAAATGGGTGAGTATGAATATGTTGGTGACATATTTACAAGGTTGAATGATATTGTTATAACCATAATATGTCTTTGTAAAAAGTTTGAATATTGAACTATAGTTGAAATGATATTGAGAATTATTCCTGAAACATTTGATTCCAATGTTTCATCATTGGAACATAGATATCCTAAAACTCGCTCTCAAGATGACCAATACACTCATTAATTATAAAAATATAATGGATAATGTTTTGAATAAAAAAATCATCTATAAATGTTTTTCAAGGCTTCCAAACCATTATATTATATGAATATTATTGAAGTATATAAAGTTAATGATTTTGAATTTGAAAATGAGGTTAATAACAATATTTTGGAATATTTTGACATTATTTTATAAAAATATGATATGTGATACAAGAAATTATAGTAGGAGGATTTCTATCAATGTTTTGAATTTGGAGCTATTGGGAACATTGATTTGAATTTTCCAGGAAAAGAGAAACAAAGAATATAGTGATGAAGATGATAGAAGTCAAATATAATCTTTAAAGAAACATAGTGATAAATCAAAATATTTTTCATAGGGAAAATATAAAAATAAATCCAAATACAAAAGTAGATGTTTTTTGTCTAAAAATGATTAATATTAATATAGTGATGTTGAATATTAAAATTTTATCTAATTTTGTAGAGAAAATATATTTATTTCAAGATTTAATGATGAAGATTTTGGAAGATGTAGTTCTAAAGAAGAAGAGATTGTGTTGGAGATTCACTTGAAGAGGTAATTTAATGAAAGTATGAAACATATAGTAATACTTGAAAGAGAGATCAAGAAGTTTAATAAGGAATGTCCTAGAGAAATCATTCAAGATTTTTATCCTATAGAGAAAGCAATGTTAATGGAATATATTGATTTTGTAAAAAATTATCATGAAAATTAATATAATAATAATGAAATTTTTGAAGAAAAGTTGGAAGAAAAGGAGGAATAGTTGGAAATTTTTCAAAACATGTTTTCTAAATTTAAGAGGGAGTTATGCATTTTAAAGAACTATATATCTGATGTTGGTAAATGTTTTGTAAAAGGATATCCTAAAAAGGATCTATGAAATTTAAATTCATAGAATGAAAGATAATGATGAATATTTAACAATGATGAAAAGGATGATAAAATATTTTATATTTCCAAAACCAACTATGTTAGAAATTCATATGTTCATAAATATTTTGAGCCAAAAAGAACTTTTTCTAACAATTCTGACTTTGATAAAGTTATAAAGAAGTTTTAATTGAAGAACAATAATTCAGGATACAACATATTGATTGGGACACAAAAAATTTCTTATGTGGAAGATAACAATGTTGTTGAGAAAAATGTTCACAAATCTAGATAGTATGAATGTTATAGAGGTAAATAATATTTCAATAGTTACTATTGACATTGTGGTGGATTTGGGAAAACAAAAAAATGTTTTAGTTTAACCCAAAACATCGAAATCTTTCCATGGGTTACAAAAATTAAATTAAGATGGAGACTCAATAAACTCAAAGAAATAATTATAAAAAAAGATCTTTTGTATGTTGAAAATATATTCCATCGTTTGTAAACTATTTGTGAAATATTTGAACAACCTGAAAATATTGAAAATGTCTATCTTCATTTTTCACCAGCATAACAACATGTTTATAATAACTCTCTATATCTGGATGTGACAAAAAAAGGAAAGTAAAATATCTTGTTGTAGAAACATATCTCGAATATACAAAAGGATAAAGAACCTAGATTTTTTATAGTTGTTTTTTTATTCATATATGTCCAAAGATTAGAAATTATTGAATAAAATTAAAGATATCATGGAATGAACTATCATGTCATTCAATAATTAATATCTCAAAATCAAAGGATTTGGATTCACTATTATTGTGTATGAAAATATAAAATTCAGGAAATATTTTTCGGTTGATGTGATGAAACCTAATTTATTGAGTGTTTCCTAAATTTTTATGATTCAGATAATTTTTTTTGAAAATATAGTTTTATTTGTTTATGGAGTTGAAGACATAAATGTTTTTACAAAATTCCAATGCTCAAAAAGAATGTTTTTTCATGTTTTTTAAGTATAGAATCCATTTTTCATAAGAAATATGGATGGAAATCAGTTGTGTCCTAATGGGTTTTGATATGTGTATCAGATGAATAGAAAAAAGTTATCAAAGAGAGATATTTTTAGTGATATTAAATATATATAAAGAAGATGAGATTGGTGTTGCTCAATTTTTCATAGAAGAAAGATAACAAAAACCATGTAATAGAAAGTTGATATTCATTTTACTAATTTTTTAGAACTAATTCATCTTTATGTTTTTTGGACCAATGAGTAAAGAATAAACTTTAAGAGATAAGTAATTAATTTTTTTCTTCAATGACTTCACTCTCATTACTTTTATTATATATTTGAAACAAAATATGTAAGTTATATATATTTTTAAGAGTTGTAGGAGAATAGCTAAGAGGGAATCTGGGTATTCTTTGAAGAAGATGAGAACTGATAATGGTGGTGAATCCAATAATGAAGAGTTCATATGATATCTTAAAAACATGAAATTTGGAATGAGTTCAGTAATCTATAAACACCACATAAAATTGGTGTTTTTATAAGGAATAAGATATGTTTTGTTGATATGGGGAGTACAATGTTGATTGAGCATGATCTTTCTCACTACATCTGGATGCAAGCAATGAGAAAATCTATTTATATTCATAATTAATGTTTCTAAAATAAATGTTATTCTATGAATCCATATGAAATGTTTTATAATAAATATTTATTTTTGAAAAACATAAGTGTTATTTATAATCCCTACATAATAAGGAACAAAGGTGAAAAACATGGGAATTTTGATAAGGGGGGTGAAGATGGAATATTTCTTGGATATTCTATAAATTTATGAGGATATATATGTTTCAATAAATATAAATGGTGAATGAATGATTTATTTTATGTAAATTTTCATGAAAAATCTAAGAAAGATACTATAAAACTCATGAAGATGAATAATTTAAATAGTATAATTTTGTAATGAAACATAAAAAGGAATCCAGCAATTGTGTTACGAGACAGATGAAAATTTTTAATTCATCTATATAATGTGATCAAGAATAATGTTATACATCTCATCTAAGACTGAGGAAATTGGTAGAGACTCAAAAAATTATTGGTGATCAATATTAAAAGGTTGAAACCTTACGAATATTAAATGTCATTACACATAACTGTTTTCATTCAAATATTGAATTGAAAGATGTTAAGGATTCTTTTGAGTATTCTGAATGGATTCGTGGTATGAATTAAGTGTTCTATAAAATTGAGAAGAATGATACATATGAAATTTTACCCAAATCAGATAACAATAATACTATTTTTACCAAATGGGTGTTCCGTAACAATTCAAAGGAATATGGTGAAGTAATAAGAAGAAAAGTATGATTGGTTTTCCAAGGATACTCATAAATTGAAGGTACTGAATTTTCTGAGACCTTTTCTCAAGTTGAATGTTCGGAGGAATATAGAATCTATCTTTAAATTGTTGCACAAAGAATTTATAAAAAATAATATATGGATGTGATGTCTTTATTAATGATTTTAAAACTTGTTGAAGATATTTATATTGAATTTCCATGTGAATTTGTTACTATAAAAGATGAATGTTTTTTGTAAAATTTATAGAAACACTTTGATGGGATAAATTAAGTTCATAGGGCGTGGTATTCAAAAATTTATACCTTCTTATGAAAGTTGATTGTTAATAAAAGAAGATATGATATTATTATCTATATAAAGAGATTTCATGAGATTTAAATCATTTTTATTGTACATGTTGATGATGTTTTCATTTTTGGGAATTATAAATGATCCTACGAATGGATCTCTAAATAAATGAAGAAGTTCTTTTAAATGTCAATCCTTGGTGAAATTAAATACTTTTTGGGGTTACAAATCTCACAAAAGGAGAAAACATTTTTCTTTCTAACAAAAAATTATGCAAAGAAACGTCTTACAATGTTTTGCAGGGAAAATTTGAAACATATTTAAAAACAATTCAGTGGGAACCAAGTTGACTATAAATAGAGAAGGTATGGAAGTTAACTCTAAATAGTTTTGGAAGATGATAGGGATTTTTTTTTGAATTTGAATTCCTCAACACCAGACATTTCTTATGATGTTTACTTGTCTACAACATTAAAACATACTTTAATAGAATCACATATCTTGGAAAGAAAATCAGTTCTCATATATATCAAATACATAATAGATTTTAGAATCTACTATGATAGCTTATGAAGAATTGATTAGTTTGGATATACATATGCTTATTGGGCATGATGTATTGAATAAATAATGTCTAAATATGGTGGAGTTTTCTTTCTAGGAGAATACCTTGTTAGCTATAATAAAAAGAAACAAATTTTAGTAACACTTATTATGTATGAAGCTAAGTACATTTCTTACACACAAGATAAATAAAAACTTATATGGATGAAGACATAGTTTTAATAAATATAAGTTGAAGTGAAGTAACCTATACTCTCGGATTATGGTAATCAGAGTTAAATACTCCTTACAATAAATCTATTTCAACATTATTTTTCAAAACATATTGATATAAAAAATAACTTTATCGAATAGAAATTTGAAAATAATGAATTCAAGCTAGTGTATGTTCCGTCATTGGAACAACTTACTGAAATTTTCATAAAACCATTACCAATGGTAGAATTTTTCAAGTCGAGGATGAGCATGGGTGTCCAACTTTTTTCACTATAACATTTAGGTATGTGATTCAATCTATTTTATCATCTTTACATTGGATTGTTTTTCAAAGGGGAAAAATTATTTTTCATAAATCTATCCATTTTTTGGATCAAAACCTTTTATGTAAAAATATATTTAGGGGAGTTGTGGGATGTGATGTGAACTCATCATATCATTTTTTGAAAAATTTTAATAGTTTTTTGAAGTGTTTTTAGGAAATAAGTATATGAAATAGAAATATGTTTTGAAGTGCTGAGGAATACTTTTAAGTTCAATACAAGTTTCATAAGTCACTACTTATGGAAACCTCATTTTCCTAACAAGTATTCTTTTTTTGTAAAATGGATTTTCTTATCTAGGCATAGAGTTATTTATTTCTGATCCATTACATGAGATTAAAATTTATAGTAATTTATAAACCATCATTTAAAACAACATATAAAGGGGGTATTGTTGGGACCATGTTGGATGGAATTTTTTTGGATGTTGAAGGATGTTATTGCGGATTGTTTTTTATTTTTTTCATTGAAAAAAAATATATTCAATTTCTATGTTTTTGGGATTTAAAAAAAGGGCCACTAGACTTATAAGATCAGATTAATTATTGATATGAAATTCAATTATAATTTTTTTCTATTCTGAAGAGGGTTTTTAGAAGAATATTTTTCTTGAACATAAATTGTGTCTATAATGAAATTGTTGACTAGAGTGGGAACTTTTTTTTCTAAATTTGAATACCTCATAGGATTTTTTATACAAAATGTGATGATGATTTTCTATTTTATAATTATTCCAAATTATAAATTAATCAAACTTGGTGATCTAATAGTTTTGAATTCAAGAAGATAAAAGGTATCTACGTTTATTGTAGGTTTGAAAATCAGTTTGAGTATCTAATAGAAATACAGAAGGTGATGAAATGATTTAAAATCCTAGAAAATTGTGATATTATTCAGATGATTCTATTATAATTTTAATGTTCTCGTTATCCTTATGAAGTCATTATATAATCATGAGTTTGTAAAATAAAATAGTTTATATGGTCGAAAGTTCACGATCATATGGCATCGGTGTCAGTTGCACCAGACACTGAAGCTGATTGCTGGTGGATAAATTTGAAGTTATTGAAGTATTGATCAAACAATCCATCATACTAGATGATTCATCAGACTACAAGATCCAATAAATGAACCATTACATAAGACCAGTCATCATTTTTAATGAAATGGAAGAAATTAATCACTACTAAAACCAGTATATCAGACACAGTGAGACAGTAGTCCATTAGATACATTATTGGTTCCAAAGGGGTATCAGTTGCAGAGTAATATTTGAAGTAGATATAATTTGATAGATAATTTAGAGTTTTTATAATAAATAAAAAATTATATATTTAAACACCAATCAACCCGAAAATGATCAATAAAATATTCAACCATTTACATAAAGTACTGATTTGTTCTAAAGAGGTTCAAGGGTCAATAGACAAATATGTGATGCTGATCTACCAAATGAAATCAGAGACCGATCCATTAGTTTTATACTAACACCAATAATTCATCATATGATAGACATCATCTATCTCATTTATTGTTTCTCTATGAGGAAATGATGAAACAAATAAAGAAAATATTTATTTTTTTCACTAACTTATGTGTTATTTAGGGGTATTGGATTCATTATATGTTTTAATTATGATTATGGATGAATTGATTCATAGTTTCTATTAGAACATAAAAACGGGAGTCTTATTTTTATCATATGTTTCATAATAATAATAAATATTTTAAAAATTAGTATTTTTTTAGAATAAAGAATTTTTTTGTAAGTTTCAAGTAGGATAAAGTTATGAAAAGTTTTGAGAAGTTTTTAGAAGAATCAACAAGTGTTTTAAAAATCTTATGTGGTTAATGATAAAACCCAAATGAATGTCATATTTCAATTTATGGGAATTTATTGAGTAAGAACTTGAAGGTGGTACCCTGAACATTACATTTATGGGTCACTAATTAATATATGGGGAATTACGATGTATTTTCTGGAGAAGAAATTATTTATATTCGAGAGAGAGAGAGAGAGAGAACGCAGAATGTTTTTTGAAGAGGAATTCTATAGAAAGGGTTTTCTTTATGAATTTGTCTAGATAAAATAAGAAGAATAAATAAGAGGTTTCCAGGTCAGACGGAGCCAAAAAAATATAAATTTATGGGGAGAGAAAGGAGTAGGTGAGGATTGTTTCTAAAGTATCTTTTTTATTGTTTTATGGACTGAAGTATCAGATAGAGGAACCATACTAAGCCATCAAATTGAGTTTTCATATGAAGTCTAGAAAGGTCGTTTCTATAAGGTAATGGGTAGTAGTGTTATGAATTTTGTTTTTATGAATTAAAAAATTGATGAATCACAGTGAAATGTTTGGAAACAACTGTTGAATTTTTCTAAAATTGCAAAAAAAAAATAGTTTACATCATTCGTTCTAGAAGAATCAGATGATGTTTTGTATTAAATAGAGTTATACACAAGAATAAAGATATTTACAACTTTTTGTATCCAAGCAGATGTATATTTTCTAGTAGATTTTAAGGTATTTGATTTTTTATAAACCATTCTATGGAATATTTACTCTGATTTAGTGGTGAACCATTTAAATACTTGTCATCATTTGTATGTGTGGATGTTTTATTTTTTTAAAAATAAAAATTCTTTACTATGAGTGGAATGTTGTTAAAAAATTTTGTTATCATAAAACAAAAAGTTTTCAACTATTCACTAGCTCCCTCTCTTAGTAATACATTAATATTGGTTGGACCTTATCACAATGCATCAAAGATGAAATAGAATAAGTACAACATGAATGCTAACATGAGGAGGCCACAGATTAAGTGATAGGTGGAAACAGTTTAATTACCTATGATATTATATTAGAAAAAACATTTTATGGTAAATGTGAATTGATCCTTACAAGAAAGAGTATCTGAAGTCTTGGTGAAGGATAATGCTAATTTTCTATAAAAAGATGACATAATCTAATATGATTAGACCTATAGGTGCCACTACTTCCAACGGTCTAGAATATGTTTATAATTTTAAAACCTAAAACCATACATCCTTAAAAAATAATAATAAGTGTTATAGGAAATGAAAATCTTGTGGAAAAATCCATGAGGAATAAGACCTTATATTTCAATAGGTATAAATTTTTTTAAAATTTCACAAAAACTAAACTAAACCAAACAGAATAAGTGAATTGGTTTAAAATGATTATATAAAAATAAAATAGATAAAGAGAGAAGAACAAAGTCTAGATATGGATTTTCAAAATTAATTAAAACATAAATATTATTATTAAAAAAATATATAGTTATTATTTCCATGGATTATTAGGGTGTCTTTTTATATCACTAAGAACAATCTGAAACAATTTCGGCATTATGATACCCCTCTCAATGTAATCTACTATAAACTGATATGTAATAAGACCAATATATAATATAAAGGTAGAGTTAAGTCGGATATATATCCCCCAATCCATTTAATCCTGTCTAATCTCATCCCCTTCCCACCTTCACTCTTACTAGGATCTGAGGAATAAGATAGAGAATGATTTTAATGGGATAATAAACAATTAAAACACTCATAGGAATATGATAATTAATATACTAAAAACACATCCTCTTAATCAATTAATCATTACCATATAACACCATGAAACATCTAGTAAGTTTCTTATAAAAAATAAATAAACAAAGAATCATAGAGAAGGGAAAATATTAGTTTGAACCACAATTATTAATTAATAAATCAAAAACACTATTTTAATTATTTTGAAAATGAATCATAGATTCCTCTATTAGGAAACTGAAAAATAAAATTAAAATAATGAATTGTGCAAATCCTTTGATATTTAACCCACTCCCACTTTATTAACCTCTATGTTATTGATACCATTGAAATATCCATCTACCTCTTATTAATAGAGCTGGAAAAAATTGATATCATCCTTCTATTTATCAAACTTTTTTCTACCATTTTACTCCTTGTATATTTTCATGAATATATTCTATATATTTATCCATAGTGAAATATTCACGTCATACCTTAAATATATTGTGAATATCTCATGTGTCTAACTAAATTTTAAAATACCATGAGTTATATTTTAAATTTTCTTTAGGATTTATGTTAAAACAATTAATAACTCTAATAGAATGTGAATTATTTGATGTGGTAAGTGTCTGTATATGAAATAAAAACTCCAAAAATACAGCCTCTGATTTTGCATAGAGCATACATTATAGTGAAAATATACATCAAAACCTATGTACCTAAAAAATACGCCAACTCTATGACATAGAAAATCTCTAATGTTGCATCCCATTTAAATTTAAATTTATCTTTTTTACCTTCATCAACAAATATGTAACAATAAATCCTTCATTGAAGAACACAACAACTAAACTCCCCTCATTCATTCTATAGTGAAAGTAGGTCCTCTTCATCACAATACATTTCACATAATATATTTATATGGTGTAACTATATACATCATTTTGAAAACTCATTCAAAAAATGTACTATATTTTCTATAGATAAATGAAAGGATAACTTCTGAATCATATCTGATCCATTAACCTGTTCACTATACATACTCAAGATATTTATATAATTTCAGACACATAACATTATAAGATAACATATAAACTTCATGTAGCTTTCCAAGTCAAGGTGAACAGACCTTTATGTTACCCATAATTTTTTCAACATGCATGCATTGAATTAATAATCAACATGGATTCATGTTAGAATCTAGGGAATTCCACTCCTTCTCAAGGATTTTTTATGATAACTATTACCTTATTAGGGAACACAATATAATCAAAAGAATACCACAAATGTTATATGGTTGTTCTGAGATACACTGGTCATTGAGTTTTGCTCGATACTCATTGCCAATAGTGGATCATGGTGTAGTGTTGATGGTAGTAGTGCAGAATAAGTGATAATTTTATCATTTTAAGGCTAAAGACATGTGAATGGATTATAATGATACAATTTGAAAAACTTTTAATATTCCTATATCATCTCCCATCCCACATCAGTGTGTATAGTGATAGTGCTCCTCTAACTATTATAAGATTTCGCATTACCAAATCTTGCATCAAAGTCCATTCAATCCTTGTAATCCTTGTATGTACAGAAGTATTTTTCTACCCTCGTGAATAGTGAAATGAACTAAGTATATGTTCTCTTCTTTGAATGCACATTATCTATGTCTTCACCAATTTAATTCTCCAAAAATAATTTTTTTCCCTTTATAGGAATATTATTGATAATAATAAATTTATCTTTATTTTCTTTTCATTTTTCCAAAGATAACTTTAAAATATTAATTTCCAAAAAATTATAAAGAATCAATTAATATTTCATAAAAAACAATTAAATTAGAAAATTAAAAAAATTAATTTAAAAAAGTCTGAAAAAAATATAGTCATCAAATACACCCACACAAAAACTCATTATTTTACTAAATAATATTGTCCCAACAAAAATCATCAATGGGAAACCATATTACCATTATTAAAATGTCGTAATAAATAATATATAATTATTATAAATGGGGAGAATAAATTTTTTACATCACATAAGAATATTAATAGAATTTTTATTTTTTAATTAATTAAATAAACCTTGTATTTTATTTTCTCCATTTAAAATTAATGTGTATTATAACTTACATTTATAAATTTTAATTAATTATTAATAATAATCCCATATTTTGTTATCTCGCTATTTTTTTCATTTCATACTAATGGTAATAAATGAAATTGAGTTATAATCCATCCTTGAATGGATGATCCTTAGTAGTTTTCTAGTATTATATGTTAATTATGAATCATATAAAAAAAGATCATAGGTAATAATGATGTATTCAAATTAAGGATCAAATGATTCATGGATTTAGGTCAGTAGGTATTGAGGTTAAAAACAAAATAATACTCAAAATGACTTTATATCTTATAGAATAGATTATAATAATAAAACGTATGATTAATAAAAAATATCTTATTCAATGTGACATCACACACACTTACCAAAATCAATATTGTGTCATCAAGATCAATAGAGTAAAAATAATGATATCATATTTCTTTTTATTTTCTAATTTTTAAAATATTTAGAATAATTTCCTTGGTATAATAATCACATCCTCCACAAAACACCACAATATTTCCTCATGAAAATAATTGTAATAGTTATAAAAATTATTTTTCATGTAATAATTATATTTTACCCTCTCAAGACACAACCCATTTTTCATATTTTTTTCAATTTTTTCCTTTGTTTTCATTATTGTATTTTAGATAAATTTTTTCAAGGGGGGATACAATGATGTATAATAAAACAATAATGTACCATTACCAGTAACCGATGAAAAACCTCACACCATATCATTAATACAATTTTTTCCCATAAAAAATATACTACATAACTCCAAAAATTGAACAATTGAATATAATGAAAAAATAACATGAGTAAAATTAGGATTGAATTATCTTATTTTAACGTGGAACATTAATATCAATGATAATTAATGGTTTGTATGGGATAAAATAAATATTGAATATTAAGGAAGTTCTAAAGGATAATTTTTTAATTATAAAAATTACTCAATTAAATTAAATTTCAATTTATACAATCATATATTTTTTATGATACCAATGAAAGTTATATAATGTTTACATGCCCCAAGTTTCTCTAAAAAGTAGTGCATAATAAATAATATGAGAAATTGGTTTGTATCTATTTAAATAATATGATAATAAAATAAAAGATCAAACACTAAATTCATGTATAATAATAGAAAACCAATCCACAAGAACATTAAAAAATCATAGCATGCAAAATTTATGGCAATTTTCATCTAAATTAAGAAACCATCCCTATTAATTCATGATTCATCAAATTAATACACCTATTTTTATCCCAACTTATTCAATCCCCCATATTAATCATTCAATCTTATTAATATTGAAATATTAAACATGGAATCATGGGTTTCATTGAAAACTCATGTATCATATATCAAAAAGTAGCAAAAATCTAAGTGTGGCGCATGTATTATTTAAGATAATGTTCAAAATAAAAATAATTAAATATATGGGAGGTAAGAAAATGAATTTAAAAAAAACTTCCCTTTTATTATTAAGATATTTTTCCTAATTATTTTAATCCTTTACCATCATGTACCTATAATAGAAAACCTCCAAGTGAAGGAACATGTTTATTTAAGGTAAAAGTGACAGAAGGTTTTCAACACCACATCCGTAAGGAAATTTATAAATTAAATAAAAAGTATATCCCTAAATGTAAAAGAAATAGATATTGATTTTCCTCTTGAAAAATAATTTTCTTAAGGTATTTAATATTTAACATTCCTTGCTGAATCATGTAATAAGGGAATAGTATAAATCAAACCACATTGGGTTTTTCTATTTAAATCTTTGAAGAAAATTTGGTTTTTTTCCTTTCTGACTTCACATTCAAACCTCATTAAAAAATATTTAACAGAGAATGAAGTACTAGAAAAATTTAGATTTTGATGATGGAACTAAAGGGATATCGACACTTAATACTACTACTCCATTTTATCATTTTATGAACTTGCTTTATAAAATTCATCAATGTTACTATGTATTCTAATAACCATTGGACATTCTTCTTTATCATCTTCTCCTTGTACTTTTTTGTGTTTTATGTTTTCCTTGGTGATGGACTGACCCAAAATAATATGGATCACGTCCATATAGGATTTCTTAAATTGTCACCCCAATCACTTATTTCTCATACAACTATTCTTCTCCCTTACTAATGGTTCTTTTTTATTTTTTCATCCACTTCAATTTTAAAGGTTATAACACTAGATGTTTTATATTTGAATGTAGTTGTGGAAACAAAAATATGACGTACCTTGGATTCTAATTTAGGCTCAATATAGATTTTGAATAGTTTTGAAATTTCTTATTCAATGTGGGCTTTATGATTGGTTACTTTTGTTGACTCATCTACTTCTTCTTCCATTCTATCTATGTTTATAATCCCATTATTGAATTATTATTCCATACATTTTAAGAGAATATCTTTGGAACATTATAGTAGTTATGGGACACAAAACAAAATTTTTCACTATTATGCGTGGTTTTGAATATAGGATATCAGTGTGTCATTTTATTTAGATTTATTTTAAATTTTAATCTTTATCTTGATATGGGCCTTAATTTTTATTTTTACCCTTCTTAAAAAAGTAAAAATACTAAATTGGTAATATAGAAAAAAAATAATAAAAACAACTCTAATATAAAAAAATATAATATAGGGGAAAATTCTTGAACAAACTATTGAATTGATGATATAATCATGACCTTAAATATAGTACCAAAAACCTGACTGAGCCCATAGGTGTTATTAAATCCTAAGGTCTAAAATCAATATTTACTTAAAAATAAAGAAACCAAAAATCATTAAAACTATTAACATGTATTATAGGATATTCATGTTTCATGGTTGAAGTCAAGTGGAATTCTAACAAAGAATTCAACAAGTATAACATTGGAATGTTTTCAATAAAACAAATATGAAAAAACTAAAGAATTTAATTATATTTTATAGACAAGTTAGATCAAATATAAATTAAAGAAGAGAGGGATATTGAATCCAATGATCGATTTTCATAATTAATAACAACTTATTTACATTTATAAGAATAAATCAAATTATTATCCCTAATACTTACTTGGGTATCTAGTTTTACCACTAATCAAAAAATACTATCTAGTCCAATTGATCCCTCTCTTAAGGTAACGTATATCCCATAAAAATGAAATAAGATATCTCTCTAAGAGAAAAGTAGAGTAATGTTAGAACTCATTCCCCCAAACTGATTAATCACACTAGGTCTTATCCCCTAGAAACCCTAAATCATGATAGAAACCATGGAATATGATATAAAATATTCATTATATAATAATAACAATAATAAAATCCCCCAAGAATATAATAATTTTTTCATTATAGAAACAACTTTCTTATCATCTCCACCATCCCTTATAACACCTTCCACTCATGAGAAATATCCTATTAAACTTAAATTTACCAAGAATCATGCAGAATAAAGAAGGTTAGTTTGAATAAATTTTTTTTGATTAATTGTGAAATACTTACTTTTATTTATTTTTAAACCCATGAATGAATTATCTATTATACAAATAAAAATAAAAATAAAAACGAAAATTCAAACTATACAGATCCTCATGTGGTTAATCATATAACACCCCAAGGTTTTCTAAAAATAAATTAAAATTCCTGAAATTTTCATTAATGTAGATATTTATAAGTATCCGTTAAACATAATTTTACTGCTTCTATGTATTAAATTTCAAAAAATTGTTATCCACAATTAGGTTCAGTATGTTAGTTGGAGTCCATTGGAACCAACATGATTTTTGGTGAATAGTAACATACCCTTATGAATAGTAATATGAATAGTAATTTGACCCTAATGAATAGTAAATTGTATTATTATTTTATTTTCTTAAGGATTTAAGATAATGACATCTTGATTAATTTTAAAATGTGATATTACAGTAGTTATTGTAGTTAAATTATTAATTTATGAATTAAGTATGGTTTATTTAAAAATTAATTTAAAATTATTTAGAAAACTATTTTCCAAAAATGTGACTAAATTTTTAATTCTAAACATTGATAAATGGTTAGCGTGAATTTTGGGGATTTTTCTAAAACAATTGTTTTTTGGTGAATAGTAAAAAATATAGTTTTGAGTTTCAGTGTGTTAATGACATCATTAATTATGTAATAATGGTGTAATAAATATGGTATACTAGTATACAGTAAAATAAGTTAAGAGGTCTCCCAAATGTCTTATACCATGGACAAATACCAAGGGAAAGCCCAAGGTTTGGAAAATACCTCTAGTGAGGTGTCTCGTGGGAACTATTAAAATAATCCCTCACTTTTTCTATAAATACCAACCCATTCCCTCATTATCATCATTAAAAATTCCTAATCAACGAAGCTCTGGACTCCTTACCTCCCTGGAATCCCTCCCACGGTTTCCTCAGACCCCCAAGGTCCTAACCATCATGTTCTAGGAGTTAATCTATAAGTCAAGAAAATTCTCAATTTTATTCTTTTTCCATTCAAGTTCTCTTTTATGTGGAATAACATTCATGTTTCCACACTATGTTCTTATTTATTTATTATTATTGATCTATTCCATATTATTATTCATTTATATACATGTGACCATTGTCCCCACTCTTTTTAATATTTTTTGAAATCACTTTACATAGCCATTAGGCTATCTAATTTTTGTTAGGGATTTCTCAATTATTATTTTAATTTGAGTTCCTTTCTTTTCTTAATATTTCTTCATCACTTCTTACCCAAGAGGTATGAAATTTCCAAAAATCCTGTATATTAAATATTTTCTCATGTTCATGGAAAATTTATCATCATTATTCTTCTTCTCTCCCACTTATTCAAAGAATAAAAAACATTGTTCGCGATGTGTCGATTTACCGACATCATGGACGATGTGATTTCAATTTACATTAATTCATTAATATATGGATAGAAAAACATTAATATGGTTGAACCAAGTTATAATATATGTATTATTTATCATCAATGGTTTTGGAATTTTTTTGCACCCATTAATTTAATTTATAAGATAAAATAAGGTTGTTTTTATCAAAGAACCACTAAAATGATCTAAACGAACATCATTAATGTTTTAACTTATGAATCATCCTACTATAAAACATAAAAATTATAAATTATATAACATATGGTAAAATAAATATGTAAATAACTTTCCATTCGAATTCTAGAGTTTCACTTCCAATCGACAAGAACATACATCATGAACCAATCATGGAAATCATTTAAGGAACTCACCCAAAACAGTACAAGGAACAAAATACTAACAATTAAGGGGTGAAATGAGGTTATAAAATGATCATATAAGATGTTATAAATGTGAACATGTTTCTTTAAAACAATAATAACAATCTTTTAACCATTATACAGGCAGTTTAAAAAAAATTACGTAAGACAAGCCTGTGGTAAGGGAATTCTTAACCCGACTTCTATTCTTTGGATTAACCATATTCTTCATTATTTATGTGGTATTTAAATTGTTTGTGTGATGACAACTTATTATACTGGGTTTAATTATGTATATTTACAGAGTATATAAGTATTCCATCCACTCAATTAAGTCTCACATCAGTTACATGATATTTATAATGAACTTTTCCATTAAAATCCTATTTTAAAATTCTATTTTTCAAAATTCTGAAGATATGTTTTTATGGTAATTTTCATGTTGTATGATTATGTACTATATTTTTGGAATTATTTATGATGATGTGTGGGACCAATTTTTCCCTCCAATTCAATTGGTATGTGTGATATGGAAGACGGTTTTAGGGTTACTCCAAGTGTAACTACAACGGTTTCACAAATAGTAAGGTAGCCGTAGGGGGTTACAAATTATAAGGTAGCTGAGAGGGTTATAAGATTATGTAATTAATTCCACAAGATACCTTTATGGTTCTACTTATGTTATTAGTTATTGTGTTAATCTCATTTTTCACGAAGTAAGTACATATATACAGGTGATAAGTATGTCTTATGAAAATGATTTCATACGTTACAAGTATTCATGGACTAATTTTTTCTTTCCTTCTTTTTATATCCCTCACTGAGTTTTCTGCTCACCCCATGTTTTAAATTATTTTCATAGGTTAATGTATTTGTACAAAAAAGAAATAATCCTTGTTATATTATGAATAACTATCAAGGAATCATGTTTTATGTTTTAATGTTTTAAATTTCAAAAAATATTGAAACCGTATTTATGGAAACCAGTCTTTAACAATGTGTGATGTTATGAATGTATTATGTCCCAATTATCTAAATATCTAAAAATTAAAAATATCCTTAATGTAAAAGGAATTTTTTTATTGACTAAATTCATGATTATATATGTAATAAGTTTGGGTCTTTATAAATCCACTCTCACTTCATGAACCATTATACTGTTGATCCCTTTGACATAAACAAATCTATCTTATTTAAATACAAAAAACAAGAGGATGTCTTCCTTATATATATAAACTTATTCCACATTTTTATCTTCTCATATATTATCTTGAATCTATTTCATATAATTATCTATAATGAATCAGCCATATCCTACATTAAATATAGTTTGAATAACATATGAATCCATACTCATTTTTAAATCAAGTGATTTGTATCGTAAATTGTATACATTATTTATGTAAGTATAATCTATATTTTTTTCATATAAGAAATGGGATAACATGATCATAACTCAAATAGATAAAGAATTTTGATAGTAAAACCTTACAAAATCATCTTTCTAGTAATCTTCTTTATTATAATAATAACATATGAAACAAAAATATATTTTCTAATACCTATATAATAACATTAATTCTTGATGAGCATCATCAACATTAAATTAGGAAAAATGTGATGTTGACACCATATATATCAATAAGTATATAAATAATCAAATACTATAATAACATGATCATAATCTATCTATAGAAATAAGGTGTATGGTTTTAAAATAATGTCACCCCATTATAACAAATGAAAACCTAACGAATGTTGTTATACCTGAAAAATCAACCAAGAAAAATATTGCATCGAATATTTTCAAAAAATTATTGATTAAGAATGAAATTTTTTGATACCAAGGGTAAAAACCCTAAATCATAAAATATATATATTATTTCACCCTTATATTTTCAGAAAAAAAAAAGTATGTTTGGTAATATATAAAACATGAAACACCAACACTAAAAAACCATTAAATATTATGGTGACCATTATAACATAACTGTAAAATAAGTGGGTATAAATAGTATGAAACACATTATGAAATATATAAAAATTTCATAACCAATTAAAATTTATTTACAATTATATGAAAATTAGCACTAATTTTTTACAAAAATCTTTTTATGCTTCAAAAATATGTTTTCCTCTAAAATGTTCTTTATTTATATTTGTGAGAAAATAATATATTTAATATTTTAACATCTAAAAAATTTATTTTTGGAAAATAAATTCATTATTAAACCATAAATTAATTATTATATCAAAAATAATTTTTCACAATTTTCAACGAAGGTTGATTTTTTTATTAATAGTTAAAAATATGATTTTAATTTAAAACATTATTTTTTTTCAAGAATTTAAAATTTCCATTTTATTTTAAAGTTATTAAAAATAAAAATTAGTACTATTTTATTATAAATAATCCAAATAATTTAATTTGAAGATACTGTATAGTTTAATTTGGTATAAAAACTTTTTATTACATGAAATTCTATTTTTCCGAAGTAAAATATATTTTTTTGTTTTGCATTTTTATCAAAATTTAATTTATTCATTTTCTATAAATTGATTCTAGAAAAAAAATTCTATATATTAAATTATGATTTTAATGTTTAGTAAATAGTTCCCCTATATTTTTGGTAATTAGGAATAGTAATAGTAAGAAATTTTTATTGTCATGGTAGAAGTAAAATGAGTTAATTAAGGATAAAACGAATATGATAAGGTCATAGAATCAACACAAAAATTTCATTTATCTTATTATATGAGTTTAGTTTAGACAATAGCATTAAATTATCCATTATATGACCATTCATTTCCTTATTTATTCTATTATGACCATTATATTAATTTATGAAGAGAAGTAATACAAAATGTCATTCTCTGAACTTTAATATCTTTAAAAAAAATTCATAAGGCTAAAAATAAGATAATTTAAATAATAAATGTTTATTTGAAATATTAATTAATTTTTTACCATTTCAATTTATTTTTATTTTTTATTTATTGACTAATTACCATAAATGTTTACACAACACCAGCACAGTATTTATTCAATTAATATAAAAATAAAATCAATGATTTTAAAAATATTAAAACTAATACAATTTGAGTGAAATATAGAATTAACAAAAATTAATAGTTATATATAACATATTATGTATTTGTGAATTTATTATATTAGAATTAAATTATTTTCTTGGTGTATATAAAGTGAAATTAAATGAATTGTGTCAAAAATTAAATTATAGATATTTTTGGAAAATAATATTTTATTGACTGGTTAAAATCATAAAAATAATGAAATAGGAAAGTATAGATCATTTATGGAAAATACTATCATCCTTATTCTATTTATTATCCAATTTTAACCTTATATGTAAAACTATAACCATTTAATTTTGAAAAATTCATTACATCGGTAAAGATTAAAACCGGCTAACTAAGGAAATAAACCAAAATATAATGATTAAAATTATAACAAAATGTATCTAAATTTAATTTTATGGTGATATTTAGAAATTATAGTATGTTATTATAACATATAGTCATTTAAAAAAAAAAATTATTTAGAATTATTTAATTGTATTTTAATCTTTTTATAAATTCCAAGGGTTTATGTTCCCTCACTTATAAAAGGACACACCTTCTCTCAATTCGTCACGCCCCATTGAGCCATCATGCACAAACAACCACTACCCATTTCTCTTAAAAAATCATTATATAATATTTATATTTTCTTTTATTCTTAAAATTCCATTCTAAGAGTCCTTAATAAGAAATCTAAGGGAATTCTACCAACGAATAAGTAACCATAATTACTAAATCATTCTAATTTCTTTCTACTTTTACATTATCTAAATATATTGTAAATATACTAAAATATTAAAAATATCATTATAAATATATAAATATTATTTTATTATTAAATTATATTAATTTTCCATCTATTTTACATCCTATAAAAAGTGAAAACATTATTCATGTGTGTGTATAGATCACTATCTCAATGTAGAGGTGTAATTCATCTTTCATAACCACATTACATGGTTGGTTATAAATATTAAAATAAATAATATATATTATATTTATGGAATAATCATTCTTTAATAATTATAATATAATATATACCTATTTACCTTACAATACATATGAAACAGTAATGTTGCTCGTTCATACGTGTGGACTACCTCCTCCACGAAGAGATGTGATTTTTTTATTTCTAATTAATATTGATGGTAATAATGATAGATTTAATGGATATATATGATATACATGAGATAATGATAGTTTTTAAATTTAGAATTATTATTTTTCTTTCTTTCATTTTATTCATTAAAAAGTAAAAACTGTGTTCACGCGTACGTACGACCTACCATCTCTATGGATAGTGTAATTTATTTTTATATATCTACCATTTGTGGATGATAATAACAAAATTTATAATTATTATATATATTATTTCTATCATTATCATCATTCTGATATGATTTAACCATTTTTAATGTATAGTGACCAAATCTACTATACCAAAACATAAATGAAAAACCATGCAGTTTTCACCCAGGATAGTGATTTCAATGAAGAATTGTTAATAATCATGTGATAAAAGGTTATAAGTAAATCACCTATGGTATGTTATATAAGAGTATGGATCTAATCTATATTTATAAAAAATATATATATACGATATAGAATTATTGAACCCATATAATAGAATTTGTACCAGCGGTAAGGCATTTCATCTCAATTCCACCTCATTGAAACATATTTAATTGGTATGCACATTATCTCTTTTATATGGTGAATATAATGTAAAATTTATATAATAAATCAGGAATATTTCATATTAATTTGTGTTTAAATATTTAATTGAAATTATTTCATCCAAGGATATTTAACATAAAATCCACCAAGTGGTAAGGGTTTCTTAAATCCATTGTCATTCATTGTGTTTTAACTCTACAACATTGACTATATTATGCAATGATTATGTGTGAGGTGATTTATAATTGTTTTATTCTTTATTCTCAATTTTTATATTTGTATCTACATGTTTTTACATATCAACTTCATGGATTCATTATCACTTTAGAAATTATTATATTACCAAGGGATTTATTTTCCTCAATATCATTTTATTGAGACGTGTTTCATGTTCTGAAACATGGTTTTTATGAATGGTGTAATTAATACCACATAAATAAATTTCTACATATTATTTAATTCAATTTCTGGTATTTATAGATCCATATCATACATTTTCTTTCAAATAATTTTTAATTTGAAATTTTCTAAACCAATAAAGGATTTATGTTATAATCTCCTTTTATTTCAAGATTTTTATATTCAAGGATCCTTTAGGGAAAATAATAAAATATTATATTGTTAAACACAATATCCTTTGTTATCTTTTGGTTATAAATTTTTTTCATGTGTTTACTTCCAATTTTCTCCACAATTGATTAAATAAAAATCAATAATGTTTTTTGTCTGTAATTTTGATCTTGTATCTTCTTTTAGATAAAGAATATTTTTATTCAATATGCATGTTTTCAAACAAGTTTTAAAAATATTCTTATCTAAACATAAATGATTTCATTACACTATTTTAAATTATTATTTACCATCTTTTAAAAACATGAAATGTAACTTTCTTTATGTTTCTGTATGGAGCCCATTGGAATGTATTAGTATAAGATTGAAAACAATTTTTTTAATATTCACAAAATCAATAGATTTTCCCTTAATGATGAACTTTATTTTATTTTAATAATACCTTATAGGTTTCTAATGTTATTTTGAAAGAAAATTATTTTCACAATGATTTTAAATTAGTAGTTTTTAAATTTTATTTTTATGTAAATAATGGTATTTTTCATAAGCTATTTTTCAATGATATTTATAATGTTTTTCTATTCATAAATGAAAACAAAAATATATTATAATTATTCTAAACTGGGACTATAGGGTAATGAAATCATTATTATTCTTTCCATGGTAGGTTTATGATCAGTTTTATTGGGTAACTATTAACATTTATTATGTTATGTATTTTATATAAATGTTTATATTAATTATGTATTGAATTATTATTCACTCTTTTAATGTAATGAATGAATTAGACCCAATAAGTGAAGAGAAGATGCTATTATAGTCCCTTGATGAATCTATATGTATCATGAGGAAAAATAGTTTGGGTATTTTTGAAGGTATCGAGGCATATAGTAGAAACTAATAGAATAGGGATTACAAAATTGTTATCGGTGAGATGAAGAAACATGTAGTCAACAACGATATCATCCCTAGTACGGTCTGATGATCTCCCAGAAATTAAAATTGAAAATAAATAAAAAACTATAAATATACATGTTATGATCTAAAATCATGGTCGACTGAAACTCTTTGATGGTGATTGTTTCTTCAATGATCCATAGAAGTAACCCTCTAGATCATCCACACACACTTCAAAAATTTGTTGGAACAACGATCTTAAAATACCATGTGCTAGGGATGATATCTGATGACACCTTCAATGCCCCCGAAGATCCCCACGATCCTTTTCCTTCAATACTTGAAGGCCAAACATGATCAACACATGAGAGGGATATAATCTATCTCTATAAAGTGGGAGGAGATGGAGGATCTAATTCATAAATGAATGAATAATTAATGATGAGAAAGCCTCTACCTCTCTTTATAGTGGAAGATGCAAAACAACTGGTAGGGTTTCTCGGTCCCTATAAAATTATCATCCACTAAATAATATTTATGAAGAACTAAACTGGTCCATGAATATTATTAATAATTTATAACATACTTCTAATATATATAAAATATATTACCTGATAAAACTATGTAATTTTAATCAAATCTCCATTCCCACTTAATATTAAATTAATCTCGAATATTAAAATAATATTCATTTGAATATATTTTTCACGTGTTTACTTAACTTGAAAATAAATTAAATAAATTCAATCCCAATAATTCATAAATTTAATAATAATGAATTTAATTAGTTATCATTGATAAAAAAACATGGAAAACACTCAGACCTCATAGTGGGGCCCACAATTTCCAACATACCTATTCAACTGAGTGTGGTAGATTATTGAATATGTTATTGTGTGTGACCCTCTAGGCCATTATCTTGATAACTATAAATAAAATCAATAAACCAAAAAAAGAGTATAGAAACCAGTCCAGGCCCCTAAAGTGATAAGTATAGTCATAGCAATGACTACCAAACAAGGAAAAAGTATTATATAGTATAATCTCTTTGCCTTTAAATATATCATAATGCAGGATTCACACTTGTGTCACCTCCCTTTTCTTCTTTTATTATTTTTTTATCTAATCGTATGGATTTACCTTTCAACAGATTTTTCCAAAGAGTTATAAAGTTAGCACCATCCTGATCAACTAGGCCTGAGATATACAACTTTTTTAACATGGAAGTGAAAAATCCTTTCTTGACTATTCAACCAATATAATACCACCAATGACGCACCCAAAACAAGATACCTCACCACGATTTCAATATCATGGTTTTTTCCTTTCGTTAAAGTATGAAATAAAATGGCACACATTTGTAATGATCTCATGTTTGGATACTAATAAATATGTTTGTAGATAAGAACAACCAATGACACCCAAAACATGTTGTGTTTATAGTGGTGGGTTTGTCCATGTGGTCTTACTACTAGAGATCACCAAGTGAGAACTTCATGAGAAAAGTATCAATGCTTATGAGCCCCCATCATCTAATAGTCAGACATTTAATGTGTCTAGTAAATAATATTTAACTACGCCATATGACATATTTACGTTTAATGTCATAGTATCTAATGTTTCTTATTATAGACTAAGATCTATTATAAAATTTTGATACGATCATTAATCTATAGACATTATCATTAAATAGTGGAAACAGAAATGTCTATACTATAATGGTAATTATACATCATGTATAGCTAAATGTATACATGATATGGTAATCAAAATTACTGTATAGTTGGGTCTAGGGCATCCACAATTTCAACAGTCCCACTTCAACTAGATCCAACTTGATAACTATACTTTTTAGCTACTCACATTATGAATATCATGTTTCATCAGTGTAATGGCTTTAAATGCTAGGTCTGACACATTTCCACTACATGTAAATTCGTCAATATGCGACATCATCTCCGTGAGTAAAACATCTCCAGAGATGGTATGCCCGAGTATATCCATTTTTTCCACTGTCATAATAGAGCATATTTTCTAGTAATAATATCATAATTTACATTATGATAATAATTTATTTTCTTCGAGTGATTCCAATAACTTGAAAAAATTATTGCATTTCATAACTGCTTCTTAGATGCCTTAGAAGCAAAAATATACTTGGTTTTTGTAGATATGGAATCCAGCAGCTCATACGAGCTTATCACATTCAACACCTTTATCCAAATTATGATTCTAGATGACAATTATTAAAGGAATACTAGTTTTTTTCCCACCATAACTAGTATACCTTCTTCTCCAATTACATGGTACATATCTTTTGTACTTTCCAAATTACAACCAGATAGTAATGAACACTTTTCATGAAGTGCTCCTGGATATAATTAATATTTTCCAAGGATTAAGAATATTCTCTAAATATCAATTCTTATACATGTCATGAAATTTTTAATTAATCCATCTCTAAATAGTATGGATATCAACTCACCATGTTAATCTCTTCCCATGTCCCGAACATGTGTACCTAGAGAGATTATGTCACTTTACATTGGTAAAAATTATTCCCTTTAATTGATCCAACATGTATTTTTCAATACCATGTCACTATATGTACTATTTAATAAGTCCAAGAATCCCTTAGATCTACATCAATAGTTCCTATTCCCTAGAACTTAGGTTGTAACTTTAACGGAATCTTTGGATAATTATTTTCATCCTGGTCTTACCAAATTGCAAGACAAAAATATTATTTTCCTTATGTTGTCGAAAATATTTCTCTTAGAAAACTTTTATGCTCCCACTAACCATTAGTAGACACATGTAAAACATTAATTCCAAATGAATTATCTCTGATCTTGTTTCGTACATTAATCCTAACCTAGATTAAAGTAACTTTCACCCCGATTGGCATTCTTTGATGTCATAATATCTTTCTGGTTTCTTCGTATAGACAGCTTCCATTAAATTTGATCCTAACGTCCAATTTATCATTAAATGATCATAGAGAATACCTATAACAAGAAAAAATCTAATGGATTTGGGAATACATACTTGGTATTACCAATCTAGCCTTATCGGTAACATGCTTATACCATCCATGTATTATCTCAAATGAATACCTACTACATTATTCAATTTACAATCCCCTTAACAATTTGATACATGGAATATATTATTTAATTTTAATTGGTCTTTTCAATCATAACTACTTTTTATATATTTTTTACATTTTGGATTAATTATATATAATGAATAATATATCACCAGCCATGACGAACTCAAAACCATCGTCATGGTTTTTAACCTTCCTACGTAGTATTTGTCTCTGGAACATTCCTCTTACACATGCACTTGTTGATCTTGTTCCCATTTCAACTACCCATGCATCTCGAGCATTACCTTAATCCACCTCAATATATATACCACTAACTCTAATAGAGACGATAACTCGTATATTAATTTTTTTTCTAATACTCGATTACCAATTTTCTATCATTTGGATTTTGGTAATACACTTTTAAATTATTAGGATAATTACTTAGATGCACCATTTGGTTATCTTGATTCATATGTGTTTTTATCTTAACCAACAATTTGCATCATTAACAAATTCAGTATGAAATAATGGATTTTCATCATACAATAAATCGTATGATATAAAATTGCCTATTTTTAATGGGCATATCTGTTATGGTATTTCACTGTTATTTTCAATGCATGTCTTGAAATATTATGGGAGTTTCTGCATGTTGTAACATTGATACTACTTGCATCATTACTTAGATGTATAAAATATGTGTTTATGAAAAACTTCACACAACATTTGGTTGATCAATTTTAACATGTATGACTCACCATTGGTCGTCCTTATTATCATCAATGTCGTGATGTATATATGGTATTGTGCATTTAAGAATTAATCCCCACAACATTACCATGATCAATGAATTGTTGGTCAAGATATTCTTCGACATGCCAATTTGAAGCAACTCATATCTTCTAACCATTCTTATACTTTATTATTACATTCCTTAATTATCTTAAATAAATCATTTGAAGAATCATTACCCCCGGATTTCCATTTGAATAGTTCACATCTACTTGCTGAACTAATTCCATAATCTTTGTGACATACCTTTATTTCTAAAGGGTTATTTGTCTGAACTAAACTCATCAATTATACCAAAGTTGTTTTGATGTGTCATGCCTAAATACCAAACAAGTTATATACATGATTTAGACTTTAATTTTTTTGGAAAAATAAATATCCTTCCACAAACTGGGTAAATGAATTACATTTTTCTTATTCATCATTTATTACTTATGATTCAAGTACCACTAAACTATTTTGTAGAGTATATTACCACAAACAACATTGATTACAGAACGTTGAATAATTTTTCATTATGTTTAAATGGTAAATGAGAAAAATGTTTCAGTTATCCTCAACAACTTTTTTAAGAAGAGACAATTACTCCGTAAATTGTAGTTATATTATTCTCACTACTGACTTTGGAATCACCCTTTATCGGCTTCTTGGAGAATACACCATACTTATTTTAATGTTTCTATACTTATGTGGATACTATATTTCAATACACATATGATATTGGAATATTGTATTTTATACCAAAGAAGTACATCAGAAACCATACTATTTTTTGATGAATATATACTGATGAAGAAGCATGTTCTTTCTTATTCAATTCAGTTCATTACATTTCAAACATCTATAAATTTATTTCAAAATATGTGATAAAAATAACCTCTGGTTTAATAACCAGCCTAAAATCATTAAATAACATATGAATGTGCCTTTGAGGAAACTTTTCATTGTAGTTTTCACATTTTAATTTCAATTTAATCGTCATAAGAACTAAAGAAGATACTTTATTTAATATTCTTATTACTTGGAGAACCTTACATAAAAGATAATGAAGCACTTACTCGATAATTGTTGTCTCCTCCTCCTCCAATGGTGCGAAGGCCTTCATTTTTTATTGATTTTTTCTAATCTACCTTTCAAGGGGTGAGGTGGAACCCTTACAAGGCCCGTCGGCACAAGTATTACATGGCTCGTAGGCCTTAGTGGAATTCATTTCTTGTAGGCTTCAAACATTACATATAACCTAGAATAACTACTTGAAACTGCTTCTACCCAGCATCTTCATCGAGAAATCAGCTCTCCACCTTCACATGTCTGTTCGGCTAGGTATTCATGTGCATGCACATGCTTGTCTTGATGGTAGGTGTCATACCCTCTCATTATTTCAATTTGTTTAGCTTCTACTATGATGAAAGCTTCTTTCTCATCCTCCTTGTAGAGCTCGTTCCTTGTAGGTTGTCTGGTTTGCATCTACACTTAAGGTGGCCCAAAGTCCTTGAGGTGGCCCAAAGGCCTTACTGACCTGAAGGCCTGGGTGGCCCGAAGGCCTTACAGGACTCAAGGACCAAATCGGTGGCCTGAAGGCCCAAACAGGGGCATATTCCTGGCTGCTACAGTGGAAAAAAAACTAGATGTTGGGATAACATTATGAAAGAACCATCATATGCTAAATTCAAGAGTCTCTTGTAATCAATTTTACCAATGTGCTTCTTGAGGTGGTTTAGAATTAATAGGGGCACTAGCACCTTGAATTTCGGATATAGTGGTATTATGAGAAAGTGCCTATACTACACTTGAAAATTAATGCTATTTTGGAAATTTAGATTTTTCCCATATTTATCACATTTCATACTTGTGGTATTTCTTTCAATATTTCAACAAAAATAAACATTAAAATATTACTACTTTTATATTGATCACCAAATGAGACATTAATTATTAATTTAATCATTAAATGTCTATCACTATTTTATCGAATTCTAGGAACCCTCTATACTAGAATCGAATACTCTATAGATTAAGTATTCAAGTGAAGGAGATCCCTAAACCTCCCCTCATATTTTACAAGATACAGCTACACCACTACACAAATGGTTCAAGGTAGGGGTCTGGCTACCCAACTACATTAATTCAAAGATTCATGATCTGTTGAGTGAAGTCCCAACTTCAATAATATTAACATGATTTACTCAACACATGACTCTAAAATGATATCAAGTTAGCTATGGTTAATCCTCACTACCGATTTAGTTAATTCAACCCTCTATTCTCGGAATAACTCCTCAGTAGTAAGAGGAATCCTTGATTATGGCATGACCATAACCCCAAACACACTTTTTTGTTCAAACATGAATGGTGGAAGGTAGTAAGAACTCAATATTTCTATGAGGGTGTTGTTTTTTATCTTGAAAAATGTAATCCATTTATATAAATCTTGTTTATCTATCTTTTCGTTCTCACAACTGAACATTAAGTGAAAAAATACGATGCTTCTTTATGCATTTTATTATGTATTATTTTATATATTTTCCTTAATACTATAAAATGCATAAAATAATAAACAAATTCATAATGGTAAACTATTACATTACTAGTCTTCAGATATAAAACTACCTAGGGGCATCATACATGAGTCCTAACTTAAATCTTGAAGCATCTCACCTCATCATGTATGTTCGCTTCTCTTCTAGAGTATCACCTCATCTTGGTGGGGTCCACGTCACGCCTTGGAATACTTCCTCATCTTGGAGGGGTCCACATCACATTTTTCATCATCTTGTTCAACGTACACCACCTCATCTGGGTAGGATCTAGGTCATATACCATTTTTTTCGGAAGTACAAAAATACTCACACACAGGCAAGGGGGGTTAGGGGTGTAAATGTACATCTTGCAAAATTGGGCATGCATTCCCTTATACATTGTGATTCAAAATAAATAAGATGCGACGACTACCCATTAATTAATTGCAAACATCATACACAGTTAAATAATTTATTAATTAAATAAATAAATACAGACACACATGGATCGGCACTCAAGAGGTATAATCTGGTATAATAATGCATAATAAAAAATTAAATTTCATTAAATAAAGAACAAGGGTTATTTAATTAAATTTAATTAATTTAATAAATCAAATAATATAATTATTTATCAGTCCATTAATAAATTTAATTACTATAATTAAATTAAATTAATATATTTTAATTTAATTCCAAAATTATATTAATTTTTTATTCTAGGGTAATAAAATTTATAGTTTTAAAACACAATTAGTATATCAATTTATTTAATTTATTTTTTTAATTAAATTAATTATATATATTAATTTAATTAACTCATGCCCTGAAAATGTAATGCAGGTAAAAAGTGGGTCGTGTGGTACCTGTGTGAACCCATTTGGAGCTGAGCAAATCCCTTGATGGTCCAAACTAGGCCCGACAGGTCCTCTCTAACCCTTTTAGATTTGGGAAGACCCTCCTGAGCCATTTATGAAGAGTTTTGGGTCTAGAATATTGGAGCAGTTCCTCCCCTCTGGATTTTCGCTGACTGTCGAGCTTGGCACTGCATGGAGGTTCCAGAAAAGGTTGGACGTAGGTTTGTCATGACAGAAATGGTTGGACGCAGGTCCCCCCTCTTTTTGAATTTTTGAATTTTTTCAATATTTGATATTCCATTTTTTATTTTCTAAAAAAGTCTTCCCCTCCTTTTTTATCTTTAATTATGACCACCGAAGTCTCACTCATTGTAAAATTTCATTTGTGTGTGGGTTTTCTACACACATGTTTTCTAAAGGCTATACAGTTTCCTTTAAATAATTATAATTATTATTGTACTAATAATAATAAAAATAATATAAATATAAATATTTTTATAATACTTTATAATTATTATTATTTTTTAACAATAATTATTATTATTATTTATAACAATTATCATCATCCTTTTTAAAACAAAACCAAAAAACAATTTCGTTGATCGAAAACGATTGGATCTTACTCAAATATAATCAATTGAAATTTTTCTAAGCCAGACCCAACCAAGAACTCTATCCATTACTAAAAGTTCAAATAGTCATAACATGTTAGTTTAAAATCGGATCAACGCACAGTTCAAACTCAAGAGGTTGATTTCAAACACTCAACTTCATTTTTGTGAAAATTATTTTTTATTGGCTCTAAAAATATAAATAATTCCTCTGATACCAATTTATGGTACCGTGGACCACAGTGTAAGTTCATGGATTATGGATTTTAAATTTCTCATCTATGGGATAATGAAACTTTTGGTCACCGACGACCTGAGCCCTGGTATGTTTTGAGGATCTCGCTTAATTTAAAGCAGAACGTAAATTTAAAAAAAAAAACTTACACATTTTGATCTGAATCTGTGCTTGATTACAACTCAAAAATGGTGATTTTTTCTTGAAGGATCCATTGTGATGACCCTATAGATCATCCTCATGTGCTTCAATAATATGCTGGATTGTTGATTGTTGAATTTTGGGTGCTAGTGTGGAGATCCCATGATCCCTTCGATGCTCTGACGATCACCGTGATCGTCTACCTTCAATTCATGAAGGCGGAACATGGATCGACACTTTAGAAGGGGAGATACTCTCTCTAGAATGTGGGAGGATAGAGATTCTCTCATTCATAAATGAATTAATATTTAATAATGAGAGATAATTTATGTATATTTATAGTGGATGATGCAAAAGACCTGGTAGGGTTCCCCAACCCCCAAAACATTAACACCCACTAAATAATAATTATGAAGAACTAAACTACACCATAAATATTATTTATAATTTATCATATAATTTTAATATATATTAAATATATTACGTAATGAAACCGAGTCATTTTACTTGACTCGCTATTCCCACATAATATTAAATGAATCTTGAATATTCAAAGAATATTCTTTCAAATAATATTCTTCTTGTATTTTATTAACATGTAAATACTTTAGATCAATTCAATCCCAATTATTCATTACATGAATAATAATGAATTTAATTAATTATCAGTGATCGAAAACTTGGACCACACTCAAACCCCATGGTGGGGCCCACCATGTCCAATATATATATTCATCTGAATAGTGAGGATTCTTGAAGACACTATTGGGTGTAACCCTATAGGCCCTTATTCCCATGGTAGTGAATAAAATCTACAGACCAAGAGAGTAGTCTAGAAACCCATCAAGGCCCCAAAAGAGATAAATATAGTCATAGAAATTACTACCAACCTACCTACATGTATTTTGTATTATAATATCTTTTTCTTTAAATATCTAATAAAGAAAGATGAAAACTTGTGTCATCAACCTTTTATTTGTTTATTATTATTTGATCTAATATATTGAATTTACCTTTCGACTTCTTTGGAAAAAGATTTATGAAGGTAGCACCATCCTGATTAACCAGTCCTGAGATATTCAAATTCCATAACTTGGAAGCGACGAATCCTTTCTTAATCATTCTTCAAATGTCAAACCATGAATGATGCACCCAAAAAAAGCTATCTCTCCATGATTTCAATATTTTGGTTTTTTCCTTGCATCAATGTACACAATCAAATGGCATATATTGGTGATGATCTTAATTGGGGAGACCAATACACATGTTCGTAGATAGGAATAACCATTGACACCCTAAACATGTGGTGTTCCTTTTGGTGGGTTATTCTTCATGATCTCACTACTAAAGATCACTAATTATGAACTTCATGAGAGTAAGTTTCAATGCTTATGAGCTCACAACAACTAATAGTAAAACATCTACTATGTCCAGTTAATAGGACGTAACTCCACCAGAGGATATATTTAAGATTAATGTCATGGTATCTTGATGTTCTCATTATAGACTTCGATCTTCTATAAAATTTTGATATAACAATTAATCAATAAACATTACCATTAAATAGTTGATACAGAAATATCTAAACTATAATTGTATGTATACATCACATATGGCTAACTGTATACAAGATATGGCAATCAAAAGTACTGCATAGTTTGGTCTAAGGAACCAATTATTCCAACAAATTTTTATATTCCATACATTTTTATATATGATGTCTTAGCATAAGAACATTATGGTTAGTTTTTGATGTCTGTAATTATGAATTCAATAATTTTGAAATGAGTTAATAATTTCCATGTAATTATTCAAATAGTTATGATATCCATGAATAATTCGAAAAATTAGGTGATTATTTCTATGGAATTATTTTATCATCATTTATTCCTAGAATATTATTCTTCATTCTCAACTTATTTATTAAATAGAGTGAGTTTTTAGTTATTTATCATTCCATATTAATTGGGATTCATTTATTCGATACATATTCTTCTATCTGTAACCCTTACTATGCATTTGATATCAGCATTATTTTTCCCTTTCCCTGGGATTTGAAGAATGAATTTTTAATTAGTTAAATGAAAAAATATATATACATTCAGTAGGTCATATATTTTATTTCCAATGTTATATGGGAATCATGTGTGTTTCTAGTATACCGAGGCTACTAAACTATTTGTTCCTTTTGGATGTGATAACTTACATCTTATAATAATTTAATGAAGTAACCACCGAATCTAGTCTAATTAAGTTGGGTTTTTTATAGTTGGTATCAATGGAATTATAGTATAAATCTTGGGTATAAGAATTTTTAAAACATATATTAAGTTACATAATCCTATGATGGACTGTATGGATTAGTCTATGTATAATATCACATCTGAATGTTCTAGTAAAGAATATATTTTGTGGGTTTCCTATCATTAAATCCTTGCCATGATACAATAAGGGGATGTGGTTTTAGTATTGATTCATTTAGGGGTAATAACCTCAAAATGATTCCATTAAGTATATATTGACCATAAATTTTTTGTATGATGAGTATTACCTTTTTGTGCAACTAGTTTGACACTCCTAGGATCTGATTGAGTTGATTCACATTTTATTTATAATCTACTAAGAATGACTTAAAAAGATGATAACTATGAATAACCTTGGTAAATATATAGTTTTATTTGATTTAAAATAAGGTGTCATGATTTACAAATAATATAAATTATTTTCATGATAATGTGGTTTTCCACAATGATAATTTTTTCTTATTCTATTATTTTTTATTTAATTAAATAGCTGTTACTATACGGACTCATGTTAACATTGAATGTGATAGAAATTTTTTTAAATACTGGAAACCATATTGGATGAGGATTGGAGTGAATGATATTATGATTATATATAATCAGCTATCATGCTATATTTTTGAAAACCAACACCTTAACCGGATCTCAAACTCACCAAATAAGAGATAAATATAGTTTTTAAGAGATTTTGTGGTGGATACCATAGAGGTATGATGTATAAATTTACTTAATGTGGTAATAGACACACAAAATAATTTCTTAAAGGATTGAGAATATATATTATGTGTTGAAAAGGAGGGAATATATCAATGAATTTTCAAATAAAAATAAAAATATTGATATTGATATAGGTATTTGAATTTAATCCTATGGTACAATTTCTAGTTTGATGGATTATATATGGAGAATATGATAATTATCTATGGAAATTCCGTAATCCAAGGGTCAACTTCTGGCCCAAGGGAGGACATATGCAATGCCAACTGTTCCAGTGTATGTATTGAATTATTTATATATTGGGATTCATTATTTATGTGTAGAAGTGTTATTTCAATGAAATTATGGATATAAGAATCATAAATAATCTAAATTATTTTCCAAAATAGTTTTATTAATATATTTGATATAATATGTCGAATAATACTAATAGCCAACAAATGTGATTTAATGGTAATGTTATAATTTTATGTTTGTATAATAAGATGATTAACATTTATTAAGTAAATAGGTTAGTATATGTGACATTGAAATTGGATATTCTTTTAATGACAAAGTGATTAGGTGATCTTTGATGAAGTTTATTTCATTATTAGATTTAAATAAATAGTCTGTCATTTAATTTAAGGAATAAATATTGTGTAAATTTTTATAATAGTATATGTTTTCAAGTTGAGGTAATATAAGAGTAATGGATACTCTCATGGTTTTTAATGTTTATGTTCTCAATAAGTTTAAAGTCATTGATACCCCTTATGAGGTCCTAAGTGATGCTATTTTGAATTGATTAGAAAATTTTACTCAGTTTAAGGAAGAGTACTCTATTATAGTTTAAATAAATATTTTGAACATCACATGATTTAATGTTTTGATATTTATGGAATATTGGATAGTGGTAAATAGTTAATATTTATGGTTAAAAAGTGGTAATTCGACAATGTGATATTATTCAAGCTAATTATTACCATTCATGTTTGTGTTTAAATTTGATTTGTGGTAGTTTGAGATTGTATAGTGATTTATCATGGTGATTAATTATATTTTTGAGATGATTCATTAGGTTGAAGTATAGGTAAACTTTATTTTTAACATGTGGTTTAGTGTGAATGATTACTTGGGAAGACCAAAATAATATTTTGGGAATTAAATTTAAAATTTATTTGATCACTATTGAAAAAATCATTAATGTTGAGGATAATTGGGATGTATGGAATTTTATTTGAGGATTAATATAAGTTGAACCATTTGTGTTATTGTGTTAATTTTGAATTAAAATATATATTTATTATTTTGATATTTTATAAATGTTTCGATATTATCTTAATTTTTTGTATCATTTTCAGTTTTGGTAAAAAAATTAAAGACAAGATGAATGTTTTGTATCTTTTTTTGGATTTAGTGATCTGTTGTAAGTTTATTTTAGTTCTTAAATCATGAAAACATTTATCTAGAATACTCATCAACTAGGGAAAAAGAGATGATTGTGGTGGAAATTGATTAATGGATAAAATTATATTTTTCATGTTTGTATATTCCTTAAGTTATCATTTTATATGGTAATGAAATTCCTCAAATCAAGGAAATAGATATTGTAAAAAATATTCAATTACATCTATTTCTGATGAAATGATGGTATTATTCACACAATACTAACTTATGGTTTTTTGGTCATTAACTTCTCATAATAATTTAAATTATTTTGATCAATGTTCTTGGTCACTCTCAATCATTATTTGAAAATTTATTTTCCCTCCATGACTCTAAATTTATTTCCCACTAATTTTATCTTATTTGAAAACCTAGTTATGTGTTATTCTATATGACTTTAATATTTTCCCTTTTCCTCTTTTAGGATGATGTTTTATTTACAATTTATATGATATGGGTTTTCAATATATTAATTTTTAAATATAAAAACATTAATTAATGATCACAATTTCAATTTTTGAGGAAACAATTTATTGATGGATGGAGAATGTAACGCACTATGATTTAAAAAACACTATCATTCATTGTGTATAAAACACATAAAACTAAGCATAAACGATCAATGAAATATTAATAAAATGTTTACAAAATAGAAATTATATTAGATGTTATGAATAGTTTTAACTATATTATTAAATATATATAAACTTAATACTAAAAAGGTATTTACTAATTATCAGTAAATAGTTTCTCAATTTTTAGTAAAGTCATTTTATGCTTTGAAATTCATTTTCTTCAACAATGATTTTTATTTATTTTTGTGAGAAAATAATATAGTTAATATTTTTATTTTTAGAATATATATCTTAAAAATGAACTTCATTTTTGTAATCAAAATTTAAATGTTTTTTAATAATTAAGTTTTGATAATTATCTGAAAATACATATTTTTTGATAAATAGTGAAAAATAATGTTTTTATTGAAAACTGTATGTTTTCATAAAGCATTTATATTATTTAATTTACTTTAAAAATTATTTAAACATAAAATTGGTTCTATTATATTGTTATTATTCTAATAATGTTCATTATACTCAATTGTAATGTTTAATTTGGTATAAAAACATTTTTATACAGAAAAAGGTATTATTCTAAAGACAAAAACCTTATTTTTCATTACATTTTGAATTTTGATCATAAAAATTCTTTCCATTTATTGAGATTGAATTTTTAAAAATAAATTTCATATTTTCACTAAGGAGTTACAACTTTTTTAAATAGGTCCCCTTCATTTTTTTCATTATGAATTGTAACAATAGGAAATTTTTATTAATAATGTAAAGGTTAAATTGATTAATTAGCGTGAAAAATAATAAGATAGGGTCTTAATGTAAACCAAAACTTTTTTTTATCATATTAGACTATTTTATTTAATCCATTTCCATCCATGTCTCAAATAAATGGCCACATGGTTCCATATTTCATTTATTATGGCCTTTATATTAATTTATGAAAATTATATCTATAAAATGTCATTCTATTGGCTTTAATATCTCTAAAATATTTGTATAATGATAAAAATTTCTAGTTTAATTTGTCAAATTTTATTTTAAATATGATTTATTTTTTCAATCATGTTAATTAATTTTTAATTTTTAGTCATTTAATAATTTACTAAAATTCTTACGGAACATAGATATAATATTAATTCAATTAATATATAAATAAATTAAATTATTTTTTAATATATTGAAAATAATTAAATTTAAGAAAATTATAGTGACGCATTTTTTTAAAATAAATATAACATGATAATATTGTGAGAAATTATTATATTCTAACTTCATCTTTTTCTTATTGTCTTTAAAGTCAAATTGAATAAATACTGTCAAAATGACATTAATGATGTTTTAGAAAAATAATATTTTTTTTAAATTATTTCAAAATAATAAGAATATTTAAAGAGGAAAACAGGGATAATATATGGTGTAAACTATCATACCTTATCCAGTTATGATCCAATTGACACTTTAAAAGTAAAATTATAAACCATTAAGAGAGATACAGTCATTACCATGATTAAGATTAAAATTGATAAACAAATGGGTTAAATCAAAAGATAAGTTTCAAAATGAAATCAAAACCTATATAGATATAATTTTATAAATATATTTATAAATTATGCAATATTTTCCTATATATATGTACATTTCAAATAATTTTTGTTTATGATGACCTAATTATATATTAATATTTTCTTAAATTATTACTGTGGCAGTTCCCTTCCTTATAAAAGGAAACCCCTTGCTATTAATTTTTCATAGAATTATTGCCAACAATATCAACAAAGACTACCAATTTTTCTAATCAAATTAAGTTTCTAATATATAAAGGTTTTGGGCATCTTAAAATATCATTCTAATTATTCATAAGAAGGAATCAAAAGTAAGTCTACTGAAAAAGATGTAATAGACTTTACTGACTATTTTATATTTTTTTCTTCTTTTACATCCTCTAAATTTTTTATAACCATCCTAAAATAATAACCATAGTATCATTAATACAATTATATTTTATTATCATTATTAAACACCCATTTTACATCTATTTTTCTATGAAATTAAAAAACATCACTTGTTCGTTCTTATGTCATACCATAATCACATTGTAGTGTAATTCATCTTTCACCACTAATTTTATTAGATGTTAATTAAGATAGAGTTAATTAATATTTATGATATTTATGAAATAATTACTCTTTAATAATTATGATATTGTATTTACCTATTTACCTTAGAATCTATTAGAAAATTATAGTGTTGCTCATGCGTATGTGTGTGTTATCGCCTCCACAAATTGATGTGATTTGTTTTTCATTTCTGATTTACATTGATGGTAATGAGGATATATTCAACTAATTTATATGATATATTTTTTATATAAAAATTATTATATAAATTTGAAATATTATATACTTTTATATAATTTCATTAAAAAAAGTGAAAAGAGCATTCATACGTACATAAGGGCTACCATCTATACGAATGGTGTAAATAGTTTTTCTATCTATCCATTTTATATATGATTATAACTATGTATATAAAAAAAATATGATATTTATATAATTATTATCATTATAGAGTTAATTTAACATTGATAAAATTACAAGATCCAAAACAACCATACAAACACATAAATGAAAAACTAAGCAATTAACACCCAGAAATGTGTTTTTAATAAATAATTGATAATAAATGGGTGATAAAAGCTAATAAGTAAATAAAATATGGTATTATATATATTTATATATTATTATTTTATTTAATATTTTCAAAATAAATCTATATCTATTATAAAGGGCTCGTAAACACATAACAAAGAATTCAATCATTAGGAAATGGATTTCATCTAATTTTCCCTTCATTGAGACATAATTTAATGTTATCTACGTAATTTCATCTATATAGATTATATACTTTGCATTTTTAATGTTATATCATGAAACATTATTACAACATTGTATTAAAATTTTTATTTAAAATTATTTCATCCAAATTGATTTGACATGAAGGTTACCTAGTAGTAAGGGTTTCTTAACTAAATTTTCATTCAATGGGTTATAAAACTTCTTAATTGAATTTATTAAGACATTATTATGTGTGAATTGGTTTAAAAATTGTTTTAGACGATATTTAATCTTTTTTTATTTGGATTTACATATTTTCACATAACCACTTCATGGATTTATTATCACATCAAAAATTTGATCATTTCAAGGGATTTTTTTGTCTCAACCATATTTTCTGGAGACATATTTTGTTTTGTTAACCATTATTTATTTAAATATATTAAATATAGAAACATGAATGAATTTTTAATTACTAATTAATATAATTCATGGAATTTATAGAGCCACTTCATACTCTTTATTTTAATTACCTTAGATTCTAATGATACCAAAGCGATAAATCCTTTTGGTTACAATATTCTTTATTTTTTAGATTAGTTATGCTCAAGATTCCTTTGTGTAAAATAATATGAAATTATTTTCTTGAACCAAATATATTTTATTATCCTCTAGTGGTGAATTTTGTACATTTTTTGTTCCTATATCCTCCCTTTTTGATTAATGAAATATGAAGAATGTTGTTTGTAGGTAATACTAATCTTATCATTTATTTTATGAGAGGGAATATTTTTCTTAAATATACATGTTTTTAAAAAGGTTTGAAGAAATATTCTTTTAAAAACATAAATTATTTCTTAATGTTATTTTACATAATGTCTGATCATATATTAAATTTTTTAAATGGAATTTTTTTAATATTTTCCACATGGGTCTCTTTTCAATCTCTTTGAAAAAAGTTTTAAAATAAAGATTATTTTTAAGAGTTACAACATGAATGGAGTTTCTTGTCGTAATAATATTTACGTACTTTGATGATTCCTTCATAACATTCCAATGTTATCTTTAAATAAAAATATTTTTACAGTATTTTATGAATTTTTAGTTTTTAAAAGTAATTTTCACATATGAAATATTACCTTCCTCAAAAAAATAATGATATTTTTAATGAATTAATGTTATTCAAGATAAGAACTTTTTATTTATATTATACTAAATTATGGATATGTTTTAATGATACTATGCTTAATCATTATCATGATGTTTTATGATCATTTTAACAAGAAAATTTTAACATTTCATATTCTTGTTTTTTTATATGAATGTTTATGTTGATTATGTATTGCAGTTTTATTCACCCCTTTTATATGATAAATTTATTTGAATTAGTAACTAAATTTTGGAGATAGTTATAACCACTTGATGAATTCTTAAGTCTATGAGACAAACTATTTCATATATTTGGTGCAGGACTTACCTGATTATGTATGATTTCTTGGCATAAGGAAATGGTGGTTATTTAATGATGCCTAGAAACATGTATTATATCATTATGAAATTACTTATTATTGTTAATGTAATTATTTAAATAGTTATGAAATACATGGATATATTTCAAGATTATTTTATTTTTTATACAGAATAATTTTATCATCATTTATTCTATTGATATTGTTATTGATCCTCATGTTATTGTTTAAATTTTATGTGTCTTATTTACTATTCCTTGCCATATTCATTATTCATTATTTATTAAAGATATCTTAAATAGATTTTAACCTTTATTAAGCATCTGAGAACATCCTTATTTTGTTCCATTTCCCTAGGATATTAATAGGTAATCTATGAATGATTTAAAGTACGAAAAATATTTACTTTCACAATGTTTTAAATTTTATTTCCAATATAATATGGGAAATATGTATATATCTAGTTTACCAAGACTGTTAAACTGTCTCATATTTTGTGTTGATATCTCTTTCATCTTGTACCAATATAATAATGTAGCCACTGGCTATGGGATAGTAGAGTTCAGGTATTTAAATATATCATTAAGAATAAATTATATTAGGGTAAATCCTATTGAAAATTATTATTGATATATAATTTCAAATATAAAAGATATTTTTTAAAATGCTTTTCCCCACATTGATGTAAAATACAAATTAACATACCACATTAAAAGGTAAATTTTGAAATGGTAACATAAATGTTTTTGAAAACCATTAATTTTAAAAATATTATCCAATAATGTAACCATTAAAAGGCATAAATATTATATTGGACAAATTAGGAGAGGATGAAAACACATAAGAATTTCAAAGAAAAACACATTTTAATAATTTGAAAAATACATTTTTTGAAACCCATATTGTAAAATGAGTTATAAAAATTTATTTTTTAAAAAAATAATTTTTTCAAAGAGGAATATAAAATACCATATAATATATTATTGTTGTGAAATAATCTAATAATTTAAGAAAGAAGTTTAGTATGAAATAATATAACTCAACTAAAGGAAACTCTAGTTATCAATATCCCTCATGGGAAATATACCCCCTATACCATGAAACATTTAAAAAGGTGATTTTGTGTTAAAAATTAAATAAATGAAAAAATGAAATATAATATAATAAATTAGTGCAATTTAAAAAACATATCAGAAATATTCTCAAGTGAATAATCATAAATACATGAATATAAACTAAGTTAAAAAAATATTATGATGGGGGTGACACATGAGTCAAATGAAATTGGAAGAAAGAAATAACATTTGTATTAATATATCTCTTGAATTAAAAGGGTTTAAATTATATAAAGTCATGTAATATTACTTAATTATAATTATATAAATGAAAAAATGGTGTATACATGTAATATGTCTAAAATAATTCGAAGTGAGATTAAGAGAAGACTTACAAATTTAGAAAAAGTATGATAAAACCCCATGAAAGAGAGGGATTATAATAGAACATGGAATACCATTATTATAAGTTAATTCGTGATATAATAACTCAAATAGGTATTAAATTCAACACATAATTGAAATTCAGTGAATTATACCAAACTGTCTCAAAGAGAGGAATTTGAGATGAAAACCCGTACATATTATCCATACATTCATGAACAAAATTTCACCTCTTGTATTAAAAAAAATATATCTTAATTACATAATTTTTAACCATACACATATATATTTTCAATCACATTTATCATATATATTCATTTTCTATATAAATTCTTTCGATTTTCCACATCGGGTGTCTGTAGTTTTGATAGATTGTACTCTTTTTATAATATTGGTGTCCTTATTCATTGTTTTTTCAAATTTAATTATTAAAAAATTATACAAAATACTTTTAGTTATTATTTATAATAATTTATTATAATTCAAATTCATTTTATGAGGTTTTAAGTCTTTAACCATTAAGATGAAATCAATAATATTCATGTTTTGATGATTCTTGTCGATCGATGGTGTTTTCTTGATTAAAAAATTAAATGTGGATATAACCATGCAAAAAAAATTAATTATTTATATCATATTATTAAATTAAATAAGTTCTAGTATTAATCCATGGAAATAATAAATTTTTTTAAGTACGTTGTTATACTAACCTGAATATAAACCTACAATGATTAATGGTTGATTATGTGATGGTTTAGTTGTAATATAATTTTTATAGATGATAATGTTTTTTTAGTGTTTATTAGTGTGATATATAAAAATTATAATGGAATATAATAATAATTAATGGATGTGAAAATATTATACAATTTGAATAAATGATGGAACTCTTTGTACACTTAATTTAAATGATTATATTAATGATGATCATTTTTTGACACACATTTTATATGTTATATAATGTATCAAAATGATATTATAAAATATTTAAAGTTTATTTGATATCATAAGAGACATGAAACACAATGAAGAAACATCCCAAGAAATATATTTCTTTAAATCTAATCTATTCAACACCTAACAGAACAAACAATCATGAGTTGAAATGAACTGTAATCTCGTATAAGATTATATCCCAGTAATTAAATTATAGGAGTTTAATATTAATAACTAAATTATTAAAATTATGTTTATCTACTAATTATAAATTAAATAAGAATCTTTTAAATGAATGAAAATTTATTTCTAAAAATTATATTTTTCTAAAAGACAGATTTGTCGTGCTTTCGCACACAATTTAAAATTAATTTTAAACACTTTTAGAAAAATTATATTATAAAATTAATTAAAAATTTAAAATAATAATAAAAAATTCTATTTGGTTTAATTTGTTGCAAATTTTTTAAAATATTTTATTTTTTGATGAATAGTGAAAATGGTGAAATATAATTGAAAACTACCATTTTGGTTAAATTATATATAAAGTTAAATTATATTTTGAATTGTTTTTAAAGTAAAATTAGTTCAAATAAAAATTTTTTAATCCAATTTATTTCATTTTAATAATTATCAAATTGTATTTTAATATAAAACATTGTGTACTTTTGAGCATTTTCTCTTCAAAACAATGTTCTCTCATCAGATCAACGGGGATAATTTTAAATTAATATTTTCCAATAATTAGATTTGAATTTGTAATAAATCATTCTACACTTGGATTCATTATAATTTATATTATCTAATAATGAAAACTTAATTCATTACCATAATGAATAGTAAAAATATGAATTAAAAAACAAAACAATTAACACCTAGATACATTTGTTCCAGAACCACTTCCACTTGTTTGTATCTACATAAGGATTTATTTATTTAGAAACCACTTATATAATATTTTACCAAAATTCCAGGATGTTTTATTATATTTAAACATTTATATAGGGTTATTAAAATAATTTTATAATCTTAATTTCCAAAAATAATGAAACTATACTTTGATACCAAATATGGCATCCTTTCTTTTCATTACATAACTTTATATATCATTTTAAAAGCAGAGGGTTTTTAAAAGTATGTTGTATTGTAAATTAAGTACATAATAAATGAAAACATAAAAAATATTAGATTCAACATTAAAGGCTTCTTAAATGTTCATCATATATACATTTATTTCATACCATATCCTAGGGACACACATCAAAAGGAAAAATGATCAAAAGGCCTGGTAATGGAAAAACAAGTTGAGTAGTTCACATGTGAACTTGAGTTATATCAACAAGAACATGAGTAATATCAAAAAGGCATGATAAATACTCATATAATAATAATAACATGAATCATAACTTGAAATTTTGGCTAAAACATTTAATTTATACATTCATAAGAATAGCACCAATGTTCATCCCCAAGTTATCATAAAAATTACCAAGGTTATTCACCAAGGTATCGTAAAACTTATCATTTCTAGAGATTAATTTTTTTACCCAATGCATTAGATCTCTATCAGGGAGCACCATTAATATGTTATTATTTAAAGTGAGAGACATAATTCATACTGAATAATTTCATAAATAACCCAAATATAATAAAATAAATGGGTTTCAAACCAAAATCATGACGTTTTAAAATGTGTTTAAAAACATGATCCTTATGACATTTATAAATCATGGAAGGGAATGAGGGTTTTATGTATATAAATTACATAATAAAATATTTTATTTTTATCTCTTGATGAATTACCTTAAAAATAAAATAGTTTTGGGTATTCACATAATGGAAATAAAATAACTTCATAAGAAATGGAGCGATATTTTGGGATGAAAATTCTGCAATACAACAGCTATGCAACATGGTTTTAGAAAACCATAAAGGAGAGGGTAAATAATTCAACCATTCATAAAATATTCATTATATATTAGAGGTATATAATAAAATGGAAATAAGAACATCATATAGAAACTTTAAAGACAAACCACATCTAAGATAACTTGAATGGAAAAGAAAAGTTGATAATTCCCTTACAAAATTTTGGTAGCCAAACAGTGTCACTTATAAATACATAAAATTTTTTGATGAGAGGAGAAGGGGTAAATAATCATTTTTTCAAAATATTGAAAGAATAGGGTACATGAAATGACACATACAAACATAATAAAATGTAAATTAAAAAGTAATAAAATGAAATGAGTGCTTGAAATAGAGAAGGGTGGAAGACTTCCTTACATTGTAGAGTGACATCTAAAACTCTATGATCAGAAACATAGGGGCTTAAGGGAATCTTGGGAGGACTATTTGGGAGGAAATAAAACCATAAATTCCTAGATAATTATTTTTGAATGAAATTAAACAATGTAATGGGTGGGTATTTATAGAAAAAGTTAGATAATATTTTATTAATTTCAAAGGAAGCCTCATTTGCTGTATTTAAAAACCCATGTGATTTACCATGGTATTTGCCCCTCTTATTGAACACATTCACACCTCACATAATATGTTAATACTAAAGAGATGATCATCATTATTATGTCCTGATTACAACATTATTACATATCTATGATGTCATTGAACTTACTAAAACTCAAAAATTATATTTTTACCATTCACTGAAAAATCAACTATTTCAGAAAAATCCAAAAAATTCACCGTAACCATTTTTCTTTATGTAGAATTCCAAATTTTACTCCATTTTATAAAAAATAATTTCATTTTAAATTAAATTATATAATTAAAATACAAATACTTAACTAATAATTTTTAAAACATTTATTTAATATACTATGATATAATCATATCACATTACAACTTAAGATAATGAAAAACTATTCATATCTCCTTAGTTGAGGTTACTATTCCATTGGGGAATCTACCTTTTTTAAGGTTAAAATTAATATTCTAAAGGGTAAAGTTAATATTCAACAAAAAATTATTTTGATCCTATTGAACCAAATTTTTCACCATGATTACAACCATTTATGTCTGATTTTCAAAAATCATTTCACAAAATAAAATTATTTAATAATAAAATATTTTTTACTATTCATAAAAAAACATTATTAATAAATTAGTATTCATCAAAATAACTATTCATCAAATAATATGAAAATGGAACTTCTTTGAGAACCTCTATAAATTCAGCCTATATTAATTTTTACATTTAAAATTCAAAAACGATGTTTATAATACCATAATAATTCTCTATGTCTGAGAAAATTAACATTTAAATATAAAAATCCTCAATTATTAAAAACAATAGCAGATGTAAAATGCATCATGAAATTTTATATAGAAATTTCATAGTGAAATTTCTAAAGATTAAAAAAATAAAATTAGTTTATCCTTTACATTTAAAAATGGGTGTTTTAATCCAAATATTTCATTAAAACAATCAATGTTCATATTAAAATAATTTATTATAATAATTATATCATTTATCAAAATTAAAATTTAGGTCCAATAAGTCAAGTTATCAATTAATTCTTAGTTGAATATATATTTTATTATAAAAAACAATTCTTAAATGTGTATATCCCATTATTGTTTATAATTTTTCTAATACAAATTTATGAATGATGTGTACTATTCTCCTGAAATATAACATAATTCTATGTGCTTCTATTATAAAACATAAAAAAAGTCATTTGGAGTAAAAGGATCCATTAATATAAGAATCACATTTTTATGGTCATTAAAGATTCCTATATCTACCCACTAACCATGGTCCACCTGCTTTTAGGAAAAAAAAATCCATATTTTCAGCATAAATCATAGAGAAACTAAAGATAAAACAATGGACTAAAAATAAAAAAATAATACCACAAAATAATGTAATAGATGTAAAAATTCCCCCCTCCATTTACAGTTTCTAGCCTATGAAATCCAAAAAAAACTTCATATTAATTGATCAAAGAAAATATATTCCAACAACCACATGATACAACTTCTCAAACCATGAACAACTTAACCACCACCAAAAAGAAACTTATGCATCTTACATGGAACAATCCAATATTCCAAAACAACTTCCCAAAAAATAATAGAAATATTTAACTACAACTCTACAACCATTCCTTAAGCATGATTGCTGGGCATATTCTATAATTACAACATTCACTTGGATGGAATGACATAAAACCAACAACCCCAAACAAAACAACCCTTTTTCCATGTTGCACCAAAGACTAACCAGAACACCAGGAAGTGAGAAAATAATGGACTCACTAATATTTTAAAATTTCAATTGGATTCCAAAACAATAAAACCTACAAAACACCAAAACTCTATATTAGGAAGAATACACAACAACCTGGGAACCCCCCCCCCCCCCACATAGTCTAACAATCCCCACCACAAGAGGGGAAACCCAAAAAAAGGAACTCCCACCCAAGCAACAAGCTAAAACAAAAAACGACATACAAAGGATAATCACACGAGGATAACCAAGGAGATATTCTAATTTATAAGGTAAAATCTAATTAAATTTCAAGAAAACAAGATAACTATGCATCCTTACAAGCAAATAGGAACTTTAAAACAATAAGGGGTGAAATGTGGAAATGATACTTCTATTCATTTTCCCATAAAAGTGGGTCTTCCATGATCAATAAGTTAAAAAAGAAAATGTAAACTATCTGTGTTCTGGCACTAGATACAAAATTTGGACTAAGTTCCTCCACACCCCTATGTTTCCAGACATCAAGTCAGATTCACTCTAGGTCCTTTGGTTAGATCCCTTATTTCTTGAACCATCCATTGCCTCACATTTGTAATTTGATAATCCCTAATAATTACTCTTTATTTTCAACGAAATAATGATTCAGAAGAGACACATTCACCAGAATTTTTCTATTCAAATGAAAAAACATAATTAAGACACTCGATGAGACACACCTCCACTGAAGACAAAAAAAATCAGAATTTCTAAAAGACACGCATTCATTAAATTAGATTTTCTCAGGATATCCACAACATCCACGTTGACATTTTATAGAAAATAATACAAAAAAATGCTACCAGAAAAAAACTAGTATTAAAAAAGAATCATTACATATAAAGGGGAATAAATTACTCCCAAAAAAACACCCTACTCCTAAAAACTGGATGGGGTGTTTTTATTATATGTGGATCTGCCTCCACATCACTTTCTGAAAATACCCCGACTGAACTATTGCATGTGAACAATAAATCCATAGGCATGGAAAGTATTTGGAGAATAGGAAAATAATGGATTCTTATGATCTGGCATGTTGTGCTGATGACATTCCATGATCTTATGCTTAGAATATGATGATGAAAGATACATAGGGATTTTAATTCTATAACCATCACCGTAAAATTTAAGAATATTTCTAATATCTATAATGGAATTCCATTCACCACTTTTAGAAATTGGAGGAAGGTTTTCTTCCTTTGGAACTCATGCTAGAACATTCTCCACATGAATATCTTGTCTCATCACATTAGAAAAGGAGTTCAGAATATAACTTGACACCATAAATTACAATTTAGGATGAATCCCATTCTCAAATCATTAATCCATCAAGGAATCATATTCAACCCACTTCATAAGGTATGGAACTCAATAAAGAAAAACGAAAAAATAACTCCAAGAGTGATCCATCACCTTCATATAAATACCACATCTCTATCCCCTTATTTACCTTCACTACTTATAGAAATGCTAACAAATGAACGAAGTCTTGAACTCCTAGGTAATATATTATTGAGGATTTGTTAAATAGATTTACTTCCACCACATCATGGTCATACCATTGATCATAAAGGTGGAGAACATAACCCTTAATGACTCTGAAAATTTCACGACCCGTCCTCAGGGCCCATGCCGTGACTACCCCAAGCCCGCCTTCCATAGGCCAGGGGCTGGCGACTAGCACCAAAGGCGAAAAATCCTGATAACTGGGAAGGAATTGCCGTTATAAAAGAAAACAAGCACCACAGAGTACAAGCGGAAGCAAAACACTAAGTACAAAAGAAAATCTGAAAAGTAAACGGGCCAGAATACAAACCCAAAAGAAAGTACGACTAAAACCGAACAAAGTACAACAGCAAAAAGACAAATGGCTGGAAGAAGGAAGCAGCTCCTGGGTCGTCCTCCTCGGACCCTACCTGAAGGGTAGGTATAGATAGCACAGCTCCTGGTCGTCCACTATGGATCCTACCTGAAGGGTAGGTACAGATAGCCTCCTCCACGCTCTCGTCTGTCAACCTCCTCAGTGAGTCGTCACGTCGTGAAGTCCACCTCCGGGTACTGACTCGTCGTGTAGTCCACCTCCGGGTACCGTCCAGTCCTCGAACACTCGGCCTCCGTCAGCACTTCCCGTCGTCTGCAACCAACACAACGAGTTGCGGGCATAGCCCGTGCAGGGGTGAGTATAATGATACTCAGTAGGGACCTCGACACCCTCAAGGTCTCACTAAACCAACAAGGATAACCATAAAGAAAATCTCAACAGATAACCTCTACTTAGGTATATGCCCATACATATAACTAAGTTATCAAGTAACTCATCTCAATCATGAGGAAACACAAGGATTGTGAAATCAACGGATAACCACTACCCAGTTATATGCCCATACATATACCTAAGTTAGCAAGTGACCCATCTCAATCATGAGGTAAACACAAGGTCAAAAGTCTCAGCTCAAACCAGGATTTTCATTATCGAAACCGTAACTGCTGAAGAGCTCCGTCTCTGGAGTGTATAGTGGTCCTATCACGACTCCGAGGTACTGCTCACTAACCTAAGACTGCTGAGGTACTCCTCCTCTCGAGTACCGCGGGTCTGCAGCCAACTACCGGGCGCTCCATCCGTTGTGGGTCTGTCGCCAAATACAGGGCGCTCCCCCAATAGCCTACAGAGGTACTCCTCCTGTCGAGTACTGCGGGTTTGCGCCCAATTACTGGGCGCTCCGTCCGCCGTGGGTCTGTCGCCAAATACTGGGCGCTCCGTCCGCCGTGGGTCTGTCCCCAAATATCGGGCGCTCCGTCCACTGGGCTAGTCGACTCACTCCAAGTCGAGTCGGTCAAATAGTCGTCAGGTCTCAGCCGGCTACACGGTCCTCGTACTCCGCACGCTCATCTCCGGAAGGGTCCGATCCATGATCTACTGGTCGATACTCCAAGTATCACAAAGTCGCACAAAAAAGTATCTCAAAGGACCGCCTCGTCATACGGGTCTCAACGCAACAGACGGCGCGTCAATCGGACGCCCGGTCTGTGAGTTACTAGCCTTTTTGTCCCAGGGGCCCGGTTGGTTTCGTGAGCGAACCAAACCCGGCCGTATCTCGACTGTACCCCGAACTCTCATAGGGTATACTCATAGGGACCGTTTCTCAACGAGATCACCAACGCTGCTGACGGTTCGTCAAACGGACGTTCAGTCAGAAAGGTATCAGCATTTCCGTTCCAGGGGCCCGGTTGGATTTCTGTGTGATCCAACCCGGCCACTATCCATCTGCATCCAAATCTCGGGCGGAGAATGCCAAAAGTTCCGTATCGTCAACAGAAACTCAACGCAACAGACGGCGCGTCAATCGGACGCCCGGTCTGAGAGTTATTGGCTTTTTCGTTTCAGGGGTCCGGTTGGTTTTTTAAGGCAAAACCAACCCGACTGTACTCCACCTGCGTCCAAACCTCGGGCGGAGTATGCCAAAAGATCCTTCTCATCAAGAGGAATTCAACGAAACAGACGGCGCGTAAATCGGATGTCTGGGCTGTTAGTTATTGCCCTTTCCGTCTCACACCCACCCTGGGAAACTTCCCAGGAGATCACCCATCCTGATCACTACTCTAGGCCAAGCACGGTTAACTATGGAGTTTTAACCACGTAGGTTCCCAAAAAAAAGGTGCACCTTGAGTATAGTATATTGAAACGACCGTCTCGGTCCAAGGATCGCGTTGCCGCTGACGGCGAGTCGTTTGGAGGCTCGTAGCCCAAGATACGGGCATTTGACCAAAAGTGGTCCGAAACTGGGGGTCTGGGCCCAGGCCAACCTGGCCCGACCCCCCCTGGGTCGGCCGAACCGGGTTGACCCGCCCCGGGCGGCGACCCGGCCCGACGACCCGGCCCGGCCGGCGGCGTGGCGGCGTGGGCCGGTGCGGCGGCGCGGTCCGGCGCGGCGGCGCGGTCCGGCGCGGTCCGGCGCGGCGGCGCGGTCCGGCGCGGCGGCGCGGTCCGGCGCGGCGGCGCGGTCCGGCGCGGCGGCGCGGTCCGGCGCGGCGGCGCGGTCCGGCGCGGCGGCGCGGTCCGGCGCGGCGGCGCGGTCCGGCGCGGCGGCGCGGTCCGGCGCGGCGGCGCGGTCCGGCGCGGCGGCGCGGTCCGGCGCGGCGGCGCGGTCCGGCGCGGCGGCGCGGTCCGGCGCGGCGGCGCGGTCCGGCGCGGCGGCGCGGTCCGGCGCGGCGGCACGGACCGGCACGGCGGCGCGGCCTGGGCGTCGTTCGGGTGCCGCGCGCGGGGGGGCAAAGCCCCCCTCCCATTTGAGAACTGCGGCCCCTTAATTGGGGTCGCTTTTGAGACCCGGCCTGGGGAAATTAATTCCCCCGGTCTCCACTGCCCGGCCGGCCAGCAGTGGCCGGCCGGTTACGCAAGCAAGGACCGGTGACGGCCGGTCCTTCCTTCCCCGACAACGGCGGCCCGGTGCCGGCCGCCGGTCATCTTGCTCTGCCGCGGCCTGGAACCGGCCGCGACCTATGCCGTTCGGCGCGATGCGACGGCATCGCTTCCCTCCGCCGCGGCCCCGCTCTGGCCGCTGCGCCTTTGACTTTCTTCGACGCGACGTGACGGCGTCGCGTTCTTGGATTTCTTTCCACGGCGCCGCGCGTATCTTCCGCAATAAATCGTGTAGTGCGACGGCACCACGTTTTCTTGTATCATCCTCAAGAAACCATCACGAAAAACATAGGAGGAGGGTCAGCCGTGTTTGTGCGGTCCGACCCCCCCCCCCCCCTCGCGTTATTCGATAACAAAAGGGGTTTTAAACCATGATCATCACCAAGTTTGTATTCACGAACAATTAAATAAATAAAAACCCTCAATCATCAACCGCTTGATGGGACGATCCGCGGATCAACCCGGTATTGGTTGGTCCGCGCTTGTCGTTCTTTTCTCAAAAGATAAGAGAATTCCAAAATAAAATTCCCCTACCTCGGCTTCAAGAACGGAGTTCTTCAACGACCCGCGGAAGACAAGCGTCGCGGAGGTCGGGCGTCGTTCCCTCTAGGTTGGTGGGAGAAGATCTCGGTGAAGTCGAGCCGAGACATCACCCTCTGTATACTTTGTAGGCGGCGGTGCTTCCCTTCCTTACTCCGGTTGAAGATGGTCGGAGGTGTTGCTTCACATTCTTCGGAAACGTGGAACGTTCTTCCTCAAGAGGTTGGTGATCTTCCAAGAGTTCTTCTCCTCTCCTTAGTTCTCCCCACAAGGTTTATGCCAACCCAAAAAGAAGAATATAATCTCTCTTTTTAATCTTGGCAAAATGAATTCAAAAAAATTCAAACACTCAAAATAATTAATTAAGTTGGTTTAATTAATTAATTGCAAAGTGTTGGAAAGAATTTCAAAAGATTGAAATTCAAATAAACCATACTTAACTCACCTCATTAATTAATCAAGTTGTCAAATATTAAAGAATGTGAGTTAATGGGGAGTTGGAATGTGAGGGGTTAAGAGGGTTAGGGAGTTTAAGGAATTTGAAAAGGTGGGGGGGTTCGTGTGGGACCCACCCTTTCAAATATCCACACATGGGAAGTTGGATGGATGTGGGCCCACCACCAACTTCCCATGGGAGAAGTTAACCACTTAACATTGTTAAAATTTGATTTAACAATTTTATTCACTTTTTTAATTAAACCCCAAAAAATTAACTTCTCTTCCCGCACAAACGCAACTATGGTAAAGGTTCTCTTAAGCGATTACCGGCGTTTGCAGTTCATCGGTGCAATCGGATTTCAATTCCGAGCACCGGTTCAAAAGATAGAAATTCCCGCTCGCTCGTTCACTGAACGTACCCGAGCCAAACTTCAGAAATTAATTTCGGGCACACCGGGCCTTCGAATCAGGCGCCGTCAGAAAATGCATTCTTGTAAAATTCCAAAGAAAATTAAGAAAAAAATTTCCTTGAAATTTCTGGGTCTTTACATTACTCCCACCTCAGGGATTTACGTCCCCGTAAAGCTTCAACACAAACTAGGGTCACAAAAGCAGTACAGAGCACGCATCTGAGCCTTCTGCTCCCATGTGCTTACCTAGAGGTTCCGTACTGCCAAAGAAATTGCACCCGAGGAATCGATCGTCCTCGTAGGATCTTCTCCTATCGATCCTCGATCCCCATTGGAACCTCCGTGAAAGACACCCCATCGCCATCGTCCAGCTCCTCATGGTCGATGATATGCGAAGGGTCGAGCACGTATCTCCTCAGTTGAGATACATGGAAGTCATCGTGCACCTGGTGCAACTGCGGTGAATGGGTCAAGCGGTAAACCACCCCGCCTACCCAGCTGAGGACCTAAGAAGGTCCGCTGAACCTCGGAGATAACTTGCCACCTTGGCCACTTCTCCGTAAACCTCGTCGAGGTGAGTCCCGTATAAGGACGTGATCGTCATCCTCGAACTCCAGAGGTCTCCATTTTCTGTTAGAACTGTAACTCGAAACGACTTCCGCTATGAGGGTAAGGTTGACTGACTCAAGAGTGATGGGCTGCACCCTCCTATGAAAGAGTTTATCCCATGCTGCCTGGGGTTTCCTTTTCGCCGACCAAGGAAAACCCATCCCGACGTTTGCCTAAAACCGTCAATTTGAGTATGAACAGTTATTGCCCATTCCATACTCAAACTAACGTCGTAAGGCCTCGACGTTGTCACCAAGATATTCCAACCGGAACTCTCTCCTCGAGGGTCTGACCACACCATCGGCGTAAGTGTGATCATCGAGTCTCCTCCCAAGGTATCTCCAGACGTGAGGGTCAAGTCCATGGCTTACCGGAAACTCTAGGTCTGGAACAAAATTTGTGAAAGTAAGGAATGATTCATATCGACGTCCATTACAACAGCAGCTAGTAGTGGACACAGACTATCCATTGAATCATTTCTAGAGCCATTGGGTCACACTCCTTGACTGCATGCAGCCGCACTCTTCCTCCGCCCTCCAGCTCCCTGAGCCTGGCGGGAATAACTAAGGCGGGTGGTTGTACCATGATAGGATGTACACCACCTCATGCTGCTCTCCTAGCTCTGCCTCCACGTCTGCTACTTCGTAGACTCATCTCTACTATAAGCATTCTCTTTTTTAACATTTAACACGCCCGAGTCTCTAAGACTGGCACCGGTTTCCTGTTTCTTACTGCACTGTGCAGTCTTCATCCTCTCTTGGATGTCCTGGACCTCCTTTAGTCTCACAAGAGCTGATATGATTTCTTCTTTGCCGATAAGAGAAACCCGGTCTCATCCCCTGGATGAACCACATTCATTGCCTAATACAGTCAATCCTGACATGAATGATGCATTCATGCCATGGATGACGTCGTAAGGCCTCGACGTAACTACTAAGTGATCCAACTGTCACTCTCGCCTCCAAGGTTCGAGTCACACTGTCGGCATCAGTGTGAGGTCACTGGGTCCCATCCAGTAGAAATCTCGAAAGTGAGGGTCAAGTCAACAGTTTAACTGGGACCACTCAGTATCAACCAAACAAAAGGACAGGAAAGAAAACATCTCAAAGATAAGTGTCTTTTTATTATTGCAGCTCATAGTACAAAGACATGAATACAACAACAACATGGAACTAGAAGTACAAGAGATGTATCCACTAGTTCTGCTCCTTTCCACCTGCTCTCGGAGCTCTACTACCGTGGTGGCTCCTCCAAAGCCTGCGGATCAACTGTACGAGGAGTCGGACAGTCACGTGCCAGGTGACCCTTTCCACCGCATGAGTAACACAACCTGCTTCTGGCACTCCTAGCTCTGTTTCCACCCCGTGTGCCCCACACCACCGGTCCTAAAACCTAAGATTGTCCAACTGCTAGTCTGGTCCTCCTGGACCTCTGCATCATCTGTCTACTGCCCACAGATGACCCGATTACTGATCGAAAAACACGCGGCAAAGGCAGAAGCTCCTATACACGCTCGGGGTGTAGAGCTACTGGCACAAACTCCACCCTGAAGAAGGTCTTGAAGTCTTCCCATGCGAAGTTGATCTCATCGCAAAACTAGAACAAGTTGCCCCACCACCTGGCTGCTGCTGCCTGTAGGAGGCTGGTAGCAAAGATCACCATGAAGTCTGCCGGCGTCCCCACTAGCCTGAAGACTCTCACCACAGCCTCCAGCCAAACCTCAACCACCTGCGGGTCTGTCTCTCCCCGGAACCTAGGTGGCCTCTGGCGCTGGAACTCGTGCAGCGCGCTCAAGCGTCGTGCATCGCCTACTGCTGGGGCTGGTGGCATCGGTGACCCAACGTATGGTAGTACCACTGGTGCCTCCGCTGGTGCCTCAACTGCAAGAGGGCCCTGCACCGAAGCCTCGTCGCTCGACAGGCTGTCAGCACGCAGATCCCTCTGGGCTCTAGCTGGTCATCCGTGAAAACGCATCCTGAAAGAAACATCATGACACGGTCAAACGTTGATACCTGGTGATCTGACCTGGTTTGAGCTGTTTTAAGGGAAAACCTTTGAAAACACACACGCAATTAGTGTTTTCCTGCACAAAGTCGGAAATCAGTTGTCAGGGTCCTGGTGTATGCATACATCGACCGCCCGCACCAACACTGGACTCCCTGAACTGAAATCCACACTCGGTACTCTTAACACTATTGCTTCACAGAAAGAAAAAGTCAGATTCATAAGATCTGCGGTAGAACCGAACTCCTCTGATACCACTTTGTCACGACCCGTCCTCGGGGCCCGTGCCATGACTACCCCAAGCCCGCCTTCCATAGGCCAGGGGCTGGCAACTAGCACCAAAGGTGTAAATCCCGATAACTGGGAAGGCATTGCCTTTATAAAAGTAAACAAACACTACAGAGTACAAGCGGAGGTAAAACACTAAGTACAAAAGAAAGTGCTGAAAAGTAAATGGGCCAGAATATAGACCCAACTGAAAGTGCAGCTAAAACTGAACGAAAGTACAACAGAAAAAGACAAACAGCTGGAAGAAGGAAGCAGCTCCTGGTCGTCCTCCTGGAATCCTACTTGAAGGGTAGGTATAGATAGCGCAGCTCCTAGATCGTCCACCACGGAGTAAAAGCGGAATAAAAACACTAAGTACAAAAGAAAAGCTGAAAAGTAAATGGGCCAGAATACAAACCCAAAAGAAAGTACGACTACAACCAAACAAAGTACAACAACAAAAAGACAAACGGCTGGAAGAAGGAAGCAGCTCCTAGGTTGTCCTCCTCAGACCCTACCTGAAGGGTAGGTACAGATAGCATAGCTCCTGGTCATCCACCATGGATCCTACCTGAAGGGTAGGTACAGATATCCTCCTCCACGCTCTCGTCCATCAACCTCCTCAGTGAGTTTTCACGTCGTGAAGTCCACCTCTGGGTACTGACTCGTCGTGTAGTCCACTTCTGGGTACCGTCCAGTCCTCGAACACTTGGCCTCCGTCAGCACTGCCCGTCGTCTGAAACCAACACAACAAGGTGCGGGCATAGCCCATGCAGGGGTGAGTATAACGATACTCAGTAGGGACCCCGAGACCCTCAAGGTCTCACTAAACCAACAAGGATAACCACAAATAAAATCTCAACAGATAACCTCTACTTAGGTATATGCCCATACATATACCTAAGTTATCAAGAAACCCATCTCAGTCATGAGGAAACACAAGGATTGTGAAATCAATGGATAACCACTACCCAGGTATATGCCCATACATATACCTAAGTTAGCAAGTGACCCATCTCAATCATGAGGTAAACACAAGGTCAAAAGTCTCAGCTCAAACCAGGATTTTCATTATCGAAACCGTAACTACTGAAGAGCTCCATCTCTGGAGTGTACAGTGGTCCTATCACGACTCTAAGGTACTGCTCACTAACCTAAGACTACTGAGGTACTCCTCCTGTCGAGTACCGCGGGTCTGCGGCCAACTACCGGGCGCTCTGTCCGTTGTGGGTCTGTCGCCAAATATCGGGCGCTCCCCCCAATAGCCTACAGAGGTACTCCTCCTGTCGAGTACCGCGGGTTTGCGGCCAACTACCGGGTGCTCCGTCTGCCGTGGGACTATCTCCAAATACCGGGCGCTCCATCCACTAGGCTAGTCGACTCACTCCATGTCGAGTCGGTCAAGCAGTCGTCAGGTCTCAGCCGGCTACACGGTCCCCGTACTCCGCACGCTCGTCTCCGGGAGGGTCCGCTCCATGAGCTACTGGTCGATACTCCAAGTATCAAAAAGTCACACAAAGAAGAATCTCAAAGGACTGCCTCGTCATACGGGTCTCAACGCAACAGACGGCGCGTCAATCGGATGCCCGGTCTGTGTGTTACTAGCCTTTTCGTCCCAGCGGCCCGGTTGGTTTCGTGAGCGAACCAAACCCGGCCGTATCTCGACTATACCCCGAACTCTCATAGGGTATACTCATAGGGATCGTTTCTCAACGAGATCACCAACACCGCTGACGGTTCGTCAAACAGACGTTCTTTCAGAAAGGTATCAGCTTTTCCGTTCCAGGGGCCCGGTTGGATTTCTGTGCGATCCAACCCGGCCACTATCCATCTGCATCCAAATCTCGGGCGGAGAATGTCAAATGTTCCGTATCGTCAACAAGAACTCAACACAACAGACGGCGCGTCAATCGGACGCCCGGTCTGAGAGTTATTGGCTTTTTCATTCTAGAGGCCCGGTTGGTTTTTAAGGCAAAACCAACCCGACCTTACTCCACCTGCGTCCAAACCTCGGGAGGAGTATGCCAAAAGATCCGTCTCATCAAGAGGAATTCAACAAAACATATGGCGCGTAAATCGGACGCCCGGTCTGTTAGTTATTGGCCTTTCTGTCTCACACCCACCCTTGGAAACTTCCCAGGAGGTCACCCATCCTGATCACTACTCTAGGCCAAGCACGCTTAACTATGTAGTTTTAACCATGTAGGCTCCCGAAAAGGAAGGTGCACCTTGAGTATAGTATACCGAAACGACTGTCTCGATCCAAGGATCGTGTTGCCGCTGACGGCGAGTCGTTTGGAGGCCCGTAGCCCAAGATACGGGCATTTGAACAAAAGTGGTCTGAAACTGGGGGTTTGGGCCCGGGCCGACCCCCCCGGGTCGGCCGAACCGGGTCGACCCGCCCCGGGTGGCGACCCGGCCCGACGACCCAGCCCGGCTCGGAAAACCCGGCCCGGCCGGCGGCGCGGCGGCGTGGGCCGGTGCAGCGGCGCGGTCCGGAGCGGCGGCGCGGACCGGTACGGCGGCGTGGACCGGCACGGCGGCGCGGCCTGGACGCCGTTCGGGTGCCGCGCGCGGGGGGCAAAGCCCCCCTCCCCTTTGAGAACCGCGGGCCCTTAATTGGGGCCTCTTTTGAGACCCGGCCGGGGGAAATTAATTCCCCCGGTCTCCACTGCCCGGCCGGCCCGCACTGGCCGGCCGGTTTCGCCAGCAAGGACCGGAAACGGCCGGTCCTTCCTTCGCCGACACCGGCGGCCCGGTGCCGTCTGCCGGTCATCTTGCTCCACCGCGGCCCGGAACAGGCCGCGGCCTATGCCGTTCGGCGCGATGCGACGGCATCGCTTCCCTCTGCCGCAGCCCCGCTCCGGCCGCGGCGCCTTTGACTTTCTTCGACGCGACGCGACGGCGTCGCGTTCTTGGATTTCTTTCCACGGCACGGCGCGACGGCGCCGCGCGTATCTTCCGCAATAAATCGTGTGGTGCAACGGCACCACGTTTTCTCGTATCATCCTCAAGAAACCATCACGAAAAATAAAGGAGGAGGGTCGGCCCTGTTTGTGCGGTCCGACCCCCCCCCCCCCCCCCCCCCCCTCGCGTTATTCGATAACAAAAAGGGTTTTAAACCATGATCATCACCAAGTTTGTATTCACGAACAATTAAATAAATAAAAACCCTCAATCATCAACCGCTTGATCGGACGATCCGCGGATCAACCCGGTATTGGTTGGTCTGCGCTCGTCGTTCTTTTCTCAAAAGATAAGAGAATTCCAAAATAAAATTCCCCTACCTCGGCTTCAAGAATGGAGTTCTTCAACGACCCGCGGAAGACAAGTGTCGCGGAGGTCGGGCGTCGTTCCGTCTAGGTTGGTAGGAGAAGAGCTCGGGGAAGTCGAGCTGAGACGTCACCCTCTGTATACTTTGTAGGCGGCGGTGCTTCCCTTCCTTACTCCGGTTGAAGATGGTCGGAGGTGTTGCTTCACGTTCTTCGGAAACGTGGAACGTTCTTCCTCGAGAGGTTGGTGATCTTCCAAGAGTTCTTCTCCTCTCCTTAGTTCTCCCCACAAGGTTTATGCCAAGCCAAAAAGAAGAATATAATCTCTGTTTTTAATGTTGGCAAAATGAATTCAAAAGAATTCAAACACTCAAAATAATTAATTAAGTTGGTTTAATTAATTAATTGCAAAGTGTTGGCAAGAATTTCAAAAGATTGAAATTCAAATAAACCATACTTAACTCACCTCATTAATTAATCAAGTTGTCAAATATTAAAGAATGTGAGTTAATGTGGAGTTGGAATGTGAGGGGTTAAGAGGGTTAGGGATTTTAAGGAATTTGAAAAGGTGGGGGGGTTCGTGTGGGCCCCACCCTTTCAAATATCCACACATGGGAAGTTGGATTGATGTGGGCCCACCACCAACTTCCCATGGGAGAAGTTAACCACTTAACATTGTTAAAATTTGATTTAACAATTTTATTCACTTCTTTAATTAAACCCCAAAAAATTAACTTCTCCTCCCGCACAAACGCAACTACGGTAAAGGTTCTCTTAAGCGATTACCAGCGTTTGCAGTTCATCGGTGCAATCAGATTTCAATTCCGTGCACCGGTTCAAAAGATAGAAATTCACGCTCGCTCGTTCACTGAACGTACCTGAGCCAAACTTCGGAAATTAATTTCGGGCACACCGGGCCTCGGAATCAGGCTCCGTCAGAAACTGCGTTCTTGTAAAATTCCAAAGAAAATTAAGAAAAAATTTCCCTTGAAATTTCCGGGTCTTTACAGAAAACCCAAAGAAACTAAAAATCCTTTCAATTCTCCTCATCCACTCTTCCACTTTCATAGAATCTGCTTGACTATAAAAAAAATCAGAGCTCAATTTTTAAAAATCAAAAAGTAATTCTTTAGATTTTTCAACTAGAGGGTCCACTAATTATGAACCACCCATAGTTTCACATTGAATATCCATTGAACATTTTTTGGGGTATACACTAAGAAATAAGATACCAAGAGATCAATCAAAAACAACTCATTGTCATGAAAAAAATTCAAAACAACACTTAAACATCACATCAAAATCAAAATAAAATGCACAAAAACTCTAATGGTTATCAAAACATCACAATTTTACTACTAAAAATACTTTTCAATGAAAACAAACATGGTGGGTTACACACTCACTAATGGCGTTCCATGGAGCCTCACATAACCACATTCCTGTGCCACTCAAGGAACTGTTCAACTCATACCAATACGTGCACTCATCTTCCCATTCCATCAACCATCCACTTCTTCAAACTCATAAATTAATGTGGGAACTCATGATAATAACAATGTTCAAAAAAAATTCCACTTTATAAGTCAAAATATTCAACCCTTTTTTTCAACATCCCAATTTACTTCCCATTTCACTCTTTCAAAAACCCTCTAAAAAATACCCCAAAACACTTTCCCAAAAACATCTCCTTTGGAAAATCAATTTTCATTTCAATTTTTACTAAAACACTTTCATAATATCACTAACCACAAATCAAAAACCATTTCCAAACTCAAAACATCAATCCATCTCGTTTTTTTCCAAAAAATACAAATCCCTTGAATTCCATCCAAAATCACAGTTCATGCAATTCAAAACATTTCCATCAAGAATCCTTTTGTTAATGGAACATTTTATGAAAAACCATTTTTTAAACCTTCTTCAAGATAAATATAAAAATTTATTTTCCATATTCCAATATTCAAAACATTACTACATAAAATCAATATTTTTTAAATTTCAAAAAATGGATTTTCATAACAATTTATTAGAATCAAGAGGAACCCAAAATAGTCACAAGAGGGGAACTATTATTGATGGGTGACTTTTCTATATGGTTGGTGGCCCTATTCCTAACCCCCACTATCACAGAGAGTCTTTGTGAACCACATCCCATGCTCAACATGGCTTTCTATGACCTTCAAGATCCCTAAGACCTTTAACACAACTAAATTTTCATATCCTAAACACCAAACAACCATAAAGAACTATATAAACAAAATAAAAAATGACTTTCCATGGAAACCTACAGTTTAAAATCAAATGTGTTTGTCAGACACCCCCTAATACCTATACTCCATGTTTTTACATTTCGACTCCAACTACATTGACATCCCATATAGAAAATGGCACTTTGAAAGATAGGTCCCCCAAAGAACCCAACCTTGCTAAAATATAGTTTTTTAATGAACCATATCATGTTAATGTTGCGGAATCACCAGGAGATAGAACGACAGAAAACGAGAAAACGAAAGAAAGAAAAGCAACAATGAACACGGCGATTTACGTGGTTCGGGAAAAATCCCTACGTCCACGGGAGAGGCAGAATTTCACTATGATTCGGGAGCACAGAAATTACAGAGGATTTTCAACATCAAACCCTAGCCCGAAATGGGATATAAAACAAATGGAGAAGACGATCACTATTCGAAAAAGTGGTCCGCGTCGCTACAGTGAACGACGGCTGGCTTTGTCAAAAGCGCTACAGTAAAGTTGACCCCGAAGTCCGCATCGCTACAGTGTCTGTCGGTGACGGTCGGTCAGCTCTGCTATAGTGGTCAGCATTGCTACAGTTGCGGGCCACAAGCATTCGGCCCAACCGGATCGGGCAACACCAATCCAACAATCTCCCACTTGTAGCCTGATCCGCTGCACTGCTATTCTTCGATGAAACTGATGAAGACAACTTACTTAATCTAAGTTCTTCCTCTTCTTTTCTCACCAGTTCCATGCTTTCACAGATTAATGAAATACAAACTGTTTTCCTATTCTGCTCCCATCAAGTCCTCCGTCATTCTGCCTCTCATCCTCCGTTCATCAGTGGAGACCAATAGAGGCACAGCAGTGCCTCAGATTCTGTATCACCATAGGCTTTGTCAACATGTTTTCCGGATTGTTGGTTCCACATATCTTCTGCAAAGTCAGCAACCCATCCTGTATCAAACCTCTGATGAAATGGTACTTCAACTGAATGTGCTTCGTCCGGGCATGAAACACTGGGTTCTTGGCAAGATGTATAGCACTCTGACTATCACAGTGCAATACATTCTCCTCTCGCTTTCTTCCCAATTCATCCAAGAAGTTCTTCAGCCAAACCATCTCTTTCCCAGCTTCTGTTACAGCAATGTATTCTGCCTCTGTGGTGGATAAATCCACCACCTTCTGCAATTGTGATATCCAACTTACCGCAGTCCCTCCACAGGTAAAAACAAAACTCGTGGTACTCCTCCTGCTGTCGGCATCGCCTCCAAGGTCAGCATCCACATACCCCTGCAATGAAGTTCCTTTCCCAAAGCACAGAGATACCTCCTTGCTGCCCTTCAAATACCTCAGTATCCCCTTCACAGCTTCCCAATATTGTTTTCCAGGGTTAGCCATATACCTGATCACAACTCCCACTGCATGAGAAATGTCAGGTCGAGTACAGACCATGGCATACATCAGGCTTCCCACAGCTGATGCATATGGAACTTTTGCCATGTACTCCACCTCTTCTACCGTCTTCAGTGATTTCTCCTTTGATAGTTTGAAGTGGCTCGCCAGGGGAATAGAGACTGCCTTTGCTTCCAGCATGCTGAATCTTCTCAGAACCTTCCCAATGTAATCAGCCTGTGACAACATTAAAGTTCCAGCTGTGCGGTCTCTCTTGATCTTCATTCCCAGAATCTTGCCAGCTTCTCCAAGATTCTTCATTTCAAACTCCTCAGCCAATTTCCCTTTCAGCTCAATAATCCTCTGCATACATGATCCTGCAATGAGCATGTCATCCACATACAGAAGCAATATAATATATTCATCACCGAAAGACTTGATGTAGCAACACTGATTAATTCCACATCGTTTATATTCATTTTTAGACATAAATGAATCAAACTTCTTGTTCCACTGTCTCGGTGCCTGCTTCAGTCCATATAAGCTCTTCTGGAGTTTGCACACAAAGTCTTCCTTTCCAGACTCTACATATCCCTCTGGCTGCTACATGTAGATATCTTCCTCCAAATCTCCATGAAGGAAAGCAGTCTTGACATCAAGCTGCTCAAGGTGCAAATCCTCTTATGCCACAATGCTGAGAACCACCCGGATGGTGGTAAGCTTTACTACTGGTGAGAATATTTCAGTGAAATCTACTCTCTCCTTCTGTTGAAAACCCTTCACCACCATCCTTGCCTTGAACCTCCTCTTTCCATCATGCTTTTCCTTGACCCGGTAGACCCACTTATTCTTCAATGCTTTCTTTCCTCTTGGCAGAGGTGTCAGCTCCCAAGTGTTGTTCTCATGCAATGAGGAAATCTCCTCCTTCATAGCCAGCTCCCACTTGCCCGACTCCTTCAGCTGCATTGCTTCTTCAAAACATTCTGGTTCTCCACCGTCAGTCAATAAAAGGTAATGCAATGATGGTGAATACCTCTACACAGGCCTTCTCACCCTTGATGATCTCCTCAACTCCACTGGAGTAGTAGGTTCCACCGGTTCAGATTTCTCAAGCTCAGACACACCTTCAAGCTCCACTTGCTTTTTGCATTCTGATTCAATGTTCCCATTTTCATATTCAACTGCATGGCGATCTTTGTACATGACACCTTCATTGAATACCACATTTTGGCTCCTGATGACCATCCTGTTGAGATCATCCCAAAAGCGATACCCAAACTCCTCACCACCATAGCCAATAAAGAAACATTTTTTGGACTTGGCATCAAGATTGTCCCTTGCATTAGCATCAATATGAACATATGCTAAACTGCCAAAGACTCGTAGATGTGAGAGTTTTACCTCCTTACTAGACCAGAGTTCCTCGGGTAGACATTCCCCCATTGGCACAGAGGGACTTCTGTTTATGAGATATGCTGCCATATTCACTGCATCAGCCCAAAAGGTCTTGGGTAACCCCGAATGCAGCCTCATGCTCCTGGCACGTTCATTCAGTGTCCTATTCATCCTTTCTGCCACACCGTTCTGTTGTGGTGTTCTTGGGATTGTCTTCTACCACCGAATTCCATTTTCAGAACAGAATTCCCTGAACTCTTGACTGCCATATTCTCCACCATTGTCAGACCTCAAACATTTCATCTTTACTCCTGACTCGTTCTCCACCATGACTTTCCACTTCTGAAATATCTTAAACACATCAGATTTGTTCTTCAGAAAGTAAACCCATACCTTCCTCGTTGAGTCATCGATGAATGTCACATAATATTGTGACCCTCCGAGAGATGGTACTGGTGCAGGCCCCCAAACATCTGTATGCACCAGGTCCAGCTTTCCGGCCTTCGGTGTTCTGCCTCCTTTTTCAAAGGACACCTTATTTTGTTTTCCAAACATGCAATCTTCACAAAAGCCTACTTCCACTGACTTCATCTCTGGTAGCAATCCTTTTGTTGCCAGCACCTTCAACCCCTTTTCACTCATGTGGCCGAGTCTGTAGTGCCACAGTTGAGAGCCTCCGACAGCTGCGAGTGATGCAGCCATGTCCATGCACGTTTCTGTCATGTTGTACAGGGTGCCATTCTTTGCTCCCCGAGCTAAGACCATAGCTCCTCGGGTGATCTTCCATGCACCACCAGTGAACGTGTTACTCAACCCTGCATCATCAAGCTATCCCACAGAAATGAGATTTCTTCTTAAACCAGGGATGTACCTCACGTTTTCCAGAACCAGCAAGCTCCCACTGTTGGTCTTGATCCGTGCATCTCCTTTCCCCACAATCTGCAAGGGCTCGTCATCAGAAAGATGCACCTTGCCAAAATTTCCAGAAACAAAATTGTTCAGGAAACCCTTCTCCGATGTAGAATGGAAAGACGCCCCAGAGTCTAAAATCCAAGACTCCATCGGGCTGTCCACGCTGAGCAGTAGCACGTCATCAGTTCCTTCAGCTACCGCGTTTGCTCCACTGGTTTCAGGTCCCTTCCGGTTATCTCTGCACTCCTTCTTGACATGTCCTTTCTTCCCGCATGTCCAGCAGGTAGGACCAGGCCCCTTTTCCTTGTCTCTGCTCTTTCCTCTCGACTTCGATCGTCCTCTGCGATTGTCCCGCTGTGGGTACCTTCCTCTTCCTTCAACGTTCAAAGCAGAACCAGAGAATCTGCCTGATTCTCTTCTTCGAACATCCTCACTAAGGATTAGGTCCCTTATATCCTTCAGATCCATCTTCATATTCCCCAAAGTGCTGCTCATAGATGTTACAGTTGCTTCCCAACTTTCAGGTAATGAAGATAATAAAACCAGAGCACATACCTCATCACCAAGGTCAATGTCCACCGATGACAACTGACTTATGATGGTATTGAACTCGTTGATATGATCTGCAACAGCTCTCCCTTCAAACATTTTCAGGTTGAAAAATCATCGTATCAAATGCACCTTGTTATCCGCAGAAGGCTTCTCGTACATATTTGTGAGGGCTTTCATCAGGTCCACCGTCGTCTTCTCCTCTCTGATGTTGAACGCCACGTTTTTGGCCAACGTCAGGTGCACAACACCCAGAATATGTCGATCCAGTAGATCCCATTCTGACTTCTCCATTTCCACTGGCTTCACACCCAGAAGCGGCAAGTGCATCTTTTTCTGATAAAGATAATCCTCGATCTGCATCCTCCAGAAACTGAAATCAGTTCCATCGAAGCGATCGATCTTCACTTTGCCTTCATCCAGAGCCATCGTTGGAGAATTCCGAACTCACCCTCTGATACCAGTTGTTGCGGAATCACCGGGAGACAGAACGACAGAAAACGATAAAACGAAAGAAAGAAAAGTAACAATGAACACGGCAATTTACGTGGTTCGGGAAAAATCCCTACGTCCACGGGAGAGGCATAATTTCACTACGATTCAGGAGCACAAAAATTACAGAGGATTTTCAACATCAAACCCTAGCCCGAAATGGGCTATAAAACAAATGGAGAAGACGATCACTATTCTAAAAAGTGGTCTGCGTCGCTACAGTGAACGGCGACTAGCTTTGTCAAAAGCGCTACAGTAACAAATAGAGAATCCTGAATCATAGTCAACTCCATCCATGTCTCGAGAGGTGTTATGTTCTCCTAAGCTGGAATCTATATTTGGTGCATCAATATAGAATCCAAGGGAATTATTTCTCCCAATATATTTATTAAAATATAAGAAAAAAATAGAGAATCCTGAATAAAATAAATACATATCCCAACTGAACCTCATTTTTAGATAAATTGAAAATAAAACGAAAGCTAAACAATAAAACTCAAACAGCACCTAACAAAAACAACATCTCCATGTGACCTCAAGGGTCAATCTCTATTACTAAAACTAACAATCACCCACAATGATTGAAACCATGTTGAAAAATTAACCAAAATCTAAAAATAAGAAAGAACAATATGAGTGAGTATTAAAATTCAGTAGGCTTGATTGAACAAATCTATTACCATTGCATTTACTCTAAATAAAAGAAACATCAATAATAGCTTTGAAATACAATATCTATACATATGATTTTTACACACCCTTTCTCATTAAAACCATGCACGATCCATTTCCCTTTATTGATTGAAACCAAATATTTTCCCAAAAATAACCATTATCACATTATTGAAGAAGAATAATGTTTTTAATTATGATTGAAAAAAGGAGAGTAAAATAATTCCATACCATTTTTTGTAATCCATTGAAAACAAAGGCATCACTTTTCATATGAGGTGAAACACACAATAGAGAAACAAAAGTGATCACATAGTAAGGAAATGGAAATAAGAAAATAATAGTAACCACCAACAAGAAGCACAACCACCTGTCACAGAAATATCACTACTAAAAAATGTGGGAAAACCTATGAGGTCAATATAATAATCTAGAATAATCTATAAATATTGAATCATACCAAAGGAATTCATCACATGATGACATCAATTATCTCCCACACACTCAATTACACCCTTCCTAGTCTGACTGAGGGGAACTATCCCATAGTATCAAAAATAAAATAAAACAAATCACATGCTATGGGCCACTAGTTGGAGTGAGATCCTAATATAGTGAATCAATAGTTCATTGAAAATTCTCAAGTTATTCTAGGTTCCCATTTCAATACTAAAGTGTGGGTGATCCAGTAATGAAACCCAAGAATCCAATAACATGTATATATATATCACACAAAAGAAATTTACACAACAAGTCACCACTGATTTACCCAAATGAACAATCTATTGCCTTTAAACCATCATATCAAAAGGGATCTCCATAGAATGGGACTACCAAAAAAATCAATATGTAAAAGAAAATTTAATTATCCAGGGATATTTTTCAAGACCATCACTTTCACAAAAGCGCCAAATAGAACTCACACACCCTTCAATAAACCAACCTTTTTCAAATAACCAAAACCACATTTAGAAGAAGATTCAAACACATAATTTTTAATTTCAAAATCATATATTGAATTACATTTAATCACTCACACCACATTTTAAAACCAAATACAATTTTATCAAACATCAAAATGAGCCACACACCATCATCACATGAAAACTATTTTCCAAACCATCAAACAAACTCTGCTTTCAAATCCAAAACCATTTATCAAAAAACCCATTTAAAAACCCAAATGATCATTTATGATCCACGTACCATTAGTAAGACAGAACCATGTTAAAACTGTCAAAAATCACTTACAAATTTCAACCAGGAATTTTATCAAACACTTATTGTGTAGTGCATAACAAGAAAATTCCATAGACATAAAAATAAGAAGTAAATAAACTCATTTAATGATAAACATTTATTCCAAAAATGATAAATCATTAATTAACATCAATGGAAGGTAAAAAAATAAATAAAACAAAAATTATTAAATTTAATGGACAAGTTCAAGGTAAACCTACCTCATCACATGTGCTTCAACAAAGAGAACTAGAAACAATTTTGTAGAGGTTCCAAGAGTAAAGAAAACTCAATAGAAACCATAAAAATAAAAAAAACTACAACATAAACCAAGGGAAACATGAACCCTAGTTCCAAAAGACCAATAGAGAAGAATAAATCAATAGAAAATGGAAGAATAATGAATAGAAAGAATAGAGGAGGAGATTAACTTAAGAAATCACCACAAAACTTGAGGAAACCCTGTATCTACACCATTGGAGAGGAGGAGAAGCTTGGTTAAGGAGTGGGGATCCCTTGGCATCACAAAAAATATGAGAGGAGGAAAATGGGTGTTTTGGGGTTAAAATTCTGAGAGGGTAGAAGAGTAAAATTACATTTTCAATGACCTAGGCACTATGCATAGTTAGGCCACATAGTTTCCCAAATCATGAAATAATTGTGAACTCTTTACTGGACACATAGGGAACTCACACAATTTATATGCATGGTTTTGTAAACAATGTACAAACCCTGAGACATGGTTCTGTCCAAAATGGCATAACAAATCGTACTCCTTCCACATAGTTTTCCACACCATGTTTGGGTCATGGACCCTTGACCAGAGGCATTCCAAGGCTCGCACTGTTTCTTAGAGAACATAGCCTGATTTCCTCTAATCATGCACTAGCCATGATCCACCTACTATCAAGCCCAAAAATATCCACTTTTTCACCAAAAATCCCCAGATAACTAAATATTAAAAAAGGGACTATAAATAAAAAAAAGTAACAACATAAAATAAAGTCACGAATGTGAAACATTGGATCTCACAATAGATCACGCTATGAACTGGAAGATGACATCACTAACCATTTCATGATTTCTTTTTGATATTGGGATAAGAGGTTCGCAGAGTGCATGATTCTAATTATTTTGGCATTGGAATGGACAGTTTTCCTCAATTTGTGGAGTTAATATAGTGGATTTATGCCTACCTAAAAATGTTTATCTTAAATTACATATTAGATGAAACATCCAAGAAACATGTTTATGGGAAGATCATGAAGAGGAGGATCAAAGAGAGATCTTGAAAAAAAATATATGTTATTTACTTAATGTAAGTTTTGTGATTGATATGAATAAAGTCTTGAACAAAGCGAGAAAGGGGACTCACACCCAGATCTCAAGAAAATAACGAAGGGGATCTCGCACCAGAGTCACTTCCAAAGCGCTAAATGAGACACGCACTAGGATCTCTCAAAAAAATTCCAATGTTTCTTGTACCATAATCTTACACAAAGCATGAAAGGGGTCTCAACCAAGGATATCATGCAAATCCAGAAATGGGTTATGATCAACGATCTCATTGAAGGGTGCATGAAAATATATCATGAAAGGGGTTACGTTCCAGTGTCTTGTGAATGGGTATCACACTATAGTCTTGCATAATAAGACATGTACCTACATTACCCTATGAGAATTATCATCATCATATCTGAATTCAAAATAAAAAGAAGAAGTAGGTAGAGGATCTTTGTCATCCGACTATATTTACTGAAGGAGTTTATTTAATAGTAAATATTAATGAAGTGAAAGGAAGACTTGTAATATCATGAATAATCTTTCCAAAGAGGAGTTAATTTATATTACTCTTGTAAATATATGTTCATTCCAGTTTTATAAAAAGTAGAAGTGTTGCATCTTGGTGTTATCACAAAAGTGATGGAGTAGTCGAGAAGGAACTTCAACAAAGCATCTACTTACAATTTGGGATGGATTAATGATTGATAATTAAGGGACCTATATATCCATAAAATGAGTGTGAATACTTTCTAGAGTAGTGATAAAATTAAGAGGATAAAGGTGATCATTTCCATCACTAGTGATCCCTCAGATGAGATATTAATGGAGTGACCCTTGGGAAACACTGAGATATCCCTGAGCTTTGTAGAGGAAGTGATCTTGGTCATACAATTGATCTAGATTGAACAGATTTTTGGAAGTAAGCCTTAGTGTATTTTTTACATCCATACATTCATATTGTATGATCCTTGGATGTATCCTAGTGATTGTGAACCAAGTAAAAATCTATGTGTCCTTGTGATTGATCTCCTACTTTACTTTCAATGCATCATCATGAGATAATGAAGGAAAGAATAATATAATCATACACAATTAATATCCAAGAAAGTTGCCCCAATAATAAAGTGTTCAAGATCCAGTGGGGTGTGAATAATTTATTTCAAAAGAATATCCATGTTGAGACAAAGGTTTCTCTTATCACCTTTTTCATAATTTTTTTTGGGAAACCACAAAAATAAATTTTCATTATTATATTAATGGTTTAAAATTTTATATAATTTTTTTATATGAAAATACAATATTTTTATCTTACATAGAATAATATTTAAGTAGTTACAAAAATATACCTTTCCTATAATTATTATGATAATGAAATTGGATATGATATGTTTATCATAATGAGACTCAATAAGATAATAATCATACTCAGATTTATTATACTCATATTTATCCAAACGAATATAAGATCTCGAATTTTGTATTTGGTACTAACAAAATCATATTATTTGGATTGATAAAGGATTCAATTAAAATCCTTCTCAGACTCAAAGAATTTATATTAATATCCTTTTCGTACCATGAAAATATTATCTCTAATATATGAAATATTTTTTACACTAAAAAGGGTGTTTATCAAAATGACATCAGACATTCTATTATAACATGACCATTGAACATCTAGATGTTTAATTAATCATGAAATACTCGAAGAAAATATGACTGTTTGAGGATCAAAATGATCATTGGAGTGTTACTTATAAATACCCAGTCATTTAAAGAGTTTGTAGCAAAGTGCATATCATTTTCATTTGGAATAATATCATTGTGAGAGAGCTATATAGCATAAAATAGATAAATACTTGTTCCTCATTGTTGTACATTTTTGAGTTCATATTTTCTTTGTATGTCTAATTTTAAATATGATTGTGGGATTACTAGGATAGAGAGATATATTGATCATCGTGTAGAGGGATAATGTGGATAGGTAGAAAGATCAAACTCGGTCATAATATTGAGGGATCACAGGTATAGTGAGACAGAGAATTTAATCATTGTATCGAGGGCTCACATGTATAGTGATATAGACTGATCATCATATCAATGGATTTCCTTGGTAAAGGAGATACATAATTTTTTATAAGTATAAAATAAGTGACCTTTATCCTAGGTTAATTGATATCCTACTCTTTGGGATTAAATAATTGTATTCAGTTGTATTACTAATTTTATTTCATGTCTTTTATTTATGATTCTATTATAATAGAAAGTGAATTATTTTATATTCATATTTCTATTTATATCATGTTTTTCATAATATATATGATTATAAAAAAATATTTCTACCCCACATAACTTTTTGAATAAGTGATTACTATGATTAAGTTTCTATACGCTTTAAGAGAGAATAACTAAATGTTTAAAACTTGAATTTATCATAACTATTGTGATTATGATTCTTTTTTTGATCACTATAAAAAAATAATTTATTACAAAGAATAAAATTAAACTCTAAATACATTTTAACTACTTATGGAATACGATTCTATACATTGTTAACATAGAATCATTTTCTAATATTTCCCTATATAATAAATATTAGAATATACTTGATTAAGATACTTTTTTCAATAGGCCCTAGGTCCAAGTCTTATTACCATTTAAATATAGAAGAGGTTTTGTGAATATGGTTTGTTTAATGTTGTTAATCTAAGTTCATTTAATATTTAAAACAAAAACATTTAAACTTACAATTCACCCCTCATTATATTTATCCATCTTCATATATATTACAATCTAATTATTTTTGTCAAATCCAAATCTATGTAATACACATACTTACATTTGGTATCAGAGGAGGTTTCCACTGATCATACTTTCAACAATTATCTTCATGTATTTTTCATGTTCGTTTAAATTTTATTATAAAAATTTTGTTTATAACTACCTGGTAAACTAATGTGTATTGTGGAATAGAATTTTTTTTATTTCTTTTTAAATATGGAATGAATCGATGCTGGTTCAATAGATAACCTAAATCCAAATAGACCCCTTATTTTTTATGGAGCTGATTATGATTATAGGAGATATATAATTAATAAATTAATTTTAAATATTGTAGTTGAAAATTTTGTCATGTTATCTAGAGATTACAAGTCCCGTGAAAATGAAGTAACTAATTTTACATGTTAGGAAAAATAAGAGTATAAATTGAATTACAGAGTAAGAAACACATTATGTTGTTCTATGAATAGAATAATTTATAGTTATACTTCTTCTTGTGAAGATTAAAATACTTTTTGGAAAAATATGAAGATTACTCATTTTGTAACTTTAATGGTTATTAAAACTAGAAGATAAATGATTAGAGCTAACTATCAATCATTTCAATTCCGTTTGTGTGAAACTATTGTAATGGTAGAAAAATGGTTCCTGACAATAGTCAATAGTTTACCATATATGGGAGATAAAGGATTATAAGGTGAAATAATTGTTCAAAAGATAATTTATATCATGCCCAATGTGTAGGAATCTAAGAGAATTGATATCGATGAATCACAGAACATAAAAAATTTCATTCTTGATGATTTATTTTGAGCCCTTTTGAAAGATGATGTTATGTTTTTAAAGGGATGCGTACAATGTAATGAAAAATAATGGTGGAGTATCTTTTACTAGTACTTCAAATATTATAGAAACTCTGAGTCCGAATAAAGTTGTTATTTCAACAAATAAAAATAAATCTATCATTCAATATGATTCTAGTGATTCTTAAAATTTTAAGAATGAATTATCTAATCTTTCATGAAGGATGAATAATATTTTAGGTAAAAAGTTTATTTAGTGTCATTATAAAAGAATTACAAGGACATTAATGAAAATAAATATTTTTAATTTACTTGTTATCAGTGAAAAATAGCTGGACCTATTCCACTACATTTTCCCAAATTGAAAATAAAAGACAACTAGGATAGACATTTTGACATAAATCCCAAGAAGTATTAAAAGTAAAAAAAGTAAGAATGTTCTTATATTTGATGACACATGGAGTGACAATGGAGGTGATTCAATAGAAAATTCCTCATATAATGAAATTACAAATTAGATTAATATTGATCTCCTTGCTAAAATACCTATTGAAAATAATTTTTTTATGGTCAAGGTACACACAGTTGATTCATTAACTAATATGTAATTAAATTCAAATTTCCCAGATGAAAAAAATTCTACATCTTCGGATGAATAATCCTTCTCATCTAGTGATAATAATACGTTAACTTCTTTTGAATAATTTTCACACATTGATTTTTTTTTGAAAATGAGAATTGTAATGTTTGTAAAAAACATGAGAAGGTTAATGAGAAAATTTCAAAAGATAATTCAAGAATTCATATTTAATCAATTGAAGTATCAGGTATATTAAAAATCATTATAAATCCAATTATAAAAAATATACTATTTTTAATGTTTTAGAAAACGTAATTTCTAAAAATGATAGATTAGAAACTAGTTTGGAGAAGCTAATTTAAAAATCTAATACAAGTATGTATATAAATTTAGTTATAAAACTAAAATCTGAAATTTCATCACTAAGGAAACTTTTATCTTTCTTTAATGATAGTAATTAAGATTTTGATAGAATGTATAAATAAAACCATCCACATGGTACTATTTTAAGAATAAGATATACTTATAAAAAGCTATTTTTAATAACACCTTAGTTATTTCTAAAAAATCTCACTTTTGTAAAAAATGTCAAGGTAGAGGTTATTTGGAAAATAATATTTCTTTAAATAAAATTCAATCCTTATAGATTCATAGATCCCATTTTTCCAAACTTTTGTGGATTCCTAAAATCGTATTTTCTCTCATTTCAATACCCAAGATGGTTAGGCTTTCGAATGAGTAATTTTCATATTTTCATAAAAACATACAGAGTGCCAACAATAAGAATACATGATAAATGGATAGTGGGTGTTCCTAACATATGACTGAACATAAATATTTCATTAAAGATATTATCAAGAAGAAAGGTGTTAAAGTTAACTTATGAGATATTTCTCAAAGATATATTATCGATATAGGTATTATTTTTCATCTTCGTAAATCATTAATTTCAACTTTTTTATTTTCTAAAGGTATTAAGGACAACCATAAAAGTATAATTGAATTACGTGATGAAGGTTACCCTATGAATTTTAGGAATAAAAAATCTACAGTACACAATTCCAAGGATGAATATATTCTTTCTTCCCATCAGTAATATATTGTTTATACTCTTAACATAGAAGACATTATAAGCCATGAACTACCTTGCCTTAGTGAAATGGAAAATAAATCTCGGTTATGTCATAAAAGTTTTAAATATATTAGTGAAGTCTCAACTTATTATGTTTTAATGTTAGTGCATATGGATCTTTTTGGTCCTACATAAACTGGAATTATTGGTGGAAATTAATATTTATGTGTTTTATTTGATGATTACGCTAGATTCACATGGGTTTAATTTCTAGAAAATAAATATAAATCTTTTTTCTATTTAAAACGATTTGTATCCAATGTTAACAATGAGAAGACCTACCCTTGATAACTGTTTATAGTGATCATGGAGGATAATTTTTTAATTCCAATTTTTAATCTTTTTATAGTAAAAATGGAATTACACATAACTTTTTTTATCTTAGATATAACAATCATACTCTTTATTACATGCTTTAACATGATTTATTACATAAAATTGATCTTAGGACAACATGGAGGATCGAGAGCTCTTGTTTCCTATGAAATTAAGGACATAACATGAAAACTTATGAAATAAAAATACAATATATTTATTTAATTTTTTTTAAAATGACCGCAACATTCCCTCGTACTTAGCAATGCATAGGATAACCTAAAGACATAAATAAGAAATGGGTTAGCTATAAATCCAAGTATGGGAGTCAAAAAAGGCATAACCTGAATAATAAAATACATGTTTGGAAATAGGCATATCAATGGAGTATAATAGAAACATGAAAATAAAGACATGATATTGCATTATTATCATAACATAGAAACATGGAAACCACACTTAATATGATTTTAGAATGATCCAAGGCTCATTGCACATTGATCATGCGTAATCCCTTATTTCACATGAATTATCTTGAGTAAAACATCATTGCACTATACTTATAATGAGTAAACCCTCATTTCACTTGACTTATCATGATACTAATCAATACCTAATGCACTGGATTGCTATCAGGGCACACCCTTTATAAACATTTCATTTCATGCATAAGTGTTCCATGTGGATCATACAACATGAATTCATAAAAACATCATAATTTATTCCACGAATAAGGTATTTTGAATACATAAATATAGGTCCAAAATCAAAAAGTACATGTGCATAAAGGTGAATAACATTGATAGATAAATGGGTATGGTATTCACTTACACGATGATTTTGGAATGGGGAATTTTGGTGAATCATCATCAGCATAATGACGTCAAATAGAAATCATAAAATGGGTTGATGAGAGAGAAAGAGGTCTCTAAAAATTTATAAATAAAATGGATAATAATGAGGTCATGGAAAATAATATACAAACTTATTTAATGGAAATTAGATACATCATTTAAAATAATTTTGTGACTGAAATTAGAAAAGAGAGATTCCTTACAGAATTTCAGCATCTAAACGGGTGAACATGGGAGGAATTAATGTGAGATAGAGAGGTCTTTAATCATGAAAAAATAAGGAGGGTAGTATTAAGGATGTGGAAAATCATTACAAAATACTTTTAATTGAAAATAAAATTGTTTGACAATATAAAACATTTGGAAAAAAATAAGAAAGGAAAAAATCCCTTACTTGGAAGTGTGATCCCAAAGGATTGGGAGGGGCATGAGAAAGGCACATTGGGATATTGGGGTGAAATTTGAAGATAATAGATAGGGTATGGAAGATTAGGAACATGATTCAAAGGTTTTGGGTGAATATTAGTGGGATAATTGGTGGTTTTATATAGAAAAATAGAGGGAATTCATTATTATTTAGGTTTTAGACACTGCACATTAAACTAATCAAAACCAAAAACCATACCATGGGATTTAACAATGGTTTTTTCTAAAAGGGAGTGGAAAACATTATTTTATATGTATGATGGTCGAACGTATTAAAATATTAGGTTTTCTTTTATGGAGGTGAGTCACACTCTCAAGGAAATCATTTTAAATTGATATATTGTTTTATAAGTCTTGTAGGTTTTATTAAGGCTTTTTAAACTAAATAAAACAAACTTAAAATCACATTATTTTAAAGGTAAAACATATATTGGCCGAAAATACCATTTATAGTATTTTATTACATCACTATTTGGTCATTATAATTCCATAAAACCCGTTATATATTTAAACGATATTTAATTTTAACTCAAATATTCAACTTCCTCAGAAATTTATAAAAAAATCACCATTACATAATTTTGACGTCTTGATTCCAAAAATAATATGAAATTTATCTAAATAATTTTCTAAATATGTGCATTTTCACTTTTAATATATAAAATGACATTTATTTAAAATTCGTGGGTATTGATAAAAACATTATTCAAACTATAAAAAATTACAATTGTATTCATAAAAATTATAATATCATGTATATTTAATAAAAAGTAATTTATTAATAATATTTTACTAAAATATTATTTGATTAAAAAATACATTAATTTGTCAAAATATATTTCTTAATTTGATATGGACTAAAAATACTATATTTTCGTTAAAAACTATTTAAAAATACCAATAATAAAATGAATGAATGTTCTTTATTATATAAAAATAATAATATACATAATAATAGTGGTAGGGTATTATTACATAACCCCTTGTAACACCCACATAAGTCTTAAGGGTATGGTGTGGGATTGTGAAAGACTCTAGGGGTGCCTCGGACGGCATCCCTTTCATGGTAATCCTTATTAACTTCCTCTTATCCTGCATGAGGTTATATTAAAGCTTTACATGATGATGCTCATCTTGGGCTTGGTCAAGAGAGAATACCTATGATGCCTCCTTCTTTTCAAGCTCTGAAAAATGGGCTTCTTATAGAGCAATTCTACCAGATGAGTACATCACTTCCTTTGTCAGAGAAAATTATATTTTTTAAAGCCCTATATTTATAATAATCATCTGGTTATTATTCAACGACTATATTAGTATGGTAACAATTCTTAATGGTATTCTAAAAATCCAAAAACACAAACCCAAGGATGTTATTATGTTTTATATAAACATTTTTCATAATAATAAATTTAATTATATCAAGAGGAATTTTCATTAATAACAGTTTGGGACATTACAATCTTCTCCCCTTAAAAAATTTCACCCTCAAAATTTCTTTTTCCCACACCAAAATAGATTACGGTAATTTTTATTTATCACTTTCTCCAATTCCCATTTTTCTTCTTCAAAACTATGGTTTCATAATGACACCTTGATGAGGGGAATTATATTATTTCATAGAAATATTTCCCTATGATCTATGATATTTATCAGATTTTACTCATAGGAGAGTTCATTACCCAATTGTACCACATATAGATTGAGTACATGTGAAGGGTCAGGTATGTACTTTCTCAAGAGCGATGCATAGAATACATCATTTACTTGAGGCAGTTTCGGTGGAAGTGGTAGTCGATAGGACACTGTTCCAATGAGATCAAAGACCTCAAAAGGGCCAATGTACCATGGGCTAAGTTTTCCATTCTTCCCAAATCTCATAACTCATTGACATGGTGATATACAGAGGAATACCATGTCTCCAACTTCAAACTCTAGGTCTTTTCAATGATTATCAGCATATCTCTTTTCTCGAATCTGAGAATCATTAATGTGCTACTGAGATGTATTTACCTTTTCCCACCATTTATTCACCATTTTATAGACCTAAGAGTTTTTTCCCTAGCATCATCCTTACATACTTATGTTTTTCACTTATTCCCATAAATGGATTCATAAGGATCCATTTGGATACTTGAGTGGAAACTATTATTATAATAGGACTAAACCAGGGGAAGATGTTGATCCCATCCTATTTTGATGTCTATTGAGCATTATCTCAACATTTCCTCAAGTTTTTGGATAGTCAACTCGGATTGGAAATCAGTTTGAGGATGATAAGACATACTGAAGTTCAACTCAGTATTCAGAGCGTTTTGGAGTCTCTTTTATAACATTAAGGTGAATCTTTGATCTCGATCGAATAAATAAGATTGTGGAACACCATACAGCCTTACCACTTATCTAATGTATATCTATATCGGTTTATACAATGAGGAATCCTGTCAAATTGAAATGAAGTGAGATGTCTTTGTAAGATGATCCACAACTACCCAGATAACCTTTATTCCTTGGGATTCCATCATATGTCCAGTGACAAATTCCACGGTAATATTCTCCCATTTCAATGTTGGTATGGGTAATAGTTACACATCCTCCTAGTCTTTTGTCTCTCAGCCTTCACATGCTAACATACCAAGCTCTTTGATGTATACTCAGCGATATCCTTCTTCATGTTATCCTACCAATAATTCTATCAGATATCTTGATACATCTTTGTGTTTCCTAGGTTAATGGAGAAATTATAACTATGTGCATCATCCAAAATTTATTTCATTAACTCTGAATTTGATGAGACACATTGTCTTGTCCCAAATCTCACGAATCCTTCATTGACATTGGACTCTATGAATTTCCCATTTTTGATAGTTTTCACTTTCTTCTGAATTCCCATATCATCCTTTTGAATATCATTTAACCTTTTAAAAATATATTTTTGAACAATAATTTGTGAAGGGACTCATGATGTTCCCTTATTTATGATTCCCATGTCCATATTTATCAAATCTAAGAATATTGGATCTTTTTCAATTATCATCAATGATAGAATCGTTGGGTCTTTCAAAATAGTTCATCATCCACTATGTTCATTTTTTCAATGGTGGTAATGGATTGAGTAGTCATAGTCTTTGATCTGTTCTAACAATCTTCATTTGTGCATGATCAACTCTTTCTGTGTGAAAATATACTTGAGGCTTTTTTGATCGGTATATATTTCACAATTCTCCTCAAAGAGGTAATGTCGCCAAATTTTTAAAGCGAATATTATTGCAGCCTACTGCATATCATGTGTTGGATATTTTTTCTTAGGCACATTCAATTTTCTTGAATCATTAGCAATGAATTTCATTTTTCATCGACACATAACCCAATCCCTTCTTTTAAAGATCATTGAATACCAAAAAAATGTTCTTCACTTGTTGCTAATGTGAGCACGAGAGCAGTGATAAGCCTAATTTTCATCTCCTTGAAGCTCTATTTTCATTCATCACTCTAAGAAAACATAACACCCTTACAAGTTAGCTTTGTAAGAGGGTTTGAAAATCATGAGATATTTCTCAAAAATAAGAAATAATAGCCATCTAACCCCAAAAAACTAAAGATATCTGTCATCGATGTTGGCCTTGTCCATTCCTAAATTGTAGCTGTCTTGGAGGGATCCATAGATATCCCATTGCATGTATTGATATGACCCAAGAATGAGACTTCATTCAAACAAAACTCAATGTTTTTTTACTTTTCATAGATCTTATCCTTTCACATGGTCTCTGGTATAGTGATTAGATGCTCCTCATTCTCCTCCCTTGTTTTTGTGTATAATAGAATATCATAAATAAAGACCAAAAAAAAATTTCATGGTAATATCTAAAGACACTATTTGTCATGTCCATGAAGATTTATATAAAATTAGTGAGTCTGAAAGACATTACTATGAATTCCTAGGGCATGTATCTTCTATAAAAAGAAGTCATGGGGATATCCTCCTTCTTCACCCTTACTTGGTAATATCCTGACCGCAACTCCACCTTGGATAAGTATTGTGCCCCACATAGCTGATTAAACAAGTCATCAATTTCGGGGAGAGGATAATTGTTCTTTATCGTGATTTTGTTGAGCTCATGATAATCAATGCAAAGGCGCATGATGAGGACTAGTGCACCCTATGGTGAAGCACTTGAGCATATAAACCCTTTATTTAGATTTTCCTGTAGTAGTTCATTTAGCTCCTCAAGATCCACAATAGCAATTTTATATAGACTCTTGGATATTGGAAAATCTCCAAGTATAAAATAAATTTATAAATAAACATATCTTCTAGGAGGAAGACCATGAAATTCCTATGGAAACACTTCAGTGAATTCCCTCACAATAGGCATGTCTTTAAGGATGGTTTCTTTCTTAGACTCAATAATCAATGTAAGATATTTGTGCTCATAGGGCAGTAATATCCACGCTTGAGATTATGGTGCTAAAGAATTTTCATCATCCTTCTTACACTTTTATAGAATCAAGGGTTGATTCTCCATATGGAATGTGGTTTCCCTCTCATGGATATTTTTGTTGGATCATTATTGGGGAATCCAATCCATGAATGGAATTGCATCAAATTCCACCAAAGGGATTATGATAAGGTTCGACAAAAAAAATCAATCCAATAATTGTGATATGGGAGGATTATATTCAAGGGATGCAATAATTTCCCCATTTTTTGTTCTCACCGACATCATTACTTCAATGATTTGTGGTGGTGTTGGGATTGTTCTGCTAAACTTTCAGGATATAAAATAATGCGTAGATCCAGAATCAAAAAGTATGTTTGCTATTCATGAATAAATAACTAGCATACCTATCACCACATTGTTATTGGGGTTAGTTTCAGCAGTAGTGATGGAAAAACTCACCCTTTATACCTTAGAGGTTTTTGGTTTCCTTTGAAAACCATTAGCTTAAGGCATTAGTTTTCAAAGTCCCTTGGTTTTTTGAAATTGTAGAAATGAACAATATGTTGAGGGGTGAACAGAGCATTCCTATCCTCTATCATGTCAGAAGGTTTTTCTTTTTGGTAGTTAATGGTCAGGTTCCCTTCTCTTCCACACCTAAAGCATTGCCTCGTCCTGTTTAAGAAATTTATAGGGAGCTTCTTTCCGCACCTTTGGCAAGTGGGGTGATGGAATTTCTTAGAACCATTGGATTTATCAATCGGACTACCACAATAAATGTCTGATTTTCACTTCTTATCACCATAATACCCCTGAGATTCTCCAATATCCATTTTTAATTTGAGGGAACATTGCACAATTTCCACATAGCTATCAATGTCACTGATCACTATGGATTTTGTAGGCTATGTTTTATCCCGCCAAAGAAGTGTTCAACTTTTCATTTGGAGGTAACGACAAAGACGAAAGCTTATCATGAAATCCTTGTGATGTTTTCCTCACTCTCTCTGATGGATTCATCATATTTTTGCTAGAGGTAAAGGGTGTCCCTCTCCATATTAAGTCAGCGGGTGTGGAGAAAATATTTATCAAAAAACATTTTCTAGAAATCCTTCAATTCCAACACCTTGATATCTTCCTCAGGCTTGGTATTTTTGATCAATGTCTACCATTGATCAGCTTCACCCTAGATATGATAAGCAACTAGAAGAACCTTCTCTTGTTCAGAACATTTATGTATAGAGAAGATCTTTTCAATGGAGTTGATCCATTGTTCATCGATTATGAGATCAGATGATCTATTAAAAGTATGAGGCCTTTGTCTCATGAAGCTATAGATTACATCTTGTTCTTTATTGGGGGGGTGAACGTTCCTCTTGACCCCCATATGTATTCAAAACTTGAGTTAACTGAGAGAGTATAATGACAAAGTTTTCGATTCCTACTCCAATCAGATTGGGCATCTCATTAGAAAATTCATCACATTGATCTTCACATTGGTTGTTAGTCTAATACATCCTATTACCATCCATTGGATGGAATAAAGAAAATATAGGGGTAAAACATAAATGGGAATCCAAAGTCAAAAGGGGATAACATATAAATTACATTTATTTCGTTATCTAATGAATTTATAGGCTTCAATCTGTGTTATCCATGATCTACTTCTCAATATATATTCTTTAAGGAATTTTTTTATTCCATTAATAATGTTTCAAATTAATCTTATGAATTTACCAAAGCATATCCCTTGGGATTATTGTAACCAAGAGTGAATCAAGGTTCATTGTCGTGCAGTAGTTGCTATTCGAGTCTAGCTGAAAATGATGTTTTCGAGTTTTTCCCCTAGATACATTTGTGCCAAAGTCGCATCTACTTGTTCATATACAGACATGGATTTATTTTCATGATAATCCACTTACCATATATTCAACAAAATTTAGGGATATTTTGATTATATTTAGTCTTATCCCTATTTCTTTTACTAGTTTTTTCTAATCCAAATCCCAAAAATATCAATGCCTATCTGTTTTTACCAACTATAGCAATTATGGTCTTTATTACACACTTTAACATGATTTATTACATAAAATTTATCATATGTCAAATCTAAGTATTGAGAGATGTAGTTTAATGGGAAATTATGGACAGTAAATGAAAAATTTAAACATAAAAAATACAACATCTTTTTTGAAAACTACTTTTACATGACCACAACATTCTCTCATACTTAGCATTACATGGGATATCCTAAGGACATAAATAAGAAAGTGTTAGCTATAAAGCCTAGTAAGGGAGTAAACATGGAATAAATGAAGAATAAAATACATGTTAGGAAATAGGAATATCAATTATGTATAATAGAAACATGAACATAAAGGCATGATATAGCATGATTATCATAACATGGATATGTGGCAACAACACTTAGCATGATATTAGCATGAGCCAAGGCGCATTTCACATGGATTATAAGTAAATACTAATTTCAATTTAATTAGTATAATTATATCATTATTCGACGTTATGTATCATGATACTAATATTTACCCAATGCACTAGATCCGTACCAAGGAGCACCCTTTATAAACATTTCATTTAGTGCATAAGTGTGCCATGTGGATCATACAACATAGATTCATTAGACATCTAAATTTATTCCATGAATCGGAGATTTGGAATAAAGATATATAATTCCTCAATAAACATGTTAATTTTTTTAATGGTGAATATCCTTGATAGAGAAATGGGTATGATATTCACTTACATGCTGATTTTGGCAAGGGAACTTTTGGTGTAACTTCGGCAGTATAATGACATCAAAGAGAAAATGTAAAATGGGTTGATCAGAGAGAAAGGGGCCTGTCATAATTTATACATGATATGGACATTAATAGAGTCATGGAACATAATATTTCAACATTTTTATTGGAAATTAAATCCATAATATCAAAGAATTTGTTGAATGTAAATGATAAGAGAGAAATTCCTTAGGGAATTTCGACATTGTAATTGGTGTTCATGAGAGGCATTAATGAGAGAGAAAGAGGTCTATCATCATTCAATACTAATTAGGTAAGTATGGTGGAGGTGTGAAATCATACTACAAAATTTTTATTTGAAAATAAAAGGGTTTAAAAACATAATGAAATTCTGACAAAAAAAAGAAAGGAAGAAATCCCCAACTTGGAAGTGTGACCCCAATGGCTTGGGAGGGTATTGAGAGAGGATTCTTGGTATCTTGGGGTGCCTTGGGAGGATTATAGAGAGATTAGGAATGTTTAGGGATGTGCTCTAGTGGATTTTAGTGAATAGAATTGGGATTTTGGGTGGTTTTATGTAAGAAAAGAGAAGGAATTCGTTATTATTTAGGTTTGGTACACTACACATTAAAATAATCAAAACCACAAACCATCCAATGGTTATTCCCTTGGGTTTTTACCAATAGGAGTGGAAAGAATATTTTACAAGGCCGATTTCAGAACCTATTAAAATATTAGGCTCACTTATCTCGAGGTGATTCACACTTTCAATGAAATTATTTTCATATTATAAAATGTTTTTTAAGTCTTGTAGGGTCCACTAAGGCTTTGTAAAATAAATTAAACAAATAAAAAATCACATTATTTTAAATTTAAAACATATATTAGAATAAAAGACATTTTATTGTATTTTATTACATCACTATTGGGTCATTATGTTGTCATAAAAAACAATATATATTTAAATGGTATTTAATTTTTACCCAAAAAAATTTATTGTCTTAGAAAATTATGAAAAATTCACCATTGGATAATTTAGATTCCCTAATTCCGAAAATAAAATTCATTTAAAATAAATATTTTCTAAATATTATCATTTTAACTTTTAAAATAAAAACATTCATTTATTGAAAATTATGGGGTTTTGATAAAAACATTTTTCAAACATTAATAAAAATTAAAATTGTATTCATAAAAATTATACGATAATTTATATTTAATAAAAAATAATTTAGTAATAATATTTTATTAAAATATTAATTAATTAAAAAATCCATTAATTCAGAAAAATTGATTTCTTAATTGAATATTAACTCAAAATACTATTTACGATTTAAAAACTATTTACAAAGTATCAATAATGAAATTAATGTATATAATTTATTCTATACAAAAATTATACACATAAGCATAGTGCTAGGGTCTTGTTACATAACCCCTTATAACACCCACATAAGACCTAAGGGTATGGTTTGTAATGGTGACAGACTCTTGGGGACACTCTGATAACATCGCTCTGGTGGTAATCTCTATTAACTTCCACTTATCTCATAGGCAGTTTCATTAAAGAATAACATGTTGAAGCTAGACTTGGGATTGGTCAAAAGTGCATCCCAATAATGTTAGCTTCTTTCTGAGATCTGAATAATGGGCTTTGTATGGAGAAATTCTACTAGATGAGTGTCTGAGTAAATTTGATTTTTTAAAGCCCTATATTTATACTAATCATGTGGTCACTATTCAATGACTATATTAGAAATGATAACAATTCATAAGTGTGTTTCAAAAATACTAAAACACAAAACCAAGGAATTTCATATGTTTTATATAAAATTTTTACATAATAGCACATTAAATTAGATCAAGAGGAATTTTAATTAATAAAAGTTCGGATAATTACACTAGAACTCCTCAGCAATATGGTATTGTTTGTAGGATAAATTGAATTCTTCAAGAAATAATAAGAACCATGTTGAGTGAATACTAAATTTCTAAAAAAAATATTTTACTATTGAAGAAATAGTACATGTTAAATTTAACGAAACGGGTCCCTTTGTTTTTATAAATCCCAACCAAAATTTGTAGATGTATTTTCCAAAACTGATTTTCAACCATTGTTAGAAGATTCATCTAATAAGAAAAATGATTAAGAAATTGTAAATAAATTATTTACCTAAGAATAATTTCTACCTTATGTTGATGAACATGTTTTAAAACATCTATGCCATTTGTTTTTTATGAATCATCCTAATAATAGTAAAATTGGTGATGTGAATAAACCAGTGAAGAAAATAATTATTTTGAGAAATAAAATTGAATATATTTCTTTTCATTCTCTATTTGAACTTAAAAATACTAATTAGGCATTAAGTTATTAGGATTGGAAAAAATAAATTCAAGATGATCCAAATTAATTTGAAAGGAATAAATTTCATACCATTCTTGAAATAACTAAGGAAACATTAATAATTTGGGTAAATTGTGTTTTCCAAAAAAACTATTATGAAAATTGAATCATCATTATAAATAAATAAATACTTATTTTAAATGGTTAAAATCAACAAAGAGGTAATATATTGTTATGAAACCTATGCACTTGTAGCTAAACATTAATATATTTTTATTCTATTAGCCTTGAAAACATTATTTAATTTTAGAATTCTTAAAATGGATGTAAAGTGTGATTTCCTTAATGTATATGTATAGAAGGGATTTTATGAAGAAAACCCTCTATTATTGATGATATAAAACATCCTAAATATGTTTTTTAAACATACTTATTCTTTATTTGGCCATAAACAAGCCTATAAGTCATGGTATGATTGATTACCATGATTTTTGACACAAAGTAGGTATGTTAAGAGAACCTCTGATCTAACTCTATTAGTAAATAATGTTAAAAAAACATTATGATTGTTCAAATATCTGTTGATGATATTATATTTGGATATACTCAACAATCCTTAATAAATTACTTTGTGAATCTTGTGAAATCTGAGTTCGAAATGAGTATGATGGGTGACTTAACATTTTTTTATGGTTTTCAAGTTTCTCAGAAACAAGATGGTAATTATATAAATCAACATAATAATATCCAATAACTTTATAATAAATATTGATACGATAACACAAATAGTATTTGTAATCAAATTGGTACCTAAAATGCACTTGATATTGATAAAGTTAGGAAACCAGTTGTTCAAACAATTTTCATAGGTATGATAGGTAGTTTACAACACTTACCATCTAATTGTCCAAATTTAATGTTTTATGTATACTTATGTGCAAGGTATATATAAAATACAAATGAATCCCATTTAAAATAAGTTAAATTAATTTTTAATTATCTAAAGGGAATTATGGATTTAGGACAATTCTATTATTCTAGAAATTATTATGAATTAAAAAGGTTTTTAGATGCTGACATGGGTGGTTGTAGAATGGTTTGGAAAATTACTTCTAGAATATTTAATTTATTTTAAGATTCATTAGTACCTTGGTATTATAATAAAAAACATTGTATCACATTCCATTACTAAATCTGAATATGTGGTAGTTGGAAGATGTTATACTCAAGTGTTGTGGATGCAACACACACTCACTGATTATGGAATTAGTTTAAAAAAACTCAAATAATATGTGATAATAGTAGTGACATTTATTTAATTAAAAACCCTACACGTAACTCATTTTCAAAACACATAGATATTAGGAATCACTTTCATAGTGATCAAACACAAAAAGTATATACCGTTTTAAAATTCTTCAGAATGAAATTACAATGTACTGATATTTTTATAAAACCATTACCTTCTGATATATTTGAATACATTAAACAAAAGCTTGGAAAGGTAACCATAAGTAATCAATCGTATCTAATTTTTTTAAACTATCTCCGTACATTATGTTCCACTTTTTCATAGGGTGAGTACATATGATTGGTATTTTATAAAAAAATCATTATAAAAATTTTCAACTGTTCATATAAATTTATCATATTCAATTATTCATTTAAATTTATAATATTTGAGTTTTCATATAAATTTACTCTATTCTATTTTTCATTTATATTTATTAATTTTTTATTTAAATTTATCATATTCGTGTTTTCATATAAATATATCATATTCATGTGTTCATTTCAACTTATCATATTCATGTTTTAATAAAAATTTATCATATTCATGTTTTCATTTAAAATTATCATATTCAATTTTTCATATAAAATTACCTTATTCAAGTTTTCATTTTAATTTATTGTATTCACGTTTTCATATAAATTTTTTATATTCATGTTTTCATTCAAATTTTTCTTATTTGAGTTTTCATATTAATTTATCCTATGAATGTTTTTATTTAAATTTATCATATTATAGTTTTTATATATACTTATCATATTCAATTTTTTATATTAATTTTATCATATAATATTATCCATTTAAATTTTAGCAGAGTCGAGTTTTCTTTTAAAAATTATTGTATTCAAGTTTTATTTCAAAATTATCATATTATTTATTTCTTTGTAATATGTTATAAAAGGAATAAAAAAAATTATGATACTGAGGATTCTACTCTGAATGGAATTCTTCTTTCCTTTTATACTTTAGAAGATTTCCATTATCATTAGTTTTATCCATGTTTGTTGTTATTTTTAATTTAATTTTTTATTTTCATTTATTTCGCATTCACCCAAAAAAATAAAAAAAAAATTTAAAACTCAATAGTTCAAATATATAATATATATATATATATAATTCAAATATTTTATGAACCATTAGATCAATTATATCAAATCACATCCATCCGATTTGTTTTGGAAGACCAAATGTCACTTCTATTAGATATATAAAGTGAAACCTCCTCCTCATGTGTCCCTCATCAAATATCTTATTTTATTCCTAGAAGTGATTCATTTCTTAAGTTCCCCAAAAATAGTTCTTTTCTTCATGTTTGAATATTTAGTATCATGTCCAAATATTAGGGCACTTACAAAGAATTAAAAAAGAATTTTTTTTAAGGAAATGTTAGTAACAATAGATTTTTATAAAAATTATGATTTATCTCTAAGAATGTTAATACATTTCGAAAGTCAGAAAATGTTATGGATTGAATAATCAGATCCCTAATAAAATTATTTTTATTTGTATTTGGTTATAGATATTATCATTCTGTATAGTTCATTAAATAACATGGAAAATATATTATTTCCTTCCAAATCTATGAAAAGTGTTACAAGATGACACATAGTGAATCTACAGGTTTATTAGGTATATCAGATGATGGAGGTTCATTTTTTCCATCTCATAAACTATCTGATTCAAATGGAATGTTTATAAAATAAATAGGAAAAAAACTTTCATAAGAATATGTCCAATGATGAACCAAGTAAGGTCACTCATCTCATTCCATACCATATATTTTTAACCATTTGCATGCAGGGGTTCCTTATTCCAATAAAGGGAGATAAATATGCCTTAAAATTATCTGAAATCATTATTTTGGATTATATCATAAACATGAGGAAATAAATTTGGTAGGTTTTATTCATTTGAGAGTCAAGAATATAGAATTTTATCAATAAAGTCTCAGATATTAATGTTTCTAACTTTGATTAGTAAGACGATTGAATCAAGTAGGATTCATTTCAACAATTCAATCAATTATGAACCTATTAGAAAAAATATTGTGTTTATATGTTATGACACATTGAAAAATGAAATTGTTCTTGGATTTTTAATCAATTTCATTTGTTTAGAACACCCAATTTTCTTCATTAAAAGAATATCCCACTTCTAAATCAAATAATGTTGATAAAGTCAATAAAAATATAAATGATGAATCTCTTCCTCCAAAAAAATAAACAAAAAAAGTCACCAATAAAGAATATGTAGAATGGAGTAGAAAAAGAGTTGAAAGAAAATAAGGATACCCTTAATTGAGACTCAACCAAATAGATGATTTAGATTTAAAAAGACATAGTGCTAATGCTTTAAATAAATTAGAAAAGGAAATTAACAAAAGAATAAACATTAACTGTAATTTTAGCTGAATATTTGATGAAAGAAGTTGAGACTACATCGGTAAACACTTTTACTAATTATGTATGTTTGAATATATTTTCAAGAATCAACTATTTTACATGTTAATGTTCCCTCTATCATAGATAAAGGAAAATTGGTTTTTGTAGATAAAAAATTTGTTTCAATTGGGAAAAGTGATTTGAGATTGGAGTCACAACTTCATGAGACGTTTTGAAAATAAATGGAATAAGGAGATATAAAAATAGATGTTCTTATGAAATCATGTGCAGGTGTTCAATAATAAAGTTAATTCAAATAAATATAATAATATGTTGATGATGAAGACGAAAAATAAGAATAAAGTGATTCTAGGGATGTTGATGGAAATGATCAAGTGAAATAAAGTTTCAAAGAAAATGATGATGAGAATAATTATAATAAGATTTCATTAAGGAATTCGCAATCTTCCTAAATATAATTATCTTCATTAAAAAAATCAAAACTGGAAATAAATAATACAATAAAAACAAAAGTCTCTATTAATTCAAGTAGTATAATCTTCATCCATGAAGGAAAAAAAAATCAGAACAGAAAATCAGATGGTTTTAATGGTATTAATATTGATGCCATTGTAGATTTCTGATGGAAATAAGGATTAAAAGAGAATTAAAATGTTTATTAAAGACAAAGGAAAAATAATTTGAGAATAAAATGGAAACAAAAAAAATTATATCATCTAAGAATCTAGAATAAAATCAATCGGATTTATCAAGAACCACCTCTCCATAAAGAGTATATTTTATTATTTAGATCTTGAAAAGGATTGAAGTAATAATTCTCTCTTTCCAAAATTTAGAGTCTCAATATTAGATTCCTTAGGATTGTTTTAATTAAAAATAGTATTTTACATGAATGTTGAGGGAAAAAGTGACCAAGTTACAATAAAATTTTCAAATCCCATCAAGATTTTTTTAGGATCATAGAAAATATGATAGACAATTAAATAATTTTCCTTGAAAAGTTAATACCAATCTTAATATTCATGATTATATTTTTGAAGAGATATGTAAATACATAAAATATTTTGAAGAAAATGTTCGTTGGTTAACAAATGATATGAAGGAAAGAGTCAAAATTTGTTAAATCATTCAAATATCAAATTGACAGTCATACTAAGGTTATAGATGAGTTGAGTGGAAATATTAGTTATTTAGAGTATCAGACAAGAAGACTCAAAAATTGTAATGAGGAATTCAATATTCTAAATAGTGAGTTTTCATAAAATCATTATATCCAATTGTAAATGATTCAAATGCAAGATGGAATGATTCATATTTAAGAAGAATGGTTACCGAATATATGAAAGAAAAAATAGACTTAGGTCGATTTCATTGAAAATATATAAGAATAATGTAAAAAAATTAATAAATTAAATAACATAGTGAGATCCTTGATGCCGAATAAAGATTGAATTTTTCTAGAACTCTTGTTTCAATGACTATTTTTGTAAACCTTTTCTTTAATGAAGAACTTTTTTCATCTCATTAAAAATTGATTGATGTATCTAAATCATAATTGATTGGATGTTATTTCATTTTTAGATGATCAAATACTTCATTATATTGTTTTTTATATCATTTTATATAACCTTTTTATGATACCTAGAACTATAATCCAAACACCTTCTTAAAAAAAGTGGAGAAATTTACAAAAAGTGGGAGAAATTTATATAAAATAGGGATGAATTATTTAAGGGGAGAAATTCCATTATAATTATGAATATGATCTTTAGAGGAGTTATTATCTTAACCAGTAGTTAGTCATATTCATCATTATATTGCAATTAGTTATAATATCAAGTAGAGATAAGTATTATTTTTTATTTCTGAATAATATTCAATGTATCTTATTCATCTAAGTCTTTTAGTCCGCACTTTCCAAAAAGGGGGATAATATTGAGTCAAATGTTTCTCATATAATCATTTCATACATTTTTTTGGAAATACAAAACATCATATATCATTATTATATTACTTGTTCAAAAAAAATTATAATTATTTTATAAAAAAACATAAACTTTTTAACCTACTTAGAATATGATTTTAGGATTTATGAAGATATATGTTTTCATTAAGCTTATCGTAATAAGACTGGATACAATATTTTTATCGTAATGAGACTGAATATGATAATAATTATACTTAGATTTAGTTTACTCAACTTTATCAGATCGAATATAAGATCCAGTGTTTTTTCATTCATACTGAAAAAGACTTATTATTTCGGTTGATAAATTTTTTGATTAAAATCATACTCAAAATCAAATAATTTAAGGTAATGGCCTTTTGGTACTTGAAAAAATATTATCTATTATATAATAAATATGAATTACACTAATAATAGAGCATATAAAAATTATGTCGGTCATTTTCTTATAATATGATCAATAAAGCGTTAGGTGTCCATGTCATCATGAAAAACTTTGAGAAAATATAACCATTGGAGTATCAATATGATCGTTAGAGTGTTCCATATAAATACCTAGTCCTTCAAAGAGTTTGTAGTGAAGTGTTGAGTATTTTCATTTTTCAAAAAAATTCCTGTGTGAGAGCTCTGATGCTTACAAGAGTGAACTACTTGTTCCTCATACTTGTAATCTTTCTGAGTTCATATTTTCAATATGTGTTTGATTGGGAATATGATCGAGGGCTCATGGGGATACCGATATATATTTATCATCATATTAATGGATGATATGGATTGGATTAAAGGGAAAATCTGATCATCCAATTAGGGGATCATAGGGATAGCGAGATAGAAAATTTGATCATCATATCAAGGGTGCATGGGGATAGTGAGACAGACCAATCATTGTATTTATGGATTTCCATAGTAAGGGAAAGGAATAGTTTTTTATGTATAAAAAAGCGACCTATATCCTAAGTGATTGGATACCCTACTCTTTGGGTTAAGGTAATTGTATTTAATTTCATTACTTGTTTTATTAAAAGTCTTTTATTTAAGCTAGAATATTAATATAATATGAATTATTTTATATTTATCATTATATTTCGATATTTTAATCCTAATATATTTTATTATAATAAATTTTTTCTATACTACATTACTTTTTGAATACGTTATTACTCTGATTATGTTTTTTTATGATATAAGATAGAATCACTAATTTTGTAATACTCAGATTCATTATAACTATTATGATTGTGATTCTTTTTTTTTTGTTTATGTTGATTAAATCATTTTATACTACGGATATAATTAAAATATACATAAATTACTACTATTTACTGAATATGATTCTATATACTGTAAAATGAGAATCATTTTTTCATTTTGACATGTTGAATACATATCAGAATATACTTGATTAATATACTTTGTTCATCATCTCCTAAGTCCAAGTATGATTACCTTTCAAATAATTAATAGTTTTCTAAATAATATTTGTTTAACTATGTTAAAAAATGTTCCATTTATGATTAAAAACAAAAGATTTTAAACTTATAATTCACCTTCACCTCTTGTACTTATCCATATTCATATATATTAAAATATAACAATTATTATAATAGATGAGCCTTTTAATACCAATACTTACAATCCATATCCAGATTAAACCCCTATCCCCCCTCGTGGTCTCCAAGCCTCATTTGGGCCAAAAATTGGTATTATAACATAAGTTACTATTGTCAGATTTTTTTTCTTTGAAAAGTTTTACTTTAATGTTTGAGAATAAGATTTAGTTTACTCTTATCTTAGTGTCCATAGAAAAAGGAAAACATCCTGATGAAGAAGAATTCTGGCGGTTTTCCTCAACATGGGAGTGTGTATGGAAATAGTGTGAATCGGTTGAAGGAAACTAATAGTGTATTTATGAATAGGTTGGATGAATCATATAGTGAAAATATTTACTCATTTAATGATGTAATATGATTGAGTTAACAACCAGTTATTCTATGTGATATTGTAACTACTGATGTTTATGAAATTCCAAGAATACCAAAAGTGGAGTTTTTCCACAAAATAAAGGAATTGGATAACTAATTATCTAAATAAAATATATCTAAATATATATGGATCCAATTGTATGAAATTAAATTCATCAAGATGAATGGTTTAAATAAAATACTTATTGAATTGGCTATAGTTCTTAAGGAAAATAATGAATCTCAAGTTGAAAAATTGCAAATGTTATACACATATAAGAGAAACTCAAATCTGATGATAAGGGAAAAAACCTAAACACAAAATAAATTCATAAATTGGTAGCCAAAAATGATATTCATGATACACACCAATCACAACATGTACATCATAATCAATGGCTACAACATGATAATGAGTGCTTCCAATAGAATATTGGTTAGATGAATTTTAAAATAAATAATAAAATGGGCATGTTAGATAAGGTCACAAGAGAGTTAAAATATGAGATGAGTAGTGGGAAGAATCACAATAGGGAACTTATTTCTCTACTTGAATAAATGGATATGAATATTCAACAATTTTTAGAGCATATATAATCAGTCAAGAAGTAAGTGTAAAAATATAATTCCATAAGTAATCCTAAGTTGAAGGATGCTTTGTATCTATTATTTGACTGTCCATCAGAAGGTGATAATGAAATTAAATGAAAATATGAAATTTCATAGGAAAAAAATCAAATTATTATCTCATCCCAATGTACATCCCATTTGGGAAAAAATTATATTGGGTACGATGATCCCTCTACCATACATGATAGGAAGATATATATGAACAATTTTAGAAATAGGAAAAATAATTTAGTTGTTTAATAATGAACTAAAAAGATTGATACCATACGTAATGACAACATGTTCTATTTCTGTGGGTTGGAGGGTCATACATAAATTTTTTTATTTAGGCATTGGAATATATTTCATGTTGTGAAGACAAAAATACTTATAAATATTAAAATGAGCACAAATACCTTGGGAAATTGGAAATATGTATATCTCATAAAAAATTTCATATGAAATGTTACTATTGTGGAAGATTGGGACACACCATGAGTATATTTCAAGAATATGATAAGCTAAATGTCATAAGAATAACTCTAGATGTATCAACATCTCAATTGATAAATGATGAAATGAGGTATATATTTAATAGGATATTTTTTATATGTGATAATCATGGCTATCTCGAAAGATAATGCGGTTGGATAAAAGATGAGAAGAAAAATAAACATGAAGGGTTGTCCATAAATCTAGTGGTTTATAATGGAAAATAATATACTAGAAGACACCCAAATAAGTTGAAAAATATTTTTAAAGACTTCAAGTAAAAACAAGGAGCTCAATAAAAGGTGTACTGAGCACCTCCTTTTTTTACTCACATCATCTCTCTTAGAATGAATGTGAACGAACTTAGAAGAAAAAGAGGAAGAAACATCAGATGTAAGTAATAAAAATCTTCATTTAGTGAATGACCCACCAATAATAATAAATAGTTTGGTAAATTGTATAACTAATAAAATATAAATGAATATATAATGTCTCAAAAACAAACATGTCATAAAACAATCTGAGAATTGAAGGCAGGATAAAGAGCCCTCTAATGGAGGAATATGAAAAAGAAGATGACAAGAGGAGAGATTTCTTCTTAGATAAAAAATCATGAAAATGGAATTTTTGTGTAGTATAAAAGAAGGAAATTTTTTACTTCAGGGTTTAAACCAAAAAATTGTGAAAAATACCAAGCCTACAAAATCTATATATCTAAGGAAGACTAAGCTTGTGAGTAAATTATGTCTAGTTATATAGCAATAAAATTTAATGTTGGTTGGTTAGTTTGAACAAGAAGAAAAATAATACAATGATTTTTAATAAATTATTAATGGTTTGGTCCATCAGGATCAAATAAAATCCTCCACTTGATGATTCTAAATATACCCTTCTCCCTTTGTATTAAATGTTTCTCAAAAATGCCAGAAGTTGTGTACAATTATAGGGGTGATAGGATCCAAGGGGTATGTTCTCTAAAAGTAAATGGGCGCATTATTTGAATGAGACACATGAAACATAAAAAATATGAACTATTAAAATTCACATATGATATCAGATTCAAAAAGTGATTTTAGACAACAACTCTACTTTTCAAATATGTATTTTAAGGTTGTGTTCTATAAAAAAAGGAGATTATATGATGAAGAGAATAATGAGAAACATAATTTATTTCATTACTATTCTTGAATGATCTAGTGGTTCCATGTTCATTGAATTTTCCATAATTGGTGTCATGCCTTAGTTCAAAGTGTTATTTTTCCACTAAGAGAATACTGATTGGGGGAGAATAATGATTTTTGGGGAGATATGGTGATAAGAACACTGGGTGATATAGCCTCATCTAGAAAGATATTTTTATAAAGAATTGAGGAAATTCATGCTGTTATAATCTGTGGAATTAAGTTAGAGACATGGATAGAATTTACATTTCCCGTTATAAACACTTATTTCTTACAAAGATTTCTTACTCAGTAGGATTAAAGGATCGGTCAATGACTCAGTCCCATGTTGTAATTTCACTTGCAAAAAATCATATACCATTGTGAATATGTAAAATAAGAATATGACTCTGGTATTAAAATGTGTTAAAAGAATCAAAGTTTCAATTCCATGTCTCTAAATGGAGTCAGAGGTGAGATTTAATATAATTTGAACAGCATGTTGGTGTTAAAATTTCCACCTATTGTGTCCCATGAGTTATCTTGAAGTTTTTGAACAAAGGGGGAGAGTAATTTTTATTTATTTGGGTTTTAACTGATAAAAGAATAATGTGTTCCCCTCATGTTATTTTATATTATTGAAAATCTAATGAGAAAATTTCATTTACTAAAGGGGTGTAAATTTTTAATTGAAGTAATCCCAAATTAAATTCTATGAGATATGGGGATTGGTGTGAATTCAATGATTGGTATTCAATGTGATAATTCATGTTCTATAAATCTTATTTAAAATTCAATCCATCACTTTTTTGTTATTCACCCCATTGAAAACTACAACGAAGTGAACTTTGGGAACATTGAAAAGGGGTAAAATTGTGGATATAAAACGGGAGAAAATATCTTAGTCAATATATGGTAGATGCAGATCAGGGTATAAATGAAGTATAGGGAGTTTTAAATAAGATGATGTTAAAGATATTTGATCCCAGGTTGTATATCATGATATATGGATTTTGTGATGAAATATATTGACTAATGTGGTAATGATGTGATTCACTGATGAACATTGCATGATAATCTTGTTTCTCATATCTATCATGGCTCATGGAGGATTAGAGTGTCTATTGATTAGATCATTATTAGCTATCGAAATTGTAAGAAGAAATTTTTTGATAGTAGATGGAAGAATATTAAATGTGGTATCAAAATGTGAGGAGTTGTAAACAAACCCAAAGTGGGGAATTTTTTGAAAAAAATACCAAATGATGGTTCTTTTTGGGTTGATTGTGCTTGTTGATAAGGACTGAGTTTGTTGAAGAAGGCTTGTTGTCAAAAAAAGGCTTGAATAGTTATCATGATTGTTTGATATCATGCAAGTGAGAAATGCTAGATCTTATGAAAGCGTGAACTCCCTGATCTCAAAAAACCATGAATTTCTAATCTCAAGCATTAGAGATCATTTTGATCTCATGAAAAGAATAAATAAATGATCTTGTGTAAGGGAAAATTATTTGATCTCAAGAAAATCATGAATTTCTAATCTTGCATGAGGTAAATAAGTCTAATCTCATAGAGCATAAATAATGAACTAGTATTTTGGAGTTAGAATGTATAAACTGATCTCACATTACGATCTTGTGAAGAAAATGTTGATAAAGTATTATTTTTAAAGGATCACACAAAGAGATCTCTCAATGAGCACGATTTTGTTTTCATCTCATCATGTGGTCTCATGCAATGCTCAAGATTTTCACTAGATCATGGAAATGTTCAAACAAAACATTGGAATACAACATCATTAACCATAAAAAGATTGAATTTTTATCTCTCAATAGTTTTTTTGTGGAGCACATGATTCTAATTGAAATTATGGTGGAATGGATGGTTGTTCATGATCATTATAGATAAAGAAGTGGATTTATTCCTATAAATACCAACTTAATCATCCCTTAAACCAAAAGATGTTTTTCATAAAATATTTATCTGAAGAATTGTTTGAGAAGGAGGTTCATATAGAGATCTCATAAAGGAATATATGCAATTTACATCATTCAAGTTTTGTTTATGATTTGAACAAATTATTGAATAAAGATCATAAGTGGACTCACTCTAGGATCTCATGAAAAGTGTGAAGGGGGATCTCACGCAATGTTTGAAAGTGGTCTCTCACCAGGATATTGCGTTAATCATGAATGGGGACTCGCATAATGATCTCAAACAAAGCATGAAAAGGGTTGTTTTTTGTGATCTCATGTAAGGGTATGCGCTAGGATCTCAGACAAGGGGTTACATTATAGGGTATCTCACAGAGGATCACACAAGATTCTTTCAATATAAGATACATTCATACATTACCCTATTATCATTATCATTATCATATCATCATTTAGAAGAAGAAGAATAAGATGAAGGTAAACGATATGTACCATTCAACTGTATTTGTTGAAGGAGTTTATTTACTACTATATTCAACATTGTGAAAGGAAGATTAGAATATCTTGAATTATCATTCAAAATATAAAGTAATTTCTATTAAAACATTAAATAGATGTTTTTTCCAGTTTTCTGGATAGTGGGTGTGTTACATCTAGGTGTTTTTATAGAAGTTAACGAGCAACCTAAGAAAAAAATTCAATAGAGAATCTACCTACAATTTAGGATACATTCATTATTGATAATTAAGGGACCTACAATTCCATAAAATGTGTGTTAATCCTTTTTAGAACAATGGCTAATGGAAGAGGAAGAATGTGATCCTTTCCACTAGTAGTGAGCCATTGAAAGAGAGATCAAGGGAGTGATCCTTGGGAAGTAGTGAGCTATCTCTGAAACATGGAAAGTTAGTGATCAAAGTTATATAATGGATCTTTCCCAAACCTCATTTTTGTAGTGAACCTTAGTGTATTTGTTACATCAATACATTTTCATTGTATGCACCTTGGATTTCATCTGGTGAGGGTGAACCATGTAAATATTTTTTTGGCCTTGTGATTGATCTCCTACTTTAATTTTAATGTATAATCATCTAATAAATAGTGAAATAACAAGATCATTATAAACACTTATGATAAAATAAATTGTCTCTTATAATAAAGAGGTCAAGATCCAAAGGGGCGGGAATAAATTTCTGAAAATTAATATTCATACATTTATTCCCTCACCCCCTCAGTGTATCTAATCCCATTTTGGGACTAACAGTTTATAAACAAAAAAATTTAATAGACTAAATATATTAACATTATTCTATAAAAATAAAAATAATATGATTATATTAATTCGTGTTGAATAAATTTAAAATATGATAATTTAGGATAAATGCTATGTATTTGATAATACTAATGTTAGGGACATGAATTTTCATTAAAACTATTCTTCTAATTGAAGGCCTTGTGATAACTAAATGTGACCATTATTTTTTGAATGTGGTATAGGTTTATAGGGTAATGAAAATGCATGTAGTTTCGGATGGAAATGAATTTTATGGATTTCTTTGAGTGGATGGTGAGTGGAAATTTTAATAAGTAGTTGTAATGTAATTTTTGTAAATATTTCGATTGTATATAATGGGATCACATATTAAACATGTAATGTGGCTCCAAAACTGATAAATAATTGAGTATAGAATATATAAGGTTGATCCACACCTCATGCACTAAATTATTGACATTTTTACCATGTTTTAATCCCTTTACCCCTTGAATTATTAATTATATCCTTTTAGTTTTTACCTTGGTAACTACTTTTAACGAAATGTAACAATATATTTATTCCCAAAAAAAATTTTAGTTATCAGATAATTTTGAAATAATAATTCTAAATTTCAAATCCATTTCATTTTATTCACTTTTTTAGGATATAATATGAATTCTAAAATAAAAATATATAATGTATTATTTTTTTTGAAAAAAAAATTACATATGATCTAAAATAAAAAACCCGGATTTGAAAATTTAAAAAAATTAAAATAATGAATTCAATTATTAAATACATTTTTGTTATTATAAATACAATTCATTACTTATCAATTCATACTAATTTACTAATAAATTTATGTAATTTTCAAAAATGTTATTTTTTAATGTTAACTAAAAAATCATTGTTTTATAAAAATAAAACAATGATCATAATATTATATTATTTTTAATAATCCAAAATTAATTTTATTTTTATCTAATTAAATATAAAAAATTTATAAATTTAATTTTTGAATTAAATCATAAATTATAAAGAAATGAAATTTTTATTGGAAAATTTCATTTTCAAATAATTATTATCATCATTATTTCATATCATTAAAAAAATAAATTAGTGTTAATTATTTATTAATATAAAATATAGTTTATCATCTTTTATCATATATTTCATGAAATATAATTACAAATAACATAAAAATAGAAATTTTAAGAAAAATAAATTTTTAAATAATAAATGATATTATTAGTCATTTTAGATAAAATAAATGAGTTTCATTCATATTATATGTACCCCTTATGTTATTTATGAATAATTCATAAATTAGTTACTCATATTAATTATCAAAAATTTAATAACTTTGTTTTAATGATCTAAACATATCACATTTTTAGTTTGGGGTTGTATGTGTATCAAGCTATCAAACACATTTCCATTTTTAAAGGTAATTATATATTATTATTTTTTGGGGATACATTCTCCAACATTAAATAAATTACATCCTAATAATTTCAATTATTACACATTGAAGAAAGTATGAGTGGTATTCATAACATATTCATCATTCAATGTATAACTTCTAGTATGAAATCTACCATACTCTCTTAGTTTATATCATGTTACATATCATTCTGCAAACAACATCAATAATTCCTGTTATTATATATCCATGTATGAATATACCCAAATCATATATTCTCAATAACATTCCATTCCCAAAAACCATTTGGATATTCATGACATTAAATCATAATCATATTATATATTCTTCCAATAATTTAGTCTATATTTAGACCTCGAATTTTTTAATCATTATTTCATAAGGTCGCACACTAGTAAATATATATCATAATCCCAAAAGGTGATTCAAATTACCAACAATATCATGAATCCATTATCAATCCTGATGTTACCTATACTATATAACTTACATCTCCAAAATTCAATTGTAACACCGCATGATTTTATGGTATGCCTCTTTAAAAAATTATTATCTTTCATAGTTAATGCTTCACATAACACTCAGTTTAAAACTGTAATATACTATTAAGAATGAGCATTTGAATTGTAATGTGATAGTTAGTAATATTAATATGACCAATGGAATAGTAAAATCACCTATGAATGTACAAATAAGATTTCTTTATCCTATAAATTAAAATATGATATATTTATATCTTGTTATTAGTAATTAAATGTTTTAAAAATGATAAATTAAGTTCTAAATTTTTGAAAATCTTAAATGTTTATTTAGGATTTTATAACTAATATAATATTTTAAAATAAAATTTGTTTTTATAAATTAGATTCTTAAAAATATATTTTGTTTTCTTTTGATTATAAGATTATTTTATGATATATTAATAAAAGCTCAAAGTGTTATTAAATCAGTTGTAATTTTAAAACATGTATTTTCGAATAAATGATGATATTAATTTAAAATTAAATTTATCATATTTATAAAATTATTTTAATAAAATGGATTCATTTTATAAATTGTAAACATCAATAAATTTTTTGGGTGATTTATTTTGTTTTTTCTAAAATAGTTGAATTTTTAGGGAATAGTGGAATGTGGTATTTTACGGTATATATATATTATAAGTTAAATAAACCATTTCTTGAGTCATTGATGATGTATGATCCAGAATCTCTAAATATATTTCTCTCTTTTTTTATGTATTCTTCTAATCAAAACTATTCATAGCCTTGATCTAAAATAATAAGAAAATTAATTAAATAATCAAAAAACACTCCTCTCCTAAACTATAAATACCACCCCATCTCCTCACATATCCAAAGCCTTAAATAATTTCCAGTTTATATGCAATAATTGTAAAAAACCTCTACCAAATTTTTTTGTCTTTCTGGACTCACCCAAAAGTCCATTAAAAATTTCCTTAAGGAGGTTCTCAATGAGTTGAATTCAAGAGGTAAAATCCCCATTCGTTCTTTTAATTTTCTTTAAATTTATTTTATTTTATTATCTTGTCCTTACCTCCTTTTTTCTAAAATGCAAGATAATTCTAGTATCTTATATATAATGTAGTTTTATTATCATTATGGTATATCCACCATCAATTATTTTCCCTCCCCCTTTTTTCTAAAAATGAAACTTGTGTCCATGTGGTGTCGATTCACGAGCATCGTGGACGATGATTCTTTCATTTTCTTATACTGCTAACAAGGAAGGACATAAAACCATTTTAATGGTTAATAATGGTTATAATATATATAGTAAAACTTATTTCAGATTCTATAAAATGTTATATAGATAATATTAATTAATAAAATAGAACTAGTTGGTGATGATTAGAAATACACCAATATAATCCAAACGATGATCATTAACGTTTTATCTAATCAATCATACACAAATATGAAAAATATTCTATATAAGACTATTAAATATTCTTAAAATTCATTAATAATAAATAATTTCAATTACGGATAACTATTCTTATTTCACATGATCTTTTGTACATGTATAAAAGTGAACCAATGGTGAAAACCAAGGAAACGAAAACTTATGAATGGCCAAATTGAATCTTATAAATCATAAAAAAGAAAATAAATGAACCTAACAAAATTATAATAAATCAAATAAATGTTTAATTGGTTATTAATTTAATTATTAATGAACCTAATTTAATTATCTATTAATTCAAGTACAAGTGTATAATTCATTCAAACAAACAGTAAGGGATTCTCCCCAAACATCCATTTTTTATTCGAATTACGCTTTCTCCCCCATTACATTGATGTAATTCTTCAATTTTTTTGTATAATTATTATAAATTATTTTTCTATGGTCCCAAATAATGTATCTATATCACTTAAACATTCTTTTATGTATAAAAACATGTTTTATAAGTTTCCCATTTCTATTGATTCTAATAATCAAGCCCGATTAAAGGGTACTTCTCAATTTATTAACCATTCTATAGAACACAACATAATACATTATAATGAATCAATATTTTTCTGAAATCGCTATTTTTATCATGAAAAAAAAATTACTTATTTTGTGTTTTTATGAAAACAATTAATTAGTGTCCACTTTTAATAATATTTTTTATTTCTTATTAAACCTCACTAAAGTGGCTCTTTTCTAAAGGCTATTTTTACATGTTTTCACTTAAATTGGAAAAACATTATGCCTTAAATATAATTTATTTTCCCCTCCATTTTATTTTATGGTATAAAAATTATTAAAAAATTATATTATAATTTTTTTTCAAAATAAATATTCTTTCAAAATAAAAAAGGGTATTTCTCTTAAAAATTTATTATTGTTTTATTAGAGTATTTTCATCAAATTAAACACCCTTTGTTGGATTTTATGATTGATAAAGGATAATATCATATGATACCATATATCATATTTTATTAAAAGGTTTATGATTAGTTTTAATGTTGATATGTTATTCATGGTTTATGGATGAAGTATTCACATTTCGTATGCTAGTTGTTCTATACGAATATTTATGTAACATTTCACCTTTTTTATATGAGGAATGGATTAGACTTTATAAGTGATGGGTGGGGCCTGCTATAGCCGCTTAATGTATTGTTAGGTCTGATGAGAAAAATATTTTTGGATATTGGCTGATGTGTTACCCATTAATGGTTTCTTGGCCAAAGCCTATTGAGTATGTTATGATGTTCGACATTATGAATTTCCTCATTGTGATATAATTAATAGATAATCCATGTGATTATTTGAGTACAACAATATCCATTGTTATGTTTTATTCACATGTGATTATTTATGTAATTATTTAATCATGTTTATACCTACAATATTTTTCTCATCATTATGTTTTAATCGCATGTGTTCTTAGTTATTCTTCAAGCCTTATTATTTATGTTTATTTATCATAGATTCTACTGTATTGATTACCCGTACTAAGAATCTGAGGTCACCCCTTTCTTATTTTTTCCCCTAGGATGAGAATATATATATTAAAAATTTATTTCAATGATAATATAAGAGTTTATGTATGTTTTCAATAAATATTGTATATTTATTTTCCTTTCATGTTATAATGTAAAAATTATATATACATATGATTATCCAAAGCTATTAAACTATTCAGTTCTTTGGGAGGAAATCACTTGTTTAGAGTATAAATGTAATTAATTATGGAATGAGATTTGGTCTATTTTTTAGGGGTCTTTATAGTGGTTATAAGATAAATTTTAGTATAAACTTTAGAAAGTAGGTTTAGAAATCAATGATTAGGGGACATAACCCTAAGATAGGATTTGAGGATATTCATAGAAGACCATTCAAGAATTTTGGTAAGGTAAATATTATGCTGGTGTTCCTAGAAATACATCCTTGTATGGATACTAAATGTTTATTTGGTTTTGTAATAGATATACCAAGGGGAAACAACTCTGAAAAGGTGTTTCTAGACTGACTCAGCATGACCTAGTACACAATGTAACATCCCGGTTCCAAAAGCCACCTAGAGGTTCCCCGTACCCGGTTGGTCACATGGCCTCTAGCGCATTTCCCCGAACGCCAGAGGCTGCTGACTAGTAGCGAGAGCCATGGGTGTGATAGTGGGGAAACTATGCCCTCATTGGTAGCGTAACAGAGTGGATGTAAAACATATAGCTATTGTGGAAGTAGTAAAACATGCAATAGTTAAACATCAGAAGTACTAAACAATTGGAGCACACACACAAACATATATATATAATGCATGACACATATGTCTAGGAAAGCAGCCAAACAAGTCCCAATGCTGGAAGACAATACTAAACCAATGTACAATAGAAAATAGAAAAAATGCTCCACAACATCGCAAGCCTCAACTTTGTCCCATTCTCCCCAGCTCTACAGCATTCAAGTACCTAAAGAAGAAGGGAACTTTCCCTTATCTCTTCCTATAGGAATATAATCTGTTTGGATCCAAAATCATGACCCAAACAGGGTGTCAGACTAAATACCAGCAGGAAAACTAAAAAATATATGTGCTTATTAGTCAGTGAATATATATATGGAAAGCTATAATCAAAATGATGTAGTAAATAAGGAAGTACTCAAAATTTATCTATCCTCCAATATCAAATTCATTCAGTTATCAGATATCAAGATTGTAGTTAATCATACGTAGGGAACCCTCTGTGATGTACTCACAGGCTAACCCCTCTGGTCCAACCAAAACAAACACAACCAACCTTCTGGAATATACCCATAGTCTAACCCATATGGTTCATCTTTTGCACATAATCTCTGAGAAAGCATTCACCGTCAATTCCCCCAATAGTCTTGTATCTGTAAATAAAAGGCACTCTGGGGATGAACTCAATGTTCAATTCCCCTTGTGGCCCACATCGAGGAACTACAGACACTCTGAGGTAGCACTTTCATCCATTACCCCTAGGTTCTCACATTATAATAGTTAACAAACCCTTTAGAGAAGCCCTCAATATCCATTCTCCCTATAGCCTACAACACCAGGTTCTCACAACCCTGTGTAAGTCAATCGAGCATAACGATATATAAAAGCCAAATTATACCTCAAGAACTACATTTATAAATAGTCTACAACATAACATCATGTCATATAAATAATATCACTCCATCCTATCAACATTAGAATGTAAATCAAGAATCCCAACAGGCTAAGCAAGACAAAAAAGTAATAAACAATAAAAGCATGGGAAAGACATATGTAGCATAGAAATTAACCCTATTCACATTCAATTGAATTATACTCAAGCATATAAATCATATCAGGCAATAACATGGTAAAAAACGTAAACAAGAAGTACCATGATCAAGGTTATTTGGAAGTTTTCCATATATGTCTCAAAGACTATCTATGGAAAGGCACAAACCACCTACATCGGTGTTGTGATATCGATATAAATGAACCTCAGGCCTTGTATCGACCTTTAATGACCTAGATATAGAAAAACGTATAAAACGTTCAACTGTGGATAACATGAGAAAAAGGATAAATAAAGATATGATGCTCTAGAAGAAGAAATATCTTACTTTGGTGATCCCAATGCAATAGACGATAGTCAAATCAGAGAACCGATGCTCGATCGGGGGCTCATGGAAGGGTCAACACCGTTTGGACGCTCTCGGTTAAAGAAGGTGAAGAATAAGACACTTATTCAAATTAGATGTGGCCCTAGTTTGTTTAATGAAAAAATAAATTACATGAAATGTACTATAGATGTACACATCGTGTACATGCCCGTACCGACCCCCACATAAGGCAGTCTCAAGGTCACCACACACGGCTGTGTGCTTGGCTGTTACACGACCAACACACAACTACGTTCTGAAAACTAGTACATGGCATGTATATATAAGTACATGGTGTGTACTTCAAAAATTTCTAGAAACTCCCCTTTTACTCAAAAACGCTAGAGAAGAGAAAAACATACATAAAAATAAGATCTTGGTTCTTAAAAACATCCCCACTTAATTCATCCCTGAATTTCCCTAGCAAGGCAGCCTAGAAGAATAATCCTTGAAAAGTTGAAGCCACTGTGACTGTACATCGGTCTCTCTTTCTCGGGTATCATCTTGTACTCACCCTTGCTTCCATAGAACTCATACCAGACGAACATGATGGCCATGGATAACATTCATACTTTGATCAACAATCTGGATAGGATGCTCCTCAAACGAGGTGTCCACCTCTAACTCAACCTCCTCGGGTTGAAAAACATTTGACGGGTCTGATAAGTAATGACAATGATGAGAAATGTGGATGTCATCAGGCATATCCCAGTACCTCTGAGGTAACTACAACTGATAGGCAACTGGTATAACTCTTTCCAGCACCTCAAACGGCCCGACATACCTCGGTGAAAGCACACCATGTCTCTTAATCCTCCAGTGTCCCATCCATGGTGTCACACGCAGAAAAACCTGATCCCCGACTTCGAACTACAGTGGTCATCTTCGTCGATCATCATAAGACTTTGGTCAAGATTGTGCAGTATCCATCCTCTTCTAAATAAAATCTATCTTTTCTATGCTCTCCTGGACAAGATGAGGTCCCAACATAGCTACCTCTCCTGCCTCCAGTCAGTATAATGGTGATCGGAATGGCCTACCATATAAATCCTAATAAGATTCCATCTGAATAGTTTCTTGAAAACTACTATTGTAGGAAAACACCGCAAGAGGTATGTGCTTCTCCCATGAACCTCTAAAATCTTGGATGCAAGCTCAAAACTTTCCCTCAAGAACCTGAATCATACGCCTGGACTGGAGATCTGTCTGGGTATGGTATTCCACACTCAGAAGTACCTATGTACCCAAAGCCTTTGGTAATCCATGCCAGACATGAGAAAGCAGACATCTTTTTCAGAAATAATGGAGTGGGAACTCGATATAAACATATGATCTCTTTGATAAACATCCTTCCCAGGTAATCAACATTGATATTCTCCTTGATTGGAAGAAAGTGGGTAACCTTTGTGAGTCCGTCAATGATAACCCACACTGCATCGTTCCCTTGAGGCATCCTCGGTAAACCTGTCACGAAATCCATCGTGACATCATTCCACTTTTACTCGGGGATGGGTAACTACTGCAAAAGACCTGGTGGAAGCTGATGCTCCGCCTTCACATGCTGATTTGTGGAACTCCTCATGACGAAACTAGAAACATCTCTCTAAATACCTGGCCACCAATACTGATTGTGTAGATCATGATACAGCTTAGTGACTCCAGGATAAACCATAAAAACTGATGAATGAAGGTCTCGCATCCCCTCTTCATGTATGTCTGTTGGGGCCCATATGTGTCGATTAAGATACAAGATCTCATCCTCACCTACGGTCCATCCAGGAATAGGGACCTCTCCTGAAACACTTTCCCATAGGACCAGACCTTCTGAATTTGACAGTTACCTCATTGGTACTTGATAAAGTAGAGTCGAGGTAACAGCTACAGAAGAAAAAAAGTATCCCCTTGCCTGTTGTTCACCTCTAGATGCATCTTAGATAACAGATCCATAAGATTCTACTCACTAATAGCCTCTTGAACATCCTATATCTGAGTCCCCATGTTCAACTCATCAGCCACAACATTTCCCTTATCAGGCTTGTAGAAATGATCAATGTCAAAAGACTGAAGGTACTCAACCACCTCCACTATCTCAAATAAAGATCACGCTATGTGAAGATATAATTTAGACTCTTGTTTTTGGTGAAAACCACAAAATGATCTCCTAGAATATAATGTCTCCAAAAGTGTAAATAATGAACAACTGTAGCCATCTCAAGATCGTGTGATGGCTAGTTCCTCTCATGTGGCCACAATTGTCGAGACTTTTATGTAACAAGCCTTTCCCCTTGCATAAGCACTGCTCCCTAGCCGATACCGGGTGTATACCGGTAAATAGTATAGTTCCTTCCCAGCTCTGTCAATACTAGTATCAGTGCTAAAGTCAACCTCTCTTTCATCACATAAAAGGCTGAATCACAAGAATCTAACCACAAGTACTTCACACCCATCATATTTAGACCATTGATTGGAACTTCTAAGCGTGAAAAGTCATGTATATAACTTTTGTAGTAACCAGCCTTCCTTAGAAAACTTCATACATCAATGAAATCCTTCAGTTGCTGTCAGGACACTTCTACTCTCACTTTCTATGGGTCTATTGATACTCTTGCCTCTAAGATAACATATCCCATGAAGTGAATTTGGTCTATCCAAAAGTGGGATTTTGAGAGCATAGCATATAACTGATGCTCTCTCAGTATACTCAAAATGATCTCAATATGCGTGGAATGGTCATGTCGAGTGTGAGAGTACACCAAGATATCATCCATGAAGACTACCATGAAATAATACAAATATGGATTGAACACTCATTTCATCAGTTCCATTTAAACTATAGGTGCGTTCCTGAGACCAAATGACATAACCACATACTTGTATCGACCATACCTGCTCCAAAAGGATGTAAGAGTTAGATTTGATGGTATAACACCCAACTAATGGTAACTGGATCTCAAGTCAATCTTCAAGAACACCTGAGATCTTCTATGTTGATCAAATAGATCAAAAATCCTCGTCAAGGTATATCGGTTCTTGAACATCAACTTGTTCAACATCCGATAATCTACACAATCTCTTATGGTATCAGCTGCCTTCTTCCCAAAGAGGACAGGTGAACCCCAAAGGGAAGTACTGGGTCAGATGAAACCCATTTCCTGCAACTCCTCCAACTGCCTCTTTAGCTCCTGTGACTATGGTGTATTCATCCTATAAAGAGGAATGGACACTGTTTCCACTCCTAGCACAATATCGATAGAAAAGTACACCTCTCGTTCTGGAGGAAAACCTGAAAATTCCTCTAGAAAGAAATCCATAAAACGATCAACCACTGGAGAAAAGTCCATATGTGAAGTCCCCTGGTCATCCAGATATACACTAGAAATATCATTTGTAAATCCTCCCAACCAATTATGCTCAGGTCGCACTCTACTCGCCTAGACATCGCATTCTCCCTTATGAATAAACGATATGCCCTCTGGTGATGTGAAACTCACCCTACATTAAAAGAAATCGACAACTGCTTGAAATGAAAATAACCAGTCCATTCCAAGAATGACATCATAGCATGACATCTCTAGGACATAAAGGTCTCATAAGAAGTGACACCCACCAAACATTAGAGGGAACTCCTTGCATTGTCGTACACTAGCTATTCATTTCCCCAACGGAAATTCTAGCGTCATGATATTAGGAGAAGAAAAGATACAGAGTCCAAGAATTTCCACAATGGAAAAATATATAAAACAATGGGAAGCTGTTGTATCGAGAAGTGCGTAAGATAAAATTGTAGTAACTATAATTGTACCTCAAACTATAGAGAGTCCTTAAACTTTCTCATGCTGGGTCTGCTCCACTGTGAAAATCTAGCCTACACCACGGTCCTGTGACCCAACCTAACCTCCCTATGTTGATCCACCCTATTTTCACTGAATTCCTGGTGACAAGCTACGAAGACCATGACCTCCACCTCAACTTGAATATCCAGAAGAACTTCAGTTCCCTAACTGATGAGAAACTGGTGGTGCTGCTCCTGAACGTGGAGTCATTAAAGAGCCCTTTTCATTAGCTGCTGGTGAGAAGAACTGATAGAAGCAGTTAAAATGGCCCATCTATCCGCATGATCAGCACTCCACTAGATCTCCTCAGGCAATGAATCCCCATATGCCCGCTCTTCCAGCATTGGTAGCACACCACCTGGATACCAAAAGAAGTGTCCCACCTCCTCAGATCTCCACATGTAGACTCCTTGTGGCGCTTCCTACTGTCATTAGGAGGGGTACCAACACTGGATGTTGAGCTTCCCTGGTTCACAATTTCATAATCCCTCGGATTACGCTCCGTGATTAGCACCTTGTTGACTATAGATGTAGTTTAAGTCAACCTAAAGATGTTCACATGTGATCAGATGTCATGCCTAAGAACATCCTCAATCATTCTTGCTAGAAATAACACATCACCTCTTAGAATAGGCATGAAGCGTTGTAGCTCTGTGAAGCGAGAAGAATACTACAGAGCAGAAAGAGTACCCTACTCCAAACTCATGTACTCTCGGGCTCGATTGGACCTCATGCTCTCCGAGTAAAAGTAGTAATAGAAGGCACACTACAACTCATCCCATGCGATAACATGTTGGAAACCCTCCTGTGAGATCACATCCCACCATCTCTTTGCGGAGTCCCGAAAAAAATACATAGCAAGCATCACCCTTCTCTCTGGAGGCGTCTCTAGATGCTTGAAGATCGTCAGTATGGATTTTATCCCTAAATCTGCATCCTATGTCCTATATCCCCTTGAGAAAGTCGGAGAAGGATGTCGTTGAAAGACCCATGGAAGTTCATCCATAGAGGGGGCATGATTTGGTACTCCTTAGAATGTATTCATAAACCTCATAAAGCCCTCTCAGAACTGTGTGTTATCACTTATGTCCAGAATGATGGCCGGTGTGAAGACTGGCACAACTGGAGGATCAACTGGCAGTCCCTGATCAGCCATATCTAGAGTCTAGTCACTTCCCTATAACTGGTGGAAAACCAGAGGATGTCTTAGTGGGATGACTCTTCACGGTCAAGTGCACCCCATAGATAAAGATTAAGAAGGGATGAAACAGAGAAGTGTGAGACGGGAAAAAGAGAAAGAAATCATTCTTATTTTCCAAAACATGGATACACGGCGTGTATAATGACTACACAACATATTCCTTTAAGCCTTCACAAGGCAGTGTAAATCTACCAAACCAGGTGGTGTAACACCCCATACACACGATGTGTTGTCCTAACACACAGCATGTACTTGAATCCTCTTCCCCTACCAAAGTTCTTATATACAGTTAAGCCACACGGTTCTCCTAAACATGACTACATAGCGTGTTCATGCTAGACAAGGCGTGTACTAGACGAACTTCACCAACCCATGTTGTTAGTCACATGGTCGGTTACATGGCTCACTTTACACGACGTGTTAGATCCAGACACGAGATGTACTATAAAGGTTTCACTGACCCGTGGTGTTCGCTACATGGTCAGCTACCTAGGTTACACTACACGATTTATACAACTGGTACACAGTGTGTTCCCCCAAAGATTTCCCAACCCTGTGTCTTTTCCCACACAACTTGTTACATTGTTAGAGACTGAACGACATGTACAAACCGTACATAGCGTGTACTAAATAAAAACAGTTCCTTTCGAATAGAAGGACATGTGGCGTGTATTCATCATTACATGTCATGTATTCTGGTTTTTTCTGGATAGTAAGACTTAGAAACTACTTTGGATGAAAAAAACCCTGAAAAAAAAATTTAAAGTGTCAAATTCTGATATGTGAGGGCCCATACTTCCCGAAAATCAAATATTGACATCTTATTCATGTCATATATAAACATAACAAAGAAATGATTCACCAAATTCAAGTCCATGAGGGCCAATAACACCTCAATAACCAAATTTTGGCATTCATTCAACTAGAGCCTTTGAAAATTCAATACCCTATAAAAATCAGGTATTCTGTCAATGCATCTATCACAAAAACATGCATATCTAGCACAACATCTATCACAACAACATGATATTACTAATGCACCCTAAATGGCCTGGCAAGAATGCATGGAATTTAATCTCTAACAAGTCCCTATATTATGCATGAGATGGAGTACCCTCATCTCATCAGGATGCAACAAAAATAGAACCACAATAATATCAACAATAACCGCACAAAACATGTGAACCACCAAATGGTGAAATCAAATCAACTATAATAATTGAAAAACCAGAAAAATTTCAATAATGAGGTGAATTGGATTTTCCCTGTACAAGGGTTAACTACTCATTATCAGAACATATTACAGAGTACCTATTCCTTCTTATCCTAGGATATAGGCTATAAAAAGTAAATCAAGAAGAAAATAATTTCTCTAATACCACTTTGTAACATCCCAGTGTCGGAATCCACCCAGAGGTGCCCCATACCTGGTTCGTCACATGGACCCAAGCGCATTTCCTCGAACTCTAGAGGCTTCCAACTAGTAGTGAGGGCACTGAGAGTGATAGTTGGGAATCTATTCCCTCATTGGCAGAGTAACAAATCATAATTAAAACATATAAAAATAGCGAGCCGTAAAACATGCAATTGGTAAACAACGGAAGTAATAAAAAACTGGAGCACAAACAGACACACACACATATATATATGACGCATAATATATATGTCAAGGAATACAGCCAAACAATTCACAGTGATTGAATACAAAACTAAATCAAAGTACAAAAAAATAGATAAAATTCTCTAGAGCATCGCAAGCGTCAACTAGGTCCCATGCTCCCCATCTCTGCAGTAATCAAGTACCTGAATTAGAAGGGAGCTTACCCTTATCTATACATGCAGAAATATAAACTATTTGGGCCCAAAAGCATTACCCAACAGGGTGTGAGACTATATACCAGTATGAAACCACCTAAATATCTATGCCTAACATTCAGTGAATATATATATGCTAGGTTGTAATCAAAATAATGTAGTAAACAAGGAAGTACTCCAAAGTAAACAATCCTACAGTTTCCAATGAATTAAATTATCAGATGTCAAGTAAGAATCTTATCATAAGTAGGGAACCCTCAGGTAAGTACTCACAGTATAAACCCTCTGGTCCAACCAAAACAATCACAAGCAACCCTATGGGATGTACACACAGTCTAACTCCTCAGGTTGAGCTTTTCCACAGACTCTCTATGAAATCACTCACCGTCAATTCCCCATATAGTTTTGTAACTGCAACTAAATGGCACTCTAGGGAAGCACTCATTGTACAATTCCCAATGTGGTCTACATCGAGGAACTACAGACACGTTGACGAAGCACTTACACCCATTCCCACTTTGTTCTTACATCGTAACAGCAAACAGACACTCTAGAGAAGCCCTCAATGTTAATTCTTCCTATGGTCTACTACACCAGGTTCTTAGGGACCTGTGTTGGTCAATCAAGCACAGCGATATATAATGTCTAAATTATACCTCATTAATTACTTGGATAAACAATTTACAACATAACAGAATGTCAAATATATAATATCACTCTATCCTATCAACACTAGGAATAGAAAGAAAGCAGTCTAACAGTCTAATAAAGACCAAACGGATGTAAACAATACAAGCATGGAAAAGACATACATAGTATAGAAATTAACCCTATTCATATTTAATTGAACTCTACTCAAGCATTTAAATCATAGCAGAAAATAAGAGGGATAAAACTGTAAACACGCAATACCCCGATCAAGGGTATTGGGCACGTTTTCACAGATGACTCAAAGTCTATCTATGGAAAAGCATAAAACGCCTACCTTGGTGTTGTGAGATCGATATATGTGAATATCAGGCCTTGAATTGACCTATATCACCTTATATCTACAAAAACATCTAAATTTTTCAATTGAGGATAACATGAGAAATAGGGGAAATCCAGAGATAAAGCTCTAGAAGAAGGAAAAGATTACAATGGCGATCCCAATGCAATTGACTACGGTCGAATCAGATAACAGATGATTGATTAGGGTCTTAGTGAATTATCATCATCGTACGGATGCTCTTAGTCAAATAAGGTGATGAAGAAGACACTTCTTCCAATTAGACATGACCCCCATACATATAATGAAAAAAAGAAAGTACAAGGCTTGTACATTAGAAGTAAAAGGTGTGTACTTTCCCATACAGGCCCCAGTATAACGTGGTCTCTAGTTCACCACACATGGTTGTGTGCTCATCCGTTATATGATAAACACATGGATATATGTAGAAAAAGAGTACACGACGTTTCCTTCAAAAAAAATTCAGAAACTCCACTTTTTCTCAAAAACACCAGAGAAGAGAAAAGCATACTTTAAAAGAATATATGAGTTCTTACACACAAAAACTGACCTTACTGTGCACCTATTTTGACACACCTGAGGGATATGCTTAGAATAATTCACTTTTTCATTGCAAATCATTATTAAGGTTTTAAACGTAAATATTTACTGATAGAAACCAATTTTATTATTATGATATTAAAAAAGCTTAAATTTTCAATTTAAAGTATGTATTTTACTTGTTCAAAATAATGCATTGTAACCTAATTTATTGTATTCCATTTTTTACAAATGCGTCCTTGTGGAAGGAATGGAAACCATATCAACATGTGTATCTCATGTAGATATTTCCCTCCCATGTAAGATAATTATGTTGGAGATGGAGCTGCAACTTGAGTTGAACAACTTATAACTATATTTGTACAAATAACTCAGGTTATGAGAGATAACCTTTCTCACATAGAGAATCCCGATCCGAAATGTAGTGTAAAAATTTTAGATTGTATTTTGCAACAATATCATCCATCATCCATTGGGGATATAAATCGATTTGTAAAAGAAAAGAGGATAAGTTCCTTAGAGAAGACATTTTCCATTTTGGTAAGTAATGAAATGGATAAGGTTATCATGGAAGTTTATAATATATGGGGAGATACATATCAATGGTGGTCATTAATTCAAAACACAAAAGAGGAGGAAAAAATTTCAAATATTAAATGGAAGGATTTTAAGGAAATTTTAATAGAAAAATATTTCCCTCACGAATAGAGAGTGGGTATTGAGTGGAAATTAATGAATCTAAGAAAGAAATAGGATTATAATGTTGGAATGTAAGTAGCCATATTTACATGGTTATCAAGGCTTGATACAAATTATGTAATCAATCCAAATAGCAAGATTGACTGATTCTTTGAATGGTTAAAACCATTCCTATGAAGGGAACTGGTCTCCCAAAATTTCTCATCATATGAATATATAGTCTTGTATGCTATCAATATAGAGAAATGATTATCAAGGTCTTATAACATTAATGGAAATCAAGAGAAGAATATGGATGATTAATGATTTTGAAAAGGAAATAAGGAAAAGGGGAAGTAGGAAATATTTCACTTTCTATCCTATAATAAATATGAAAATAATGATCCTATAAAAAGCCTATTGGGAATTGGAGTTTGTTACAAGTGTGGATAAAAAGGACACCAAGACCATTATTATAAGGGAAAGAAATAATCTACAAATGTTCAATGTTACAATTGTAAAGAAATGTGAAATTATATAAATGATTGTTCTAAGAGTCATGGAAACTATCCCCCAAAAAGGAAAATGGAACAATGTTATGCTGATAAAGTCTCAATAGATGGGGTTAAAGTTTCTAATTTTTTGGTGGAAGGTACTTTATTCATCTATTGAAATTTAGATTAAGATTTATTTGATTTTTTATCATCATATTCCTTTATATCTTCCCAGTTTTCTTTAAAAATTAGATATTTCCATTTCACCTTAACAAGGGGTTGTTTGGTGACTAATCCTTGTGGAAATCTCATTGTAATGAATATGTGCTGGTCAATTCCTATTATGACACATAAAAATTATCTAATTTCTGATTTTATTATCTCACTTATGGTTATTTTGATATAATTATTTATATGTATTAGATTTCAATTTATATTGAAAAACATTATTACAAAGAGAAGGAAATTATAATTTATGATCAATTTATAGAATTTATCATTTTTAGAGCGGGGAATTTATCATCTGAGATATATCATGATCCAACCCTAGTAGATCTTCTAAATTAAATTCATGGGGAAAAAGAGAAAATATCATCCATAGATGAGGAATGAAATCTTAAAATCCTTTGTGTACCTATTGTACATAAATAAATTGAGGTATTTACATAGGATTTACTTAGACAACCTCCAGAGTGGGAAGTTGAGTTTTCTATTGATTTAATCCCTAATGATATAACTATATCAAAAACTCCATATAGAGTGGCCATGATGTAGTTAATAGAGGTAAAGAAACAATTAGTGGAATTTAGTGATAATGGGTTTATATTCCCTAGTGTATTTCCTTGGGGAGATCTTTTTTTTATAAGAAGAAAGATGGATATATGAGGTGGGGTATTGACTATAGAGGGATAAATGTTATTAAAATAAAGAACAATTATCTGTTTCATCGCATTGATGACATATTTGATCAACATCGTAGATCTAAATATTTTTCATATATTTATCTTCAATATGGATATCATTAATTTCATGTGAATAAGAAATATATTCCAAAGATACAATTAAAACCCAAGTATATACATAATGAATATATTGTTATTCCATTTGGACAGACTATTTAACTATCTATTTTATGGATATAATAAATAGAGTGTTCAAGGAATATCTTGAATATTTTTTCATTGGTATTTATTGATGATATATTACTATATTCCAAAATCTATGAGGACCTTGAGAACAACTTGTGAATTGTTCTAGAGACTCTTATAAGAAAATGGCCATATGGAATGTAAATCATGTTTTAATTATATATTTAAATGGTTTTTTTTTTTGACATATTGTCTCTATTAATGGAATATCAGTTGATCCAATGAAGATAAAGGAAGTTCAGAAATGTCCTACACCAATGAACAAAACTGAGGTACATTGTTTTTTTATTTAGTAGGTTACTATTTCAATTTCATTCAAAACAATTTCAGATTATCTATCCAGTTAACCAAGATTACTCATAAAGGGGTTAAGATTTTATGGAGAAAAATTATGTGAATAATGTTTTGAAGAATTGTAGAGAAGATTGTTGAATTATCCTATATTGACTATACTATAAGGAAATGGTGGATTTTTTTATTTATAGTTATGTGTAAAATAAAGGACTTGGTTATGTCCTTATGAAGAATGATAGAGTTATTTCATATGCATCAAGGTAGCTAAAAACTCATGAACATAACAATTCAAATCACGATCTTGTGTTTTTTGTCATAATATTTACTCTAAATATATTGATACACCATATATATAGAGAAATATGTGAGATATATATAGATCACAAGACCATGAAATGTATATTCTCATAGAAAGAACTCTAAATGTGGTAAAGGTGATGGCTTGAGCTACTGAAGGATTATGATTTTTCAATAAAATAAAACCTAGGGAAGGTGAATAAGGTACCATATGCATTGATCATAAGGTATCATGGTGTTCTGAAAAAAATTGAGGATTAACAAGGATCCAATGAACATGGATCTAGAAAAGATGTATGTGGAAATTATCATTAAAGGTGAAATATAAATAATTTTTCATTGGTATTCCCAACTATATTAATTTGAAAGGATTAAAATATCTCAGTCTGATGATGGGAATTTTTAAATGAAAAATAAATCTATAAATGATGTAAATTTTAGAAAGGAATTCCGATGCTTAGGAAGAGGCTTTGTTTTCCCTCAATTCTTGATCTAAGAATTGAGTTATTGGAAGATTCTTACTTCTCAAACTTCTCTATACACCCTAGTATCAAAAAAAAATTATAATGATTTTATGAAACATTTATGGTGGGATAATACAAAGTGGTAAATTTATAAATATGTATTAAGATGTTTGGTCTCTCAATAAGAGAATGTTGAAATAAAATTTCATAGAGGATTCATCAATCCTATTGTTATTCTTAAAAGTAAATGGGATAGAATTAATATGTATTTGGTCACTGGATTACCAAAAACTCGAAGATGGAATGATACAATATGGGTAATAGTTGATCTAATTACCAAATATGCATATTTCCTTGCTATAAGCGAGGATTTTCTATTGGAGAACCTTAAAATACTATATATTAATGAATTTGTGAGACTTCATGGAGAACCTATTTTAATTGTGTCTGATCATGATCCATGATTTACATATATATTGTAGGAAAGTATTCAGAAATATTTATACAATAAGATTTATTTTAGTACACCTTATCACCCTCAAACTAATAGGAAATATTAAAGGTCTATTAGAACATTATAAGATATGTTTATATCATGTATCTTGACTTTAAATGTATGCAAGATCATTATTTACCTTTAGTATAGTTTTCCTACAATCAATAATTCTGTTTATGTATCCAAACAGAACCATATGAAACATTTTTGGTGAAGAGATGTCATACACCATCTTGTTAAGATGAAGTTGGTGAATATAACCTTATAGGCCTAGAGCATGTGGAGAAAACAATTGTAAAGGTAAATACTATTAAATCCCATATCAAATCAAATGAATGTAGGAAAAAGTAATATGAGGATATTCTATGGAATTATTTTGTAATCCAAGTTGGTTTCATATTTTCTTGAAAGTATATCCATTGAAGGGAGTTATAAGATTTTGAAAGAAAGGGAAACTAAGTCCTAGGAACATTTTTTATTCTGAAATTCTAGAGAGATTTTGAGTAATGGATTATCATTTGGAAACTTCACCTAGCCTTTCTAAAGTACACAATGTACTCCATATATCTTTCTTAAGGATATAAATTTCATACCTAACGCATGTCCTAACTTCTAAAGGAATAGAATTTGAACCTTATTTACCTTAATATGAAGAGCCTATCCAGATTCTGGATACTCGTGAGCAATTTTTTAGGAATCATACAACTCAACAGCTAAATGTACATTGAAAAATCATAAAATTAAATAGGTGAAATGAGAATCAAAAGATTTCATGATGATGAACTACCCAAATTTTTTTATGAGGTGAAATTCAGGAAATATAGAAGAAGAAATTTTTTGAAAGAGGGGAGAATGTAACACAACAATATTTTATGGTATTCCTTATTAAAATGTAAATTTCTTCTATAGTTTATGCATCATCCAATACTGAGTATAAAACTATAATATACTATTATGTATAACCAATAAAATATTGACATGACCATTAGGAATAGTAATTTGACCAAATATAATAGAAACTACCCCTATGAAAGTATCAAAAAAAATTATGTATCTTATAAATGAAAATATGGTATATTTATATCTTGGTATAAGTAATTAAATGTTTAAAAATGAAAAAGTAAATGTTGGTATTTTTTATGAATAAATGTTAATTTAAAATTTTATAATTAATATAATTATTAAAAATAAAATTTATTTTCATAAAATATAATCCAAAATTTACATTTTTTTATTTTATGATTATGGGAAAATTTTACAAGATCTTAATTATTTTTTCAAGGAGTTATAAAATCAGTTATACTACTAAAATCATCATTTTTCGAATAAATGATAATTTTAATTAAAAAATAAATTTCTTATATTTATTAAATTATTTTCATAAAAAATCTATTTTTTAATTGAACACATTTAAAACTATTTGGGGTGAATTATTGGTACTTTTCTAAAATAATTCAATTTTTAGTAAATAGTGAAATACGGAATGTATACATTATAAGCTAAATAGAATATTTATAGAGTCATTGTGGATATAAGAACCATAATCATAAAATATCCTTATATATTTTTTATTTATTCATGGAATCTAAAATATTGATAATAATGAACCAAAATAATAATTATATAAATTAAATTATAAAAAAACTCATCTCCCCACTATAAATACCACCCCTAACCATCCCTTCTCCACACACCTCCAAAGCCTTGAATCTTTTCCAATTTATGCCCAATACCTATACCAAAACTCTCCCCCACGTTATAGTCCTTCTATTTTCACCCAAAATACTATTTAAATGTTCCTTAAGAAGGTTCTCAAGGAGATGAATTCAAGTGGGAAAATCCCCTTTCGTTCTTAAAATTTTCATTCATTAAAGTTTATTTTATTATCCATTCCTTACCAAATATAAAAAAACATGTAAGATATCTATAGTTTATTATGTATATAAAACAATTATATTATTATTATGGGATATCCATCATAAAATCTTTTCTATCCCCTTTTTGTTCAAAAAATTAAAATGTCATCAGTGAGGTGATTATTCTCCACCTTCACTGACGATGATTATTTCATTTTCTTATACAGCCTTCAAGGTTGGTCATAAAATATTTTTTATGGTTAAAATAGAATATAATATGTAAACTAATACTTAATTGGTGTCCTAAAACTAATATATATACATAATATTAATTAATAGAACAAAACCATTGCATGATGATTAGAAAAATCCCCAAATAATCCAAACGGTTATCTTTAACATTTTATCTAATAAATCATCCTATTATCTGGAAACAAAATGATATATAAGACCATTAAATATTATATAAGTTCATTAATTATAAATAATATCAATTCTGGATAACTATTCTAATTTCAAATGATTTTCCAAACATGTATTCAAGTGAACCAATCATGAAAATAAAGGAAATGAATACCTCCAAAAGAAAAAAATTGAATATTATAAATCATCAAAAAACTATAAATTAACTTAATAAAATTATATTAAATAAAATAAATGTGGAATATGTTCTTAATTATATTATTAATTAATCTAATTTCATTATCCAATACGTTAAGTGTTAGTGCAATATACTTTCGGACATAAGGTAAGGGATTCTCCCTGAACCTCCATTTTTCAGTCACTTTACTCTTTCTCTCTACTTAAACATATGTTATTATTAATTATTTTTATATAATTCTTATAAATTATATTTATATGTCCAAAATCATATATCTATATCATTTCTTCGCTCTCTTATGGGGAAATATATTTTTTATAAGTTTTCCTTTTCAATTCCTCTCGATAAGCAAGCCCTATTAAAGGGTACATCTCAATTTCATAGCCATTTTCAAGTTTAGTCCATAATATTTTATAAGGAAACAATATTATTTCAAGACCGATCTTTTTATCATGGAGAAACTATTTAGTTTATTTTTTGGTTTTATATAAACAATTATTCATTGTCCACCTTAAATAATTGTTTATATTTTCTCGTAAACCGCACTAAAGTGGTTCATTTCTAAATACTATTTTTACCTGTTTTCACTTTAGTTGAACATAAATTATGGATTAAATAAAATTTATTCTTCCTTCTATTTTCTTTATTAGGAAAAAAATATTTTAATCTGATTTTATACAAATTATTTTTCCAAAATAACTGTTATTTACAACGTAAAATAATTGTTTTTCTCTTAAGAATTCCATAATGTTATTATAAGAGTATTTTCATCTAATTGGAAACCCTTCATTGTATTTTATCACTTATATAGATTTATCTCATATTAAACTATATAACATACTTTATTAATGGTTTTATGATCAGTTTGACTATAGATGTTCTATTCAGGTATACTAGTTGAAGCATTCAACTTTTGTATACTAGTTTTTTAATACGAATGTTTATGTCTTGTATCACTCTTTTTAAATGAATAATGAATTGGACTTAGTATGTGATGTGTGAGGCCCTCTATAGCCTCTCAATGCATCAATAGGTCTCATGAGAAAAATTAGTTTGGTTATTGGCTGACATATTACCTATTTCCAGTTTCTTGGTGGAAACCGTGACAATATATTATGATGTACAACATTATAAATTCTCCCATAATGATATTATTAATTGATAATCCATGTGATTATTATAATGGTATAATTTCCATGGTTAAGTTTCTTTCTAATGTTATTTATTATGTAATTATTAAATATGCTTTTATCCATGTCATATTATGCTTGAGAATATGTTTTAGTGGAATGTGTTTTTAGTTATTCAATATATAGTGAACCAAACTGGATATATATGGATATTACATCATTTTATATTAATATTCAATACATTAAAAAAATACAAGTCTGATTACTGTAATATTTTATTGTCTTTGGAAACAAGAAACAAAGTCTTCTATCCTGGTGAAAGATCCTTAAAATCTCCCATAATGATCTCTACATTTAGTAGTTCTACCTAAAACATTTCATCATAACCTAGGTAAAGGAACCATAATAAAGGGGTGGGCATACATGCTCAGAAAGGGTAAAAAAAGTAGACATGTAAGCATACTCATGGGCATAAGTGTATTAGAAAAATATCATCAATATAGAAGATCATACCCTCTATATAAAAGATCATATTAATGAATCATGGCATAAATATTGGTAGTTTAAAATACATGAATCATAAATAAATGAATAACATAAGCCCTGAAATAATATCATAGTAACAAAACTTTGAATTGTGGCATACACATAAGAAAATATAATTATTTCTATAGTAGTAAAGGCACTGATTCTGAGACCATCTTAGTCGTCAAATTCAATTACTGAACTGGTTTCATACCCTGTTCGTGCACTATTTTACTAAACTATGGTCACCCCTTGTTCCCACTATGTATTACTGAAACAATTTCATCTCCCATTCTAGGCCAATAATACTGAACAAAGTTCATTTCTCATTTTATCCATGTCTTTCTCACAAGATATAAATCTTTATCGAGTGAATTGAAGGAAGGTACATTTCTCAACCAAATCATAGTGAAGTCACACATACATGTGCCACAAATCATAAACAATCATATCATAACCCATGAAATTAAATGTGTATCATAATAATGTAATCATATCATAACCACTAAAAAATGATATGGGTTTTATAATCATTTCATCATAAGCATCACCCTTGTAAGAGAAACAGAATTTGTAAACATATAACCCATGAAAGATAAATGAGATTCACAAACATATAACCCGTTAAAGAGAAAAAAATTCATAAATACCATGAAATTAAGTGTAACCAATTCATAGAAAGAATATTAATGAAACCATTAGATCATTTCCTAGAAGGGTAAGAGTAACATCAACGGATGTTATCTTTGACGGAAAATAATATTAAAATATCTTTCAAAAAAATTATTGAGAAAAATAACCTTCCTTCTTTGAAAATGTCTTTTTAATAAATAAAACCATTTGAAAATAATTTGCATATAAAATACTTTGAAAACATATAAAGAATACATGAAATCTTTTTGAAAAAAAATTTCCACGAAAAATTATAAAATAGTTTTCAAAACATTTTAGCAATATTTTTCATTGAAAACACTTTTAAAAATTATAAATAAATATTTAAAACATTTTGAAATCTTTATTATTTGAAAAAATATGAAATAATATTTATATAGTTTTAATACCAATTTCTTTGTCAAAAATTAAAAACATATACAAATGTTTTCAAATAATTTTGAAAATATTTTTCCTTGAAAACTTATAAAATAATCTTGATATTTTTTTGATAATAATTTCCATTTAAAACATATAAAATAATCATGAAAATCATTTTGAAAATCATTTTCCTTTAAAATTTATAAAATAAGCTTGAATACATTTTGAAAATAATCTTCTATGAAAACTTATAAAATAATCTTGAAAAAAAAATTAAAATCCATTTATTTGAAAATATATTTTAAAAATTTATTCTTAAAATTTATCCTTTTAAAAATTCAAATGAATCATTAAATAAATTAAAGTGGGTAAATTCGTATATGTCAAATGAGGTAAAAGAACATTTATTTTTTATATTAAAAATGTTATAAAAATGCCTTGTTCAAAATGAACAAATAAGATTCCTTTTAAGATATTAGTAAAAGAAAAAAGTTTAGAAACATATTTTAAATATTATAAGATAATGGTATAATTTTCTTTGAAATCCATTTTAGAAAGAATGGTTTTCAAAGAACATAAATATCCAACGGAAGAGGGGGTAAGGTCAGGATTTCTTAAAAACACTATCTTAACTATATTATGTAACAAAATGTATAAAAATGGTAACAACACATGAATTTATCTTCAATAAATATAGGATAAGTAAAATCATGAGTTTTCTTGAGATATGGATCATAATATTTCCTAAAATGAAGCACAAACATAAACAATCTAAAAAAGCAATTAGATTGTTTCAATAAACTCTTATTACATGGTCACTTTGAACCATAATCCCTAAGTAATAAATTGAAATTAAATGAATCATAAAATTTAATGAAAAAAATTACATAAATGACATAAAATGTAAAATGTAATTCTATACACCATAAAAAATAATTTAGGTGCATAACAAAAGATGAGTCTCAAAGAATTAAAACTGAGACAAAATTATTATACTGATTTGGTAATTTTTTAAACTTAAATGCCAATAAATAAATTAATATAATGGATAGGTAAATACCCATAAATTTAATTATAATATACATTTAATATTTTCATGGGTAGTATATACACCACAGAAAATAAAAGTGTGGTGAACATTGTATGTATCTCACGGAAATTAAAATTGAGATGAAATCCCCTTTCCTTGTGTCTAGACTCTCTTCGTAATCATTCAAACCACCTATCTAATAAATATAAATTTATTATTAATATTTTAAAGAAACTTATTCTTAAATATAATACCAAATATTTTTATATTACAACCTTATATTACACAGTTTTTAATGATCCTGTGTTAAGGTTTCACTTTGGTTAATAATTTCTTTATTCTTTGCATGGGTCTTAATTTATTATATATTTGGTCATTATACTTATATCATTATTTAAAAAATGTAAAACATGAAATATATATCATTTATATATATTATATTTGAGTTATTATAATCTATATAATATATAAGTGTGAAATTAATCACCATGTTCAGGGAGACGGTAGGACGTTTGTACATATGAATGCAATTTCCGTTTAATTGTCATGTGGAATGAAAAAACATAAAATACATATATTTATAAATATATATATTTATTAAATTATATTTATGATATAATATATATAATTTAAATTCACTAAAAACATCGTTAATAAAAACCATGTAGTGTATTGACGAATCATATCTCATTGAGGGGGTGGTAGTCGATACTTCCTCTAAAGAAATTATTGTATTAACAAAAAATAAAAAGTAAAAAGATATGAGATGTAAAATGAGATAAAGAATATTAAATACATAATAAATATAATATATGAAAAATATAAACATAGTTTCCCTCATAATTTACAACATTATAGGTGGTATGTAAATAAAGGAATAATCAATATTTTGTGAGGCAGTATTTCACTATACACATAAACAGTACATATGTTACCCATTAGATGGTGGTGTGTGTAAGTGTAGGTACAATAACTAGCATAAAAAAATCCTAGTATATTTATGATACTTTTTTATATGTAAAATAATATAATAAAGTTGTTAGTGGGATGGATAAGTTAAATAAAACAAAGCAACTTGACAGAAGGCATTACCTCTTAATCGCGTAACTCCTTTTGGATTCTGTCAAAAGAATTTCTTCAAATACTTTGTTCCAAAATTTATGATTCAATGAGTAAGTTAGATATTTGGGTAATTATATTGGGTTTATATTAGTAAAACTTAATAGGTTTTAGACGTTTTAATAAGATGGATATGTGGTGGCCTTTAGTATGGAAGGGAAAGGACTCACTTGTAATTTTTGAAAACATGTTTGGTGTAAACAAGTTATTATATAAAAAATTCACATAACACCAAAAATAAATCAGTAATATAAGACATATAGAAGAAATATTTCAATAACATGGGGTTTGGGAAATGTTCTAGGTAATTTTGGCACCTAAGATTTGGTTTTAGTCTCTAATTATGCTTAATTTGACCTTAATCGTTGTGATTAAGTTTAATCACATTTACTAATATTTTTTCAAAAAAGCTAGGTTGATCTTATTAGACTTTAAATATTTTAATTATTTAAATGGTTTATGTATTTTTTTTTTCTAAATTTATTTCATAAAATCAGAAAAATTATGATTAATGCTAATCATGTAGATGATAAAAAATTATGGGATTTTTAGGTAGAATGTAGTTCAAATGTTTATTATGTTATTAAATTAAATTTAAAAGTGGAATTTATTATAATGATATAAATTTTATTAATATATGTATAATAGATCTAATTTTACCATACATATAAATTTAAAATACAATTTAACATTAATAATTATTTAAATGAATAGGCGGTTTATAACAAAAAATTAGTATTTTTTCACTATTTATCAAAAAACAAAGTTTCTTAGAAAAATAAAAAAATTAACTCCAAAATAATATCAGAATATAAATTCATAAATAAATTTTATTTTATCAAATTAAATTTATATATATGTCTAAAAATAATTTTATTATTTATCATAAAAGGATTTAAAGTGTAGTTTGTAGAAATATTAGTCATATAAGAACTTTACCAAAAATTATATCTTTCATTATAAATATGTTTAATTTCTATAAAACCATTATAAAAAATAATTGGAAAAGAATTATTAATATTCATATCACTAAGTTTAATGGCTAGGATATAATTATATCCTTTAAAAAATTATAATTAAATGATGCTTCTTATAAACTAGGTGTTGTATGTAACGTACGCCAAGTTAATGTTGTGGGTAGCACAAGCCTAGTCAGTATTTTGTGTGGCGCAATCCAAGTAGGTATTTCATGTAGCATATGAAAATTCATTATCATGTTTAACTAATGTTTGGATTAATTTTTTAATATATATATATATATAATGAAATATTTTATGTGTCACGTGAAATGAAAAACATCAAATAGATAAATTAATTCGGAACTAATAATTCACAAAATGTCAAGGTGTAACATTCTACCCTCTTAAAATGAATTTCTACCTTGAAATTCATCTAGTTTATCAAATGTTTAATAATTTATTGTTTCTGTCATGTAAACCCACATCATAAAAATGAATACTATAAAGTCCCTTAAAAAAAGAAAGTTGGAACCATAACGGTTACACAAAGTAGCATATAACTAGGTTTCCACATATGAGAACATAGGTTGGTAGTGAAGATTGGATATGAAGGAAAAGTTTAAATATTTATAGGGAGTGATTGTGGTCATCAATGATAAACAATTTAGTGATAAATTAAATGTTGAGGGCCTCAAAGTCAAAAATTTGTGATGATTTAAAAGAACATCAGTTCAATAAAATTATGGTTTTAGGTGAATAAATTTTATTTTGAAAATTATCTTAACATTGATTAAATATTTTATTGACCAAGAATATAATGAAATATATTTACTTGATATATTTCTATACAAAAATCATTCTTCATTTGTGATTTTATAAATTTATAATTCATCCAATCCATCATGTAATGGATGTACAGAAATGAACTTTTATGCCAAAAGTGATAAACTAAAATTTTCACAGATCTTAAGGCTCATAAATATATGAAATTTATAACTATTTATCTATAATGATTCTTAAAAATTAGTATTGCTTGTACATTAATCTCTAAAAATACAATGTAACACTATTGTTTCATCATAAATAATTATTCATCCAAAATAATTATATATTAACTAGGACATCACATAGGCCAGTGGTAGGTGTGAAAAACCTATCGTCCTTTGGTCATTGGTTGAATATTCGTAGCCATTCAAGAATTTATTGGTTTTCCCCTAAAATGTATGTTTTACTTTTATAAAACCATACTAATATAATTTATAAAATTTTATGGACATCTTCTAAATAAGTTTAATCACTAAATATACTTTTAGCCAAGGTTTTCAAAACAATCTCAACACATAAATACTTCCTCTGAAGTTTAACTTAAACTTTTCATGAATGGATAACCTTATAACCCTTCTAAAAATTTAAAATTCAAAAACCTACAAATAAATTCATGATATCAGATTAAATTTTATCCCTAATATATCGCAAATTATCACTCGGTTGTCACATTCCAAACATGTGAATACACTCATGGTAAATTCTCTTGGAACATGGTAACAATACAAATTACCATAAATAATATTGGAAAACATCCATCCTTATTCTATAAATTTATGGATATATTCCATAAAAAAAATAAGTTGTAAACTTCATCCATGATAGAATAGACTACTTTTCAACATGTCCTTGATTAGTTCTAAGGTATCAATACCATCCAATTTACTTATTCATCAGAGAATTATCTTAACATAATGAACATATTAAGGGTTAAAAAACCTTAGTCACAATATCACCTTGTCATTAAATGAATTCACTGATCCATTAGGAAAATTCAAAATGAACTTATAAATAATGAGAGAAAAATATATGTAAAACAATCCTTGTATATTTCATCATTCATATAACATAATTTTTTATTCCAAAAAATAAAAACATTGATTATTCCCCTTTATCCTCATGCCATGAACAAGGCTACCTCATACTATTACACAATACCTCTTTTATTTCAAATTTAATTTGTAGTCTCTTGATCATCAAAAATATAACCATTAGTCACACCATTGTGCTAGTTCCCTTTAGTATCTTTCATCTTTGGACATTGAGTTTCATAATGAATGTTTTCGTCACACTTAAAACTCTTAACCTTCGATGATGTCTTCGGAGGCCATCTTTCTCATTCATTTTGTTAATTTAACTCTTTTTTATTCCCTTGAAGTCACTTGCTTTGTTTCCTTTTTCATAATAAAAACATATTATTGTTATTACAATACATTCACTTAGGATATTCTTTCCAAATTCTTGACACAAAGGATACCAAATCATCTTTCCTCCACGGTCTTCATTACCCAAACTCTTAGAGAACTTCTTATTTCTCTTCCATAGTGAGTTAGAGAGTTGGTTAAATTACATTTTTCTAATCATGTTCTATGAAAAATGATTAGGTAGAATCACAATATTTTTTACTCCAATGATCATCCCACGTGATAGATCATCAGAAAACCATCCATCACATTCAAAATTAATCCAATTCATTCCAGTTCCCACCATTGACTAAAACCAAAAGCGTAGTGTGAGCATTACTTATCATAGCATCAAACCACATAGTTATGAAAATAGTTAATTATATGATGTCTAAATTATGACTCATTCTTTAATTTATGACACCCTAGGATTATTCTAGGTTATTCATGGGCAAATTATTTTTAAATTCTTCATGATGGTTTATGAATAGTTTGTGAGTTCTCAAAACATATCCCCTTAGAGTGTCAAACTTGGTGTGCAACAAGGCATATTTCCATGTACCAGATTACCTCGAGTAAGGCCTTGAACATCATTTCGGAGTTCCGGCCCCTAGTTACATCCGTGCTAGAGCCATATCCACTTTTAGTATCCAAATGGGGATGTATTTCTAGGAAACCACTCACTCTTTCCGTTACCAAAATTTGTAGACATTTTCCTAAACGTTAATTCATCCTTATATGTTTCCTTAGATATATCCCTAGACATATACTTATAAATATACCTAGGTATCCCACTAATGTTTTCCCAGCCATTTTTACAATGTTTGAATATATATGTCCTTTGATGCTAACTATTGTGACCCAAGATTGAAAAACATGCATATTACATCATTTTAGATGAATGTTTAGCACATTAGAAAAAAAACATGCCTGATGGCCATAATAGTTTAGTGCATTTGGAATCATGGAAACAAAATATTCTATACTCCTTAAATATCATCAACATCAACCATTAAGATATACACATTTAGTACTTCTACATAAATCCTTTATTCACAACCTGGGGAAAGGAAACATAAGAAATGGGTGAGCTCAAATGCTCAGTAAGGGTAAAAAAGGGATATATTTATGAATAATCATGAATATAAGGTTATGAGAACATGATCGAGAAAATATAAGATCATAATCTGCGTACCAAGGATCATATAAACGAATATTTGTATAAATCATGGATGTTCACAATAAAAGAATCATTTGAAAAAAAAGAACATAATCCATGAAATAATAACATAGGAATAAAACATGGAATTATGGAATAAACATATGCATATATAATTATTTTTATAGTATTACGGAATTTTTTGGAGACCATATGAGTGGAAAAATTACTTTACTAAACCAGAGTTCAACCCTCATTCCATACCATTATTACTAAATCATGTTTATTTCCCATTCTAGAACTATAATACTAAACTGAGTTCATTTCTTGTTCTACCCATATCTATATCAAGATATATAAAAATCTAGAAAATTCATTGGAGGTAGATATAGGTCCCACCCATCAAATAGTTAAATCATACATTAATATTACTCAAATCATAAACAATCATATCATAACCCATGATATGAAATGGGTATCATAAACATGTAATCATTTCATAAACTGTGTAAAAAGATACAGGTTTCATATTAATTTCATTATAATCATAACAAGTGTAAGAGAAAATAATTTCATAAAAATATATACCATTAAATAAAAATGGATTTCATAAAAATATAACATCTGAAATAGAAACATATTTTACAAAGACCATGACATTAAGCATAAACCATTCATAGAAAGAATACGAATGTAACCATTAGATCATTTCCTAGAAGGGAATGGATAACATTTATAAATGTCATTTTAGATGAACATTAATTATTAAATATCTTTCCAAAATGAAAGATAACTCTAGTATCTTATATATAATGTAGTTTTATTATGATTATGGTATTTCCACCATAAATTATTTTCCCTCCCCTATTTTTTCTAAAAATGAAACTCGTGTCCATGTGGTGTCGATTCACCACCTTCTTGGATGATGATTTATTCATTTTCTTATACCGCCTTCAAGGAAGGACATAAAACCAATTTTAATGGTCAAATGAGGTTATAATATATATATATTAAAACTTATTTCATGTTCTATAAAATTTTATATAAATAACATTAATTAATAAAATAGAAGTAGTGGGTGATGATCGGAAATATGCCAAAATAATTCAAATGATGATCATTAACGTTTTATCTAATGAATCATCCACAAATATGTAAAAAATATATATATAAGCCTATTAAATATTCTTAAAATTCATTAACAATAAATAATTTCAATTATGGATATATATTCTTATTTAACATGATCTTTGGTATATGTATACAATTGAACCAATGGTGAAAATCAAGGAAATGAAAACTTCTGAATGAAAAAATTGAATCTTATAAATCATAAAAAATAAAATAAATGAACATAATAAAATTATAATAAATACAATAAATGTTTAACTGGTAATTAATTAAATTTTTAATGAATCTAATTTAATTATCCAGGAATTCAAGTATATGTGTATAATTCTTTCAAACATAAGGTAAGGGATTCTCCCCGAAAATCCATTTTTCATTTGGATTACACTTTCTCCCCCGTTACACTAATTTAATTCGTCATTATTTTTGTATAATTCTTATATATTCTATTTATATGTTCCCAAATAATGTATCAATATCACTTAAACTTTATTTAATGGGGAAATACATGTCTTATAACTTTCCTTTTAAAATTCATTCTGATAAGCAAGCCCAATTAAAGGGTACTTCTTAATTTATTACACATTCTCAAGAACACTAATTTTATGTTATAATGAATCAATATTTTTCTAAAATCACATTTTTTAATGAAAAACTATTTTAGTTATTTTATTGTTTTTTTAAAACAATTAATCTATGTCCTCTTTAAAGAATCTTTTATACTTTCTATTAAGCCACACTAAAGTGGATCCTTTCTAAAGACATTTTTTACATGTTTTAACATAAATTGGACAACATTTATGCCTTAAATATAATTTATTTTCCCCTCCATTTTATTTTATGGTATTTAAATGATAACATAATTATTTATAATTTATTTTCTAAAATAACTATTCTTTCAAAATAAAAAAGGGTATTTCTCTTAAAAATTTATTATGGTTTTATTAGAGTGTTTTCATCAAATTAAACACCATTTGTTGGATTTTATGCTTGATAGAAGATAATATCATATGATACCATATACCATATTTTATTAAAAGGTTTATGATTAGTTTTACTATAGATATGTGATTCATGGTTTATGGTTGAAGTATTCACATTTCGTATGCTAGTTGTTTAAAAAACATTTATGTTAAATTTCACCCTTTTTATATGAGGAATGAATTAGACTTTATAAGTGATGGGTGGGGCCTGCTATACCCCGTCAATGCATTGGTAGGTCTCATGAGAAAAACTTTTTTGGGTATTGTTTGAAGTCTAACCCATTAATGGTTTCAGGGACAATTCCTAGAGAGTAATCCCCCAAATCATTTTTTTTCATTTTCAGAAGGCTGGTTTTAGGGTTAGCAGGAAACATTACATTACAAAAGTTCACATTTCAAAAGTTCAAAAGATGTTCCAATCCACAAATTGAAATTCAAATAACAAAAATCAATAAAAAATACTATCATCACCCCACGTGAGTCTCGAGTCACGCACACACCTCGAGTCACAAACCTATCACTCAAACATCATGTCCATCATCACCATGCCAGCGAGACCACCAGAATCCCCATCACCACCATTGTCATCTCCACTGATATCTCATAGAGTTTTGAAATATCATTTTAACTGTCATTGACACCAAACCAGTTCCACTTTCATCATCATAGACCAAACACCACACCAGACAACTAGAGAACGTCGCAGATCATTGAGTCGTCGTGAAACATTGAGACTTTCCTACATCCCTCATCACCAAACCACACAAAGCAGCAGTACGAAAGCATCGTGAAAATCAATTACAGCTACCAAAGATAACAAAAAAACATCATTGATAATCCATGTGATTATTTGAGTATTAGAATATCCATTGTTAATTTTTATTCTCATGTTATTATTTATGTAATTATTTAATCATATTTATAACTACCATATTTTTCTCATGATTATGTTTTAATCACATGTGTTTTTATTTATTCTTAAATACTTATTATTTATGTTTATTTGTGATAGATTCTGCTGTATTGCTTACCCTTACTAAGAATCTGAGGTCAGCCCTTTCATATATTTTTACCTAGAATGAAAATATATATATATTAAATTAATTTCAGGGACAATCTAAGAGTTTATGTATGTTTCCAATAAAGTTCATATATTTTTTTCCTTTCATGTTAGAATTTAAATCATATATATATTTATGGTTTTCCAAGGATATTAAACTATTCAGTTCTTTGGGTTGAAATCACTTATTTAGAGTATCAATGTATTTAATTCGGGAATGAGATCAGGTCTATTTGGTTTAGGGTATTTATAGTTGGAAAAAGATAAATTTTTGTATAAACCTTGTAAATTAGAGTTAGAAAACCAAGATTAGGGAACATAACCCTAATATAGAAATTGAGGATATTCATATAAGACAAGGCAAGAATTTTGGTAAGATAGGTATTATACGGGTATACCTAGAAATACATCCCTGTATGGATAATAAATATTTATTTGGTTCTATAACAGATGTACCAATAGGTAAAAACACTGAAAATGAGTTTCTGGCCTGACTCAACATAACCTGGTACACAATGTAACATCCTGGTTTTGGAAGCCGCCCAGAGGTGCTCCATACCCGGTTGGTCACATGGCCTCAAGCGCATTTCCCCAAACACCAGAGTTTACTGACTAGTAGCAAGGGCATTGGGTGTGATTGCGGGGAAACTATGACCCCATTGGTAGAGTAACATAGTGAAGTAAAATAGATAGCTATTTCGGAAGTAGTAAAACATGAAATTTGTAAACAGCGGAAGTAATAAACAAGTGGAGAACACACACACACATATATATATTATGCATGTCACATATATCTAGGAAAGTATCCAAACAAGTCATAATGCTGGAATAGAATACTAAACCAATGTACAATAGAAAACTGATAGAATTATCCACAACATCACAAGCCTCAGATTGGTCCCATTCTACCAAACTCTGCAAAAATAAAGTACCGGAAGTAGAAGATCACTTGCCCTTATCTATACTTGCATCAATATAATCTGTTCGGGCCCAAAATCATGACCCAAATAGGGTGTGAGACTAAATTAGAGTAGGAAAACACCCAAAGATCTATGCCTAACAGTCAGTGAATATATATATGGAGGCTATAATCAAAATAAAGTAGTAAACAAGGAAGTACTAAAAATTAATCAATCCTACAGTTTCAAATGCATTCAATTATCTAATATCAAGATTGCAGCTAATCATAAGCAGGGAACCCTATATTATGTACTCACAGCCTAACCCCTGTAGTCCAACCAATACAAACACAAGCAACCCTCTGGGAAGCACCCATAGTCTAACCCCTCTGGTTCATCTTTTGCACAAACTCTCTGAGGAAGAACTCACCATCAATTCTGTCTATTGCCTTTTATCATTAAATAAAAGTAACTCTGAGGATAGACTAAATGTCCAATTCCCCTTATGCCCACATCGAGGAAATAAAAACACTCTGAGGAAGCACTTACATCCATTCCCCCTAGGGTCTCGCATCATAACAGTTAACAGACACTCTAGATAAGACCTTAACATCCATTATCCCTATGTTCTACTACAACAGGTTCTCACAACCCTATGTATGTAAATCAAGCATAACGATATATAACAAAAAAATTATACCTCAAGAAATACTTGGCTAAACAGTCTACAACATAACAACATGTCAGATAAATAATATCATTCAATCTTATCGACACTATGAATGGAAAGCAATCATCCCAACAGGCTAAGTAAGACCATACAGTCATAAACTATAATAGCATGGTCAAGACATCCATAGCATAGAAATTAACCCTATTCACATTCAAATGACCTCTACTCAATCATATAAATCATATGAGGCAATAACATGGTTAAAACTGTAAACACGCAGTATTCCGATCAAGGGTATTGGGCACTACTTCACATATGAATCAAAGATTATCTATGGAAAGGAACAAGCCACCTACTTCAGCATTGTGAAATCAATATATGTGAACCTCAAGCATTGAATCAACCTAGAACGTTGTAGATATACAAAAACATCTAAAAGTTCAACTGAGGATTACATGAGAAAAATGATAAATCAAGAGATGATGCTCTAGAAGAAGAAATATCTTGTCGTGGTGATCCCAATGAAATCTACGATAGTCGAATTAGAGAACTGATGCTTGAACAGGGGCACGGGGAAGGATTAGTGTCATACAGATGCTCTCAGTCAAATAAGGTGAAGAAGAAGACACTTCATCTAATTATATGTGACCCTGGTCTATTTAATGAAAAAAATAAAGTACACATAATGTAGATTAGAAGTACATGGTGTGTACATGCCCTTACTAGCCCCTGCATAAGACAGTCTCTAGGTCACCACACACGGCTGTGTGCCCGATCATTACATGGTCAACACACAACTATGTGCGGAAAAAGAGTACAGGGCATGTATATATATGTACATGGTGTGTACTTCCAAAATTTCTTGAAACTCATCTTTTACTCAAAAACACTAGAGAAGATACAAACATGCCTAAAAAGAAGATATAGGTTCTTAAAAACATCCCCCCTTAGTTCTTCTATGAATTTCTCTAGTAAGGAAGCCTAGAAGATGAATCCTTTAAAATCTATAGCCACTGTGACTGTACATCAACCTCCCTTTCCCATGTATTATCTTGTACTCAACTGTGCTTCAATAGAACTCATACCAGAAGAACAGGCTGGCAACTGAGAACTTTTTTACTTTTATCAACAATCTGGATAGGATGCTCCTTAAATAAGGCTTCCACCTCTAACTCAAACTCCACGGGTTGAAAAACATGTGACGTGTCTGATAAGTAATTTAAAGATGAGAAATGTGGATGACATCATGCATAACCCAATACCTCTGAGATAACTTCAATTGATAGGCAACTGGTCTAACTCTGTCCAACACCTCAAACGGCCCAACGTACCTCTGTGAAATATTACCTTGTCTTTTAATCCTCAAGTGTCCCAACCTCAGTGTCAAACCTAGGAAAACCTGATCCCTGACTTCAAACTCTAGAGGTCATCTCTATCAATCAGCATAAGACTTTGGTCCATACTGTGTAGTTTCCATCCTCTCCTGAATAAACTCTATATACTATGTGGTCTCCTGGACAAGATGAGGTCCCAACATAGCTACCTCTCCTACCTCCATCCAACATAAGGGTGATCAGCGTGGCCTACCATACAAAGCCTAATAAGATTCTATATGAATAGTTTCTGGAAAATTATTATTGTATGAAAACACCACAAGAGGTATGTGCTTCTCCCATGAACTCCTAAAATCTTGGATGCATGCTCAAAGCATGTCCTCAAGAACCTGAATCATACGCTCGGACTGGACATCTGTCTGGGGATGGTATTCCATACTAAGAAATACCTATGTACCCAAAGCCTTCAGTAATCCATGCCAGACATGATAAGTAATGAATGAATATTTGTCAGAAATAATGGAGTTTCAAACTCCATGTAAACATACGATCTCTTTGATGAACAACCTTCACATCTAATCAACATTGAAGGTCTCCTTGATCGGAAGAAAGTGAGAATCCTTTGGGAGTCTGTCAATGACAACCCACACTACATCGTTACCTTGAGTAAATCTTGTTAAACCTATCACGAAATCCATCGCGACATCATTCCACTTCTAATCGGGGATGGGTAACTACATAAAAATTCATGTGGGTCACTGATGCTTCGCCTTCACCTACTGATAAGTGGAACACCTCATGACGAAACTAGAAACATCTCCCTTAATACCTTTCCACCAATATTGATGGTGTAGATCACAATATAGCTTAGTGACTCCACAATGAACTTCACAAAACTGAGGAATGAAGGTCTCACACCAGCTCCTCACGTATGTCTGCTAGCACCCATACATGTTGAAGAAGATACAAGATCTCATCCTCGCCTATGGTCCATCTAAGAATAAGGACTTATCCTGACATACTTTTCCATAAGATCAGGCCTTCTGAATTTGATAGTTGACTCATTCTCACCTGATTAAGTAGATTCGAGGTAACATCTATAGAAGAAATAAATGTCTCCCCTTGCCCATCGTTCACCTCTAGATGAATCTCAGAGAATAGATCCATAAGGTACCACTCACTATTGGCCTCCTGAAATGCCTGTATTGGAGTCCTACTGCTCAAAACATCAGCCATAGTGTTTCCATTCCCAGTCTTTTAGACAAGCTCAAAGTCAAAGGATGGAAAGGACTCAACCCACCTTCGCTGTCTCAAATTCAGATCACACTGAGTGAAAAAATACTTTAGACTCTTGTTGTCTATGAAATCCACAAAATTATCTCCTAGAAGATAATTTCTCCAATAGTGTAAAGAATGAACAACTATATCCAGCGCAAGATCGTGCGATGGATAGTTCCTCTCATGTGGCCACAACTGCCGAGACCCATACGTAAGAAGCCCTTCCCCCTGAATAAGCACTGCTCCCTAGCCGATACCTAATGCATTACAGTTGACAGTATAGCACTTTCTAGGATCTCTCAATACAAATATCGGTGCTAAAGACAACATCCCTTTTAGGTCTTGAATGGATGACTAAAAATAATCTAATCACAAGTCCTTCACACCCTTCTTAGTCAGGCCTATCAGTGGAACTGATAAGCGTGAAAATGCTTGTGTAAAACATCTATAGTTACCAGCCTCCCTAAGAAAACATCATACCTCCAAGAAATTCTTCGGTTGCTACCAAGAAACTACTACTCTCACTTTCTTTGGTTCTACTGATACTCCAAACTCTGAGAAAACATAACCCATGAAGTGAATTTGGTCTATCCAAAATTGGGATTTTGAGAGCTTAGCATATAACCGATGCTCTCTCAGTGTACTCAAAATGATTTCAAAATGGGTGGCATGGTCGTGTCGAGTTTGATATTACACCAAGATATCATCCATGTAGACTACCATGAAATAATGAAAGTATGGATGGAAAACTCGATTCATCAGTACCATGAAAACTATAGGTGCGTTCGTGAGACCGAACGACATAACCACATACTTGTGTTGACCATACCAGCTCCAAAAGGATGTAAGAGTTACATCTAATGGTATAACGCACAACCGATGGTAACCAGATCTCAAGTGAATCTTTAAGAACATTCGGGATACTCGAAGTTGATCAAAGACGTCATCAATCCTCGGCAAGGGATATCATCTCTTGACCATCAGCTGGTTAACTTCCGAAAATCCACACAATGTATGATGGTACTGTCTGCCTTCTTCGCAAACAGGACAGGCGAACCCCAAGGGGATGTACTGGGTCAGATGAAACCCATTGCTTGCAACTCCTCTAACATCCTCTTGAGCTCCTGTAACTATGGTGTAGCTATCCTATAATGAGTAATGGACACAATTTCTGCTCTTGGCACAAGATCAATAGAAAATTCAACCTCTCACTCTAGAGGAAAACCTGAAAATTCCTCTAGAAAGACATCCCTAAAATGATCCACCACTAGAGGAAAGTACATATGTGAAGTCCCCTGGTCATCCAGATATAGACTAGTAATATGGGTTGCAACTCCTCCCAACCCAGGATGCTCGGGTCCCGCTCAGCTTTCCTGGACATCCCATTCGCCCTTATAAAGAAATGATCTGCCCTCCAGTAATGTGAAACTCACCCTACAACGATAGTAATCGAACAAAAACTGAAATAGAACTTACCTATGTATTCCAATAATGACAAAATAGAATGTCATCTCTAGAACATAAAAGTCCCATAAGAAGTGACACCCACCAACCTTTAGAGGGAACTCCTTGCACTGTCGTACAGAAGCTGTTCTTGTCCCCAACAAAGTGTCTAGCATCAAGATATTCGCAGAAGAAATGATACAGAGTCCAAAACTCTCTAGAATGGAAATGTATATAAAATAATGAGAAGTCATTATATCGAAAAGTGCATAAGATAAAACTGAGGCAACTAGATTTGTACCTCAAACTGTAGAGGGTCCACGATCATTCTCTCGTTGGGTCTACTCCAATGCCAATGTCTATCCTACACCATGACCTTGTGACCCTACCTAACCTCCTTGAGTGGATCCACCCTAATGTCAGTGAATTCCTAGAGTCTGGCTACCATGACTACATCCTCCACCTCAGCTTGAACATCCAGAAGAACGTCAGTTTCCTAATTGATGGGAAACTGGTGGTGCTACCCCTGAACACGGAGTCATTGGAGAGCCCTTGTCACCAGCTTCTGGTGAGAAGAACTGACATAAGCAGTGAAAATGAACCATATTTCCACTAGATTGGAACTCCACTAGATATCTCAGGAAATGCATCCTCATATGCCTGCTCTTCTCGCACTGGTAGAACACCACCTCGCTACCAGAAGAAGTGTCCCTCTTCCTCAGATCTCCATGCATGGAATCTTTGTGGCACTTCCTACTATCAGTAGGAGGGATAAAAACTCTAGAGGTCGAGCCACCCAGGTTCAAAATTCCAGAATCTCTTAGATTACACTTCGTGATTAGAGCCTTTTTGACTATAGAAGTGATGGAAGTCAACCTGAATATGTTCACCTGTGATCGGATTTCATGCCTAAGACCATCCTCAAACATTCTTTCTAGAAATAACACATCACCTCCTATAATTTTCATGAAGCACTGCATCTCTATGATGCGAGAAGAATACTCTTGAATAAAAAGAGTACCCTACTCCAGACTCATGAACTCTCGAGCTCAATTGACCCTCATGGTCTCCATGGAGAAGTAGTCATATAAGGCACACTACAACTCATCTCATGCCATAACCTATGTTCATCCCTCTGTGATATCACTTCCCATCATCTCTTGGAGGAGTCCTAAAGAAAATACATAGTAAGCTTCACCATTCTCTATGGAGGAATCTCCAGATGCTCGATGATATATAGCATGGATTCTAGCCAAGAATCTGCAGCATAAGTCCTATATCATAAGAAAAAGTGGGAGGATGCTGCTTCTAAAAGACCAGCAGATGTTCAGCCATAGAGGGGGAATGATTTGGTACCTATCATAAGGTATTCATAAACCTCATAAATCCCTCTCAGAACTATGCATCATCACATATGTCCAGAATGATGGCTGGTTCTGAGAATGGAAAAACTGGTGGATCAGTTGGTAGTCCCTGATCAGCCATATCCAGTGTTTGATCACTGCCCTATAACTGGTGGAAAACCAGGGGATGTCTTGGTGTCTTGACTCTAAAAGTTCAAGCGCACACCATAGATTAAGATAAAAAAGGGCTGAAACATAGACGTGTGAGAAGGGATCAATAGAAATAAAGCATTCATGTTTTTTAAAACCTAGATACATGGCGTGTATAATGACTACATGGCGTGTACCCTTAATCCTTCACAGGGGCGTGTACTTCTGCCAACCCAGGTCATGTAACACCCCATACACTTGATGTGTTGTCCCAACACATGGATTGTACTTGAATCCTCTTCCCCTACCCATGTTCTTCTACATAGTTAAGCCACATGTTTCTCTTAAACAAGACTACACAAAGTGTTAGTGCCAGACAAGGCATGTACTAGATGAACTTCACCAACCCGTGTTGTTAGTCACACGGCTGGTAACATGGCTCACCTTACACTGTGTGTTTGTGCCAGACACGGTATGTACTAGAATGTTTACATCGACCCACGGTGTTCGCTACATGGATGGATACCTGGGTTACACTACATGGAGTGTACAACCGGGACATGGTGTTTCCCACAAAGATATCCTAACCCCGTGTCTTTTCCCACACAACTGGTGACATATTTAGAGACTACACAGCATGTACAAATAGTACATAGTGGGTACATAATAAAAACAGTTCGTTCTGAATAGAAGGACACATGGTGTGTCTTCATCATTACACGCCATGTATTCTGGGTTTTTTTGGATAGTAAGCCTCAGAAAATACTCCGAAAACATAGAAAACCCGGAAATGAACATTAAGGTGTCTAATTCTGATCTGTGAGGGCCTATACTTCCATCAAATCAAATATTGGCATCTTATACATATCATATATAAACATAACAAATCATTGTCCCACTAAATTCTGCTCCATGAGGGCCCATAACACCTCAAGAACCAAACTTTGGCATTCATTCAACCGAAGCCTTACACAATTCAATACCCTATCAAAATCAGGTATTATATCATGCCATATAACAAAACAACATTCATATCTAGCACAACATCTATCCTAACAACATGAAATTACAAATGCACCCTAAATGGGAAGGATATAATGCATAAAATTTAATCTCTAATAAGTTCTTATAAGATGCCTAAGATGGCGTATCCTCATCTCATCAGGTTTCAAAATAAATAGATCCACAATAATATCAACAATAAGAGCACAAAACATGTGAATCACCCAATGGTGAAACCAAATCAACCATAATAATTGAAAAACTAGAAAATTTTCATTAATGAGGTAAATTGGGTTTTCCCTGTACATGGGTTAACTACTACTGGGCACGACTTATTACCAAGTACCTATTTTTTCTTATCCCAGACTATAGTATCTAAATAGTAAATCAAGAAAAAAATAATTCCTTTAATACCACTTTGTAATGTCCCAGTTCCAGAAGCCACCCAGAGGTTCCCCGTACCCAGCTGGTCACATGGCCTCAAGCGCATTTCCCCGAACTCCAGAGGCTGCCGACTAATAGCGAGGGTCATGGGTGTGATAGTGGGAAAAATATTCCCTCATTGGCAGAGTAACACAACATAAAAAACAGATAGCAATAGGGAAGCCGTAAAAATGCAATTGCTAAACAACAGAAGTAATTGACAAATAGAGCACACACACACACAAATATATATGATGCATGATACCTATGTCAAGGAAAGCATCCAAACAAGACACAATTCTGGAATACAATAAAAAAATAAAGTTCAAAGAAAATTTATAACATTCCCCAAAGCATCGCAAGCCTCAACTTGGTCCCATGCTCCCCAACTCCGCAGCAATCAAGTACCTGAAGTAGAAGGGTGAATACCCTTATCTATACATGAAGCAATATAATCTATTTGGGCCCAAAAGTATGACCCAAACAGTGTGTGGGCCAATATCTCAATATGAAACCACCCAAAGATCAATGACTAACATTCCGTGAATATATATGGTTGTCTGTAAACAAAATGATGTAGTAAACAAGGAAGTGCTCAAAAGTAAACAATCCTACAGTTTCAAATGCATTCAATTATCAGATATCAAGTAAGAAGCTAATCATAAGTAGGGAACCCTCTTGTAAGAATACGTAGTCTAAACCCTCTGGTCCAACCAAAACAAACACAAGAAACCCTTTGGGATGAACACACAATCTAACCCCTCATATTCAGCTTTTACACAGACTCTCTGAGAAGGCACTCACCGTCAATTCCCTCTATAGTCTTGTATCTGTAACTAAAAGGTGCTATGGGGAAGCACTCAACATCTAATTTCAAATGTTCCCCACATCTAGGAACTATAGAAATTTTGATGAAAAACATACATCCATTCCCCCCTATGGTCTTGCATCGTAATAGTAAACATACACTCTGGAGAAGACATCAACGTCCATTCTTCCTATGGTCTGATACACCAAGTTCTCAAGGCCCTTTGTAGGTCAAACGAGCACAATGATATATAATATCCAAAGTATACCTCAATAATTATTTGGATAAATAGTCTATAACATAATAGAATGTTAAAAATATAATATCACTCCATCCTATCAACACTAGGAATGGAAAGAAAGCTTCCTAACATGCCATAAAAATCCATATAGTTGTAAATAATAAAATAATGGGAAATACATATGTATCATAGAAAACAACCCTATTCTTATTCAATTGTCCTCTACTCAAATATTTAAATCATAATAGGAAATAATAGGGTCAAAACTGTAAACACAAAATACCCTGATCAAGGGTATTGGGAACGTCTGCAGATATGACTCAAAGACTATCTATGGAAAGGCATAAAACAGCTAACTCGGTTTCGTGAGATCGATATATGTGAATATCAATCCTTGAATAGACCTAGAACACTGTATATCTTTAAACACATCTAAAATGTTCAACCGTGGATAACTCGGGAAAGACGACAAATTCATAGATGATGCTCTAGAAGAAGGAAGAGCTTACCGTGGGGATCCCAACGCAGTCGACTATGGTCAAATTGGAGAAATGATTCTTTATCAGGGGATTAGTGAAATATTAGTATAGTACGGATTCTCTCAGTAAAAGAAGGTGATGAAGAAGATAGTTCTTCTAATTAGACACGACCCTAGTCCATTTAATGAAAAACTAAAGTACACGACTTGTATATTAGAAGTACAAGGAATGTACTTTCCCTTACCAGCACTAGCATAAGGTGGTCTTCAGTTCACCACACATAGCTGTGTGCTCAGTGGTTACATGGCTAGCACATTGCTTCATGTAGCAAACGGGTACATGGCGTGTAAATATAATTACACGGCCTATACATCAAAAAATTACAGAAAGTCCTCTTTTTCTCAAATACACCAGATAAAAGAAAAACATACCTGAAAAGAAGATCTGGGTTCTTACACACAAAAACTGACCTTACTGTGCACCTATTTTGACACACCTGGGGGATATTCTTAGGATAATTCACAATTTCATTACAATAAATTATTGAGGGTTTAGAAGTAAATATTTACTGATAGAAACCATGTTTATGAATATGATATTAACAATTCATAAATTTTCAATTTACATTATGTTTTTTGCTTATTCGAAATTATGCATTGTAACCTAGATAGTGTATTTCATTTTTTAGAAATTTCCCTAGTTGGAGGGAATGGAAACCATATCAATGTGTGTATCCCATGTAGAGATTTCCCTCCCATATAAGATAATGATGTTGGAGATGGAGCTGAAACTAGAGTTTAACAACATATAACTTTATTTTTATAACTAACTCAGGTTATGAGACATAACCATGTTCACATGGAGTAGCCCGATCAAAAAATGTAGAGTAAAAATATTAGACTATATTTTGCAACAACATCCTCCAACATTCTTTGGGACTATAAATCAATTTATAATAGAGATGTGGATAATTTTCTTAGAGAAGATATTTTCCATTTTAGGTAGTAATGAAATGGATAAGGTTATCATTGAATTTTATAATCTATGGGGAGATACATATCAATGGTTTTCATCAATTCAAAACATAGTGCTAGAGGAAGAAATTTCAAATATGAAATAGAAGGATTTTAAGGAAATTTTCATAGAAGAATATGTCCCTCATGAATAGAGAGTTGATATGGAGTGGAATTCATGAATCTAAGAACGAAATAGGATGATAATGTTGAAATGTATGTAGCCATATTTATAAGGTTATCAAGGCATGCTACTAACTATGTAGTCAATACAAATAGAAATATTGATTTATTCTTTGAATCATTAAAACCATTCCTATGAACGGAACTAGTCTCCCAAAATTTATCATCATATGAATATATGGCCTTGTATTCTATCAATATAGAGAAATAATTCTCAAGGACTTATAACTTTAATGGAAGTCAAGAGAATAAGAGGGATGATGAATTCATTTTAAAAGGAAATAAGGAAAAGTGGAAGAAGGGAAGATTTTACCTTCCATCTTATAATAAATATGGAAATAAAGATCCTATAACATGCCTATTGGGAATTGGTGTTTGTTAATAGTGTGGATAAAAAGGCCACCAATCCCATTATTATAAGGGAAAGAAACAATCTATAAATGTTCAATGCTATAATTGTAAAGAAATGGGACATTATGAAAAGGATTGTTCTAAGAGTTAAGGAAACTATCACCAAATAAGAAAAAGCGAAAAACGTTATGCTGATACCATCTCAATAGATGGGGTTGAAGTTTCTAATTATTTGGTGGAAGGTACTTTATTAATCTATTCAAATTTATATAAAGATTTATTTTATTTTGGATCATCACATTCCTTTATATCTTCCCGGTTATCTTTAAAAATTAGATATTTCCATTTCACCTTAACAAGGGTTTGTTCGGTAAATAATCCTTGTGGAAATATTATTGCAATGAATATGTGTTGGTCAATTCTTATTATGACACATAATAATTCACTAATTTCTGATTTTATTATTTTACCTATGGTTTATTTAGATATAATTATTTATAGGGATTATATTTTAATGTATAATGAAAAACATTATTACAAAGAGAAGGAAATTATAATTTATGATCAATTTATAGAATTTATCATATTTAGAGGGGGGGCTTTATCATCTGAGATATATTAGGATGCACCCCTAGTAGATATTCTAAATGAAAATCATGGGGAAGAAGGGAAAATATCATCTATGGATGAGGAATGAAATATTAAAATCCTTGTTGTACCTATTGTACATAAATATATTTATGTATTTCCATTGGATTTTATTAGACATCGGCCATAGATGTGAAGTTTATTTTTCAATTTATTTAATCCCTAATGCCATAACTATATCAAAAAAATCCCTATATAATGGCCACGGTGGAGTTAATATAGCTAAAAAACAACTAGTGGAATTGAGTGACAATGGATTTATATTCCCTAGTGTTTTACCTTGAGAGATCATTTTTTTATAATGAGAAAGATTGATCTATGATGGGGGGAGGGGGAATCTACTACTACTCAGTTCCATCACCCAGATCAGAATCGGTGCTCAGAGATTTCGACCAACGAGATAGGCCCAAAGGTTCCTGGTTTCTCAGAGGGTATTCCAGTGGTGGAAATCTCCTCATTGGAGTTTTCCCTTGCCTCGGATCAACATGGCTAGGAGCTGGTAGGACGCTTCGAGCAAAGACGTCCATATTTTCGCGACTTTGCACTACATGTCAGGTCATCATGGGATCTGAAGAGCATTTTCACGATCGGCCTTCTGGATTCAAAATGTTTCTTTCTGCTGTTTCAAGAGAAGGAAGATTTTCCAAGGGCTTGTTTGTGAAAAATTATGATTTTTTTTGTTTGTTTTGATTCCTTCTGTTTCGATGGTCGATAAACTATCACATGGGTTAGGATCCACCTACGACTGTGGTGTGGGTGTTCCTTCCAGGTTTACCCCACCCCTTTTTCAATATTGAAATTTTATGCCTGGTAAGGAACACTTGTGGTATGTTCTTGTTCTCGGATATATGTTCAAAATCACTACAGCATCCCGTTTATGCCCACCTGTGTGTGGAATCTTACCTATCCAAACATCTCCCTGATTTTATCTGGATCAATATTTCAGGGGAATATCGGTTCAAACAAAATGTGATTTTTGAAGAGCATCATCCTTTATGTGAACGATGTTGATGGAAAGGACATAATTATTCTAGGTGGTGCAAAGCAGTTTGTAGTAATCACCAGACTGCATACTAAAGAGAGGAAGTGCAGCAAGTGTGGCATGCCAGTGTGGTTGGGGATGTCTTGGGTGCTTCCCAACCGAACACCCATATCCATGTAGCTAAAATTTATCCTGAGTTCTGTTTTGGTTCATGGGGAGACCCCAACCCTCTAGCGAGTACTGATCTCGAAGATAGTGGAATGGTGATCAGTAGGACAATGATTCCAAAAGAGGGGCAGGTAACAGATTTGGTTGGAAAAGATGGGAAGTATAATAACCAGAATTATGAAGTGAGGACTACATGTATGGATGATGTGCCAATAGATAGGGGTGAGAAAAGAAAATCCCAAGGGAATGTGTCAATCTCTTTCCAAAAAAAGGGAAAAAAGGGAAAAATCTATGTCCTAATGTACAATCGGGAGTAGAGGAGACCCCAATGGCCCAATTAAATCGATTTGGGCCTCTAAGAGAGGTTTACCCTAACTCCAAAGAAAAAAATGGTTGGATAGCATTATGATCCAAAAAGAATATGAAGCTAGTTGGAGGTTTTGAAGCATGTAAGGAGATGGATAATATTTCATCTTCTGAAAAGTTTTTTTATTAATGGAAGAGAGATTTATGAAGTATATACTTTAGTTTCTGACCTGGAAGCGGATGTCCTTGTTGAAGGTTCTTTTCACTTAGGCAGGAAGAAAGGGAAAAATACTTTCGGAATTTTGAGGATTTTCAAGCACCTGCAAATAAGAACACCCAGAAAAAGAAAGACTATTCTTACCTTCTTAAACCAATGCTGACTACAGTAACGGGAGGGAGGGGCACTTCCCAGGGTCCATGAACCAATGTTTTGAGGGAACCATTACTTCAAAAACTCTCTCAAACTCCATCCCCTCATAGGTGGGTGTATCTTTTGGTGGTCAAAATGGAGATACAATGAGACCTTTGGTTTTTAATGGCAAGATGATGGCATCATTCAGTATGTTCGGGAAGGCTACAAAAGAAGAGATTAGTAGGTCAGGAATTGGGGATGATGCCTTGGCAGTAGAGGAGTGGGAGAGACTTGTGCAGGGGATGTATCCAGAGAATCTCATCCTAGAACAGATGGCGTGGTACACATTTCAACTTGATGTCTTGTTCTTGGATTTTGTCTCTCCGCTTGATATGGACTCATTCCTGGAGTTGATGGATTCTATTGCAATCAAGTTAGACAGTTTTGTCACCTCACACCCAGATACTGACAGCAATGACTTAGCATGGATGTACTGGTCTAAAAAAGATGGGTAACCTATCTAGTGATGTATTTTTTTGGATATGTATTTTTGTTGTTTCTTGCTGCAGTGGATTGTTTTTGTGAGGTCTAACGATTTACCCTACGTGGCCTCTTTTAAAATGAAATAAAAATTTTACTTTGGAGTGGAGTGATCAACTTCATAGAGCTAAATATTTTTCAAATATTTATCTTCAACATGAACTTCATAAATTGTATGTGAATAAAGAATATATTCCAAAGATATCATTTAAAACCTAGTATAGAAATTATGAGTTTATTGTTATTCCATTTGGACAGACTAATTCCCTATTTATTATTATGGATATAATACATAGAGTGTTCAAGGAATGTCATGAATATTTTTCCATTGGTATTTATTGGTGATATATTAATATAGACCAAAATCTATGAGGACCATGAGAACAACTTGTGGATTGTTCTAGAGACTCTTATAAGAAAATGGTTATATGGGAAATTTAGCAAGTTTTAATTCTAGATTAAATTTTTTTTCTTGGACATATTTTCTCTAAGAATTGAATATTAGTTGATCCAAGGAAGATAAAGGCAGTTTAGAAATTTCCTACACCAATGAAAAAAACTGAGGTACATTGTTTTTTTGTTTAGTAGGTTACTATCGGCATTTCATTCAAAACAATTTCATATTAGCTATCCAGTTAACACAGATTACTCATAAAGTAGTTAAGAATTTATGTAGAAAAATAATTTGAATAATGTTTTGAAGAATTTACGAGGAGATTATTGAATTATCCTATATTGACTCTACTATTAGGAAATGGTGGGTTTTTTATTAATAGTTATGCATCAAATAAAGGAATTGATTGTGTCCTTGTGAAGAATGATAATGTTATTGCATATGCATCGAGGTAGTTAAAAACTCCTGAACATAACAAGTCAAACCATGATCTTGTGTTATCTATCGTAATATTTACTCTAAATATATTGATACACTATATATATGGAGAAATATATGAGAAATATATAGATGACAGGACACTGAAATGTATATTCTCACATCAAGAACTCAAAATGTGGTAAATGTGATGACTTGAGCTACTGAAGGATTATGATTTTTCAATACAATGAAACCTAGGGAAGGTGAATAAGGTACCATGTTCATTGATCAGAAAGTATCATGGAGTTCTAAAAATGAGGATTGAAAAGGATTCAATGAACATGGATCTAGAAAATATAGATAAGGTACCATATGCATTTATATAATAAGAATTATTTTTGTACACCTTATCACACTCAAATTAATAGGCAATATGAAAAGACTATTATAAAATTATAAGATATGTTGATATCATGATCACTTTACTTTCAATTTAGGTGGGATCATTATTTACATTTGGTATAGATTTCTTAAAATAATTGTTACTTTTAATGTATTCAAATGGAACCATATGAAGCATTTTATGGAAAGAGATGGCATACACCACCTTGTTAGTATGAAGTTGGTGACTGAAACCTTATTGGCCCAGAGAATTTGGAGATAACAATAATAAAGGTAAATACTATTAAAACCCATATCAAAGTAAATCAATGTAAAAAAAGTGGTATGCAGATAATATATGGAAGTATTTTTAAATTCAAGTCGGATTCATGTTTTCCTGAAAGTATATCCATGGAAGGGTGTAATAAGATTTGGAAAGAAAGGGAAATTAAGTCCTAGGTACATTTGTTATTTTGAAATCTTGGAGAGAGTATGAGTAATGGATTATCATTTGGAAATTCCACCTAGCCTTTCAAAAGTACACAATGTATTCCGTATATCTCTATTAAGGAAATAAATTTCATTCCTAATGCATGTCATAACATCTAAAGGAATATAATTTGAACCATATTTACCTTACTATGAAGAGCATATCTAGATTTTGGATACTAAAGAACAGTTTTTTTGGAATTGTACAACTCAAATGCTATATGTACATAGAAAAAAAACATAAAATTAAAGAGGTGACATGAGAGTCAAAGGTGTTCATGATGAAGAAGTACCGAAATCTGTTTATGAGGTGACATTCTGAAAATTTAGAAGTTGAATTTTTTTGAAATATGGGAGAATGTAACACACCAATATTTTATGATATTTCTCTTCAAAATTTAAATTTCTTCTACGGTTTATGCGTCATGCAATATTGAGTATAAAACAATAATATTGTATAAAGTTCAACCACTGGAATATGGACATGAACATTAGGAATAGTAATTTGACCAAATATAATAGAAACTTCACCTATAAAAGTATCAATAAATTTCATGTGCCTTATAAATAAAAATATGATATATTTATATCTTGGAATAAGTAATTAAATGTTTACAAATTGAAAAAGTAAATGTTGGAATTTTTTAAGCGTAAATATTTATTTAAAATTTTATAATTAATATAATTATTTAAAATAAATGTTATTTTCATAAAATATACTCCTATATTAATATTTTTTGTCTTATGAATATAGGAGAATTTTATGAGATCTTAATTAATTTTTTAAGGTGTTATAAATTCAGTTACAATATTAAAGTCAATATTTTTTGAATAAATGATGATTTTAATTAAATAATTAATTTCTTATATTTATAAAATTAATTTCATAAAATAAAATCAATTTTTTAATTCAACACATTTAAAAATGTTTGTGGTGAATTTTTGGTACTTTTTTAAAATAATTCAATTTTTATTAAATAGTTAAAACGGTATATATATACATTATAAGCTAAATAGACTATTTATTGAGTCATTGTTGATGTAAGAACCATAATCATATAATATCCTTTTATATTTTTTTATGTATTAATGGAATCTAAAATATTCATAATATTGAGCCAATATAATTATTATATAAATTAAATAATAAAAAAACTCCTCTCATCCACTATAAATACCACCCCTCGCCATCCCTTGTCCACACACCTCCAAAGCCTTGAATCATGTCCAATTTTAGCCCAATAACTATCCCAAAAATCTCTCCCATATTATGGTCATTCTAGTATCACCTAAAAGTCCATTTAAATATTCCTTAAAATGGTTCTCAAGGAGATGAATTCAAGTGGTATAATCCCATTTCGTTCTTTACATTTTCATTCATTATATTTTATTTTATTATCCATTCCTTACTGAATCTATAAAAAACATTCATGATAACTATAGTGTATTATATATAAATGATTTATATTATTATTATGGGATATACATCATCAATTCTTTTCTCTCCCCTTTTTGTTCTAAATATGAAAACATCATCAGTGAGGTGACGATTCACCACCTTCATTGACGAGGATTATTTCATTTTCTAATACAACCTTCAAGTCTGGTCATAAAATATATTTTTTGGTTAAAATAGCAAATAATATGTAAAAGAAAACTTAATTAGTGTTCTAAATCTGGTATATATACATAATATTAATTAATAAAACAAAACTAGTGTGTCATGATCCGAAAAAAGCCTCAAATAATCCAAACAGTTATCATTAACAACTTATCTAATGAATAATCCTTGTATCTGGAAAAAAATGATATATAAGGCCATTAAATATTATATAATATCATTAATAATTAATAATGTCAATTTTTGATAACTATTCCAATTTCACCTTATTTTCTAAACATGTATTCAAGTGAACCAGTCCTGAAAATAAATGAAATGAACACCTCCAAACAAAAACATTGAATATTATAAATCATCAAAAAATTATAAATTAATTTAATAAAATTATATTAAATAAAATAAATGTTGAATATGTTCTTAATTAAATTATTAATAAATATAATTTTATAATCCATTACGTCAAGTGTTAGTGCAAAACACTTTCGGACATAAGGTAAGAAATTCTCCCTGAACCTCCATTTTTCATTCAGTTTACTCTTTCTCTCTATTTACACCTATGTAATTATTCATTATTTTTATATAATTTTTATAAATTATAATTATATGTTTCAAAATCATTTATCTATATCATTTCATCTCTCTCCTATGGGGAAATATATTTTTTATAAGTTTTCTTTTCAATTCCTTCCGATAAGAAAGCCCCAATAAAGGTTACATCTCAATTTTTTACCCATTTTCATGTTCAGTCAATAATATTTTATAAGGAAACAATATTATTTAAAAACTATTCCTTTTATCATTGAAAAACTATTTAATTTATTTTCTAGTTTTATGTAAACAATTATTCTTTTTCCACCTTAATGAATTGTTTATATTTTCTCATAAACCGCACTAAAGTGGCTCATTTATAAATACTATTTTACTTGTTTTCACATTAGTTGGACATAATTTATGGATTAAATAAAATTTATTATTCCATCCATTTTCTTTTTTCAGAAAAAATTATATTAATCTAATTTTATACATATTATTTTCCTAAAATAACTCTTCTTTCCAAATTAAAATAATGGTATTTCTCTTAAGAATTCCTTAATGGTATTGTAGGATTATTTTAATCTAATTCAACACCCTTAATTAGATTTTATAATTTATAAAGGTTTATCTCATATAATACCATATACCATATTTTATTAATGGTTTTATGACTTGTTTAGATGTAGATGTTCTATTCAGGTTTACTGGTTGAAGCATTCGCATTTTGTATGCTAGTTTTATAATATGATTATTTATGTATTGTATCACCCTTTTTGAATAAAAATGAACTGGACTTAGTAAGTGATGTGTTGGGCCCACTATAGCCCCTCGATGAATCGGTAGATCTCATGAGATAAATTAGTTTGGTTATTGGCTGACATCTTACCTATTTATGGATTCTTCATGGAAACCACGACTATATGTTATGATGTCCAACATTATGAGATTATTAATTGATAATCCATGTGATTATTAGAATGGAATAATAACAATGGTTAAGTTTCTTTCTCATGTGATTATTTATTTAATTATTTAATCAGCTTTTTTCCATGTCATATTATGCTCAAGAATATGTTTTAATGGCATGTGATTTTAGTTATTCACTATATAGCGAACAAAATTGCATAAATGTGGATATTACATCATTTTAGATTAATATTTAATACATTAAAAAAATACATGTCCTAGTATAGTAATATTTCAGTTTCTTTGGAAACATAGAAACAAAGTCTTTTATTCTGGTGAAAGAACCTTAAAATCTTCCATAATGTTCTCTATGTTTAGTGGTTCTACCTAAATCATTTCATCATAACCTAGGGAAAGGAACCATAAGAAGGGGGGGCTTAAATTCTGAGTAAGTGTAAAAAAGTACACATGTAAGCATACTCATGAGCAGAAGTGTGTGAGAAAAAGATCATGAATATAGAAGATCATACCCTCCATATAAAAGATCATATTCATGAATCATGTCATAAATATTGGTAGTTCACAAGACATGTATCATAAGGAAATGAATAACATAACCCACGAAATAATAACAAAGGAATAAAACATTGAATTGTGTCAGACACATGAGAAAATATAATTATTTATATATGAGTAAAGGCATTGATTCTGAGACCATATTACTGGTCAAAGTCAATTATTAAACTGGGTACGCACCCTGTTTGTGCACTATTTTACTGAACTATGTTCCCCCCTTGTTCCCACCATGTATTACTGAAACAATTTCATCTCTTATTCCAGCCCAATTATACTGAATAGAGTTTATATCTAATTTCATCCATTTCTTTCTCTTGAGATATTAATATTTAACTAATGAATTTAACAGAGATATATTTCTCACCCAAATCATAGTGAAATCATACATACATGTGCCAGAAATCATACACAATCATATCATAACCCCTGAAATTAAATTGGTATCATAAACATGTAATCATATCATAACCTTTTGAAACAAATATAGGTTTTATAATCATTTCATCATAAGAATCACCCATGTATGAGAAATAGATTTTATAAACATATAACCCATGAAAGAAAAATGGATTTCACAAACACATAACCCGTGAATGAGAAAAAATTTCATAAATACCATAAAATTAACCGTAACCAATTCATAGAAATAATATGAAGGGAACCTTTAGATCATTTCTTATAAGGGTAAGAGTAACATCAACGGATTTTATCTTAGATGGAAAATAATTTTGACATATCTTTCAAGAAAATTATTGAGTAAAATAACCTTCCTTCTTTGAAAATGTCTTTTTAATACATAAAACAATTTGAAAATAATTTTCTTATAAAATATTCTGAAAACATATAAAGAACACATTAAATGATTTGAAAAAACATTATCCATGAAAAAAAAAAAAATTCACATCATTTTAAAAATATTTTTCATTGAATACACTTCTAAAACATATAAATAAATTTTAAAAACATTTCTACTTGAAAACATATGAAATAATCTTTAAATTGTTTTAAAACCCATTTCTATGTAAATAATTTGAAAACTTATAAATAAATATTTAAATCATTTTGAAAATATTTTTCCTTGAAAACTTCTAAAATAATCTTGAAAAAACTTTTGATAATAATTCCCCTTGAAAACATATAAAATAATCTTGAAAACATTTTGAAAAACATTTTCCTTGAAAATCTATGAAATAAGATTGAAAACATTTTGAAAATAATCTTCCATGAAAACTTATAATATAATCTTCAAAACATTTTAAAAAACATTGATTTGAAAATATATTTTAAAAATTTATTCCTAACATTAATTCTTTTAAAAATTCAATGGAATATTTATTTAATTGAATGTGGGTAAATTCATATATGTCATATGATGTAAAAATAAAATTCCCTTTTCATTCTAAAATTTTTAAAAAAATGCCTTGTTTGGAAAGAAAAAATAAGAATCCTTTTAAGATAATAGTAAATTAAAAAAGTATAGAATTTTATTTTAAATATTATAAGATAATTGTACAATTTTCATTGAATTCCTTTTTAGAAAACATGGTTTTGAAATAACACAGATATCCAACTGAAGAGGGCATAAAGTCGGTATTTCTTAAATACGCTATCTTAACTATATTATGTAACAAAGAGTATAAAATAGTTAAAATACATTAATTTATCTTAAATAAATATAGGATAAGTAAAATCAAAAGTTTTCTTGAGATATGGATCATAGTATGTCATCAAAGGAAACACAAACACAAACAATCTCAAAATACGATGAGATTGTTTCAAAAAACATTTATTACATGGTAACTTTGAACCACAATCCCCATGTAATAAATTGAAATTACCAGAATCATAAAATATAATGAAAATAATTTTATAAATGACATAAAATGTAAAATCTAATTATATAGACCAAAAAAATAAATTAGGTGCATAACAAAACATGAGTCTCAAAGAATGAAAATTGAGACAAAATTATTTTACTGATTTGGTAACTTTTGAAACTTAAACCCCAATGAATAAATATAATATAATGGATATGTAAATACTGATAAATTTAATTATAATATACATTTAATAATATCATGGGTAGTATATACACCACACAAAATGAATGATTGGTGAACATAGCATGTATCTCACAAAAATAAAATGTGAGATGAAATCCCTTTACATTGTGTCTTGACTCTCATCATAATCATTCAAACCACCTGTCTAATAAATATAAATTTATTGTTAATATATTAATGAAACATATTCATATATCTAATACCAAATATGTTTTTATTATGACCTTATATTACCCACTTGTTAATGATCATATGTTAAGGATTCACTTCGGGTAATATTCGCTTTATTCTTTGCATGTGTCTTAATTTGTTATATATTTGATCATTATACTTATATCATTTTTTAAATAATTTTAAACATGAAATAGATATAATTTATATAAATTATATTTTTTTGATTATAATCTATATAATATATAAGTGTGAAATTAAATACATCGTTCAGGGAGACGGTAGGACATTTGTATGTATGAATGCAATTTTGGTTTAATTGTCATGTGGAAAGAAAAAAGATATAAAATACATATATGTATAAATATATATCATTATTATATTATATTTATGATATCAAATATATAATTCATATTCTCTAAAATTATCCTTAGTAAAATAAAAGTATCGTATTAACAAATCTTACGCTTTGAGGGGGTGGTTGTCCACACTTCCTCAAAGGAAATTGTCGTATTATAACAAAATAAAAATAAAAAAGATATGTGATGTAAAATGAATTAAAAAATGTTAAATAAATAATAAATATAATATATGACATATATAAACATTGTTTCCCACATAATTTACACCATTAGAGGTGGTAAGGAAAAAATTAAACATTTATCATTTTGTGAGGCGGTAGTTCACTGTACAAAAAAACCGTATGTTTGTCACCCATTAGATGGAGGTGTGTGTAACTGTAGGTTGAATAACTGTCATAAAAAATCCTAGTATATTTAGGATAATTGTTTTTTTATAAAATAATATAATAAATTGGTTAGTGGGATGGATATGTTAAACAAAAAAAGCAAATTGAGAGAATTCATTACCTCTTAATTGCGTAACTCCTTTCGGTTTGTGCTAAAAGGATTTCTAAGAATACTTTATTAATAAATTTATGATTCAAGGAGTAATTTAGGGATTTGGTTAAGTATATTTTTTAGATATTAGAGAAAAATAATATTTTTTAGAAGTGTAATGGAGATGGATAGGTGGTGTCCTTTAGTATGGAAGGGAAATAGCTCATTAGTAATTTTTTAAAACATGTTAGGTGTAAACAAGTTATTACCTAAAAATGTCATATCAAAAAAAATCAATAATAAAAGATTTATTGAAGAAATATGGCCCTAAAATGGGGTTTGGAAAATGTTCTAGGTAATATGGGCACCTAAGATTAGGTTTTAGTCCCTAATTATACTTAATTTGACTTTAATCATTGTGATTAATTTTAATCACTTTTAATAATCTTTTCGGTAAAAAATTAGGTTGATCTTATTTGACTATAAATATTTTTATTATTTAAATGGTCTATGTATTTTTTTCTAAGTTCAATTCATAGAATCAGAAAAATTATTATTATTGCTAATCCAGTAGGTGGGACAAAATTATGGGTTTTTAAGGGAGAATGAAGTTCAAAATATTGTTATGTTATTAAATTAAATTTAAAAGTGAAATTTATTATAATGATATAAATTTTATTTATATATGTATAATAAATCTAATTTGACCTTAAAATTATTTTAAAATATAATTTAACAATAAAAAATTTTTAAATGAAAAAGCGGTTTATAACCAAAAGTAGTATTTTTTAACTACTTATCAAAAAATAATGTTTATTAGAAAAATAAGAAAATTAACCCCAAAAATAATTTCAGAATATAAATTCAAAAATAAATTTTATTTTCTCAAATTAAATTTTTATATATGTCTAAAATTAATTTTATTATTATTCATAAAAGGATATAAAGTGTAGTTCATAGTAATTTTAGTCATATAGGAACATTACCAAAAATTATATCTTTCATTATAAATATTTCTAATTTATATAAAACTATTATAAAAAATATTGGAAAAGAATTATTAGTATAAATATCTCTATTTTTAATGGATAAGATATAATTATATCATGTAAAAAAATATAATTAAATGATTCTTCTTAAAAACAAGGTGTTGCATGTAACGTACGGCAAGTCAATGTTGTGGGTAGCACACGTGAAATGATAAAATGAATCTCTCCCTTGAAATGAAAAATATCAAAAAAGATAAATTAATTACAAAAAAATATTTCACAAAATCTCAAGGTGTAACATTCTACAATCATAAAATGAATCTCTCCCTTGAAATTCATTTGATTTATCAAAGGTTAAATAATTTAATGTTTCATTTATGTAAACCCAAATCAAAAAAATGAATACTAAAAATTCCCTTAGAAAGAGAAAGTTGGAACCATAATGGTTACACAAAGTAGCATATAACTCGGTTTCCATATATGAAAACATAGGTTGGTAGTGATGATTGGATATGAAGTAAAAGTTTAAATATTTATAGGGATTGATTGTGATCATCAATTATAAGAAATTTAATGATAAAATAAATATTGAAGGACTTAAAGTCATTAATTTGTGATGATTTAAAAGACCATAAGTTTAAAAAAAATTGGTTTTAAGACAATAAATTTTATTATGATAATTATCTTAACATTGAGTAATTATTTTATTGACCAAGAATATAATGAAATATATTTACTTGATATATTTCTATAAAAATATAATTCTTCATTTGTGATTTGATAAATTTTTAATTCATCCATTACATCATGTAATGGATGTCCAGAGATGAACTTTTATGCCATAAGTGATAACATAAAATTTTCACAGATCTTAAGGCTTATAAAAGAATAAAATTTATAACTATTTATCTATAATTATTATTAAAGATTAATATGGTTAATAAATTAATCTCTAAACATAATAATTAACACTATTGTTTCATCATAAATAATTATTCATCAAAAATAATAATACATTAACTAGGACGTCACATAGGCCAGTGGTAGGCGTGAAAACCTTACAATCCTTCTGTCATGGGTTCAAGATTCATAGACTTTCTGGTCTTTATTGGTTGTAACCTAAAATATATGATTTCCATTTATAAAACCATACTAATATAATTTCAAAAATGTTATGGACATCCTATCAATAAAGTTAATCACTAAATAGAGTTTTATCTATGGTTTTCAAAACAATCTCAATATATAAATATTTCCTCTGAAGTTTAACTTAAACTTTTCATGAATGGATAACCTTATAAACCTTATAAACAATTAAAATACAAAACCTTAAAAATAAATTCATGATATCAGCTTAACATTTATCCCTCATATATCGCAAATTATCTATCGGTTGTCACATTCCAAACATGTGAATACCCTCATGGTAAATTCTCTTGAAACATGGTAAGAATCTAAATTACCATAAATACTTTTGGAAAACATGAATCCTTATTCTATAAACTGCTAGATTAATTCCATAAATACAATAAGTTGTAAAGTTCATCCATGATAGAATTGACTACTTTTCAACATGTCCTTGATTAGTTCTAAGGCAATCAATACCATCGAATTTACTTATTCAGAAGAGAATTATCTTAACATAAAGAGCATATTAAGGGTTACCTAACCTTAGTCAAAATATCACAATTTCATTAAATCACATCACCAGTCCGTTAGGGAAATTAAAAAAACATGTAAATAATGAGAGAGAAAAATATGTATAACAATCCTTGTATATTTCATCATTAATATAAAATACTTTTTCTTTCAAAAAAATAAAAATTTGATTATTCCACTTTATCTTTATGCCATTAAGAAGGCTACCTCATCCTATTACACAATACCTATTTCCTTTCAAATTTCATATTTAGTATCTTAATCATCAGAAATGTAACCATTACTCACACCACTATGCTATTTCTCTTTAGGATCATTCATCTTGGGACATTGAGTTTAATATTGAATGTTTTCTTCACACTTAAAACACTTAACCTTCGATGATGTCTTTGGAGGGCAGCATTTTCATTCATTTTGTTAATTTAACTCATTTTATTCCCTTGAAGTCACTTGATTTGTGTCCTTTTCCACAATCAAAACATATTCTGGTTCTAATAATACATTCACTTTGGAGATTCTTTACAAAATTAATGACACAAAGGAATCTGAATCATCATTCCTCTACGGTCTTCATTAACCAAACTCTTAGAGAAAATTTTATTTCTCTTTCTTAGTGAGTCATAGAGTTACATCAGTTAAATGTTTTTAATCACATCCTATGAAAAATGATTATGTATAATCAAACCATCCTTTACTCCAATGATCATCCCAATTGATAGATCATTAGAAAACCATCCATCACATTCAACATTAATCTAAATCATTCTGGTTCCCACCATTGACTAAAACCAAAAGCATAGTGTGAGCATTACTTATCATTGCATAAAACCACATAGTCATGAAAAGAATTACTTATATGTTTTCTAAATCATGACACATTATTTAATATATGACACTATAGTATTATCCTAGGTTATTCATTTCCAAATTATTTTTAAATTCTTCATGATGGTTTATGAATAGTTTATGAATTCTCAAAACATATCCCCTATGAGTGTCAAAACAGGTGTACAAAAAGGAATATATCCATGTACCATATTACCCCATGTTAGGCCTTGAACATCATGTTTCATTTTTATGTAACACCAAAATATTTAAAAGTATGTTTTTTCTTCAATGTAATTCAATAACTTGCGCTACACGCAACACTGAGTTCAAGCACACCATGACTTACCAAACTAGCCGTTCAAAAGCTGTTATGAATATTATTAACTTAATTGTGAACTTTATATAATCTTATTAATTTAGGAAGATATATTATGAGTTTCTTAGACATAATTTAAGAAAAAATTCATTTTTGTTTTCAGATAAAAGAAGTTTTATTTTCAAAAACATTGCAATTTTACCATCTTTTAATAGAGAACCATTTTTTAAAACCAATATTTAACAATGTTATAAATTAAATTAATTAATTTAAATAATTATTTAGAATCGATACATAAAAATTTGTTTGGATAAATTTTTGGTACTTTTCTGATAACTTTCATATTTTGATGAATAGTGAAAAATATTATATTTTAACTGAAAAAAACTTTTTTAATCAAAATAATTTGTAGTGTTAAATTATAAATTCTAATGTCTTAGAAGTATAAATAGATTTTATTTTTACCATTTAATCCAATGCTAGTCATTGTAAGTAATTTCTCATTGAAATTGGACGTAAACAAGTGTCAATTTTTTGATAGTTATTATTTCTTAAAAATATGCTTTTTGGTTTTGACAACAGGAATTAATTTTAAATTAATAAATGTAATTTCTATATTTTTAATTTGGTAAATTATACTTAATTTTTTAATTTGGAATATCAAAATTTTCTTACGATGAATTCTAGGTATGTTTCTAAAAACATTCAAATTTTGAACAATAGTGAAAAACATCATGTTATTGGTTAAAACAGAATTTTCATTTAAATAATTATTTATTTCATTTAAATTAATTTTATATCAAAATAGATACATAATACGTATATTTGTTCAATTTAATTCCTAGGATTCGTTTTATAATAAGTTTATATATATATATAAAGTTTATTGAAAATTTATCGTCTTTTACCAACCTCTTAGGAGCATTTGCAAATTTGGAAAAAAAATAATTTTAACGCATCTATAAATTGAATTTAAAAAATCTGAGATACACGGTTGATATCAATAAGTTAAATTTGTTTTAATAAGATTAAAATAATTTTTTATGAATAGTAACTTTTGACTTTTATTTACCACACTTAAAAGTAAATAGGGTAATTAAAGGTAAAAATGATATTATTATTACCCTAGCACATGTCCTAAATCTATTGGATAATTTCAATTCGACCAAAAATAACCTTAGGAGTAGAATATGATCATTTAGGTCCTCTTGGATTAGATTTTGACATTTATAATAATTTAATACAAAGAAGAGTTAAAAGTATTAAATAAAAAGCTTAATAACTAAACCATTTTTAATATAGGGTTACACATAGGATAAATTCGACTATAAATATTCATTAGAAAGAAAAAAAATATTTCCAACATAATTTTATATTGTTTATAATTTTTAGAAATTATATAATTTAATTTATTTATGTTACAATGATGATGTAGTTATTGCATTATTAATGAAATATTAGAATAATTGATATTATAAATACCCAAAAAAATGTAATTTGAATATTTTTATGAATTAAACTAATTTTTTAGGTAAATATGACCTATTATGGTTGATTAAATGAATTGTTTTTTGAATTAATAATGATGTTATTAATCTAGTAAAAACAAAATAACAAATAGTTTCAGAATTGACATAAAAGAGTTTTAAAAATAAATATTATATTATTAATTGGAATTGTATTATTAAAAATATAAGGCATGTCCAAAGGGATTAAAGAATATTATATGTTATATTAATGAACCACTTGGGGTTCTATTAAAATTATTTTGTATGTTTATTAACCATATAATATAAAAATACAAATAGATATGGTAAATGACAAACTATTTAACTAAGAGTTAAATCTAAAAGATAAGATTAATATAGTGACCCAAAGTCATATAAAACCTATTTTTTGAGAGTTTTTTGACCAATCCCCACCTTATACTTTAAATAATTTATTTTTGATCCATTAATAACCGAGAATGAATTTATTATAAAATAATATTTTATTTTTTTCCTAAGGTGCCCCTCACCCCTATTATAAAAGGGCACTTCCCCTTCTCTAAAATTCACACCTCCAAAGCCAATTGGCTCAGAAAAAACTTTCCAAAATATCATCCAAACTACCATAAATTCATACTATAGGACCTCCATTGATCATAAGGCCAACCTAGGGAGACTTTTTGATCAAATCAAAAGAAAGAACCTGAAGAAGAGGTAATGATTTCACCACCCTCTTTCAAGTTCTTTTATTCTTCTTCTTACTCATTAGTTGTTATCACCAAACCAAAATAATAACTCCAGTACCTTATATATATTGTAATGTTATTATAAATATGGAATAACCATATTTATTACTCTATCCATACTATGAATAATAATGTCACCATACGTGCGTACGTACAGCTTACTGTCTCCATGCCGTGGTGTAATTTATTTTTCAACACTATGTTTTTTGGATGGATATAATGATGAGTAATATGTATATAAATATTGAAAATAAAATGATAATTTCTCTGTAAAATTAATATACAATACAATTCCACACATTTAAGGAAATTATATTGTCACTCGTGCATACGTACGGATTACCATCTCCACGACACAATGAGATTCATTTCCACGTTCACCATTCATAAATGATTATAAAAATACATTTTACTAATAAGTATGTAATACATGGAATAATAATTCTACTTGATAAATATATATTTATGTATGTATTTATGTATTTATATATTTATGTACCTACTTATATCTTATTCACATACTTCTATTCAATACGATATCAAAATAGAAACAACTTTTATGAGTACGTACGGTCTACCGTCTCCATAAACCGTGTTTTCCATTTCATATATCTATCTATTATAAATATTAATATTCTAAATATATATGATATATTAATCAAGTCATGTATTCTGGAATTATTTAAATCATGATACAAATGATACGGTCAAGAATAAAAAGTTAAAATATGTATGATAAATAAATCGATTATTACCTAGAATGTTAATTTAACATGAAAATCATTATTAAATGGGTAGTATAAATTAATAAATGATTCATTTATGATATAATAAATTTGAATTTGGTTTTGTTATAATCAAATAGCATACAATGGTCATTTTACAGGAGTTTAAACTTACCCTCGACCAAAGGAAAGTGCCAGGTAAGGGGTTTCTAATCTCACTTTTAAATCTGTGAGATTTTCCATTGTTCACCACTTATTTATTGAATTGTTGTATTGTGTACTTCCATTAGGTATATTGTATCATGATTTTCTTTATATTAATGATATTATATGATTTATTTTCGGTTATTGATTATTTTTCATACGACTCGATTTATTACAACGAGGTAAGGGTTAATGTCACAATCTTATTATTATTCGAGGTTGTTTTTAAGTAAGTTTCTACTGGGACATATTAATTATCTATGTCCATGTTTCATGAAAGAGTTTTAAAAGGGATTCTTTTAAGGGAGTTTTTTTACTAAAATATCATTTTAAATTATTTAAATATTTATTCCTCTAAACCATTCTCAGTAATATCCATGTTTTAAAAATGGGTTTTAAGGATTTATCTATATGAACATGAATGTTTTTAAAATTTTAATTCCATTAAAAAATTTAAAAGTGTTAAGGGACACATTTATTTAAAAATGTCATTAAATATCTTCCTTTCTAAATTTTGTTACTTTTAAATGTTTTCATTAAAAAGGGATATTACTATCAAAGAGTTTTACAAATCATTTTCATCTCTGTCAACATCATTTGATGGATTTTAAAATTGTGTGTAGATGATTCATTATGATACAAATATTCCATATTTTATTGAAGGATTTTTTATTTTTTTTTTGACTGTCGATGTGTTATTTTTATACCATTTATTTTTTATGAATAAATTATTGAAATTTCATATGATAGTTTTAATATGAATGTTTATGTTATGTTTAAACCTTTTCATATGAGGAATGAATTGGACTTAGTAAGTGATAGGTGGATCCCTCTATAGCTCTTTGATGCATTGGTAGGTCTCATGAGACAAGATAGTGTCTTGGAAAAATTCCTTGACATAATCTTATTTGTAGTCTTGGCACAAGGCCATGACTATATGGTTATGATGTCTGGCATTATGCATTCTATCATTATGAAAGTGGCTATTGATATTGCATGTGATTATTCAACTTGTACAATATTTATGAGAGTAAGTAAATGGAATCATTTTGATTTATTTTTTCCATATTATAATGAAATTTATGATGAAAAGGATTTTGTTTTATTTTTATACATTTCCTTAAATGTTTATTCTTATTAATGAAATATTCCGCTGTATTGTTATCCTTACTGAGCATCTAAACTCACCACTTTCTATGTTTTATTTTTCCTACGATTCTAAGAAGTGTATTGTGATTCACTTGAAGGGTTAAGATAATGGAATAATGGAATTCATAAAGGATTATTCATGTTGTGTTGTATGTTATAAATTTTAATGTAACATTAATTTATGTAATCAATTTTCCAGGACTACTAAACTGATCAGCCCTTCGGGAATTGATTTCTTGTAATCATACCAATGTATTAAAATAATGCCCCGACTCTAGGTAACTGGGGTGGGGGAATTATAGTTCATATCAGTGGATGTTTAAAAATAACCTTGGAAACTAGATTTAGATAAACTCTTATTAGAGAACATTACCCAAAGATAGACTTTGAGGATTAGTATATAATAGCATCTTATAATTTTGGTAATGTATAGATTTTGTGATTTTTCCATGAAAATAAATCCCTGTCTGGATACAAGCAAGTAGAGGCATCTTTGGCATAGATGTACCTAGGGGTGAAACCCGAATACACCGCTTTGATCTAGACTCGAACAAGAACTGGTGCACGAAAACGGGTATTGCTACACTTTTGGTTATGACACTCCATGGGGAAATTCATAGGATAATTTTCATTTTCATTACATATCATTATGAAGTATTTACTATTATATACCTTATCAAAGAAAATATTTTTATGATTATGGATTATATCCATAAACTGTTCAATTTACAAGTGGTATTTTACAAGTTTCAAATTATTCATTAAAATTCATAAACTGACCTAGTGTATTCCATTGTATAGAAATGGCACCCAGTAGAAGGAATGTGAACTCCAGCAATACATATGATCCAAAGAGTGAGAAGGGTCATATTTTTCATGGTATTAACACATGATTTATAAGGGAAATAGACTCCCATGTATTCTCAACATATGAAGAAATAGTATCATTTGTTAATAATATATGTAACGAATTCTCTGAGTCCTATGGCTTTGAAGGGAAGCAAGAGAAGAAAATGATGGAAGAGAGAATGATGGATAAAGGGAAGAGGGAAAAGAAGGATTTTTCCATATATTATAACTGTAGAAAGAATCCCCTTGGTATATGATTGAAGGGAATGGGAGTATGTTATAAGTGTGGATAAAAAGGACACCATGTATGATATTTCAAGGGTAAGAAAAAAGTTTCAAATGTAAAATGCTTCATCTGTAAGGTGTTGGGACACTACGCGAATCAATGTCCCAGTCATCAAAGTATTAATTAAATGATGCTATTGGATAATAATCAAGTTATAATACTACCTCATATGAAGAGGAATGACTAGTGTTCTTATGTTGTTAATATATAATTATTTCATTTGAGTCTTGTATCAATAATATACTGGTCATATGAATTACAGAGAAAAATAAGTATTGTATTATGGTACTATTTTATTGAGGATTTATGATTATATGGTTCTAAGAAAAGTGACTTAATTTTAAGCTACACTTTTTGGAAAAATACATGGTTGAAGGAAATGTAATACTTAATAAGGTCCTCATAAATAGGTAGTGAATTTTTAATAAGAGATGGTTGATTTCGTTAAATTATATTGGATATTCTTGACTTCCATGGAATTGATTAATAGTTTGTTTATTTCATCATTGTTGAATTATTCAATATTTTTGGATATATTATATAATGAATAAGAGAGAATGAATGTAATCGATAATGTTTTATGGTAATTCAGGGTGTTACCATGTTTTAATGTATTACATGATGAAGGTGTTCAAATGTTATTACGTGGAAAAAATTATCTTCATTGTGTTTATCTTCCTTATAAAATTTGAACTGTGAGTTTAGATAGAAGTATTTTGGATAATTCTAAAGGTTGGAATGGATTAAGTTTGAAATTGGATACTATTGTTAAGATTATTTATGAATTTTTATAAAGGACAACACATAGACCGTGTGACAACCCGTCACGTCGGACAAAGCTGCGGGAATCAAACCCGCAACCATAGTGCGATTGGGATTTATCGCCTACCACTGGACTAAATAAAGTCCCTGGATTTTATAATGTAGTTTAATTTTTTAAAGGGTCTGATAGGTGATTTTTAAATTCATTTTTGTCGGAACCCTATACCAATAGGATAGATAGGATATATTTTTTAGTTATATTATCTTTTAGAGTGAAAGATGAGTTTCAGGTATAAATTAGTTGAAGGATGGAACTCTACTTTTCAAGTATATATTTTTTTCTTCTCTTATTCAATGAAGAAATTAGTTTTAAAACATTAGGTAAGGGATCTTGAAACTAAAAATTTGTTATCCTAATACCTTATTTTTTGTTAAACCGATGACATTTTAAATCATCATAGATTGATGGAATTGAAGCCATCAATTCTAAAAACTTTTGTTACTGATGACCTCTATAACTCCCTATAAATATTTACATTTTCCCTCCAGTTATGTGTCTCTAATTTTTACCAATTTTTTCCTAATTGCGATCATAATTTGGTGGTTACTTTTTCATTCCCCTTTCCCCCTTTTTAAGACTAATTTTTTTATCCCAATTTCCGAGGTGGGTTTTCCCACATAGGTATTTTCTATTTTCAACCATTTATTTTAGAAGAAAAAAATTCAAATCGTGAGGACGCAATTTATTAAAGGATTTAATAATGTAACACCCCAAGATTTCATAGTACAATATTTTTTAAAAATAATTCAATACCTTGCACTACACGCAACATTGAGTTCAAGGGCACCACGACTAACCAGACTAGCCGTTCAAAAGCGGTTATGAATAGTATTAACTAAATTTTGAACTTTATATAATCCTTATAATTTAGGGCTCCATGTTATGAGTCTCTTAGACATAATTTGAGAACAGATTATTATTTTTTTGATAAAAGAAGTTTTTTTCAAAAAAAATGCAATTTTACCTCCTTTTAATTGAGAACCTTTTTTTAAAACCAATATTTAACAATGTTATATATTCAATTTAATGAAATGAAATTATTTTTTATAATCGGGACATAAAAATTTAGTTTGGATAAATTTTTGGTACTTTTCTGATAACTTTCATATTTTTATGAATAGTGAAAAATACTATATTTTAACTGAAAACAACTTTTTTAATCAAAATAATTTGTTGTGTAAAATTATAATTTTTAATGTTTTAGTTATATAAAAAGATTTTATTTTTACCATTTAATAAAATGCGGGTCATTCTATGTAGTTTCACTATGAAATTGGACATAAACAATTGTCAATCTTTTGATATTTATTATTTCTTAAAAATACGCTTTATGGTTTTGATAACGGGAATTAATTTAAAATTAATAAATTTAATTTCTATGTTTTTAATTTGAGAAAATTGACTTAATTTTTTAATTTAGTATATTAAAATTATCTTACGGTGAATTTTTTTTATGTTTCTGAAAACTTTCAGATTTTGATGAATAGTGAAAAACACTATGTTATTGGCTAAAACCGACTTTTCATTTAAAGAATTATTTATTTAATTTAAATTAATTTAATATCAAAATAAATACATAATACCTATATAAGTTCAATTTAATTCATTGGAGTCATTTTAAAATTTGTTTAGATATATAAAAAATTTATTGAAATTTTACCGTCTTTTACAAACCTCCTAGGAGCATTTGCAAATTTGCAAAAAATATATTTTTGCCGCTTCTGTAAATTGAATTTCAAAAATCTGAGAGACACAGTTGATATCAGTAAGTAAAATTTGGTTTAATAAGATAAAAATAATTTTTGGTGAATAGTAACTTTTGACTTTTAATTACCACGGTTAAAAGTAAATAGTGTAATTAAAGGTAAAAATGATATTATTATTACCCTAACAGATGTCCTAATTCTATTGGATAATATTAATTCGACTCAAAATAACCTTAAAAGTAAAATATGATCCTTTAGGTCCACTTGGATTAGATTAGAGCATTTATTATTATATAATTAAAAGAAGAGTTAAAAGTGTTAAATTCAATGATTAATAACTAGACCATTTTTAATATATTGAAACACATAGGATAAATTCGACTATAAATATTCATTAGAAGGATAAAAATATTTCCTACATAATATTATTTTTTTATAATTTTTAGACGTTAAAAAATTTAATTTATTTATGACATAATGATGATGCAATAATTACCTTATTAATGAAATATTAAAATAATTTATATTATAATTACCTAAATAAATGTAATTTGAGACTTTTTATGAGGTAAAATAATTTTATAAGTTAATATGACCTATTATGGTTGATTAAATGAATTTTATTTGATGTAATAATGCTGTTATGAATTTAACAAAACAAAATACCAAATAGTATCAAAATTGACAAAAAAGAGTTTTAAAAACAAATATTATATTAGTAATTGGTATTCAATTCATTAAAATCTAAGTATAGGAAAAATTGATTAAATACTATTATATATTTCATTAAGGAACCACTTGGGGTTCTCTTGAAAGTTTATAGTAATTTTATTAACCATATAATATAAAAATACAAAGAGACATGGTAAATGAAAAACTATTTAACTAAGAGTTAAATAAAAAAGATAAGGTTAATATAGTGACCTAAACCTGTCTAAAACCTATTGGTTGATTTGTTTTCGACCCATCCCCACCTTATCCTTTACATAATTTATTTTTGAGCCATTAGAAAACAAAAACGATTTTATTATAAAATAATATTTTATGTTTTTTCTATGGTGCCCCTAACCCCTCTTATAAAAGGCCACTTCCCCTTCTCTCAAATTCGCACTTCCAAAGATATTTGGATCAGCCAGAACATGACCAAATATCCTCCCAACTATCATACCTTCATCCTAGAGGCCTTCCTTTTATGATAAATCCATCCTAATGATCCCTTTTTATCAAATCAAAAGGAAGAACCTGAATAAGAGTTAATGATTTCACCGCCCTCTTTGAAGTTCCTTTATTCTTCCACTTACTCTTTCTTTGTTATTACCATACCAAAATAATAACTCCATTAACATATATATACTTTTATGTTAATATAAATATGACATAACCATATTCGTTATTCTATCCATCCTATTAATGATTATTTCACCATGAGTGCGTACATATGGCTTTTCGTCTCCACGCTGTGGAGTAATTTGTTTTTCAACACTATGTTATTTGGATGGATATAATGATTAGTAATATGTATATAAATAATGAAAATAACATGATAATGTCTTTTTAAAATAAATATAAAATCCAATTCCACACCTTTAAGGAAATGATATTGGTGCTCGTGTGTACGTACGGATTACCGTCTACACGACGTTATGAGGTTCATTTCCATGTTCACCATTCATCGATGATTATAAAAATTTATTTTACTAATAAGTATGTAATAAATGAAAAAATAATTCTACTGTAGATATATATATATATTTATTTATTTATATATGTATGTACTTACATATATCTTATTCACTTACTTATGTTCAACACGATATGAAAAAATAAACATCGTTTATGCGTACGTATGACCTACTGTCTCCATAAACCGTGTTTTCCATTTCATATATCTATCTATTATAAATATTTATATTCTAAATATATATGATATATGAATCAAGGATTGTATTCCGGAATTATTTAAATCATGATCTAAATGATATGGTCAAGAATAACAAGTAAAATATGTACGATAAAGAAATCGATTATTACCCGAAATGTTAATTTAACATGAAAATCATTATTAAATGGGTAGTATAATGTCATAAATTAATTATGTATGATATTATACATATGAATATGGTTTTTGTATAATCTAATAACATACAATGGTCATTATGCAGGTGGTTAAACGTACCCTCGACCAATGGAAAGTGCAAGGTAAGGGGTTTCTTATCTCATTTTTAATTCCATGAGATTTTCGTTGTTCACCACTTATTTATTGCATGTGGTGTATTGTGAATTTCCATATGATATATATTATCATGATTCACTTTATATTCATGATATTCTGTGATTCATTTGGTGGTTATTGACTATTGTTCATATGACTCGATTGATTACAACATTGTAAGGGTTAAATTCACAATCTCTTTATTATCTGAGGTTGTTTTTACGTAAGTGTCTACTGGGACATATTTATTATCCATGTCCATGTTTCATGAAAGAGTTTTCAATGGGATTATTTGAAGGGAATTTTTTTATTAAAACATAATTTTAATTATTTTAAATATTTATTCCAATAAATAATTCTCAGTAATTTCCTTGTTTTCAAAATGGTTTTTAAGGATTTATCTATATGGACATGAATGTTATTAAAATTTTAATTCATTTAAAAAGTTTCAAAGTTGTATGGGATACATTGATTCAAAAATTTCTTTTAAATTTTTTCCTTTCTAAATTGTGTAAATTTTAAATTTTTTCATGAAAAATGTATATTTCTCTCAAAGAGTTTTATAAATCATTTTCATATGTGTCAACATCCTTTGATGGATTTTCAACTTGTTTGAAGATGATTTATTATGATATAAATCTTCCATATTGTATTGAAGGTTCTGTGATATGTTTGAATGTGGATGTGTTATTTTTATACCATTCATGGTTTATAGATAAAGTATTGACATTTCTTATTCTTGTTTTAATATGAATGTTTATGTTATGTTTAAACCATTTCATAGGAGGAATTAATTAGACTTAGTAAGTGACGGGTGGAGCCCGCTATAGCTCCTCAATGCATCAGTAGGTCCCATGAGACAAAATAGTGTCTTGGAACAAGGCCTTGACAAAGTCTTATGTGTAGTCTTGGTACAAGGCCTTTACTATGTGGTTATGAAGCCTAGTATAATGCATTCCATAATTATGAAAGTGGATATTGATATTGCATGTGATTATTCGACTATAGAATATCCATGTGAGTAAGTAAATGGAAATATTTTGATTTTTATTTTCCATATTATGATGAAATTTTTTGTTCAAAAGTCTTTTGTTTTAGTTTTATACATTTCCTTAAATGTTTATGCTTATTTATGAATGTTTCTGCTTTATTTTTATCCTTTCTGAGCATCTGATCTCACCCCCTTCTATGTTTTATTTTTCCCAAGATTCCAAGAAGAGTATCGTAATTGATATGAAAGGTTAAGCTAATTGAATTATGGCATTAATAAAGGATTATTTATGTTGTATTGTATGTTATAAAGTGTAATATAACATTCATTATGTAATCTATTTTCCAAGACTGCTAAACTAATCGGTCCTTAGGGACTTGATTCCTCGTAAGCATACTGATGTATTAAAATAATGCACCAAATCTTAGTAACTAGGGTTGGGGCGTTACATTGTAACCCCAAGTTACATCTGTTCTAGAGCCATATGCACTTGTTATATCAAAATAGGGATTTATTTCTAGGAAACCACTCACTCTATCCTTTACCATAATTCTTAGACATTTTCCTAAATGTCAAAAAATCCTTATATGTATCTTTTGATATATCCCTAGACATATCCTTAGAAATATAACTAGGTATCCCAATAATGTTTTACAATCCTAGTTTAAAATGTTTGAATGCACATTTCCTTTGATGTGAACTATTGTGACCCATGCTAGACATACATGCATATTAAATCATTTTAGATGAATATTTAGCACATTATAAAAAATACATGTCTGAGGACCATAATATTTTAGTGCATTTGGAATCATGGAAACAAAATATTCTATCCTCCTGAAATATATTCAACATCACCCATAAAGATATACACCATTAGTACTTCAATGTAAAACCTTTAATCATAACCTGGGAAAAGGAAACATAAGAAATGGGTGAGATCAAATGCTCTGTAAGGGTTGAAAAGGGGATATATTTAAGAATAATCATGAATATAAGGTTAGGAGAACATGATCAGGAATATATAAGATCATACTCTACATACCATGGATAATATACATGAATATTGGCATAAAGTTTCGAAGTTAACAATACAAGAATCATTTGAAAATAAAGAACATAATCCATGAAATCATAACATAGGAATAAAACATGGAATTGTGGAATATACATATGGATATATAATTATTTTTAGAGTAGTAAAAAATTGTTTTGAGACCATATTAGTGGAAAATTTCCTTCACTAAACCTGATTTCACCCCTCATTCTATCCTATTATTTCTAAATCGATTTAATTTAGCATTCTAGAACTATAACTCTAAGCTGAGTTCATTTCTTGTTCCACCCATATCATTATCAATAGATATAAATATCTATACAATTTATTGGAGGTAGATATATGTCCCACCCCTCTCATAGTTAAATCATACATAAATATTCCACAAATCATAAATAATCATATCATAACACATGATATGAAATGGGTATCATAAACATGTAATCATATCATAACCAATGGAAAAAGATACAGGTTTCATAATAATTTCATTATAATCATAACAAGTGTAAGAGAAACAAATTTCATTAACATATATACAATTAAATAAAAATGGATTTCATAACCATATAACTAGTGAAAGAGAAACAGATTTCATAAAGACCATGAAATTAAGCATAACCCATTCATAGAAAGAATGTGAATGTAACCATTAGGTCGTTTCCTAGAATGGAATGAGTAATAATAAAAAATGTCATCTTAGAAGAAAAATAATTTTAAAATATCTTTAAAAAATGAAAGATAACTCTATTATCTTATATATAATGTAGTTTTATTATGATTATGTTATATCCACCACAAATAATTTTCCCTACCCCTTTTTTCTAGAAATGAAACTTGTGTCCATGTGGTGTCGATTCACTACCTTCGTGGATAATGAATATTTTATTTTCTTATACTTCCTACAACGAAGGACATAAAACCATTTTAATGGTTAATCAAGGATATAATATATATATATATATATATTAAAACTTAATTCATGTTCTATAAACTATTATATGCATAATATTAATTAATAAAATAGAACTAGTGGGTGATGATTGGAAATATGCCAAAATAATCCAAACTATGATCATTAACATTTTATCTAATGAATCAACCACAAATATGGAAACAAATTATATATAAGACTATTAAATATTCTTAAAATTTATTAATAATAAATAATTTCAATTATGGATAACTATTCTTATTTTACATGATCTTTTGTACATGTATACAAGTGAACCTATAGTGAAAACCAAGGGAAAAAACTTCTGAATGACAAAATTGAATCTTATAAATCAGAAAAAATACAATAAATTAAGTAAATAAAATTATAATAAATAAAATAAATATTTAATTGTTTATTAATTAAATTATTAATGAATCTAAATTAATTATCTAGTAATTCAAGTTCATGTGTAGAATTCCATCAAACATAAGGTAAGGGATTCTCCCTGAACATCCATTTTTCATTCGGGTTACGCTTTCTTCTGTATTATACTAATGTAATTCTTCATTATTTTTGTATAATTATTATAAATTATATCTATATGTTCCCAAAAAATGTATCTATATCACTTAAAATTTCTTTAATGGAGAAATACTTGTTTTATATGTTTTCTTTTTCATTTTTTTTGGATAAGCGAGCCCGATTAAAGGGTACTTCTCAATTTATTACCCATTCTCAAGCACACTACATAATATGTTATAATGAATTAGTATTTTTCTAAAATCACTATATTTATCATGAAAAAATATTTTAGTTATTTTACGGATTAATGAAAACAATTAATTTGTGTTGTCTTTAAAGAATCTTTTATATTTTCTATTAAACCTCACTAAAGTAGCTCCTTTCTAAAGACTCTTTTTACTGGTTTTAACTTAAATATGAAACAAGTTATGGCTTAAATATAATTTATTTTCCCCTCCATTTTATTTTATGGTATAAAAATGATTAGAAATTTATTTTATAATTTTTTTCCAAAATAACTATTCTGTGAAAATTAAAAAGGGTACTTCTCTTAAAAAATTATTATGGTTTTATTAGAGTATTTTTATCAAATTAAACAGCGTTTGTTGGATTTTATGATTAATAGAGGTTAATATTATATGATACCATATACCATATTTTATTTAATGTTTTATGATTAGTAAGACTATGGATATGTTATTCATGGTTTAGGGTTGAAGTATTCACATTTCGTATGCTAGTTATTCAATACGAATATTTATGTTATTTTCACCCTTTTTATATGAGGAATGAATTAGACTTTATAAGTGATGGGTGGGGCCTACTATAGCCCCTCAATGTAATGGTAAGACTCATGAGACAAACTTTTTTGGGTATTGGATGATGTCTAACACATTAATGGTTTCTTGGACAAAGACTATAGAGTATGTTATGATGTTTGACATTATGAATTCTTTCATAATGATATTAGTAATTGATAATCCATGTGATTATTTTAGTGCTAGAATATCCATTGCTACATTTTATTCTTATGTGATTATTTATGTAATTATTTAATCAACTTTATACCTACTATATTTTTCTCATGATTATGTTTTAATCACAGGTGTTTTTAGTTATTCTTCAAGCCTTATTATTTATGTATATTTATGATAGATTATATTTTATTTCATACCATTACAAAGAATTTGAGGTCACCCTCTCTTATTTTTTTCCCTAGGATGAGAATATATATATACATATATATATTATAAATTAATATCAGGGATAATCTAAGAGTTTATGTATGTTTCCAATAAAGATAATATATTGTTTCTCCTTTCACATTATAATGTAAAACTTATATATATTTATGGTTTTCCAATGCTATTAAACTGTTTGGTTCTTTGGGATGAAATCACTTGTTTAGAGTATCAATGTAATTAATTACGGAATGAAATATAGTCTATTTGGTTCAGGGTCTTTATAGTAGGTATAAGAGAAATTTTAGTATAAACCTTAAAAGGTAGAGTTAGAAAACAAATATTAGGGAACATAACCCGAAGATGGAATTTTAGGATATTCATATAAGACCATTCAAGAATTTTTCAATGGTAGATATTATGCGGGTATTCCTAGAAATACATCCCTATATGAATACAAAAAGTTTATTTGGTTTTTTAAAATATGTACTAAGGGGTAACAACTCTGAAAATGTGTCTGGCCTGACTCAGCATAACCTGGTACACAATATAATGCCCTAGTTTCGAAAACAGCCCAGAGGTGCCCCATTCCCGGTTGGTCACATGGCCTCAAGCTCATTTCCCTGAATGCCAGTGGCTACCGAATTGCAGCGAGGGCCTTTGGTGTGATAATGGGGAAAAAATTACCTCATTGGTAAAGTAACATAGTGGAAGTAAAATAGATATCTATATTGGAAGTAGAAAAACATGCAATAGTTAAACAAAAGAAGTAATAAACAACTGGAGCACACACACACACAAATATATGATGCATGATGCATAAGTCTAGGAAAGCATCCAATCAAGTACCAATGCTAAAATACAATACTAAACCAATGTACAATAGAAAATAGATAAAATGGTCTATAGCTTCACAATCCTCAGCTTGGTCCCATTCTCCCCTGCTCTACAACAATCAAGTACCTGAAGTAGAAGGTCACATGCCCTTATCTATACCTGCAGTAATGTAATCTGTTTAGGCCCAAAATCATGACCCAAACATGGTGTGAGACTAAATCCCAGTAAACAAACACCAAAAGACCTGTTCTTACCAGTCAGTGAATATATATATATGGAAGGATATAATCAAAATGAAGGAGTAAACAAGGAAGTACTCAAAAATAATCAATCCTACAGTTTCAAATGCATTAAATCATCAAATATCATGATTGTAGCTAATCATAAGTACAGAACATTGTATGATGTACTCAAAAGCTAACCCCTCTGGTCCAACCAATACAAACACATGCAACCCTCTTAGAAGTACCCATAGTCTAACCCCTCAAGTTCATCTTTTTCACAAACTCTCTGAGAAAGAAATCACCGTCAATTCCCCATATAGTCTCATATCTGTAAATAAAAGGCACTTGAGGGATGAAAACAACATCCAATTACACTTGTGCCCCACATTGAGGAACTATAGACACTCTGAGGATGAACATACTTCCATTCTCTCATGGGTCTCACATCGTAACAGTTAACAGACACTCTAGAGAAGCCCTCGACATCAATTCCCTCTATGGTTTACTACACTAGGTTCTCATAGCCTTGTGTAATTCATTCGAGAATAACGATATATAACAACCAATTTATACCTCAATAACTTCTTGGCTAAACATTTTATAACATAACATTATTTCAGATATATAATATCACTTCATCTTATAGACACTAGGAATGGAAAGCAATCATCCCAACATGATAAGCAAGACCAAACTGTCATAAACAATACAAGCATGGGAAAGACAACCATATCATAGCAATTAACCCTATTCATATTCAATTGACCTCTACTCAAGCATATAAATCATATCAGGAAATAAAATGCTTAAAACTGTAAACAGGTAGTACCCCGATCAAGGGTATTGGGAACTTTTTCACATATGACTCAAAGACTATCTATGGAAAGTCACAAACCACCTACTTCAGCATTGTGATATCGATATACGTGAACCTCAAGCCTTGAATCAACCTATAATGTTGTAAAAATACAAAAACATCTAAAACATGGAACCAAGGATAATATGAGAAAAAGGATAAATCAAGATATGATACTCTATAAGAAGAAATATCTTACCGTGGTGATCCCAATGCAATCGACAACAGTTATATCGGAGAACCGATGCCCGGTCGGGGGATCGGGGAAGGATCAAAATTGTATGGATGCTCTCGGTCAAAGAAAGTGAAGAATAATACACTTCTTTCAATTAAATGAGACCCTGGTCTGTTTAATGAAAAAAGAAAGTACACGTAATGTACTTTGGAAGTACACGACATGTACATGCCCTTACTGGCCCCTGCATAAGGCAATCTCTAGGTCACCACACACGGCTCTGTGCTCGTACATTACACGTCCAACACACAACTACATGTGGAAAAATAGTACATGACATGTATATATGAGTACACAGAGTGTACTTAAAAAATTTCTAGAAACGCATCTTTTTCCCAAAAACACCAAAGAAGAGAAAAACATGCCTAAAAAGACGATTTGGGTTCTTAAAAACATCCCCCATTAATTATTCCCCAAATTTCCCCAGTAAGGAAGCCAAGAATAAGAATCTTTGAAAAGCTCAAGCCACTGTGACCGTACATCGGCCTACCTTTCCCAGGTCTCATTCTGTACTCACCTGTGCAGCCATAGCACTCATACAAAAAGAACAGGCTGGCCAAAGAGAACATTCATACTTCGATCAAAAATCTGGATAGGATGCTCCTCAAATGAGGCGTCCACCTCTAACTCAACCTCCTTGGGTTGAAAAACATGTGACATGTCTGAGAAGTAATGTCTTAGATGATAAATGTGGAATACATCATGCGTTGCCCAGTACCTTTGAGATAATTGCAATCAATAGGCAACTGTTCTAACTCTCTCCAACAACTTAAACGGCCCGACATACCTCGGTGAAAGCTTACCCTATCTCTTAATCCTCATGTGTCCCATCCTTGATGTCACACGCACCAAAACATGATCCCCAACTTCGAACTCCATAGGTCGTCTCTGTCGAACAACATATGACTTTGGTCGAGACTATGCAGTATCCATCCTCTTCTAAATAAAATCGATTTGCTCTTCGGTCTCCTAGACAAGATGAGGTCCCAACATAGCTACCTATCCTACCTCCATCCATCATAAGTTTTATCATCATAGCCTACCATAAAAAGCCTTATAATATGCCATTTGAATAGTTTCTTAAAAACTATTATTGTATGAAAACACCACAAGAGGTATGTAATTCTCCCATTAACCTCCAAAATCCTAGATGCATACTAAAAGCATGTCCTCATGCACCTGAATCATACACCTAGACTGGCCATCTATCTGGGGATGGTATGTCATACTCAGAAGTACCTGTGTACCCAAAGCCCTCAATAATCTATGCCAGACCCTAGAAGTAAAGAAAGTGTCTCCAACAAAAATAACGGATTCTTGACTCTATATTAACATAAAATCTCTTGGATGTATAACCGTCCCTAATAATCAACACTAATGGTCTCCTTGATCGGAATAAATTGAGAAACCATCATGATTCTGTCAATGAAAAGCCACATTGCATCATTCCCCGAGGCAAAATTCATAAACCTGTCACAAAATCCATCGTGACAACATTCCAATTCCACTCGGGGATGGGTAAATGCTGAAAAAGACCGGTTGGTTGCTGATGCTCCTCCTTTACCTGCTGATAGGTGGAACACCTCATGAAAAAACTAGCAACATCTCTCTTAATTAATGTCCCCCAACACTGGTGGTGTAGATCGGGATACATCATAGTGACGCTAGGATGAACTTCACAAATGGAGGAATTAAAGTCTCACATCATCTCCTCACATATGTCTGCTGCCACCCATATGTGTCGATGAATATAAAAGATATCATCCTCGCCTATGGTCCATCTAGGAATAGGTACATCTCCTGAAACACTTTACCATAGGACCAGGCCTTCTGAATTTTATAGTTTCTTCATTCGCACTTTATTAAGTATAGTTAAGGTAATCGCTATAGAAGAAAGAAAAGTATCCCCTTGCATGTTGTTTACCTCCAGATGCATCTCAAAGAATAGATCCATAAGTTGTTACTCACTACTAGACTCCTGAACTTTATGTATTTGAGTCCTCCTACTCAACGCATTAGCCACAGCGTTGCCCTTCCCAGGCTTGTAGACAAGCTCGAAGTCAAAGGACTGAACGTACTCAACCCACCTTCGCTGTCTCAAATTCAGATCACACGGAGTAAACATATATTTTAGACTTTTTTTTCAGTTAAAACCACAAAATTCTCTCCCAGAAGATAATGTCTCTAATAGTGTAATGCATGAAAAACTGTAGCCAGCTCGAGATCGTGCGATGGCTAGTTCCTCTCATGTGGCCACAACTGCCGAGACCCGTACGCAATAATCCCTTCCCCTTGCATAAGCACTACTCCCTAGCTGATACTTGATGCATCAGAGTAAATAGTATAACTATTTCCTTGCTCTGTCAATACTAGTATCAATGCTAACATCAACCTCCCTTTCAACTCTTGAAAGGATGACTCACAAGAATCTGACCTCAAGTACTTCACACCATTCATAGTCAGGCCTGTCAGTGGAACTACTAAGCATGAAAAGGCCTATATAAAACATCTATAGTAACCATCCTACCTTATAAAACATCGTACCTCAAAGAAATTCTTTTGTTTATACCAAGAAACTACTGATCTCACTTTCTCTGGGTCTACTGATACTCATACCTCTGAGATAACATAACCCATCAAGTGAATTTGTTCTATCCAAAACTGGGATTTTGAGAGCTTAGAATATAACTGATGCTCTCTCAGTGTACTCAAAACCATCTCAATTTGTGTGGCATGATCATGTCGAGTGTAAGAGTACACCAAGATATCATCCATGAAGACTACAATGAAAGAAGGAACGTTTGGTTGAAACACTCAGTTCATCAGTGCGATAAAAACTGTAGGGGCGTTCGTGAGACTGAACGACATAACCACATACTTGTATCGACCATACCTGCTCCAAAAGCCTGTAAGAGTTACATCTGATTGTATAATTCACAATTGATTGTTACTGGTTCTCATGTCAATATTTAGGAACACCTAGGATCCTAGAAGTTGATCGAAGAGATCATCAATACTCGGAAAGGGATTTCAGTTTTTGACCGTCAACTGATTCATCTTTAGATATTCAATATAATGGCCGATGGTACCGGCCACCTTCTTCCTAAATAGGACAATAGAACCCTAAGGGGAAGTCCTTGGTCAGATTAAACCCATTTCCTACAACTCCCCTAACTACCTCTTGAGCTCTTGTAACTATGATGTAGCCATCCTATAAGAAGGAATGTACACTATTGTCGTTACTGGCACAAGCTCAATAGATAATTCCACCACTCACTCTGGTGGAAAACCTAGAAATTCCTCTAGAAAGACAACCCTAAAATGATCCACCACTGGAGGAAAGTCCATATGTGATATCCCCGGGTCATCCAAATATAGACTAGAAATATGGGTTGTAACTCCCCCAAACCCATGATGCACTGGTACCACTCTACTCACCTAGACATCCCATTCCACTTTATGAAGAAACAATCAACCCTCTCGAGATGTGAAACTCACCCAAAAAAGATATTAATCGAAAACTGCCTGAAAGGGAACTAAATTGTATATTCCAAGAATGGCATCATATCATTTCATCTCTTGGACATAAAGGTTTCATATGAAGTGACACCCAACAACCTTAGAGGGAACTCCTAGCTCTGTCATACACTACCTGTTCTTGTCCCCAACGGAGTGTCTAGTGTCAAAATATTAGCAGAAGAAGAGATACTGAGTGAAAAACTCTACACAATGGAAAACGATATAAAATAATGGGAAGACGTTGTATCAAAAAGTGTATGAGCTAAAACCAATGTAACTAGAATTGTTCCTCAAAATTTATAGGTTTTGGGATCTTTATCTTGCTAGGACTTCTCTAATGCAAATATCTAGTCTACACCATAGCCCTGTGACCCTACCAGACCTCCCAGAGCTGATCCACCATGTGTCACTAAATTTCTGGTGAGTGGATACCACGACCATGACTTCCACCTCATCTTGAATGGCCGGAAGTACTCCAGTTCCCTATCTGATGAGAAACAGTTGGTGATGATCTTAAACACGATGAAATTGAAGAGCCCTTGTCACCAACTGCTAGTGAGTAGAACTGACAGAAGCGCTGAATATGGCCCATCTTTCTGCAAGATCAAAACTCCACATGATCTCTCAGGCAAAGCAGCCTCATATGTCCTCTCTTGCCACACTGGTACCACACCACATGGATACCAGAAGAAGTGTCCCACCTCCTTATATCTCTACATGTAGACTCCTTGTTGTGCTTCATGCTGTCAGTAGTAGGGATACAAACTCTGGATGTCGAGCCGCCCTGGTTCACAATTCCAGAATCCCTCATATTAAGCTCCGTGATTAGCACCTTATTGACTATATAAGTGATGGAAGTCAACCTGATGATGCTCACCTGGGATCGGATGTCATGCCTACGACCATCCTCAAACATTCTTTCTATAAATAACACATCACCTCCTAGAATAGGAATGAAGCGCTGCAGCTCTGTGTAGCGAGAAGATTAGTCAAGAACATAAAGTGTACCCTGCTTCAGACTCATGAACTCTCGGGCTCAATTAGCCCTCACGGTATCCGGGTAGTAGTCCTTGAAGGTACACTGCAACTCATCCCAGGCCATAACCTGCTGGAATTACTACTGTGAGATCACATACTCACAACTCTTGGTGGAGTCCTGAAGAAAATGCGTAGCAAGATTCACCCTTATTTCCCTAGGCGTCTCCAGATGCTTGAAGATCGTCAACATGGATTCTAGCCATGAATCTATATCCTGGATCATATATCCTCATAGAAAGTTGGAGGATACTGCTGCTGAATGACTCACAGAAGATCATCCATAGAGGGGGTATGATTTGTTACTCTTCAAGAGGTTTTCATAAACCTCATAAAGCCCTCTCAGAACTATGTGTCATCACCTATGTCTAGAATGATGGCTGATGTCAAGACTCGCACAACTAGAGGATCTGATGGTAGTCCCTCATCATTCATATCCAGTGTTTGATCACTACCCTATAACTAGTGGAAAACCAGAGGATGTCTCAGTTTCATGACTCTGCAAGGTCATGCAAACACTGTAGATCAATATTAACAAGGGCTGAAACATAGAAGTTTGATAAGGGAACAAGACAATGAAAGCATTCGTGTTTTTTAAAACATGGATACATGACGTGTATAATGACTACACAGAGTTTTCCCATAAGACTTCACAAGGGTGTGTACTTCTGCCAACCCAGGTCGTGTAACACCCCATACACAGGATGTGTTGTCCTAACACATGGCATGTACTTGAATCCTCTTCCCCTAACCAAGTTCTTCTACACAGTTAAGCCACACAGTTCTCCTAAACATGAATACATAGTGTGTTAGTTCCAAACAAGGCATGTACTAGATGAAATTTACCAACACATGTTGTTTTTCACATGCTCAATTACACATATCACTTTACACTGTGTGTTTATGCCAGACACGTCATGTACTAGAAAGGTTTCATCGACCCATGGTGTTCTCTACATGGCCAGATACCTGGGTTAAAATACACAATGTGTACAACCAGAACCTGGCATGTTTCACCAATGATTTCCCAACCCCATGTCTTTTCCCACACCACCAGTGACATGGTTAGAGACTACACAGCGTGTAAAAACATCACACAACATGTACTTAATAATAAAATTTCCTTCCAAATAGAAGGACACATGGAGTGTATTCATCATTACATGCCACGTATTCTGGGTTTTTCCACATATTAAGCCTCAGAAACTACTCCGGAAGCATAGAAAAACCCTAAAACGAACATTAAATTGTCAAATTCAGATCTGTGAGGGCCCATACTACCCAAAAATAAAATATTGTTATCTTATACATTCCATATATAAATATAACAGAGCAATAATCCACCAAATTATTGTCTATGAGGGACCACAACACCTCAAGAACCAAATTTTGGAGTTCATTCAACTGAAACCTTACACAATTCAATACCCTAACAAAACCATGTATTTTATCAAGGCATCTATCCCAACAGCATGCATATCTATCACAACATCTATCACAACAACATGAAATTACTAATTCACCCTAAATGGCATGGCAATAATGCATGAAATTTAATCTCTAATAAGTCCCTTTATGATGCATGATATGGAATACCCTAATCTCATCAGGTTACAACAACAATAGAACGTCAATAATATCAACAATAACAGCACAAACCACATGAATCACCCAATGGTTTAATCAAATCAACTATAATAATCGCAAAACCAGAAAAATTTCAATAATAAGGTAAATTGGATATTCCCTATACATGGGTTAACTACACCTGTGTACAACTTATTACTAAGTGCCTATTCCTTCCAATACTAGGCTATAGTATCTAAACAGTAAATCATGAAGAAAATAATTCCTCTGATACCACTTTGTAACATCCACATTCCGGATGCCACCCAGAGGTTCCCCGTACCCGATTGGTCACATGGCCTCAAGAACATTTACCCAAACTCCAGAGGCTTCCAACTTGCAGTGAGGGCCATGGGTGTGATTGTAGGGAAACTATGCCCTCATTGGCAGAGTAACATAGCATAAGAAAAACATATAGCAATAGTGAAGTAGTAAAAAATGCAATTGGTAAACAACGTAAGTAATAAACAACTGGAGAACACACACACACAAACATATATATATATATATATGATGCATGATACATATGTCAAGGAATGTAGCCAAACAAGTCACAATGTAGGAATACAATACTAAACCAAAGTACAACAGAAAATAGATAACATTATCTATAGCATCTCAAGACTCAACTTGGTCCCATGCTCCCCAACTCCGCAACAATCAAGTACCTCAAGTAGAAGGACACTTACCCTTATCTATACCAGCAGAAATATAATCTATTTGGGCCCAAAAACATGACCCAAATAGGGTGTGAGACTATATACCATTTGGAAACCACCCAATGATATATTCTTAACATTTAGTGAATATATATGGTAGGATGTTATCAAAATTATGTTGTAAACAAGGAAGTACTCAAAAGTAAACAATACTAGAGTTTCAAATGAAATCAATTATCAGATATCAAGTAAGAAGAAAATCATAATTAGGGAACCCTCGGGTAAGTACTCAGAGTCTAAACCCTCTGGTCCAACCAAAACAAACACAATAAACCCTCTAGGAAGTACACACAGTCTAACCCCTCTGGTTCAAGTTTTCCACAAAATCTCTGAGAAATCACTCACCATCAATTCCCCCTATAGTCTTGTATCTATAACAAAATGGCGCTCTAGGGAAGAATTCAATGTCAAATTCCCCATGTGGCCCTCTTCGAGGAAATACAGACATACTGAGGAAGCACTTACGTCTATTACCTCTATGGTCTTGCATCATAATAGTAAAAAAGACACTCTCGAGAAGCCCTCAACGTCCATTATTCCTATGGTCTACTACAATAGGTTCTCAGGTCCCTGTGTAGGTCAATTTAGCACAACGATATATAACAGCCAAATTATACCTCAAAAACTACTTGTATAAATAGTCTACAACATAACAGAATGTCAGATATATAATATCACTCCACCCAATCAACAATAGAATTAGAAAGCATGCTACCTAATTGGCTAATCAAGACCAAACGGTCATAAAAAATACATGCATGGTCAAGACATCCATAGAATATAAATTAACCCTATTCATATTCAATTGACCTCTAATAATGCATTTAAATCATAGTAGGCAATAACAGGGTTAAAACTGTAGACACGCAATACCCCAATCAAGGGTATTTGGAACATTTGAAAATATGACTCAAAGAATATCTATGGAAAGGAATAAAACACCTACCACAGCGTTGTGAGATTGATATATGCGAATCTTAGGCCTTTAATTGACCGAGAACACCATATATCTACAAAAACATCTAAAACGTTCAACCGATGATAACTTGAGAAAGAATAGAAATCCAAAGATGATGCTTTATATGAAGGAAGATCATACCATAGATATCCCAATGCAATCAACTATGATCAAATCGGAAAACCGATGCTTGATTGGGGGATTAGTGAAATATCTGCATCGTACAGATGATCTCAGTCAAAGAAGGTGATGAATAAGACACTTCTTCCAATTAGACGTGACCCCAATCCATTTAATGAAAAAAAGAAATTACACGGCATGTATATTAGAAGTACAAGTTTTGTACTTTCCCTTACCAGCCCAAGAATAAGGTGGTCTCTAGGTCACCACACATGGATGTCTTCTCGGCCAGCACATGGCTAAATGCAGAAAAAGAGTACACGATGTGTACATATAAGTACACAACGTGTACATCAAAAATTTCCAGAAACTCCTCTTTTTTTCAAAAACACCAGAGAAGAGAAAAACATACATGAAAAGATGATTTGGGTTCTTACAAACAACAACTAACCTTATTGTGAACCTATTTTGACACACCTAATGGATATGCTTAGGATAATTCACATTTTTATTACAAATACTTATTAAGGGTTTAAAAGTAAATATTTACTGATAGAAACCATGTTTATGATTATGATATTAACAATACATAAATTTTCATTTTACATTATGTATTTTTCTTATTTAAAATTATGCATTGTAAAATAATTTAGTGAATTCCATTGTTTAAAAATGGATCCTAGTTGAAGGAATGGAAACCATATCAATTTGTGTATCATATGTAGCGATTTCCCTTCCAAGTAAGATAATGATGTCGGAGATAGAGCTGCAACTAGATTTGAACAACTTATAACTATATTGGTACAACTAACTCAGGTTATGAGAGATAAGCTTACTCACATGGAGCAGACCAATCCAAAATGTAGTGTCAATATGTTAGCCTATATCTTTTAATAACATCCTCCATCATTCATTGGGACTATAAATCAATTTATAACAGAGAAGTGGATAAGTTCCTTAGAGAAATATTTTCCATTTTGGGAAGTAATGGAATGGATAAGGTTATCATGTAAGTTTATAATCTATGGGAAGATACATGTCAATGGATATCATCAATTCAAAACGCAATGGGGGAGGAAGATATTTCCAATATTCGATAGAAGGATTTAAAGGAAATTTTCATAGAAAAATATTTCCCTCACGAACCAAGAGTGGATATGGAGTGGAAATTCACAAATCTAAGAAAGAAATCAGATGATAAAGATAGAATGTATGTAGCCATCTTTACAAGTTTACCAAGGCATGATACAAATTATGTACTCAATCCAAATAGAAATATTGACTAAATATTTGAATGGTTAAAACCATTCCAATGAAGGGCACTGGTCTCCCAAAATTTCTCATCTTATGAATATATAGTCTTGTACTCCATCAATATAGAGAAATAATTCTCAAGGTCTTATAACATTAAAGAAAATCAAGAGAAGAAGAGGGATTGTGAATGCTTTTGAAATGGAAATAAGGAAAAGGGGAAGAAGGGAAGATTTTACTTTCCATACTATAATAAATGTGAAAATTAAGATCCTATAACATGCCTATTGGGAATTGGAGTTTGTTACAAGTGTGGATAAAAAGGCCACCAAACTCAATGTTATAAGGGAAATAAATAGTCAACCAATGTTCAATGCCTCAATTATAATGAAATGGGACATTATGTAAAGGATTGTTCTAAGAGTCAAGGAAACTATCCACACAAAAAAGGAAAAGGGAAAAACATTATGCTGATACAGTCTCAATAGATGGGGTTGAAGTTTCTAATTATTTGGTGGAAGGTGATTTATTCATCTATTCAAATTTAGATAATGATTTATTTGATTTTTGATCATCACAATCCTTTATATCTTCTCAGTTTTCTTTAAAAATTAAATATTTCTATTTCACCATAACAAGGGATTGTTCGGTGAATAATCCTTCTGGAAATCTTATTGCAATGAATATGTGTTGGTCAATTCTTATTATAACACATAAACATTCTCTAATTTATGATTTTATTATCTTACATATTGTTTATTTTGATATAATTATTTATGTGGATTATATTTCAATGTATAATGAAAAACATTATTACAAAGAGAAGGAAATTATAATTTATGATAAATTTATAGAATTTATCATATTTAGAGGGGGGAATTTATCATCTGAGATATATTAGGATCCACCACTAGTAGATATTCTAAATGAATTTCTTGGGGAAGAAGAGAAACTATCATCTATGGATGAGGAATGAAATCTCAAAATCATTGGCATACTTATTTTACATAAATACATTGATGTTTTTTCATAAGATATACATAGACAACCTCAAGAGCGGGAAGTTTAGTTTTTTATTGATTTAATCCCTACTTCCATAGCTATATCAAAAACTCTCTATAGAATGGCCACAGTGGAGATAATAGAGGTAAAAAAACATCTATTTGAATTGAGTGATAATGGTTTTTTATTCCTTAGTGTTTTACCATGGGGAGATAATTTTTTATAAGAAGAAAGATGGATCTATGAGGTGGGGTATTGACTATAGGGAGATAAATGTTATTACAATAAATAACAAGTATCTGTTTCATCACATTGATAACTTATTTGATCAAATTCATAGAGCTAAATATTTTTCAAATAATAATCTTCAATATGGTTATCATAAATTGCATGTGAATAAGGAATATATTCCAAAGATATCATTTAAAACCAAGTATAGACATTAAGAGTTTATTTTTATTCCATTTGGATAGACTAATTCACTATCTATTTTTATGGATATAATAAATATAGTGTTCAAGGAATATATTGAATATATTTTCATTGGTATTTATTAATGTTATATTTATATATTCCAAAATCTATGAGGACCACAAGAACAACATGTGGATTGTTCTAGAGACTCTTATAAGAAATGGGTAATATGGGAAATTTATCATGTTTGAATTCTATAATTAAACGGTTTTTTTCTTGTCTATATTGTATCTATGAATGGAATATCAGTTGATCCAATGAAGATAAAGGCAGTTCAAAAATGTCCTACTCTAATGAACAAAACTGATGTACATTGTTTTTTTGTTTATTAGGTTACTATCATCATTTCATTCAAAACAATTACACATTAGATATCCAGAAAACCAAGATTACTCATAAAGGGGTTAATATTTTAGGATTAAAAATTATGTGAAGAATGTTTCGAAGAATTTATCAGTAGATTATTGAATTATCCTATATAAACTCTACTATCAGTAAATGGTGGATTTTTTATTTATAGTTTTACATCAAATAAAGGACTTTATTATGTCTTTATGAATAATGATAAAGTTGTTTCATTTGCGTCAAGGTAGTTAAAAAATAAAGAACATGACAATTCAAATCATGATATTGTGTTATCTATCATAATATTTACTCTAAATATATTGATACACTATCTATATAGAGAAATGTGTGAGATATATATAGATCACAAGACATTGAAATGTATATTATCACAAAAAGAACTCATAATGTGGTAATGGTGATGTCTTGAGCTACTAAAAGATCATGATTTTCAATGCAATTCAACCTAGGGAAGGTGAATAAGGTACCATATGCATTGATCTTAAAGTATCATAGAGTTTTGAAAAAAATGAGGATTGAAAAGGATCCAATGAACATAGATCTAGGAAAGATAGATAAGGGAATTATCATGACTAGTGAAACATAATTAATTTTTCAATTGGATTCCCAACTATCTTAATTGGAAAGGATTAAAATTTATCAGTCTGTTGAGGTAAATTTTCAAAATGAAAAATAAAGCTATGAATGATGGAAATTTTAGAAAGGAATTCTAAACCTTGGGAAGAGGCTTTGTGTTCCCTCAATACCTGATATAAGAAGTGAGTTAATGTAATATTCCTATTGCACAATCTTCTCTATACACCCTCGTATCACTAAAATGTATAATGATTTCAAGGAACATTTATGGTCTAATAATACAAAGTGGTAAATTTCTAAATATGTAACAAGATGCTTGGTCTCTCAATAGTAGAAGGCTGAATGAAAATTTCTTAGAGGATTCATGCATCCTATTCCCATTATTTCAAGTAAATGCGATAGAATTACTATGTATTTGGTCACTGGATTACCAAAAACTCGAAGATGGAATGATACAATATGGGTAATAGTTGATCTAATTATCAAATCTGCATATTTATTTTATATAAGTGAGGATTTACCATAAGAGGACATTGAATGACTATATGTTAATGAAGTTGTGAGACTTTATGGAGAATCTAATTCAATTGTGTCTGATCATGATCCATGATTTACATATAAATTGTAGGAAATTATTCAGAAATATTTATAAAATAAGCTTTATTTTAGTAGACCTTATCACCCTCAAACTAATAGGAATATGAAAGGACTATTAGAACATTATAAGATATGTTGATATCATGATCACATTACTTTCAATGTATATGGGATCATTATTTAACTTTTGGTATGGTTTTCCTACAATAATTGTTTCTGTTAAAGTATTTAAATGGAACCATGTGAATCATTTTATGGAAAGGGATGTCATACACCAACTTGTTAGGATGAAGTTGGTGAATTAAACCTTATAGGCCTAGAGCATGAGGAGAAAACAATGGTAAAGGTAAATTATATTAAAACCCATGTCAAATCAAATCAAAGTAGGAAAAAGTGATATGTGGATAATCTATGGATGTATTTTGAAATTCATGTGGGAGTTATGTTTTCTTGAAACTATATCCATGGAAGGGTGTTATAAGATTTGGAAAGAAAGGGAAACTAATTCCTAGGTACATTGGTTATTTTGAAATCCTGGAGAGAGTTTGATTAATGGAATATCATTTAGAAATGCCGCCTATCCTTTCTTAAGCACATAATGTATTACATATATATTTCTTAAGGATATAAATTTCATACCTAATATATGTCATAACTTCTATAGGAATAGAATTGGACCATATTTATTTTACTATGAATAACCTATCCATATTCTGGATACGGAAGACTAATTTTTTAGGAATCATACAACTCAACTGCTAAATTTACATCGAAAAAAATACAAAATTAAAGATGTGACATGAGAATCAAATGAGTTCATGATGAAGAACTACCCAAATATGTTTATGAGGTGACATTCTAATAATATAGAAGATGAAGTCTTTTGAAAGAGGGGAGAACGTAACACACCAATATTTTATGGTATTCCTCTTTAAAATATTAATTTCTCCTATAGTTTATGCACTATCCAATAATGAGTATAAAACTACAGTATATTATTAAGTATAACCAATGGAATATTGACATGACCATTTAGAATAGTAATTTGACTAAATATAATAGAAACATCACCTATAAAAGTGTCATTAAAATTCTTGTACATTATAAATGAAAATATGTTATATTTATATCTTGGTATAAGTAACTAAATATGTAAAAAATTTAAATGTAAATGTTTATTTTTTTAAGCGTAAATGTTTATTTAAAATTTTATTATTAATATAATTATTTAAAATAAAATTTATATTCATAAAATAGACTCTTAAATTAATAATTTTTTTCTTATGATTATAGGAGAATTTTATGATATCTTAATTAATTTTTCAACGTGTTATAAAATAAGTTATCATATTAAAATCGGTATTTTTCAAATAAATGATGATTTTAATTAAAAAATAAATTTTTTATATTTATAAAATTATCTTCATAAAATAAAATCCATTTTTTAATTCAACACATCTAAAACTTTTTGGGCTGAAATTTTGGTTCTTTGCTAAAATAATTCAATTTTTAGTAAATAGTGAAATACGATATATATACATTATAAGAAAAATAGAGTATTTATTGAGTCATTGCTGATGTAAGAACTATAATCATAAAATATCCTTCTATATTTTTGTATGTATTCATGGAATCTAAAATATTCATAATAATGAGCCAAAATAATTATTATATAAATGAAAGAATAAAAAAACTCCTCTCCTCCACTATAAATACCACCCCCCGCCATCCCTTCTCCACACACCTCTAAAGCCTTGAATCTTTCCCAATTTATGCCCAATACCTAACCCAAAACACTCCCCCACATTATAGTTCTTCTATTGTAACCCAAAATACCATTTAAATGTTCCTTAAAGTGGTTCTCAAGGAGATGAATTCATGTGGTAAAATCCCCTTTCGTACTTTAAATTTTCATTCCTTATATTTTATTTTATTATCCATTCCTTACTGAATATATAAAAACTTTCATAATAAATATAGTGTATTATATATACAATAATTATATTATTATTATGTGATATCCATCATCAATTATTTTCTCTCCCATTGTTGTTCTAAAAATGACAATGTCATCAGTGAGGTGACGATTCACAACCTTCATTGACGATGATTATTTCATTTTCTAATATAGCCTTCAAGGTTGGTCATAAGATATTTTTTATTGTTAAAATAGAATATAATATGTAAAATAAAACTTAATTAGTGTTATAAAATAGGTATATATACATAATATTAATTAATAATGAAAAAACAAGTGCGTGATGATCGAAAAAAGCCCAAATAATTCAAATTGTTATCATTAACATTTTTTCTAATGAATCATCCTTGTATCTAGAAAAAAATGATATATAAGACCAATAAATAATATATATGTTCATTAAAAATAAATAATATCAATTCTAGATAACAATTCCAAATTCACATGATTTTCCAAACATGTATTCAAGAGAACCAATCGTGAAAATAAAATAAATGAACTCCTCCAAAAGAAAAAATTGATTATTATAAATAATTAAAAACTATAAATTAACTTAAAAAATTATATTAAATAAAATAAATGTTGAATATGTTCTTAATTAAATTATGAATTAATCTAATTTCATTATCCATTATGCCAAGTGTTAGTGCAAAACACTTTCGGACATAAGGTAAGGGATTCTCATTGAACCTCCATTTTTCATTCAGTTTACTCTTTCTCTCTATTTACACCTATGTAATTATTCATTATTTTTATATAATTCATATAAATTATACTTATATGATCCAAAATCAGGTATCTATATCATTTCAGCTCTCTATTATGAGGAAATATATTTTTTATAAGTTTTTCTCTTCAATTACTACAGATAAGGAAAGCCTTAATAATGGGTATATCTTAATTTCTTACCCATTTTCAAGTTCATTCCGTAATATTTTATAAGGAATCAATATTATTTTAAAACTAATCTTTTTATCATTGAAGAAGTATTTAATTTATTTTCTGGTTTTGTGTAATAATTTATTTCTTGTCCACCTTAATGAAATATTTATATTTTCTCATAATCCCTACTAAAGTGGCTCATTTCTAAATACTATTTTTTAATTGTATTCACTTCAGTTGGACAAAATTTATGGACTAAATAAATTTATTCTTCCTGCCATTTTTTTGGGAAAAATGATTTTAATATGATTTTATAGAAATTATTTTTCCAAAAAAACTCTTCTTTCCAAAGTAAAAAAATATTATTTCTCTTAAGAATTACTTAATGGTATTATAAGAGTATTTTTATCTAATTAGACACCCTTCATTGGATTTTATGTTTATATAGGTTTATCTCATATGATACCATATACCATATTTTATTTATGATTTTATGATCAGTTTGACTGTATATGTTCTATTTAGGTTTACTGGTTGAAGCATATACATTTTTTATGCTAGTTTTTCAATACGAATGTTTATGTATTGTATCACCCTTTTTGAATGAATAATAAACTAGACTAAGAAAGTGATGTGTGGGGCCCAATATAGCCCCTCGATGCATCAGTAAGTCTCATGAGAAAATCTACTTTGGTTATTGGTCGACATCATAACTATTTATAGTGGTTTGTGGTGATAATTGAGGAGGCTGTGAGGGGAACTTGGCCTTAAGCGACATTCCCAAGATGCCAAAGGCTTGCAATAAATGCTGAAGGGTTTAAATGCAAGTGGGGGATGATTTACCCTTTGAGAAATAACCCAACCAAATCATCAATATGAACCACTATATGATGCATGTTAATCCAACAACCAACTCATGCATTACCAAAAGAAAATTACATTGTTCCACCACAAATACAAACCAACACAAAATTAGAGTACCGATCGGAAGACTAAACAAAAGTCCCAAAACAAGCCGATACATTCTCCATAGATACACACCGAGATCCATGCACCAAGAACCACCACCTCTCCCAAGTATCACCACGAACCACTATCAATAAGATGATTTTCCTTTACTTGTGTCCCAGAAGATGACATCTGTAAAATCACCAAAGTGCCAATGCTGGGGTGAGAATAAAACACAGTAGGTTTTCCCCAATGACATCCCTTCTCATGCCACTAGGATAGAAGATTTATAAAACATTTATATAAAATAGTTTATATAAAAGAATTTCTCAAAATAGTTTATAACATGATATAAACAAGCTTCTACAACCAATAATATCCAAAAACATCCAAGTGCATTTGAAACCAATTTCCAACAAGTTGTTTTTTCCCATAAAAATAACCAAACAAGAATTCAAACCATTTCACAATATGCTTTTTTGGAAACCCAACCATTTTATTGAAAAGACATTTTCACCAACTACTAATGTGTAGAACTGATAGAAGCACTAAAAATGGCCCATCTTTTTGCAAGATTGACACTCCACGGGATCTCTCGGGAAAAGCAGCCTCATATGCCCACTCTTCCCACACTGGAAGCACACCACCTGGCTATTAGAAGAAGTGTAATGCCTCCTCATATCACCACGCGTATAATCCTTTTTGTGCATCCTACTATCAGTAAGAGGGATACCAACTCCAGATGTCAAGTCGCCCTAGTTCACAATTCTAGAATCCATCATATTACGCTCCGTGATTAGCACCTTATTGACTATAGAAGTGATGGAAGTCAACCTGAAGATGTTCACCTATTATCGGATGTCATGCCTAAGACCATCCTAAAACATTCTTACACGGTGTGTAAGTGCCAGACACATCATATACTATAAAGGTTTCACCGACCCGTTGTGTTCACTACATGGACGGATACCTGGGTTAAACTACACGACATGTACAACCGGTACACATCGTGTTCCCCCAATGATTTCCCAACCCCATGTCTTTTCCCACACAACCAGTGACATGGTTAGAGACTACATGGTGTGTAAAAATAGTACACAAAATGTAAAAAATAAAAAAAGTTCCTTTTGAATATAAGGACACATGGCATGTATTCATCATTACATGCCATGTATTCTGGGTTTTTTTGGAAATTAAGCCTCAGAAACTAATCCGGAAGAACAGAAAAACCCATAAACAAACATTAAATTGTAAAATTTTGATATGTGAGGGCCCATACTACCCGAAAATCAAATATTGGCATCTTATACATGTTATATATAAACATAACAGAGCAATGATCCAGAAAATTCTGGTCCATGAGGGCCTAGAGCACCTCAAGATCCAAATTTTGGAGTTCATTCAACTGAAGCCTTACACAATTCAATACCCTATCAAAAGCAGGTATTCTATCACAGAATCTATCCCAATAACATGCATATCTATCACAACATCTATCACAACAACATGAAATTATTAATGCACCCTAAATGGCATGGCAATAATGCATGACATTTAATCTCTAACAAGTCCCTATATGATACATGAGATAGAATAACCTCATATCATCAGGTTGAAACAATAATAGAACATCAATAATATCAACAATAATAGCAGAAAACAAGTGAATCACGCAATGGTGATATCAAATCAACTCTAATAATTTAAAAACAAGAAAAATTTATAAATGAGGTAAATTGGCTTTTCCCTATACACGGGTTAACTACACCTGGGCTCAACTTATTAGCAAGTACCTATTCCTTCCTATCCTAGGCTATAGGCTCTAAACAGTAAATCAAGAAGAAAAAGAATTCCTTTAATACCAATTTGTATTTTCCTCGTTCTGAATGCCACCCAGAGGTTCCCCGTACCCGGTTGGTCACATGGCCTCAAGAGCATTTCCCCAAACTCCAGAGGCTATCGGCTAGCAGTGAGGGTCATGGGTGTGATAGTGGGGAATCTATTCCCTCAATGGTAGACTAACAGGGCATAAGAAAAACAGATAGCCATAGTGAAGTAGTAAAACATGAAATTGGTAAACAACGTAAGTAATAAACAACTGGAGCACAGACACACACACACACACACATATATATATATATATATATGTGATTCATGATACATATGTCAATAAAAGCTTCCAGACAAGTCACAATGTAGGAATACAATACTAAACCAAAGTACAACAGAAAATAGATAACATTCTCTATAGCATCGCAAGCCTCAGCTTGTTCCCATGCTCTCTAACTCTGCATCAATCAAGTACCTGAAGTAGAATGGAACTTACCCTTATCTATACATGCTTCAATATAATCTATTTGGGCCCAAAAACATGACCCAAATAGGGTGTGAGACTATATCCTAGTAGGAAACCACCCAAAGATCTATGCTTAAAATTCAGTGAATATATATGGTAGGCTGTAATCAAATGATGGAGTAAACATAGAAGTACTCAAAAGTAAACAATCCTACAGTTTCAAGTGAAATCAATTATCAGATATCAAGTAAGAAAATAATCATAAGTAGGGAATCCTTGGGTAAGTACTCACAGTCTAATCCCTCTGGTTCAACCAAAACAAACACTTGAAACCATCTAGGAAGTACACACAGTCTAACCCTTCCGGTTCAGCTTTTCCACAAAATCTCTGAGAAAGCACTAACCATCAATTCCCCCTATAGTATTCTATCTGTAACTAAATAGCGCTCTATTGAAGCACGAAATATAAAATTCCCCATGTGGCCCGCATTGAGTAACTACAGACACGCTGAGGAAGCACTTACGTCCATTACCTCGGTGGTCTTGCATCGTAATAGTAAAAAGACACTCTAGACAAGCCATCAACGTCCATTCTTACTATGGTCTACTACACCAGGTTCTCAGGGCCCTGTGTAGGTCAATCGAGCACAACGATATATCACAACGAAATTATACCTCAATAACTACTTGGATAAATAGTATACAACATAACAAAATGTCAAATATTTAATATCACTCCATCTAATCAACACTAGGAATGGAAAGCAAGAAACCTAATAGGCTAAGAAAGACCAAATGGTCGTAAACAATACAAGCATGGTCAAGACATCCACATAGTAGAAATTAACCCTATTAATATTCTACTGACCTCTACTAAAGCATTTAAATCATAGTACGCAGTAACAGGGTTAAAACTGTAAACACGCAACACCCCCAATCAAGGGTATTGGGAACATTTGCACATATGACTCAAAGACTATCTACAGAAAGGCATAAAACAACTACCTTAGTGTCATGAGATCGATATATGTGAATCTTAGGCCTTGAATTGACCTAGAACACCGTAGATCTTCAAAAAAATCTAAAACGTTCAACCAAGGATAACTTGAGAAAGAAGAGAAATCCAATGATGAAGCACTATGTGAAGGAAGAGCATACCATTGCGATCCCAACACAATCTACTACGATCAAATCGGAGAACCAATGATTGATTAGGGGCTTAGTGAAATATCAGCATCGTACAGATTCTCTCAGTCAAAGAAGGTGATGAATAAGTAAATTCTGCAAATTAAAAGTGACCCCAATCCATTTAATGAAAAAATGAAATTACACAACTTGTACATTATAAGTACAAGGTGTGTACCTTCTCTTACCGGCCCTAATATAAGGTGGTCTCCAGGTCACCACACATGGTTTTCTGCTTTGCCATTACATGGCCAGTATAGGCTATATGCAGCACAAGAGTACATGGTGTGTACATATAAGTACAAAACATGTACATAAAAAATTTCTAGAAACTCCTATTTTTTTCAGAAACACCAGAGAAGATAAAAACATACCAGAAAATAAGATCTAGGTTCTTACAAAAAACAACTGACCTTACTGTGCACCTATTTTGACACACCTGAGGGATATTCTTAAGATAATTCAAATTTTTTTTACAAATAATGATTAAGGGTTTAAAAGTAAATATTTACTGATAGAACCCATGTTTATGATTATGATATTAACAATGCAGAAATCTTTTTTTTACATTATGTATTTTTATAGTTTAAAATTATGAATTGTAACCTAATTTAGTGTATTCCATTATCTAGAAATGGCTTCTAGTGGAAGGAATGGAAACCGTATCAATTTTTGTATCCCATGTAGAGATTTCCCTCCCATGTAATATAATGATGTCAGAGATGGAGCTGCAACTAGAGTTGAACAACTTATAACAATATTGGTACAACTAACTCAGGTTATGAGAGATAAAATTGCTCACATAGATCATCCCAATCCAAAATGTAGTGTAAAAATGTTAGACTATATCTTGCAACAACATCCTCCGTCATTCATTGGGACAATAAATCGATTTATAACGAAGAACTAGATAAGTTCATTAGAGAAGAGATTTTCCTTTTTGGGAAGTAATGAAATAGATAAGGTTATCATGGAAGTTTATAATCTATGGGGAGATACATGTCAATGGTTATCATCAATTCAAAACATAATGGAGGAGGAAGATATTTCCAATATGCAATGTAAGTATTTTAAGGAAATTTTCATAGGAAAATATTTCCCCCACGAACAGAGAGTGGATATGGAGTGTAAATTCATGAATCTAAGAAATAAATCGGATGATAATGTTGGAATGTATGTTGATATCTTTACAATGTTATCAAGGTATGCTACAAATTATGTACTCAATCCAAATAGTAAGATTGAATGATTCTTTGAATTGTTAAAACCATTCCTATAAAGGGCACTGGTCTCCCAAAATTTCTCATCATATGAATATTTATTCTTGTATGCTATCAATATAGTGATATAATTCTCAAGGTCTTATAACATTAAAGGAATTCAACAGACGAAGAGGGATGACGAATGCTTTTTAAATGGAAATAAGGAAAAGGGGATGAAGGAAAGATTTTACATTGCTTACTATAATAAATATGGAAATAAAGATCCTATAACTTGCCTATTGGGAATTGGAGTTTGTTACAAGTGTGGATAAAAAGGCCACCAAGATCTTTATTATAACGGAAAAAATAATCTACAAATGTTCAATGATACAATTTTAAAGAAATGGGACATAATGAAAATGATTATTCTAAGAGTCCAGGAAACTATCCAGAAAAAAGGAAAAGGGAACAACGTTATGCTGGTACATTCTTAATAGATGGGGTTGAAGTTTCTAATGATGTGGTGGAAGGTTATTTATTCTTCTATTTAAATTTAGATAATGATTTATTTGATTTTGCTTCATCAAAATCCTTTATATCTTCCCAGTTTTCTATTGAAATTAGATATTTCCATTTCACCATAATAAGAGTTTGTTCGGTGAATAATCCTTCTGGAAATCGTATTGTAATGAATATGTGTTGGTCAATTCCTATTATGACACATAAACATTCTCTAATTTCTAATTTTATCATCTTACCAATTGTTTATTTTGATATAATTATTTATATGGACTATATTTCAATGTATAATTAAATACATTCTTACAAAGAGATGGAAATTATAATATATGATCAATTTATAGAATTTATCATATTTAGAGGGGGGGACTTTATCATCTAAGATATATCATGATCCACCCCTAGTAGATCTTCAAAATCAAATTCTTGGGGAAGAAGAGAAAATATCATCTATGGATGAGGAATGAAATCTTAAAAACATTGGCATACCTATTGTACATAAATACATTGATGTATTTCTATAAGATTTACGTAGTCAACCTCTAGAGTGGGAAGTTGAGTTTTCTATTGATTTAATACCTAATGCCATAAATATATAAAAAACTCTCTATAGAATGGCCACGGTGGAGTTAATAGAGGTAAATAAACAACTAGTGGAATTGAGTGATAATGGATTTCTATTCCCTAGTTTTTTACCATGGGCAGATCATTTTTTATAAGAATAAAGATGGATCTATGAGGTGGGGTATTGACTATAGGGAGATAAATGTTATTACAATAAAGAACAAGTATATGTTTCATCACATTGATGGCTTATTTGATCTACTTCATAGAGCTAGATATTTTTCAAATATTAATCTTCAATATGGATATCATCAGTTGCATGTGAATAAGGAATATATTCCAAAGATATCATTTAAAACCAAGTATATAAATTATGAGTTTATTGTTATTCCAATTGGATAAACTAATTCACTATCTATTTTTATAGATATAATAAATAGTGTTTTCAAGGAATATATTGAATATATTTTCATTGGTATTTATTGATGTTATATTAATATATTCAAAAATCTATGAGGACCATGATAAAAACATGTGGATTGTTCTAGATACTCTTATAAGAAATGGGTTATATGGGAAATTTATCATGTTTGAATTCTAGATTTAAACTGTTTTTTTCTTGTCCATATTGTCTCTTAAAATGAAATATCAGTTTATCCAATGAAGATAAAGTCAGTTAAAAAATTTCCTACACTAATGAACAAAACTAAGGTACATTGTTTTTTTATTAGGTTACTATCAACATTTCATTCAAAACAATTACAGTTTAGCTATCCAGTAAACCATGATTACTCATTAAGGGGTTAAGATTTTATGGTGAAAAATTATGTGAAGAATGTTTTGAATAATTTAATAGGAGATTATTGAATTATCATATATTAACTCTATTATCAGGAAATGGTGGATTTTTTTTATAGTTATGCGTCAAATAAAGGACTTGGTTGTGTCCTTATGAAGAATGATAAAGTTATTTCATATGCATCAAGGTAGTTAAAAACTCAGGAACATAACAATTCAAATCATGATCTTGTGTTATCGGTCGTAATATTTACTCTAAATATATTGATACACTATCTATATGGAGAAATATGTGAGATATATATAGATCACAAGACCTTAAAATGTATATTCTCACAGAAAGAACTCATAATATGGTAAAGGTGATGGCTTGAGATTCTAAAGTATTATGATTTTTCAATGCAATTCAAACTAGGGAAGGTGAATAAGGTACCATATTCATTGATCAGAAGGTATCATAGAGTTCTAAAAAATGAGGATTGAAAATGATCCAATGAACATTGATATAGAAAATATAGATATAGAAATTATCATGAATGGTGAAACATAATTAATTTTTCAATTGAATTTCCAACAGTCTTAATTGGAAAGGATTAAACATTATCACTATGATGATGTAAATTTTCAAGTGAAAAATAAACCTATGACTAATGGAAATTTTAGAAAGGAATTCGGAACCTTGGGAAGAGGCTTTGTGTTCCCTCAATACCTTATCTAAGAAGTGAGTTAATGTAATATTCTTACTACTCAATCTTCTCTATACACCCTAGTATCACTAAAATGTATAATTATTTTAAGGAACATTTATTGTGGGATAATAAAAAGTGGTAAATTTATAAATATGTATCAAGATGCTTGGCCTCTCAGTAGGAGAAGGCTAAAAGAAAATTTCTTAGAGGATTCATTCATCATATTCCCATTATTTCATGTAAATGGGATAGAATTACTATGTATTTGGTCACTAGATTACCAAAAACTCGAAAATGGAATGATACAATATGTGTAATAGTTGATCTAATTACCAAATCTGCATATTTCCTCACTACAAGTGAGGATTTCCCATAGGATAACCTTGAAATACTATATATTAATGAAGTTGTGATACTTCATGGAGAATGTACTTCAGTTGTGTCCCATCATGATCCATGATTTACATATAAATTGTAGGAAAGTATTTAGAAATATTTATACAATAAGATTTATTTTAGAAGACCTCATCACCCTCAAACTAATAGGCAATATGAAAGGACTATTAGAACATTATAAGATATTTTTATATAATGCTCACTTGACTTTCAATGTATGTGGGATCATTATTTAACTTTGGTATAGTTTTCCGATGATAATTGTTTCTGTTAAAGTATTCAAATGGAACCATATAAAGCATTTTATGGGAAGGGATGTCATACACCAACTTGTTAGGATGAAGTTGGTGAATGGAACCTTATAGGCCTAGAGTATGTGGAGAAAACAATGGTAAAGGTAAATACTATTAAAACCCATATCAAATCAAATCAAAGTAAGAAAACGTGATATGCAGATAATCTATGGATGTATTTCAAAATTCATGTGGGAGTCATGTTTTCTTGAAAGTATATCCATGGAAGGGTGTTATAAGATTTTGAAAGAAAGGGAAACTAATTCCTAGGTACATTAGTTATTTTGAAATCATGGAGAGAGTTTGAGTAATGGATTATAATTTGGAAATTCCACCTAGCCTTTCTAAAGTACACAATGTATTCCATATATCATTCTTAAGGATATAAATTTCATACCTAATGCATGTCCTAAATTCTAAAGGAATATAATTTGAACCATATTTTCCTTACTATGAAGAGCCTATCCAGATTCTGGATACAGAAGATTAATTTTTTAGGAATCATACGGCTCAACTGCTAAATATACATAGAAATAAATATAAAATTAAATAGGTTACATGAGAATCAAAGGAGTTCATGATGAAGAACCCCCCAAATATGTTTATGAGGTGAAATTCTAGAAATTTATAAGATAACATTTTTTGAAAGATGGGAGTATGTAACACACCAATATTTTATGGTATTCTTCTTTAAAATATTAATTTCTTCTATAGTTTATACACCATGCAACACTGAGTATAAAACTATAATATACTATTATGTATAACCATTGGAATATTGACATGACCATTAAGAATAGTAATTCGACCAAATATAATAGAAACATCACCTATAAAATTATCAATAAAATTCTTGTACATTATAAATGAAAATATGGTATATTTGTATCTTGTTATAAGTAACTAAATGTTTAAAAAATGAAAAAGTAAATGTTGGTTTTAAGTATAAATTTTTATTTAAAATATTATAATTAATATAATAATTTAAACTAGAATTTATTTTCATAAAATAGACTCCTAAATTAATATTTTATTGTCTAATGATTATAGGAGAATTTTACGAGATATTAATTAATTTCTCAAGGTGTTACAAAATCAATTATAATATTAAAATCAGTATTTTTCTAATAAATGATGATTTTAACTAAAAAATAAATTTCTTATATTTATAAAATTATTTTCATAAAATATAATCCATTTTTAAATTCAACACATCTAAAGCTTTTTGGGTTGAATTTTTTGTTCTTTTCAAAAATAATTCAATTTTTAGTAAATAGTGAAATACTGTATATATACATTATAAGCTTAATATAATATTTATTGTGTCATTGCTGATGTAAGATCAAAAATCGTAAAATATTCTTCTATATTTTTTAATGTATTCATAGAATATAAAATACTCATAATAATGAGCCAAAATAATAATTATATAAATTAAATAATAATAAAAACTCCTCTCCTCCACTATAAATACCACCCCTCGCCATCCCTTCTCCACACACATCCAAAGCCTTGAATCTTGTCCAATTTATGCCCAATACCTAACCAAAAACTCTCCCCAAAATTATGGTATTTCTAGTGTCACCCAAAATACCATTTAAATATTCCTTAGGGAGGTTCTCTGGGAGATGAATTCGAGTGGTAAAATCCCCTTTCGTTCTTTAAATTTTCATTCATTATATTTTATTTTATTATCCACTCTTTACCGAATATATCAAAACATTCCTGATTAATATAGTTTATTATATATAAAATAACTATATTATTATTATGTGATATCCATCATCAATTATTTTCTCTACCCTTTTGGTTCTAAAAAAACGTCATCGGTGAGGTGACGATTCACCACCATCATTGATGATGATTATTTCATTTTCTAATATATCCTTCAAGGCAGGTCATAAAATATTTTTACTTGTTAAAATAGAATATAATATGTAAACTAAAACTTAATTAGTGTTCTAATACTGGTATATATACGTAATATTAATTAATATAACAAAACTAGTGCATGATGATCGGAAAAAGACCCAAATAATTCAAATGGTTATCATTAAACTTTTATCTAATGAATAATCCTCGTATCTAGAAACAAAATGATATATAAGACCATTAAATCTTATATAAGTTAATTAATAATAAATAATATCAATTCTAGATAACTATTCTAAATTCACATGATTTTCCAAACATGTATTCAAGTGAACCAATCGTGAAAATAAAAGAAATGAACACCTCCAAACCAAAAAATTGAATATTATAAATCATCAAAAAAACATTAAATTAACATAATAAAATTATATTAAATAAAATAAATGTTGAATATGTTTTTAATTAAATTATTAATTAATCTAATTTCTTTATCCAGTACGTTAAGTGTTAGTGCAAAACACTTTCGGTAATAAGGTAAGGTATTCTCCCTGAACCTCCATTTTTCATTCAGTTTACTCCTCTCTTTTTACACCTATGTAATTGTTCATTATTTTTATATAATTCTTATAAATTATATATATATGTTCCAAAATCAGGTATCTATATCATTTAATCTCTCTCTTACAAGGAAATATATTTTTTATAAGTTTTTCTTTTCAATTCTTCCAGATATGAAAAGCCCTAATAAAGGGTACATCCCAATTTCATACCCATTTTCAAGTTAATTTTGAAATATTTTATAAGGAAAAAATATTATTTTAAAAATAATCTTTTTATCATGGAATAATTATTTATTTTATTTTCTGGTTTTATGTAAAAAATAATTCCTTGTCCACCTTAAAGAATTGTTTATATTTTCTCATAATCCGTACTAAAGTGGATCATTTCTAAATAATATTTTTAATTATTTCACTTGAGTTGGAAAAAATTTATGGAATAAATAAAATTTATTCTTCCTTTCATTTTCTATTTTGGGAAAAAATTATTTTAATCTCATTTTATACAAATTATTTTTCAAAAATAACTCTTCTTTCCAAAGTAAAAAAATGATATTTCTCTTAAGAATTCCTTAATGGTATTATAAGAGTATATTCATCTAATTAAACACCCTTTATTGGATTTTATAATTTATATAGGTTAACATTATATGAACTCATATACCATATTTTATTAATGGTTTTATGATCAGTTTGACTGTAGATGTTCTATTTAGGTTTACGGGTTGAAGCATTCACATTTTGTATGCTAGTTTTCAAAAACAAATGTTTGTGTATTGCATAACCCTTTTTAAATGAATAATGAACTGGACATAGAAAGTTATGTGTGGGGCCCAATATAGCCCCTCGATTCATCAGTTGGTCGCATGAGAAAAACTAATTCGGTTGTTGGCTGACATCTTACCTATTTATGGTTTCTTGGTGAAAACCATGACTATATGTTATGATGTCCAACATTATGAATTATCCCATAATGATATTATTAATTGATAATCCATGTGATTATTATAATGTTAGAATATCCATGGTTAAGTTTATTTCTCATGTAATTATTTATTTAATTATTTAATCATCTTTTATCCATGTCATAGTATGCCTGAAAATATGTATTAATGGAATGTGTTTTTAATTATTCACTATATAGAAACCCAAACTGGATATATATGGATATTACATTATTTTAGATTAATAATCAATACATTTAAAAAATACATGTCCATGTACCGTAATATTTTAGTGTCTTTGGAAATATAGAAACAAAGTCTTCTATCCTGGTGAAAGATCCTTAAAATCTTCCATAAGGATCTCTATATTTAGTAGTTCTACCTAAAACATTTCGTTATAAAATAGGGAAAGAAACCATAAGGAAGGGTTGGGATTAAATGCTCAGTAAGGGTGAAAACAGGATACTTGTAAGAATACTCATGAGAATATTTGTATGAGAACAAGATCATGAATATAGAAGATTATACCCTCTATATAAAAGAACATATTCATGAATAATGGCATAAATCATGGCAGTTCACAAGACATGAATAATAAGGAAATGAAGAACATAAGCCATGAAATCATAACATTGGAATAAAACATTGAATTGTGGCATAAAATTAAGAAAATATAATTATTTCTATAGTAGTAAAGGCATTGATTCTGAGACCATCTTAGTGATAAATGTCAATTACGGAACTAGGTTCACAGCCTATTCTGGCACTATATTATTGAACTATGTTCACCCCTTGTTCCCACCATGTATTATTGAAACAATTTCATCTCCCATTCCATCCCAATAATACTGAATAGAGTTCATTTCTCATTCCATCCATGTCTTTATCATGAGATATAAATCGTTCTCTAATGAATTGATGGGAGATATATGTCTCACCCAAATAATAGTGAAATCATACATACATGTGCCAGAAATCAAAAAAAATCATATCATAACCCATGAAATTAAATGGTTATCATAAACATGTAATTATATCATAACCATTGGAAAAATATATAGGTTTTATAATCATTTCATCATAAGAATCACCCATGTAAGAGAAACAGATTTTATAAACATATACCTCAGGAAAGAGAAATGGATTTCACAATCATATAACCCGTGAAAGAGAAAAAAATTCCATAAATACCATGAAATTAACCATAACCAATTCATAGAAACAATATTAAGGGAACCTTTAGATCATTTTCTATAAGGGTAGGAGTAACATAAACAGATGTTATCTTAGATGGGAAATAATTTTTAAATATCTTAAAAAAATATTATTGAATAAAATAACCTTCTTTCTTTGAAAATGTATTTTTAATACATAAAACCATTTAGAAATCATTTTCATATAATATACTATGAAAACATATAAAGAATACATAAAATCATTTTAAAAAACATTTTCCATGAAAAATTATTAAATAATATTCAAAATATTTTAAATATATTTTTTCATTTAAAACACATTTAAAACTTATAAATAAATATTTAAAACCTTTTGAAAACCTTTTTACTTGAAAACATATGAAGTAATCTTTAAATTGTTTTAAAACCTATTTCTTTTTTAATAATTTTAATTCTTATAAAGTAATATTGATATCATTTTGAAATACTTTTTCCTTGAAAACTTATAAAATAATCTTCAACAAATTTTGATAATAATTTCCCTTGAAAACATATAAAATAATATTGAAGACATTTTGAAAATAATTTTCTTTGAAAATTTATAAAATAAGCTCAAAAACATTTTGAAAATAATCTTACATGAAAACATATAAAATAATCTTGAAAACATTTTAAAAAAAATTATTTGAAAGTATATTTTAAAAATATATTCTTAAAATTTTTCCTTTTAAAAATTAAAAGGAATATTTAAATAAATTTAAGTGGGTAAATTCGTATATGTCATATGAGGTAAAAAGAAAATTCCTTTTTCATGGTAAAATGTTATAAAAATTCCTGGTTTGAAAAGAGAAAATAAAATTCCTTTTGAGATATTGGTAAAAGAAAAATGGTTATAAAAGTATTTTAAATATATTAAGATAATGGTAAAATTTTCTTTTAAATATTTTTAGAAAACATGGTTTTGAAAGAACATAGATATCCAAAAGAAGAGGGGGTAAAGTTGGGATTTCTTAAAAACACTATCTTAACTATATAATGTAATAAAGAGTATAAAAATTGTAACAATACATGAATTTAACTTCAATAAATATAGGATAAGTAAAATAATTAGTTTTCTTGAGATATCGTTCATAATATTTCCTCAAAGGAAGCACAAACATAAAAAACATCAAAAAGAGATGAGATTGTTTAAATAAACTCTTATTACATGGTAACTTTGAACCATAATCCCCAAGTAATAAGCTGAAATTACATGAATCTTAAAATATTATTAAAATAATTATATAAAGGACATGAAATATAAAATTTAATTATATACACCTCAAAAAATAATTTAGGTGCATAACAAAACATGAGTCTCAATGAATGCAAATTGAAATGAAATTATTTTACTGATTTGGTAACTTTTGAAACATAAAAAAAATATAATGGATAGGTAAATACCCATAAATTTAATTATAATATAAATCTAATAATATCATGGGGAGTATATACACCACACAAAAGGAAAGAGTGGTGAACATAGCATATATCTCACAGAAATAAAAAGTGAGATGAAATCCCCTTACCTTGTGTCTTGACTCTCATCGTAATCATTCAAACCACCTGTCTAATAAATATAAATTTATTATAAATATTTTAAAGAATCATATTCTTATATATAATACCAAATATTTTTTTATTATGACCTTATATTACCCACTTGTTAATGATCCTATGTTAAGGTTTCACTTCGGGTAATATTCGCTTTATGCTTTGCATTAGTCTTAATTTGTTATATATTTAGTCCTTAAACTTATATCATTATTTATAGAATTTAAAACATGAAATAGATATCACTTATTTACATTATATTTTTGTTATTATAATCTATATAATATATATGTGTGAAATGAAAAACACTGTTCAGGGAGACGGTAGGATGCTTGTACGTATGAATACAATATCAGTTTAATTGTCATGTGGAATGAAAAAAAAACGTAAAACACATATATGTATAAATATATATAATTATTAAATTATATTTATTATATCATATATATAGTTTATAATCAATACAACCATATTTAATAAAATCCATGTAGTGTATTAACGAATCATATCTCTTTGAGGGGGTGGTATTCCACACTTCCTCAAACAAAATTATTGTATTAACACAAAATACAATGTAAAAAATAAATGTGATGTAAAATGAAATAAATAATATTAAATAAATAATAAATATAATATATGACATATATAAACAGGGTTTCTCTCATAATCTACACCATTATAGGCGGTAAGGAAAAAATTGAACAATCATTATTTTGTGAGGTGGTAGTTCACTGTACACATAAACAGTATGTTTGTTACCCATTAAATGGAGGTGTGTGTAAGTGTAGGTCAAATAGCTAGCATAAAAAATCCTGGTATATTTATGATACTGTTTTTGTTATAAAATAATATAATAAAGTGGTTAGTGGGATGGATAAGTTAAATAAAAGAAAGAAACTTCAGGGAAGGCATTACCTCTTAATCGCGTAACTCCTTTTGGTTTGTGCCAAAAGGATTTCTTGGAATACATTCTTACAAAATTTATGATTCAGGGATTATGTTATGTATTTTGGTAAGTATATTGGGTAGATATTAGTGAAATTTAAATTGTTTTATATGTTTTAAAAATATGGATTGGTGGTGGCCTTTTGTATGGAAGGGAAAGGACTCACTTTCAAATTTTGAAAACATGTTTGGTGTAAACAAGTTATTACCTAAAAAAAGATATCACATAAAAAAAATAATAGAAGATTTCTAGAGTAAATATAGCCATAAATTGGGGTTGGAATGTCTTCTAGATAATTTGGTCACCTGAGATTAAGTTTTAGCCTCTAATTATGCTTAATTTGACATTAATCGTTGTGATTAATTTTAATCACTTTTACTAATCTTTTTGGTAAAAATTTATATTGATATTATTAGACTATAAATATTTTAATTATTTAAATGGTTTATTTTTTATTTTCAAAATTCAATTCACAGACTCAGAAATATTATGATTAATCTTAATCATGTAGATAGGGCAAAATTACGGGTTTTTATGGTAGAACGAAGTTCAAAAGTTTATTATGTTATTAAATTAAATTTAAAATTTAAATTTATTATAATGATATAAATTTTATTAATATATTTATAATAGATCTAATTTGACCTTAAAATAAATTTAAAATATAATTTAACATTAATAATTCTTCAAATAAAAAGGTGGTTTATAACTAAAAAGTAGCATTTTATCACTATTTATCAAAAAATGAATTTTCTTTGAAAAAAAATTAACTCTGAAATAATTTCAGAATATAAATTCAAAAATGAAGTTTATTTTATCAAATTAAATTTTTATATATGACTAAAATTAATTTTATTATTTCTTATAAAAGCATATAAAGTGTAGTTCATAGTAATTTTAGTCATATAAGAACTTTACAAACAATTATATCTTTCATTATCAATATATTTAATTTATATAAAACCATTTTAAAAAATATTTGAAAAATAATTATTAATTTTTATATCACTACATTTAATAGATAGGATATAATTATATCATTTTAAAAATTATAATTAACTAATTCTTCATAGAAACTAGGTGTTGCATGTAACATACGCCAAAGTCAATTTTGTGGGTAGCACAAGCCTTGTTAGAAAACTTACATCCTTATTCTATAAATTGCTGGATATATTCCATAAATACAATAAGTTGTAAAATTCATCCATGATAGAATGTACTACTTTTCAACATGTCCTTGATTGGTTCCATGGTAATCAATACAATCCAATTTACATATTCATAAGAGAATTATATTAACATAAAGAACATATTAAGAATTACCCAACCTTAGTCAAAATATCACCTTGTCATTAAATCTCTTCACCGATCCATTAGGAAAATTCAAAATGAACCTGTAAATAATTAATGAAAATATATGTATAACAATCTTTTTATATTTCAACATTCATATAACATAATTTTTTATTCCAAACAAAAAAACATTGATTATTCCACATTATCCGTATTCCATTAACAAGGCTACCTCATCCTATTACACAATACTACATTCCTTTAAAATTTCACTTGTAGTCTCTTAGTCATCAGAAATGTAACCATTACTCACACCAATGTGTTAGTTCGCTTCTGGATCTTTCATCTTGGGACATTGAGTTTTATAATGAATGTTTTATTCACACTTAAAACATTTAACCTTTGATGTTGTCTTTGGAGGCCAACATTCTCATTCATTTCATAAATTTAAATCTTCTTTATTACCCTGAAGTCACTTTATTTGTGTATTTTTTCACAATCAAAACATATTATTGTTCTTATAATAGATTCACTTAAGATATTATTTACAAATTCATGACACAATGGAAACTGAATCATCTTTCCTCTACAGTCTTCATTACCCAAACTCTTAGGGAACATCATATTTCTCTTCCTTAGTGAGTTAGAGAGTCAGTTAAGTTAAATGTTGTTAATCATTTTATGTGAAAAATTATTAGGTAGAATAACAACATCTTTTACTCCAATGATCATCCCACGTGATAGATCATTAGAAAACAATCCACCACATTCAACATTAATGCAATTCATTCTGGTTCCCTATATTGAATAAAACCAAAAGCATAGTGTGATCATTAATTATCATATCATCAAACATCATAGTCATTAAAGGAATTAGTTATATGACATATAAATCATGACACATTATTTAATATATGACACCCTAGGATTATCTTAGGTTATCCATAGCCAAATTATTTTTAAATTCTTCTTGATGTTTTATGAATAGTTTGTGAATTCTCAAAAAATATCCCCTAGTAGTGTCAAACATGGTGTGAAACAATGCATATTTCTATGTACCAGATTACCTTGAGTTAGGCCTTGAAAATCGTGTTGGAATATTAACCCCTAGTTACATCCGTGCCAGAGCCGTATCCACTTGTAGTATCCAAATGGGGATGTATTTCTAGGAAACCACTCACTCTATCCTTTACCAAAATTCTTAGATATTTTCCTAAATTTTTACACATCCTTATATGTATCGTTAGATATATCCTTAGAAATATCCTTAGAAATATACCTAGGTATCCCACTAAAGTTTTCCCATCCTAGATTACAATTTTCGAATACACATTTCGGAACCGATATCCTTTGAGCGGCGTTTTCTCTCCCTCACGGCGCGCTCCTAGGTATTCTCTTCCTAGAAGTCTCCTCCCCTCCTCCGGCTTGGTCCGGCCTCAGCGGCGACCTTCTTGTCTCGGATCGGCGTCGATGGGTGGAAGATCTGTGTGTTTTGGCTTCGATCATGGCTCGGCGGTGGCTTTGTTGCGTCTTTCGGCTTCGGGATCTCATCTCTTTTTTGTTGTGCTCAGCACCGGCTCCGGTTATCACTGTGAATACTTTGTCGTTCCTGGCTTTGGATCTTCTTGATCTCGGCGTGCGTTGACGTTGAGTGGTATGGCTTTGGGTTGCAATTTTCCTTCCAGCTCCTAGCTGCTCCGGGTGTTTGGTGTCACCGCGGGATTCTCAGTGTCGGCCTCTATGTTTTGGGATCTTGTGGTTGATTCGGTCTTCTAGTTGTCATCCTCTCAGCTTGGCGCCGACTGCTCGGGTTCCAGTTGTGGATGTGGTGTGTTCAGTGTGGTCTTCGATCGGCCTTGGCATGCCTTCCAGCTTCGCGATCTTAGAGCGTCCTCATCCCAGCTCGACGGCGGCTCTGGAATGCGATGGTGTGCTTGGGTTCGGATCCCGTACTCCGGAGGGGGGATGTCTTGCATTTTGGCACTGTTGTTAGTTTTTCCAGGTTTTGGTTTCGTTAAGGTGAGTTTTTGTTTGATTGGATGTGAAATTTGTGGTATGGTGGTGGTGCTTTGATGGGGTTGAATCTGCTGGTTTTCTACCTTTTAATTGTTGATGGAGGAATGGATGTTCTGTTGGGGATCCCAGAAATTCTGCACGGTTTTGCCTTAGAGGAGGATAGAGCTAGTTGTCTTCATCATGTATAGATTTTAATATTTGGAAGGATGAGAGGGTATGGCGTAGCCATAGGTACCGGGCCCGTGCATCCGTGCACAGGACAGATTGCTGATCAGACATACTTTGGTGGAGACGTGCCTTAAAGATATTTATGCTGGGAAGAGGCACTTCCATGTATTCTTGTTCTGGGTTGCAACCCTTTTATTTTTCGAATCTTGTTAATGTAATTGTCTTGGTTTTTCCCCTTTACCCTTAAAATGGGTTTATCCAAAATCAATAAATATTTCGGACTTTAGGCCATTCAATCAGAATACACGTTTCCTTTTATGCCAACTATTGTGACACAGGCATGACATACATGCATATTACATCATTTTAGATGAATATTTAGCACATTATAAAAAATATATATCTGATGACTATAATAGTTTAGTGTATTTGGAAATATGGAAACAAAATATTATATCCTCCTGAAATATCTTCAACATCAGCCATAAAGATATCAACCTTTAGTACTTCAACATAAAACCATTATTCATAACCTCGTTAAAGGAAACATAAGAAATGGGTGAGCTCAAATGCTCAGTATGGGTAAAAAAAGGGATATATTTAAGAATAATATGGAATATAAGGTTATGAGAACATGATCAGGAAAATATAAGATCATACTCTGCATACCAAGGATCATATACACGAATCTTGGCATAAATCTTGGATGTTCAGGATATAGGAATCATTTGAAAATAAAGAACACAATCCAAGAAATCATAACATATGAATAACACATCGAATTATGGAATATACATATGCATATATAATTATTTTTATAGTAGTAAGGAATTTTTTTGCGACCATATTAGTGGAAAAATTCCTTTACTAAACCAAAGTTCACCCCTTATTCCATCCCATTATTACAGAATTGAGTATATTTCCCATTCTAGAACTATAATTCTAATCTTAGTTCATTTATTGTTCCATCCATATCTATATCGAGTGATATAAATATCAAGACAATTCATTGGAGGTAGATATAGGTCCCATCCATATCATTGTTAAATCATATATAAATATTCCACAACTCATAAACAATCATATCATAACCCCTCATATGAAATGGGTGTCATAAACATGTTATCATATCATAACCTGTGGAAAAAGATACAAGTTTCATAATAATTTCATTATAATCATAACAAGTGTATGAAAAATGAATTTTATAAACATATATACCATTAAATAAAAATGGATTTCATAAACATATGACCTATGAAAGAGAAAAAAAATTCACAAAGACCATGACATTAGACATAACCCATTCATAAAAAGAATACGAAAGTAACCATTAGATCAATTCCTTTAAGGTAATGAGTAACATTAGTAAATGTCATCTTAGATGGAAAATAATTTTTAAATATCTTTCAAAAATGTTTCTAAAGGAAAATATCCTTTATTCTTTTAAAAAGGTGTTTTAATACACAAAACCATTTGAAAATCATTTTCTTAAAAAATAGCTTTATAATTTATAAAGAATAATTAAAATAATGTAGAAAACCTTTTCCCTTAAAAACATATCATATGTGCTTCAAAAAAAAATTAAAAAAATTTTCATTGAAAACACATTTAAAACTTGTAATGAAATGTTGATAAGTTATTCAAAGCATTTTTACCAGAAAACCTATGAATGAATCATGAAATTTTTTTGAATAACATTTCATTAAAAATACATTGAAAAAATATAAGGAAATATTGAATTTTTTTTAAAACAATTTTCCTTGAAAACATATAAAATAATATATAAAACACTTTGAAAAAAATCATTGAAAACATATAAAGGAATATTGAAAACATTTTGAAAATTATTTTCCTTGAGAACTTATAAAAGAGTCTTGAAAATATTTTTAAAATAATTATAAATGAAAACATACCGAAGAAGCATGAAAATTGTTTAAAAACCATTGAATTGAAAATATATTTTTAAAATAATTATAAAACATATACTTGTCAAAAATGGAAATGAATCATCAAATAAATTATTATTGGTAAATTTATATATGTCGTATGAGGGGAAAACAACATTCCTTTTACAAGGTAAAAATGTTATAAAAATTACATATTCTGAAAGAGAAAATAAAATTTATTTGAAGAGATTGTTAAAAGAAAAGGGTAAAAATTTATTTTAAATATTATTGAATAATGGAAAAATGTTCACAGAAATCATTTTTATAAAACATGGTTTTGAGGGAATGTAGATATCTAATTGAGGAGGGGGTAAATTCAGACTTTCTTAAAAACACTATCGTAACTATATTATGTAAAAAACAGTAGAAAAATGGAACCAATACATTAATATATCTAGAATAAACATGTGATATGTAAACATAATATTTGTTTTTAGATATGGATAATAATACTTCATAAAAATATGCATAAAATTAAATAATCTTGAAAATCAATGAGATTGTTTCAATAAACTCTTCAAACTTGGTATCTTTGAACCATAATCACCATTGAAGAATATGAAATTAAATTAAGCTTCAAATATCATTAAAATATTTTTATTCTTTTCATAAAATGTAAAATGTTAGAATATACACCTCAAAAAATAATTTAGGCTCATAACAAACCACGAGTCTCAAAGACGGAAAATTTAGACAAAACATTTTACCAATTTGGTAACTTTTGAAACGTAAACCCCATGAAATATAGATCATATAATTTAATATTAATTACCATAAATTAAATTATAATATAAATATAATACAATAATGATCAGTACATACACCAAAAAAAAGCAAAGAGTGGTGAATATAGCATGTATCTCATAGAAATAAAAAAGTGATATGTATTTCTATTACCTTGTGTCTCACTCTCGTCATACTCATTCAAAACACCTCTATAATAAATATAAATTTGTAATACATATTTTATGTAATCATATCATTATATCTAATATCATAATTGTTTTTATTATGACATTATATTACCCACTTTTTAACAATCATATGTTAGGGTTTCACTTCACTTAATATTCGCTTTATTCTACACATGTGTCTTAATTTGTTATATCATTTTTCCTTATACTTATATAATTATTTTAAAATCAAATAAAATATATAAATAAAAATTATATATATTATATTTTTATTATAATAATATATAATATATATTTATTAAATGGAATACACAATTCATGGAGACGGTAGGTTGTACGTATGCATGAATACTATTTCAGTTCAATTGTCGTGTTGAATGAAAAAAGACCTATATGTATATATATATATATCATTATTAAATTAGAATTATAATATCATATATATTCACTTAAACCATCCGCAATACAATAAATTTAGTCTATGAATGAATCATATCGCTTTGAGAGGGTTGTAGTCCACACTTCCCCAAATGAAATTATCGTTTTAACACAAAATCGTAAGTAAAAATATATTTGTTGTAAAAATGAATAAATAATATTAAATAAAGAATAAATATAATATATGAAATATATAAACATATTTTCCATCAAAATTTCCACCATGAGAGATGGTAAGGAAAAATTGAACAATCATCATTTTGTGAGTCGGTAATTCATCGTACACATAAATAGTAAGTTCGCTAACTTTTAGATGGAGATTTATGTAATTTTATGTCTAATAATAATCATAAAAGAATACTAGTATATTTATTATAATTGTTTTTTATAAAATAATGTAATAAATATAGTTTAGGGGCTGGATAAATAAAATTAAAGAAGGGAGCTTGAGAGAAGGTGTTACCTCTTAACCGGGTAACTCATTTTAGTTTGTGCCAAAAAGATTCTTTTGGAGAATTTATGAACAAAGGAAGTATTTGAGGAGTAATGGATTTATGGGAATTATATTTTGATTAAATTTTATAAACTTAATAGGTTTTATATGTATGAAGAAGAGGGAGATTTGATGGACTTGTATTGGGAAGGTAAACGACTCACATGGAATTATTTAAAATATGTTAGGTTTACACTTGGTATTAATTAACAAAAGTCATACCAAACCAACCTAAATCAATAATTATAGGTTAATGGATTATTTATTTCCATAAAATTGGATTTGTACTAGTGTATAGTTAATTTTTCCTCCTAATATTATGTTTTAGTCCCTAATTAAGCTTAATTTGACCTTAATCACTGTGATTAATTTTATTCACTTTTACTAATATTTTGGGTAAAAAAATTAAGTTGATATTATTAGAATATTTATATTATAATTATTATAATGGTATATTTTTAATTTTTTTGAAATTAATTTCATAGAAGTAGAAAAATTAATATTGATGCTAATCTTGCAGACTAGATGAAATTACAGAGTTTTAAGGTAGAACGAAGTTCAAAAGATTATTAAGTTTTTAGATCAAATTTCAAATTGAAATTGATTCTAATGAATTATATTATATTAATATATTTATAATTTATCTATTTTCAACTTTAAAAAATTTAAAATATAATTTAACATTACTAATTATTAAATGCAAAATAATTATTAACTAAAAAGCTGGATTTTTTACTATTCATAAAAAATGAAGTTTCTAAGAAAAATCCAAAAAAATCTCCCTAAACTAATTCCAAAATTATAAATTCAAAATAGAATTTTATATTATCAAATTAAATTTCTAGATCTTTCCAAAAAAATTATTTATTTTCATAGATGGAAATTAATATTAGTTCATAGAAATCTTAAACATATAAAGACTTTACCAAATATTATATATATCATTATCAATATGTTTTATTCTACCAAAACATTATAAAAAATATTTCACAAGAATTATTAATATTCAAATAACTATTAGTAACAACTATTTTATATTTATATCATTATAATAAATTATAATGAAATGATTTTAATCGTAAACTCTATATTTCAGGTAATGTACCCCAAGTGTGTGTTACAAGTAGCATTATCCAATTCAGTATTGTGTGTAGTGTAAGCCAAGCCAGTATTACGTGTAGCACAATCCAAGTCGGTTCCATTTGAAAGCAATTTTTAACTTATTTTTTTAATATATATATATATATAATGATCTATTTCCAATGTCACATGAAATGAGAAATATCAAAAAGATAAATTAATTTGAAATAAAATAATTCACAAAATATTTGGGTGTTACAAGCCATGACTTATTGGTTATTTTTTATTTATGAATTCTTTTGGTGCATTTCTTACCCTTACTGAGAATCTGAACTCACCCATTCCTTGTGTTTTATTTTTCCCAAGGATGAAAATATGTATATTATTAATTACTTGTAAGGATAATATAAGAGTTTAAGGGTGTTTACAATGGACTTTCTATGTTTTTTTTCAGTTCGTAATGTAAAACTTTTGTTTGTATCTATTTTTTCGAATCTACTAAAATATTTGGTCATTTGGGATGTTAACATGTGTTTATAGTTTCAATTTAATTAACCAGAGCATGGGCTTCGAACTACTTGGGTTAAAGTGTAACACCCCACCCCTACCTCAGTGGCTTGAGGAGGCGGTGGGGGATAATTGGCCTTAAGGGACATCCCCAAGAAGCCAAAGGCTGGCAATAAATGCCAAAGGGTTTCAATGCAAGTGGGTGACGATTTACCCTTTTAGAAATAACCCAAAAAAACCATCACTAAGAACCACTATACGATGCATGTTAATCCAACAACCAACTCATGAATTACCAAAAGAGAACTACACAATTCCACCACAAATACAAACCAACACAAAATCAAAGTACCGAGAACAAGACTAAAAAAATACCCAACACAAGCCGAGACATTCTCCACAACTCCACACCTTGCTCCATGCACCTATCACCACAACCTCTCCCATGAATCACCACGAACAACTATCAATAAGATGCTTTTCCTTTACATGTGTCACAAAAGATAACATCTGCAAAAGCACCAAAGTTCCAAAGCAGGGCTGAGTATAAAACTCAGTAGGTTTTACCCAATGACTTCCCTAATCATGCAACTAGGATAGAAGAGTTAGCCAACATTTATATGAAATAGCTTATATAAAACAATTTCTCAGAATATTTTATAACAAGATATAAACAAGCTTCCACAACCAATCATATCCAAAAACATCCATGTTCATTTAAAACCAATTTCCAACAAGTTTTTTTCCCAAAAAAATAACCAAACATGATTTCAAACCATTTTACAATATCCATTTTTGGCTACCCAAACATTTCACAAACCTGTGAAATCATCCATGCATGCTTCGTTATGACATTTCCATGCTCATGAGTGGTTCTTTGTCGATCTACCAAGTCATCACAAGGTAATTGTTTCCCATGTGACATTACACCTTTCGAACTGAGCACAAGGTCATATTTCAACCAAGACTCATACATAAATGTCCCATGTTTGATTAAATGTTTGGCACCAAGCACAAGGTCATATTTTAACCAAGCCTCATATATGCAACATGAACACACACCACACATTAACAAAAATTATGCAAAAACCATCCTTTCAATAAAAAACCTTTTATTGAAAACAATTTCCATCAAAACCAAGTGTGTTCAACCAATTCAACCCATTTTAATAAAACAACCCATCTTTTTTAAAACCCATCTTTCATCAAGCCATTTACCATTACATCAAATCCATAATTTAAAATCATCATTTTAAATTCAAAAATCCAAATCAATTTAGACATCAATTCACTAATATTTAACTATTCCATCAAAACCATAAATCATCACTAAATAAGATTAATTCCATGCTTTTTATAATCAATTCCATTCAAATAACCCAATTTGAAACTAAGCCAATCAAATCTAACAAGAGGAGTCATGATTGAAGCCACCTACCTAAACAGATTTGGCGAAACCAACCAACAGATGAAGAACGCCAACAAAACCGAGTCAATTACTCCCCGAAACCTACTTAGATTCCTTCCCCTAGTACCAAAAAAACCAAAACCCAACTTAAAAGTCATCCAATACCTTAGACCTTCCCACCTTGGGCGTAGATTTAAGTATCCATCAAGAGTGAAGAAGGAGATCTAAGAAAACTAAACGAAATGAGACTTACCTCAATCAACCGGGCTCTAAACGCCAAGGCGCCCCTCTTGATCACTTCAAAAACACCTGGTAAGTGTTCTACCACCTTCACCATAGAGAAATCCCGAGGTAGGGCCATCGAGGACCAAAAACAAGTGGGTTTAAAGATAAACCAGCTTAGATCCTTAAAATAGGATCTAATTTTACGATGTGCACGGTTAGTCTGCACGGCTAGGCAAACAGTGCGCTAACCGTGCGGTAGTCACTTCTTGGAAGGGGTTCTCCGCATGGCCTCCTCGTACTTTTTTCCCAAACTGTGCACACACCGTGCGGTCTCCTCTTTCCAGGTGACCACCACCTTCACAGCATCCACACGGTTTGGGCAAACTGTGTGAAGCCCGTGCGTCAACACTTTTTTCCCTTTAACACCTTAAAAGTATCCAATATTTCCCAACCATTTCTCATATCCTTCACATAATTAAAAATCATAAAACTAGGGTTACATACCAGAAACTGTGGGTTTTATATTCTCACCACCATTGGCCTTTCTGTCCCCAGAATGTAGAAAATCATCGCTTGCCTGAAAGAGTCCTGGCCACTGCCCTTTCATCTCTTTCTCTCGTTCCTAAGTCTCTTCTAGAATATGACCATGTTACCACAAAACTCACACTAGACCGATGCTTTTTCCATACAAGAATTTATCTTTCCCATCCACAATCTGCACCGGAATATGTACCAACAAACCATCTGTCTCTAGGTTAACGTGATCACATCTAATCACATGGTCAGGATCAGGGTGATACTTTTTGATCTGATATACATGGAACACATTATGCACCGAACTAAACTGTGGTGGTAATTACAATCGATATACCACATCTCCAACCCGTTATAGTATCTCAAAAGGGATAATGTATCTAGGATATAACATACCCTACTTCCCGAAACGACTATGTCCAAGCCTTTTAGAGATCCTCAAGAAGACATGATCACCCACAACAAATGACAACGGTCTTCGACGGTGATCTGCATAAGATTTCTGACAAATCTAAGCCGTCTCCATTTTATTTATAATCAAATGGATATTCTCTGTTGTCTCTTGGACAAAGCTTTGCCTGACTAGTGATGTTTTACCCATTTCCACCCAACATAGTGGAGAACGACAAGGACACTCATACAATGCTTCAAACAGAGCCATTCGTATCGAGTCTTGATATCTGTTATTGTATGAGTACTCCACTAAGGATATATACTCCTCCCAGGAGCCACCAAAATCCATTACACATGCCTGTAACATATCTATCAATGTTTGTATCATCTTCTTAGATTGCTCATCCATCTGAGGATAATACTCTGTGCTCATGGTCAACTGAGTTCTGAGGCTTGTTGTAATGATTTCAAGAAAAGATATGTGAACCTCAGATATATATTTGGGACTATAGACACAAGTATACCATGCCTCTTTACCACTTCCCAGATATTGGTTTTTGAATGATCTTCCACCGTATGAGTTTCACGCATATGGATGAAATGGGTCGACTTGGTTAGACAATCCACTATCACCCCAATGGCATCATGTTTTCGGGTTGTTCTTAGAAGACCTGTAACAAAATCCATTGCAATATGTTCCCATTTCCACACTGGGATAGTTAATGACTGTAACATACCAGTGGGACTCTGATGCTCAACTTTAACCTATTGACAAGTTAAGCACTGTGAGACGAATTCGGACACCTTCTTTTTCATGCCTCTCCACCAAAATTGCACCTCCAGTGCCTTATACATCTTCTGTGTACCTGGGTGTACAACCCATCTTGAATGGTGGAAATCATGATGGAGTTGTTCCAAAAAAAACCATAGGTACAACCATCCGATCTCTGAGACAAAAAAGTAAACTCTCGTCATGTTTCCAGTCATCATTGGTCTCCCCGCCATTGTTTTTTGTACTTACAACCATGCATTATGCATTAGATGTTTGTGCTTCTTTAATCATCTTTACTAAATCAGGAACAAGTGTCGCTGAAAATAAAACAGCCTCATCACCTCGGTCTTCATATTCCACATGCATGTCGGCTAGGACCGACATCAACTGCCATTCATCTAAAGCTTCTTTTTCCAACAGATCATATCACTTTCTACTCCTTGCATCTGCAACCAAATTTTCTTTTCCCGGTGTTTACAGCAAGTCAAAGTCAAATATCTGGAGATACTCCATCCATCTTCTTTTCCTCAGATTCAAATCTTGCTATGATAAAATATGTTTCAAGCTTTTTTTTATCTGTAAACATAGTAAATTTCTCACCAAAGAGATAATGTATCCATGTTTTCAAAGCAAGGACAACTACAGCCAACTCCAAATCATGTGTTGGGTAATTCTTCTCATGCACCCTCAACTTCGTTGAACCATAATAAACCACATGGTTTACTTGAATGAGAACACATCCCAATCCTAATCCTGAAGAATCACAATACACCACAAACCCTTGTCTTGATTCTATTAATATCAAGATAGATGGTTATGTATGGTGAACTTTCAGTTCCGGAAAGGATTTTTAACATTCTTAAATCCATTGAAATGGAGCATTATTATTTTTTAGAGCTATCATTGGCGAATCTAGTCATGAGAAATAATTCACAAAGCGTCAATAGTATCAAGCTAAACCAGGAAAACTTTGTATATCGAACACATTTTTCGGTGGTTGCCAGCAGATAACGGCTTATATCGTTTGATGATCAATAGAAATGCTTTTCTCAGAAATGACATGGCCAAGGAAACGTACTTCCCGTATCCAAAAAATACACTTTGATAATTTGGAATATAACCAATGATCTCCCAAGATTTTTAACATTGTTTTCAGGTGCACCTCATGATCAACCCTTGTTTTTGAATACACTACGATATCATCCAAAAACACAACAAAAAAAGAATCGAGATATCACTGCAATATCTGATTCATCAAATCCATGATGAAAGAAGTTGCATTCGTTAAACCGAAAGTCATGACTACATATTCTTAGTGGCCATATCTGCTTCTGAAAGCTGTATTTGGAATATCCTCCTTCTAAACTCGCAATTGGTGATATCCTGATCGCAATTCAATCTTGGAGAACAACTGGGCTCCCCTTAATTGATCGAACATATCATCAATGCGTTGAAGTGGATATCTATTCTTTATCGTAACTTGGTTAAGATTACAATAATCAACACACAGATGAAGAGTTCCATCAACCTTCATCACAAACAAAACTGGTGTTTCCCATGGAGATGCACTTGACCGAATTAAACCCTTGCTTTCCAGCTCCTCTTACCGCACTTTCAATTCCCGTAACTGTATTGGTGCCATCCTATAAGGAGAAAGGGAAATAGGACTGGTCCCCGTAAGGAGATCAATCATAAACTCCACTTCCCTTAGAGGTGGTAACCCTGAGAAGTTCTTGGGAAAGACATCTGGAAATTTATCCACCACAGATGGAAAACTATTTTACTCAATCTCTTGCATTGATTCCAATTTCAATGCTACTAGTTGGTAAGAGATCGTTCCCACCATTGGTGCCAACAAGCTCTTTGCACCATTCTTTACAATCCTCTCCCCTCTGAAGAGATGCTTGATGTCATCCTCAGTATTGAAACCATCCATTCTCCTATAACAGCCAATGTGAGCCTTAAAAATTGTCAACCATTCCATACCCAGGACTACATCATAGACGTACATGTCCAACATTGACAAGTACCATTTTAAATCAGCTCTATCAACAGTTATAGCACATGCTCTACTCACAAAGGCATTACATTTTCGTTCATCAATAGGAGTTTTCAGTTTCAAAACAGAAGGCATCATATCTAGTTTTAAACATAGCAAGTCAACAACACGAGAATCCATGACAGAATGCAATGCACCAGTATCAAAGAGCACTTGCACAAGGGTATAATTCAAAAGAATTGTACCTCTCACGGTAAGTGGTCCAACCTGATCATTGACCATCATCTGCTCAACTCTATTAAATTGCTTCGTGGATGCATTGTTCTCCCTGTTTCTGTGCTAAGATTGCCCTGGTTGAGGAGTCATGGTTTTTCGAGAATCAGCATGGATGGCTCTATTATGCTGATGAGACTGATTTTGATGTCCTCTCCCTGTTTAAGCATAAGATGCTTGCAACACCTGAGAGGTGTCTCAAACACCCGACCGTGGAGCACTGCGACAATATCCCTGATGATGCCCATCTTTTTTCAATTATGGCATGCTCTAGGTGGTGTTGTACATTCTTTTTTGATGTGATCAATCATGCCACATTGAAAACACATGGCTTTCATCAAGGGTCATTAAGTAATATTCACCGATCCAGACGTCTAATTCTGATTCGCACTCCGACCTTGGAAGTAGGTGTCCCTCTTCCTCTTGTTCCCAGCATTAGATTTCACACCCGTTCTCATGGGTATAATCATACTTCCTCCTCCCATAACTCCGAAGATGTATCTTTCAGCTAATTTTTTTACCATCTATGTATAATTCATAATATAGAGCACATCTATCTTCGAGTGAATCTATTGTCGCAACCCCGATTCAAAGATCTGTGCCTTTAGCGATGCACTTGCAGCAACTTCTGGTGCAAAGTGCACTGAATTCATGAATTTATCCACATAATTTGTGAAATAGATATTCTCCTGATTTAGGATGAAAAAGTACATCGTCCTCTAGATCTTGAACGTGTGAGGATAGAATTGTTTATTGAACAATTCCTCAAATTCCTCCCAGCCCAGGCCTTGATCCACCTTAGCCTGCACCACTAGCTCCCACCACTGTCGAGAAAGATCCTCCAACATATACATCACCAACTTGACCTTGAGATATGATGGTGTACCAATGAAATTGAAGATAAGATTCATCCTACATAGCCACACCTCCGCCTTTTCGTGTTCCGCATCACCCCAAAAGGTTGGTGGATTCTGTATCATGAACTGGATGGTATGATCCATGTGCCTTGGTTCATTCCTCTGATTCCCCGTATCCAATGCTTGAAAATCCTGGAAAATACTCTGAACCAAATCTTGGTTCCCATGGGGTTCAGGTGAAACCACGTTCTCCGCAACTTCTTTGGGTTGGTTCTGACGACGCCTACCGGGTGTCATTTTCTAAACCAACAACAACCTCAGTCAATATCACTCTCTAGAAACTGATGTCTTAGCATTCAAATTCTATCACATCATCTATAACAAAATTGTTCTAAAAACATCATTTTTCCCACGTTAAAACATTTTTTAGAACATTCAGCATGCTTTTTGAAAATCAACCCATTTTAAAAATACAACAATTACCTTGTTTTCAAAGTCTCTTTATTTGAAAATAGTTTCTTTATTTTTTTCAAAAATTCACATCTTTCACAAAATCCTAACTCATTACATACAATGATATATGCAATCCTAGTGGGAAGTCATTCCTCTATAATTCATGTCATGCTCATCTTAATGACTAAACCCATGATAATGAGATTTACAACATTCTAGAAGTGTATTCATAACACTTATGCACCCAACACCATGGTAACATGAAGTTCAGCATAAACATGATAGCTACATCCTTTTATGCTATACATTTCAAGTTGTGACAATCCTACTTTTGTCTATGATTTCGACCCAAGAAATAGACAAGAATGAATTTCAACTCCAGGACTAAGAACATCGATGACCACTTGTTAGGTGAGGACTGAACAAGATGATACCATTTGAAACACCCCGTCCCTACCACATTGGCTTGAGGAGGTAGTGGGGGCTACATGGCCTTAAGGGACATCCCCAAGACGCCAAAGGATGGCAATAAATGTTGAAGGGTTTCAATGCATGTGGGGGACGATTTACCCTTTGAGAAATAACCCAACCAAACCATCACTAAGAACCACTATATGATGCATGTTAATCCAACAACCAACTCATGAATTTCCAAAAGAGAACTACACAGTTCCACCACAAATACTAAACAACACAAAATCATAGTACTGAGCATAGGACTAAAAAAATACCCAAAACAAGTCGAGACATTCTCCACGGCTCCACACCTTGCTCCAGGCACCAAGAACCACCACCTCTCCCAAGAATCACTACGAACAACTATCAATAAGAAGCTTTTCCTTTACCTATGTCTCGGAAGATGACATCTGCAAAAGAACAAAAGTGACAAAGTAGGGGTGAGTATAAAACTCAGTAGGTTTTCCCCAATGACTTCCCTACTCACACCACTAGGATAGAAGAGTTGGCCACCATTTATATAAATCAATTTATATAAATAAATTTCTCAAAACATTTTATAATAAGATATAAACAATCTTCCACAACCAATAATATGCAAAAACATCCAAGTTCATTTGAAACCAATTTCAAAAAAATTATTTTTTCCTAGAAAGATAACTAAACAAGCATTCAAACCATTTCACAATATCCCTTTTTGGCAACCCAATCATTTTACAAACCCATGAAATCAACCATGCATGCTTTGTTATGACAGTTCCATACTCATGAGCAGTTTTTCGTCGATCTACCAAGTTCTCACAAGGTAATTGTTTCCCATGTGAGATTACACATTTGGAATAGAGCACAAGGTCATATTTCAACCAAGCCCCATACATAAAAGTCTCATGTGACATTAAACGTTTGGCACCGAGCACAAGGTCCTATTTCAACCATGCCTCATATATGAAACATGAACACACACCACACATTAACAGTAATCATGACAAAACCATCCTTCCAATAAAACACCTTTTATTGAAAACCATTTCCATCAAAACCAAGTGTGTTCAACCAATTCAAACAATTTCAATAAAACACCCCATTTTATTGAAAACCCATCTTTCATCAAGACATTTACCATTCAAGCAAATCCATAATTGAAAATCAACATTTTTAATTCTAAAATCCAAATCACTTTACACAACAATTCAATAAGATTGAACCATTCCATCAAAACCATAAATCATCACTAAAGACTATTAATTCCATGATTTACCAAATCAATTCCATTAAAATAACCCAATTTGAAACTAAGACAATAAATTATAACAAGAGGAGTCAAGTGTGAATCCACCTACCTCAATAGATTTGGTGAAACCAACCAAGGGATGTAGAACACCTACAAAACGGAGTCAACTACTCCCCGAAACCTCCATAGATTGCTTCCCCTAGTACCAAAAAAACTAAAACCCAACTTAAAATTCATCCACTACCTCATATTTACCATCCTTGGGCGTAGATATAAGGATCCATCAAGAGGGAAGAAGGAGATCTAAGAAAACTAAAAAACAAGACTTACCTTAATCAACCGGCCACTAAACGCCAAGGCAACCCTCCAAATTGATTCCAAAACATCTGGTAAGTGTTCTCCCACCTTCACCAGAGAGAAATCCCAAGGTAGGGCCGTCTAGGAGAAAAAACGAGTGGGTTTTATGATAAATGGATTAGATATTTAAAAATAGGATCTAAGTTGACCCTGTACATGATTAGTCTGCACGGTTAGGAAAACAATGCACTAACTAAGCGGTAGTCACTGGTTGGATGGGGTGCTATGCACGGACTCCTCACACAGTTTTCCCAAACCGTGCACACACTATGTGGTCTCCTCTATCTAGGTGACAACCACCTGCACGGCTTCCGCACGGTTTAGGAAAACCATGCGAGTCCTGTGCGTCACCACTTTTTTCCCTTTAACACCTTAAAAGTCTACAAAAATTCCCAACCATTTATCATATGATTCACGTACTTAAAAATCATAAAACAAGGGTTACTTAACATAAACCTGGGGTACTAAATAGAGTATTTACAAAAACCACCCTTTATTATTTCAACATCAAGTTTCAATTATACCTTAGAGTTATACATGCCTCAAACATGTGTTCTTCAATATTTATCTATAAAAATATAAATATACTATAAAATAAGTTTAAAATGTTATTGGTACCATTTATTATATAATTTAAAACCATTGATATCAAACTATTGAATAACCATCCTTATATATTTCACATAATAATTAATAACTTTTTTAATATACTAAAATATTATCAATAAATATCACCCACTATTGAAAATAGGTATGATTTTCATGATTTTATTTTTATGGTGAAATAAAACATACTACCTAAGGTAAGACTAAGAAAATGAAATTTTCTAACATAATAGTCATAGAAAAAATTTCCCAACTATTTTAGGGTTCTCCATTTTTCAGTTGTAAGAAATAATTGTTACTAAATACACACATTTCCTAACTTAATTTTCATGATCCTGTTTTGAAGAAATAATAAAACCTAAATGGATATCTATAAAATCACAGTAAATTTTCATATTAATATAAAATCATAAATCCAAATACATATTCCCTTATGGAACAATTTTATTTAACATATAATACTTTTTTATCAATATATGATTCTCTTTGTTCAATCCTTGGCCATCCGTGTTCATTTTCATATTACTATATCTAACCAAATTAGTTAACAGCACTATTAAATCATTTATAATGGTTCATAAAGATAATTTTAATGACCAATGTGTGTCCCCTGGGAGTGTCTAGATAGGTTTTTTGCTGTAATAATATTTACCACGGACAAAAGTTAAGATCGTGTTAACACAAAATCAGCCTTTTGGGGTGATTAACCATAGATACATTTGTGTCATACCCACATCCACATTCCAATATTCCTACCCGAATTTATTTATATGAAAACTCAAATAATATCTACTTTAACAAAACATTAGCAAGTTATCCAATGCTTAAAATTATTCCTAAGGTTATCACAAAAGTTATCTCATCTTAATCCCCAAATAAAATGTGCATTAGTTCCTTGGAATTAAATTATATATTTTCTTAAAGGGGTATCTGTTATGATCATGATTTAACTTATCAACCCATAAGGTATGCTCAAAAAAATTATAATATAACCATTTATTTCAACATTTACTTTTATATCAACTATGATGATTAAAACCAACACTTCATGTTATGATACTCATAAACATATACTTTACGTCATTTCATTGATACCAACAGAAAATCCCTTGATATAACCATCCATAATTACAAAATAAATTACTATGGGTGTATCTATTCCATCTAGGAAATTTTTTAGGTTTATAACATTAGATAATTATAACACATCATAAAATAATAAATCCTTTGTATTTAACCACTAATGGAAATTTTTTACCATTATATAAGGAACTACTTATTTCATGATAAATGTTTAGCATCTACCATAAATTCTTCCACACATTCTATACTTCTAAAAAGTTCACTTGTAGTATTATTCTTCATAACCTCTGTAATGGAATCATAAGAAATGATTGATCTCAAAAACTCTGTAACCGAAACAAAAAACTGAAAAAAAAACTTTGAATAATCATGAAATAAAGATGATCGAAAGAATTATTAATAAAAATAATTCATAATCAACATTAAATAGTAATTGTTCTATATCCATGATAATAAATAATAACATACATATCAATAATATTGATCCCATATTTATGGAGTTCATATTTTCATATATCAAAACCTATAACTCGGGTATTGTTCCATTATACATACTTTTTTTAGTGACCACAGTGAAGACATATTGCAGATTTTTGTATGTATACACCAAATACCAAAAATGGTTTTGTCTCATGACACCTATCAATGCATCGATGGGATATATAATTCTTATCTCAACTGTCACCTGGTAGTGTGTAATACATTGACCATAAGAGTCAAAAATTACATTAATACCATTCCCAGAGGAACCACTTACACAATAAAACCTTTCCATTGAAATAATAAGATATATGGAAATAAAATACATAATCAACATGCGTTAGAAGTCAATAATTGTCATGAATTTGAATACCTTTCATCATGTCAATAAAAGAGATAAATGATCATAACACATCCCAATAAAGAAGATGTATGTCCAAGAATTATATATTCAACTGGACAATAATCATTTGTATTCTAATAATAATATATGAAATTCCAATACATATTAACATTTCAATAAAATAAAATTCTTTCTAGATGAACAATATAAAATCTAAATTATATAAAATGTAATGATGATACCATATCGATCAAAGAGTTTATATTTAGGTAAATAATATAAAAACAAGATCACAATACATAGAGAAAGAAGGTGGATGATTTCAAATGTACACAACCATATTGTAAGTAAGGATACATAGATATATTTTTACATAGATGAAAATCATCCTTGAAAAATAATGCATCAAATGGTATCACAAAATAAGGGAACAAGAAAGTAATTGTTTAATACCATGAGTTAAATCCTACAAGATTATAACATATATATATATATATCATGAATAATATACCCCATTCGGGTGAATAATTATTAAATTTATAATGGAAATAAATAAGAAAAAAAATATTTTGGAAAACATTTGTTATATATTGATGTAAAATAAAAATTAACATGTTAATAACAAAAGTAAATTTTGAAATGGTGAAATAAAATATTTTGAAAACACTTTATTAAAAAATATATATATTCAATAATGGATACTTTAAAAGATATAAATTTTATCTTGGATAAATGTGGAGAGGGAGACAAAACACATGGAAGAGAAAGGAGAAACCCCTTTTAATAATTTGAAAAATACATTTGTTGAAATCCCTATTGTAAAAATAAATATAAAACATTCATTATATTAATACATAATTTTCCCATGTACGATTATAAAATACCATAAAATTTAATATTATATTATGAAAACCCGTGTATAGAATAAAAATGATAATGATGAAGCAACGTAACTCAAGGAATGAAGACTTATGTTATTAATATCCTATATAGAAAACATACTATATGAAACATGAAAAAAATTAAAAGGGTTTTTTGATTAAAAAATGTATCAATGATAGGATACCCCATAATAAAATAAAATGGCATAATGAACCAAAATAATTTGAAATATCTTCAAGTGAACAATCAGAACACAATGAACAGAAATTGAATTACTAAAAACCCTTATGATTATGGTGATAGTTGATTCAAAAGAAATTTAAAGAAAAGAAATTTATTTAGATACGTATATCCCATGATTTAAAAGGAAATAAATTATATAACATTCATGGAATATAAATTCAGTATAACACAATAAAAGGAAATATGGAACATAACATGTGATGTGCCTCAATGAATCGGAATGGAGACCAAGAAAATACCTATGACTTTAGAAACATTCAAATAAAAAACCTCAAAAGATATTGATTGTAATTGAGCTTAAAATAACATGAATAAAATATAATTCATGATATAATATCTCAAATAGTAAATATATACACAACATAAATTAGATTAAATGTCTTGTACAAAACATGTCTTATAGAGATGAATTTGTGAAGAAAACCCCTACCTCTTTCCCTAAAATTAATAATAGTATATTAACCACTAGTATCAAAAACATTGATATATTAATAACTTAATTCATAACCAAAATTTTATTTATTGTCATTTATACTATTCAATGTTAGTTATCCTCTATATTAATTCTTCTGATTTCCACATCATATGTTTTTTGTTTTTACCTTTAGTATAAGTTTCATAATAGCAGTGTATGTATTATTTATTATCAAAAATTTTACAATTAAAATGTAATGAAATTTAATATTAGGGATGATTTATAACAATTTATGAAATTTTAAATTTCTTTTGATCATTTTTTTGTCTTCATCCTTGAAGTTGAAATTGATAGTTAGCATGTTTCAGTGATAGTTATCAATCACATGGTGTTTTTTTAACTGATGAATTAAAAATTGATATAACCTTAAAAGAGAAAAAAATTATTTACATATTTATTTCATAATATAAAATTAAATAAGTTATTATATTCATCCATGACATAGATGTGTAGTATTTTTCAAGTTGGTGGTTAAACAGTTCCAAACATGAACCTACCATGATTAATGGATGATTATGATATGGTTTAGTTATAATTTCATTATTCAAGAAGAATAATGATATTATTATTTTTTTAGTATGATGTATAAAAATTATAATGAATTATCAAAATAGGAAATGGATATGAAATTATTATACAATATGAATAAATAGTTATCCTTTAAGTACACTTTTTTTAAATGATTAAATTTACAATGGTCGTTTATTGATAAAATCATTAATAGATTATCAATTTTTTTCATAACAGAACCTTATTGATTTAATAAAAATCATATTTATCTTTTAATACCATCCATAAATTTATAATCATGGGATGGTGATGAAAAACATAACTTATTACATCTTCAAGGTGATAGTTTCCACAATGCATAACCAATGGTTTTGATTTTCTTAATGGATGGGGTATATGAATAATCAATGATAATACCATTAATATAGTGATATTAAAGTATATAAATGATACTAATACATTTATATTAGAGTTTCTATAATAAATTTCTATGGAATAATTGAGGAGAAAAGCTAAGTAGTTGATAATACTCAAGTTAGGGACTTGAATTTTCCTTCAAAGTATCATTTGAAATGAAGGCCTTATGCTAACTAATGGTGAAAAAAATATTTTTAATAAAATATAGGTATCTAGGGAAATTTGAAAAGTTATATTTTTAATAGGAAACCTAATTTTCATGAGTTCCTTGATGGGGTAGTCAGAGGACCCTTTTATAAGTGTTGAGAATGATATTTTTATTAATATTTATACTTTATACTAAGGGAGAACATTTTAAACAAGTCATGTGGCTCCAAAATTGATAAAAATTTGTTTGAGGGATATATATGATTAATAAATACTACAAAACTCAATTATTGATAATTTTTTTATCATTTTTCATGCCCTTTACGCCTTAAATTATTACTCTTATCATTTTTTTATTTTAACGCGGTAACTAGTATTTATTTAAGGTAAATTAATATTTATTCCTAGAAATAAAGTTTTACTTATTTGATAATTTGGAAATAATGAAACTAAATTTTAAATATATTTATGTTTATACTATTTATAAAATTTATAATTATTAATATTAATATAAAAATGTATAATGTATTAAAAATAATTTTTTAGAGAATATTACTTATGTTCAAAATTTTAAAATATGGGTTTCTATGTTTAAAAAAAATTTCTAAAATCATAATTTATTTTATAATATATATATATGTTCATATAAAAATAATTCTTTAATTTCCAATTCATAATTATATACTAATAAAACCATGTTATTTGTTAAAACTTTATTTTTCCTTATTCATTTAAAAATAATTATTTTTAGAAAAATCACACGAATATATCTAATGATTATATTATTATTATTATTAGTACAAAAATGATATTAATTATATCAAATTAAAATTTTAAAATTTTTAATTTCAATTTTTGAATAAAATCATAAAATATAAAGAAAATTATTTTTATTACAAAATAAAATTTTAAACAAATATTTACTATTACGAATATTTCATATCATTTAAAAAATAATTTTTGAAAAAAAATATTATTAAAAATAATAATTTATCATCATTAATAATATTTTTCTTGAAATATAAATTCATATCTCATAAAAATTAGAGTTGTTGGAAAATAATTTTCTAAAAAAAGATATTTTCCTATTTGTCATTTTAATTAAAAAAATGAATTTCATTCATATTAAAAATATCACTAAATTTATTTATACATATATTTAATAAATTAGTTATCAATTTTCATTAGCATTAATTCAACTACTGGTTTTTAATGTTCTAAACATATCACAGTTTCATTTTATTTTAGAGTTGCATGTGGAGAAAGTTGTTGAACAACATGACATTTTAAAGCTAATAATATATTATAATTTCAATCTGTTACAAAAAAATAAATGTTAATGAGATCCCTTTATTTATCCAACATCACTAAAACCACCTAACCCTACATTAGAGACACAATTAAGTAGAAAGTACTAATTTTTTTATAGCGATCAAAGAAGAAAACAAACAAAGGAGACGGTAAGTGAACAACCTTAAAAAATACATCTAAAATTACCACCATAAAGAGAAAAATCCGAAGTTAAATTGATGAAATTATAATATTTTGAAATGTAATATCCAAAATATAAATAATTTGAAGAAAAAAATAAATTATTTTGAATTTTTACTAAACAATATTATTCCCGATTTGGTTATGATGCATATTTTTTAGGTTTGTTTTATGATCCAATCTATATTCTATAGTGAAGACCCAAGGGTATAACTCTGGTTCACAAATTCAATTAATGAATCATAATATATCACAATGTTACTTAAATAACCCATTGATATGAGTTTAATAGAAATTATTTCACACTTTTACATACACATGATCATTTAAATTTATAGTTTTGGAGAATCAGGGAAAACATTATCTGTTAATGCATACACATCCACATAGTGTACCTTTTTCCAGAGAAAGTGGTTTTTATTTTTATACCCTTGTCCCATTCAAGACACATTTTTTCATTTGGGATGAGATATTAGTGAAATGTTGGACATTTTTATAGTTCTTTCTCACCCATATAACCTTTATAAAATAATAAAAAAATGTGTTATGATAACAAAAACTTCAGTAAGGAATATAAAAAATAAAGCAATCACATTATTCTAGTGAAAAACATGTAAACACATAAAAATTATTACATTTTTCACAATAAAACCTTGATCACATAAATAAAACATATTCATGTTATAAAATAAGTCATTTCTCAGAGAAAAACATTAAAACCCATAAGTATTGGAAAACCCCAAAGGCATCTGGAGGCACAAGAGAACACTCGAGAATATTTCTTTTAAAAATAAAACTTTCTCCTTAAAAAGTTCATAATCATCCCTCACCTCAGGAAATCTAAATATTTTCACACTACTACAAAATGGTTTTTAATAGTGGTGGATTTTATCTATGCTATAAAATAGTGCTAAAAATGGTTCCCTTTATCAATAGTAAAACAAGCGCAAATAAGGGTAGCTTTTATCAGTGTTTTTAGTACTGATAAAAGAAACCTTTTTTCAGTGCTTTTTTAGTATTGATAAAAGACAACATTTATCATATCTTTTCTTCAATTTTGATAAAATGTAGCCTTTATCAGTGCATTATTTTTAACAATGATAAAGGTCTTAGATAAAATGAAATGATTAAATAAAAAACAAGTTTATTAAAAAAACTATTAATTAAATAATTATTGATAGAAATGAATATATTTAATATAATATATATAAATTATAAATACAAATAAATACTATATATAAAATATATAGATTTATGTGACTATAAGTATTTAAAGAAAAAATAAATAAAAATAATTAAATTAAGAAATATATTTAAAATTTTACTAATTAAATAATTATAGATAATATTAATAAATAATATATGTATTAAATATATATTTATATGAATATGTAAATAAATATATGATATATTTAATACAAAATAATTTTAATTTATGTTAAATAAGTCATATATTAGTGAATAATGGTTTATATTTATATATTAATATTAAATACTGAATAATTACATAGATTTATGGACATAATAGAATATTGTTACATTTTTTAATTTTAGATATATAGAATTTAAATTATATTAATTTCACATATATATGTAATTAATGCATATTTATATACAATGCACATACACAAATATTTACGTAATTAATGAAATATTATATAAAAACACATACACATAATATTTACATAATTTATTCAAAATTTAGTATTCATTTTATAATTTAAGTATTAATATGATACATATTATATATCATTTCTTTAATATATAAATTTTATTTATTTATTTTTAATTTTAGTATTGTTTAGTATTAAAACTTTTTTAATAATTTTTTTTTATTTTTTTGGAGATTTTATTCACTTTTTATTATTTATTTACATATTTATTTATTTACTATGTTATAGTATTTTAAATATATATTCATATTAATTAATAATTTATATTTTATTAACAAAACTTATCCATTTTTTCAATATTGTTAATGTGTATTCATTTTTTATTATTCAATTTCACATATTTTTATCATGCATGCACTTAAGATTAATTATTCATTAATAATGTTAAGAATATTTTTGTCAATAAATATTTATAAATGTATATTTACTATATTTATACATTTATATATTTAAAATTATAAATAAATAAATATTTTTTATATAATTATAAATAAAAAATTGTATATTTATTAATAATTATAAATTTATTATAAATTTATTTAAATAATGAATATATTTACTATATTTATATTTATATATATTTATATATATGATTATATAAAAATATATAATGACTTATATATATAAATAGATAGATACAATTTTTTTAAATTATTTATATAAATATAAATAAAAATTATATATTTAGAAAATTAGAAAATTATACGAAATGATTTTAAATAATTAATATATTTATTTTATTTATTTTATTTATTTTATATATATTTATTAAATATATATAAATAATTATATTATATGTTGACAAAAACTATTTATAATTATATCTATAAATCCTTTATCAGCGCTGAAGTAATAAGAACTGATAAAAAGAATTTTTATGAGTGATTATTGATTTATAACATATAAAATGGAAATTTATTAGTGTTATTTTTGAAGTGCTGGTAAAAGTGTGTTGATCTATTTAAAGAACTATAACCAATCACAAACCATTCATGATATTTTATGCTTTCTACAGAACCCACAAACTGTCGGCACTACTCCTCATATAATCCAAGACTGAATCAAGGCCCGAATTATACATGGGTCAAACAACTTCCAAGCATGAACCATTCCAAGGTTTTACGATATTTATTATTTCTGTCAGATGATTCAAATCATAAATCCAGCATATGTTATTTTATCCCCCTCCACACTCATTAATTGCTTTTTTGGTGATATTTGTTTGCATTTTTTTGTACATTATCTATTTCTATTCAATATTCATCACCAATTTCCTTTCTATAATAAATTTATAATTTGGGGTTTCTATGATTTTGGTTTTGTATTATCCCTTTATGTGATTTTCCTATTTCCTTATAGCATATTAATAATTGTAAACTTTAAGTTCCTCCTTGTAGCATATTAATTTTAAATGTTATGAACATCCATTCATAAAAATAACACACACAAAAAGAGTTTGCTAAAATTTTATCTATGGTTTTTATATAATAAAACAAAATATATTAGATGTAATGATTTCTTTAATTTGAGGTTCAGTTTGTTTGGGTTGTTTATATTTGGATGCTTCAATGGTATAATATCAATATTTTATTTTATGTTATGTGTCTTGAATTTTATCTCTTTTTTTTCCTGATATCCTATATTAACATCCATATATATATATATAAAAATTTTTAAATACACACACACACATATATATATATATATATACACATGAATAGAATATTTCAAGTATATATGTAAGTATTTAGTCATATAAAATATAGATAGGATTCATTCAATAATTCAGTTGATGATTTTTTTTCTTCGTTTCAAAAATGGATTCCATGAGAGACTATTAATGTGTGTTTTATAAAATTATAACATTGAGGCATGTTTGAAAATTTCTAAAATTAATTTTATTCTTACTTTTTCATTTTTAATAACATTTAAATAATAAATATTTTCATTAAAAAAGTTTAGTAGTATCAAATGATAAGTTTTTGTTGGTACCATTAAATTGTTTTTAAAAGTTATCACCATCATTAGAAGTTTTCTATATTATTTTTTATGGGGAATGGTTTTAATAATTTAAATAAAAAGATCATATTGATATGTATTGGAAGAATTTTTATAAAGACATGTTTGGGTTATGTTGATTTTTGATTGATTTATTTTCTAAAAAGGTGACCATACCTCCCATTACTATCATAATAGTGATCCTAGGCATCTTTGTGGGGGATTGGATATTGTCATAATGTTGTCCTGATTATATTATATGGGTCCCCACTTATATCAATGTCCATATGGGGGTCCATCAAGGTAGGATAGTTGTGGGAATCTAGTAGTTTACAGGTATATGAACTCATCATCTTGCTTTTATATGGTTCCAACCCAAGTATGTATAGATTAACCTCATGGAATGTTTTGGAATTTCCCAAGATTACATATGCTTCATTTACTACTATTTACATGTGTATTATTTTTTACTTACTCCACATTTAATATTTATCCATTATAAAGTGACTAATTAATTATTATTTTTTCTTTGGTTGTATTTATTTATTTATTTTTATGACTAATGATTCATTTTATTATTATATATTGTTTCTCCTGAGTATGGTTATAAAGAGTCATATTCAAGAACCCTATAATATTTACAAAGTATCTATGTTTCTTCAATCAATAAAATATCAGTTATAAGTTGAAAATAATTATTAATAATAGTTATGGATGTTAATCCTATTTAATATACCATTAAATTAAATGTAATAATTCCATAGGTTGTTACAACACTTCTTCCAAAAATAGAATTGAGTTTATAAAATTTTATATTTGTCTTAATAATATTTAGAAACTATTTTTAGTTATTCATCATTTTAGAGATACATTTATTTGTTCCACCCCTATGAATATCCGATTAACATCCATGTATATGAAATAACTCTTTATTTATTAAATAGTTTTACGAATACTTGTTTATATCTTCTATTTGATGAAATGAGATTTTATTATAGTTTTTTATAAAATTTCGGTTTCTTATTACATGTTAATATCCTATATTATATTTTCATTTTTTATGAGATTTAATAAATACTTGATGGAAAATTTTAATAGAGGTATGACTATTATTAGTTAGAGGATTGAAAGTATTAAAATTTGGATTTCTCTAATAAATATAGAATTCATAGAGGCCTCAGGGATTCATAAATAATAAAATATCCCTATTGAGACCCATTGAATCATAGTCATGAACATTTATTCCCCCAAAATATTTCCTTCTAAAATACATGAGCAAAAATATTGTGTCAATGGTTTATTTATCACAAATGATGGCCATTATTCTTTTTAGAGAACAAAATAGATTACAACTATCATCCTTATCATCTTCATGTCCCGAATAGTTATTATTGCTATTTCTTGCTTGAGAATCGCCCCCATCTCTTTTATGTTGCTTTAACTACTCTCAGAAGTAGTCATACCATGGATGACTACTATTTAATGTTTTTAAAGTAACATAGGTTCATGTATAAGGCTCCAGCCTTAAACCTTACTTAATCTTGAGTTATTACAAGATTACACATTGAGGATCTTTTCGGGTTTAGAGTTTTACAGAATTAGATCATAAAACTTGCATTACATTCCTCATATAAACAAAGTAGTTACATAAAGATAGTATTCTTCATTCCCATCAATGGAAACACATTTAAAATAAAACATGGATTATTTCTTGACACTTCCTTGACACTATCATCATATCATGTACCTTTCCCTTGACCTGTGAAAAACATTTCAAAAAACTTGGGATGAGCATAAAAATCTCAGTAAGGGATATAAAAATATTGAAAGGAAACATGGGTATATATATACATAAGAATGAAATCATACTTTACCCATAAAACATATGCACTTTAACATACCTCATCAAATCATGAATAAATCATAGAAATCATAAGACATAAAGGTAACTTGAGGCATTCATAACATTCTTACATAGGGAGTAACCCGCTTGGTTATGTTTGGAATACCCATCATAGTATATTCCCTAAATCTCTTTGGAGAAACCTTAACGTTTCACTCCTTAGCATTACCCAATGCATTGGAGAGCTATATTGGGCTCACCCGCCCTTAGTTTATCACAGAACCACCCGTTTTCATAATAATGCCCAAGAACCTCAACATAATCATATCACATAAAACATTCATAAAGGAAACATAACATTCCCACCTTTAAATCACAAGATATCAAAACAAAACATTGATATAAAAACATTATGAAAACCATTTTCGATACCAAAATAAACGAAAAGTAAAACATGGTATTTATTTTTCTTTTAAAAAGAAGGTATGGCTTGTAGAGGAAGCCGAAACTCAAATAACGGTCACGACGGTGGAGAAGTCGTTGTCGCTGCATACGTACGACAAAAACATTCCCTTTTGTCGTTTAGTAAATGCTTTATATAAAAAAGATTCCTTTTGAATAAACGTAAAAGCCAAAGGGGTTTATACACCGTAAAAAAAGAAAGTTGTGTATAAAATAAAATATGCCTCAATGAAAGGAGATTGAGACGAAGTCCCATACCTCGGGTCCGACTTGACTCGATCATTCTTTAATGTCCTGAATAATAAACTTGAGTTAATTTCTACTTGTCTAAGAACCTTTTTTAAGTTCATTATTCCTTTTATATCACTTATTGCCATGTCATGAACACTATGTAATTATTTAAGTTAATAACGGTCATTTTAACGATCATTGGTACTTAAGTCAAAAATAAGCCCTTTATAATTACATGTTTTTCATGTATCCATTATATGCAGAATGATATTAATGATTTGGATAAAATATATATTATATATATTCAGCATATACATGTATTTATAATATTACATCACATTTAGAGGTAAGAAATGAAATGCACCGTTCATGGAGACGGTAAGCTGTACGTACGCATGAACGCTACTTCCATTTCTATTTCGTATTTTCTGAAATGGAATAATAATGATATAAGAGTATATTATAATTCTAGTATAATAACATATATAATATCATTAACTTTATCCTTTACACATCCCACATATGGTATTAACGAATCAAATCACTTTCAGGGGGCGGTAGTCCGCACTTCCTAAAATGAAGATATCGTGTTTACCCATAATGGAAACAATAATGGTATGCCATAAATGAAAAATACAGAAGCTTAAGGAAAGAATAAACATATTATATATCATATATAAAAATAGTGACATCATAATGGCCACCTTTGAAGGTGTTAAATGAGTATTGAACAATCATCGCTTTGAGAGGCAAAATTTCGCCATCCACAGAAACCGTATGTTCTTTAACAATTTGATGTAGTTGTGTGAGAGTGTAGCTCAAATAAATATTATAACAACATCCTAGTATATTTAAGATACTGGTGTTGTTACAAAAGAAGTAAATAAAAAGAGTTTAGGGGGTTGGATAAGCAAAATAAAACAAACGGACTCAAGTGAAGACTTTACCTTAAAATCGGGTAACTCCCTTTGGTTTGAGCTCAAAGGCTTCCTTGGGAAGACTTATGCCCAAAGTGAGGCTTCAAGGAGTAATATAGGGAAGTGGAGAGACAAAATGGGCAGGTTTTGTCCGAGACAAAGGCTTTGGAAGTGTGGGTAATGAGGTAGAGGTGGGGGCCTTTTATAAGAGGAGAGGAGGGGCACTCTTGGAAAGTAAAGAAATATTACTTTATTAGAAAATGAGTTTCAGATTTAAATGGTACCACATTGATATAATTCGAGGATAAGGTGATAAGGGTTCGAAATATACCCATACAATAGGTTTTGGACATGTTTAGGTTTTATATATTACATTATCTTTCCATTTTATTTAAATCGTTAAATAATGAGGTCATCGCTGCATCATCATGATGTCATAAATAATTTACTTTATTTAAAGTCTAAAAATTATAAAAAAAATACTATGATGTAGGAAATATTTTTATATTTCCAATGACTATTTATAATCAAAAATTTGATCTTTATAACCCTATGTAAAAATTGTTTTCGTAAAACATATGATGTTTGTGTCATTTTTACTTTTACATTAAATAAAAAGTTATTTATGTCATTTCCCAACCAAAGTGGCTCCATGGGGTCCCCAAGTTGACCCATGGCTTGTCTTGGTCGGCCATGACACAACCAATGATGGTATGACATGTGTCAAGCTCATCTCATACTATTAAAACATTATTTTTACCTTAAACTACACTAATTACCACTAATCGCGATTAAAAACTTAATAAGTTACTATTCACCAAAAAATTATTTTAATCTCATTGAACCACATTTTACTTCTTAATGACAACCATGTATGTCAGATTTTTGAAATTCAAAACACAATGATGGCAAAATTTCATTTAAACGGAAAAATCAGTTTTTATAAGTACCACTTAGTGGTTTCACTATTCATCAAAAATTGAAGTTTTTCAGAAAAATACCAAAAATTCACCCTAAGCTATATTTGATATTCAGAATTCAAAAATGAAGTCTGTTTTACCAAATTAAAAACATATAAGTCACATTAATTAATTTAATAATTAATTCCCGTTGTCAGAGCAAATAGCGTGTTTTTATGAAACAATAAGTATCAAAAGATTGATACCAGTTTAAGTCCAATTTCAAAGTAAAATTTATTCCAATGACCACCATTGTATTAAATGGTAAAAATATATTCTAATTTCACTTCAAACCCAATTCAAAAGATAATCTAATCATATAAATAAATTATATTAAAAAGCAGTTTTGATGTACCATGCAGTATTTTTCACTATTCATTAAAAAATGAACATTGTCTGAAAAATACAAAAAATTCACAAAAAGTAAATTTTGATGTCCCAATCATAAAAAATAAGTTTATTTTGACAAGAATAGCTTATAAAATTGTCAAAAGATAGATTTAAAAAGGGTTTTCCATCAAAAGGCAGTAAAACAATCTTTTAAAAATATTAGTGTATTACATGCTTAAGATTGGATTTATTTTCATTTTAAGCCTCTAAAACACTATCTAGTTAATTAATAGACATAGATAAAAATATCTATTATTCATTACTTATTTGGGATGTTACACCCTTCCCCCCTTTAGAAAATTGCGTCCCCGCAATTTATTTACTTATCAAATAAATGGGGGTACGTATCCCTCGTTGCATTTTTAGATTCCCATGTTGCCTCTTCCATCATGTGGTTTTTCCACAAAACCTTTACCTGGTGAATCACCTTTTTCTGTAACACTTTCTCCCTATGGTCAAGAATCTGGACCGGTTGTTCCTCATAAGATAGGTTCTCTTCCAGCTGAACTACCTCTGGACTGAAAACATGATATGGATCTGGCATATACTTTCTCAACATCGAAACGTGAAAAACATTGTGTACCTGAGATAAACTCAGAGGTAAAGCCACCCAGTATGCAACTGATCCAACTCTCTCCAGAATTTCATATTGTCCAATGAACCTTGGACTCAACTTTCCTTTCTTACCAAATCGCATCACACTTTTCCATGGTGATACTTTGAGAAAAACATGATCACATACCTCAAAAGAGATATCCTTCCTCCTGTTGTCCGCATAACTCTTCTGCCTGCTCTCAGCTGTTCTCATGTGCTTCTGAATCAGCTGAACTTTTTCTGCCATCTCTTCTACCAATTCTGGTCCCATCAACTTCTTTTCACCCACTTCATCCCAGAAAGCTGGATTTCGACACCGCTTCCCATATAATGCCTCAAATGGTGCCATCTGTATACAGGAATGAAAACTGTTATTATATGAAAATTCAACCAATGAAAGATGTTGGTCTCAACTTCCCTGATAATCCATAGAGCAAGAACGTAGCATATCCTCCAAGGTATGAATTGTTCGTTCTGACTGCCCATCTGATTGAGGATGAAAAGCTGTACTAAAATTTAATTCAGTACCCAATGACTTCTGAAGGCCTTTCCAAAAGTTAGAAGTGAACCTGGGATCACGATCAGATACAATGGAGAGGGGAACTCCATGTAACCTGACTACCTCTTTAAGATACAAACGGGAAAGTTGATCAAGAGAGAAAGTATCTCGTATAGCAAGGAAATGAGCAGATTTAGTCAAGCGATCAACAATAACCCAGATTGCATTATTACCTTGAGATATCTTCGGTAATCCCACAACAAAGTCCATGGATATATTCTCTCATTTCCACTCTGGCACTGGTAAAGGATGAAGCATCCCTTTCGGTAACTGCTGTTCTACTTTAACCTGATGACAAGTCAAACACTTCACAGTAAAATCAGCAATATCTCTTTTCATTCCATCCCACCATTAATACTCTCGCAGATCTCTATACATCTTAGTACTGCCAGGATGAACTGAAAACGGAGAACTATGAGCTTCACATAACAACTCTCTCTTCAACTGTGAATCACAGGGCACACACAATCTCTTCCCAAATCTCAAAACGCAATCATTATCAATGTTGAATTCAGGCAACTTACCTTTCTGAACCAGCTCTACCTTTTTCTGCAACTCACTGTCTTGCTTCTGTGCTTGCTTGATTCTATCTGATAGATATGATCTCACTGATACCTGAAACAAAAAAGAACTTTCTGCACCAACAACTTCTGTGCCAAAGTTCATCAAATCCTTAACCAAAGGATCACGTTCCAAACGCAACATTGCTAATGAAACATTACTTTTTCGACTCAAAACATCAGCCACTTTATTTGATTTTCCCGGATGTTAATGAATTGTACAATCATAATCCTTGATTAATTCTAGACATCTCCTTTGTCTCATGTTCAATTATTTCTGAGTGAATATATACTTTAAACTTTTGTGATCGGTATATATTTCACACTTTACTCCATACAAATGATGCCTCAAAATTTTTAAAGCAAAGACAACAGCAGCTAATTCCAAATTATGTGTAGGGTAATTTACCTCATGAGTTTTCAAATGTCGTGAAGCATAAGCAATTACCTGATCATTCTGCATTAGGACGCAACCAAGTCCTTTCAATGAAGCATCATTGTAGATAACAAACTCACCATTCCTGGAAGGTAGTGCCAAAACTGGAGCATTCACCAATCTTCTTTTCAATTCCTGAAAACAATCATCGCATTCTTTTGTCCAGATAAACTTAACACCCTTCCGATTTATCTTAGTCATTGGACTAGATAACCAGGAAAAATTTCTAACAAACCTTCAGTAATAGCCTGCCAAACCAAGGAAGCTACGAATCTCAGTTACATTTGTGGGTCTTGTCCATTCTTCCACAACTTTTGTTTTTGCAGGATCAACAGTTATCCCATCTTTAGAAACAATGTGACCAAGGAAAGAAATTTGTTGCAACCAAAACTCACACTTGCTGAATTTTCCATACAGTTTCTTTTCTTTTAAGGTTTGCAAGATAACCCTTAAATGTCTTTCATGCTCCTCTTTACTTTTAGAAAACACCAAAATATCATCAATGAAAACCACCACAAACTTATCCAAGAACTCATGGAAAACTCTATTCATTAAGTCCATGAATATAGCAGGTGCATTGGTTAGCCCAAAAGGCATTACTACAAATCCATAATGGCCATATCTTGTATGGAACGCGGTCTTCAGATAAAATCTGGAGCATACCTTGCCAATCGAGTGAACCTTTCTTCATAGGTAGCCACTGAGTCTTCCTCTTGCCTCAATTCCAAGAATTGATTTTCCATCCTAAGTCGAACAGCCTTAGGAAAATACTTCTCAAGAAACATACCTTTGAATTCATCCCAGTCGAGAGCATCAATCTCATTAGCGTCCCTGATATTTTTAATCATCGACCACCACTGATCTGCCTCACCCTCCAAACGGTAAATAGAAAGGCTGACCTTTTGATTGTCTGAACACCCCATGACATCGAAAATCTTCTCCAGTGCTTTAATCCACCCTTCAGCTAGCACAGGGTCAGATGATCCTCTGAATGATGGGGGATGTTTCCTCATGAAATGTTCCACCACTGACATGTTCCTCTGCGGTTGGTCTGGCTGATCTCGTGCATGGATACCACCACCATTTATAGCCTGAGTCAACTGTTCCATCACTGCAACAAACAGTTCAGTTCCAATTCCGACCATCTCAGGATGCTGATTCAGAAGGTTATTTCCTTCTGTATGCCTTCCTAGAACTGCTTCCATGTTTCCTCTTCGGAAAATCATTCTGAAAAAACATGTCTTAGATGAAGCAACATGGTAATCTTCAAATGCTATATCACTTCAATTTGACCATAAAAAATATTTTTGGATAATCATTTAATATAATTATAACTCCTAAAGTTATCTAAACTGAACTTTGATACCAACTATAAGGCCCCAGCCTTAAACCTTACTTAATCTTGAGTTATTACAAGATTACACATTGAGGATCTTTTCGGGTTTAGAGTTTTAGAGAATTAGATCATAAAACTTGCATTACATTCCTCATATAAACAAAGTGGTTACATAAAGATAGTATTCTTCATTCCCATCAATGGAAACACATTTAAAATAAAACATGGATTATTTCTTGACACTACCTTAACACTATCATCATATCATGTACCTTTCCCTTGACCTGTGAAAAACATTTCAAAAAACTTGGGATGAGCATAAAAATCTCAGTAAGGGATATAAAAATATTGAAAGGAAACATGGGTATATATATACATAAGAATGAAATCATACTTTACCCATAAAACATATGCACTTTAACATACCTCATCAAATCATGAATAAATCATTGAAATCATAATACAAAAAGGTAACTTGAGGCATTCATAACATTCTTACGTAGGGAGTAACCCTCTTGGTTACATTTGGAATACCCATCACAGTATATTCCCTAAATCTCTTCGGAGAAACCTTAACGTTTCACTCCTTCGCATTACCCAATGCATTGGAGAGCTATATCGGGCTCACCCGCCCTTAGTTTATCACGGAACCACCCGTTTTCATAATAATTCCCAAGAACCTCAACATAATCATATCACATAAAACATGCATAAAGGAAACATAACATTCCCACCTTTCAATCACAAGATATCAATACAATACATTGATATACAAACATTATGAAAACCATTTTCGATACCAAAATAAACGAAAATTAAAACATGGTATTTATTTTTCTTTTAAAAAGAAGGTATGGCTTGTAGAGGAATCCGAAACTCAAATAACGGTCACGACGGTGGAGAAGTCGTTGTCGCCGCATACGTACGACAAAAACATTCCCTTTTCTAGTTTAGTAAACGCTTCATATAAAAAAGATTCCTTTTGAATAAACGTAAAAGTCAAAGTGGTTTATACACCGTAAAAAAAGAAAGTTGTGTATAAAATAAAATATGCCTCAATGAAAGGAGATTGAGACGACGTCCCATACCTCGGGTCCGACTTGACTCGATCGTTCTTTAATGTCCTAAATAATAAACTTGAGTTAATTTCTACTTATTTAAGAACCTTTTTCAAGTTCATTATTCCTTTTATATCACTTATTTCCATGTCATGAACACTATGCAATTATTTAAGTTAATAACGGTCATTTTAACGATCATTGGTACTTGAGTCAAAAATAAGCCCTTTATAATTAAATGTTGTTCATGTATCCATTATATCCAGAATGATATTAATGATTTGGATAACATATATATCATATATATTCAGCATATACATGTATTTATTATATTACATCACATTTAGAGGTAAGAAATGAAATGCACCGTTCATGGAGACGGTAAGCCGTACGTACGCATGAACGCTACTTCCATTTCTATTTCGTATTTTCTGGAATGGAATCATAATGATATAAGAGTATATTATAATTCTAGTATAATAACATATATAATATCATTAACTTTATCCTTTACACATCCCACATATGGTATTAACGAATCAAATCACTTTCAGTGGGCGGTAGTCCGCACTTCCTAAAATGAAGATATCATGTTTACCCATAATGGAAACAATAATGGTATGCCATAAATGAAAAATACAGAAGCTTAAGGAAAGAATAAACATATTATATATCATATATAAAAATAGTTACATCATAATGGCCACCTTTTAAGGTGTTAAATGATTATTGAACAATCATCGCTTCGGGAGGCAAAATTTCGCCATCCACGGAAACCGTATGTTCTTTAACCATTTGATGTAGTTGTGTGAGAGTGTAGCTCAAATAAATCTTATAACAACATACTAGTATATTGAATATACTGTTGTTGTTACAAAAGAAGTAAATAAAAAGAGTTTAGGGGGTTGGAGAAGCAAAATAAAACAAACGGACTCAAGTGAAGACTTTACATTAAAATCGGGTAACTCCCTTTGGTTTGAGCTCAAAGGCTTCCTTGGGAAGACTTATGCCCAAAGTGAGGCTTAAAGGAGTAATAGAGGGAAGTGGAGAGACAAAATGGGAAGGTTTTGTCCGAGACAAAGGCTTTGGAAGTGTGGGTAATGAGGTAGAGGTGGGGTCCTTTTATAAGAGGAGAGGAGGGGCACTCTTGGAAAGTAAAGAAATATTACTTTATTAGAAAATGAGTTTCGGATTTAAATGGTCCCACATTGATATAATTCTAGGATAAGGTGATAAGGGTTCGAAATCTACCCATCCAATAAATTTTGGACATGTGTAGGTTTTAGATATTACATTATCTTTCCATTTTATTTAAATCGTTAAATAATGAGGTCATCGCTGCATCATCATGATGTCATAAATAATTTACTTTATTTAAAGTATAAAAATTATAAAAAAAATACTATTATGTATGAAATCTTTTTAGATTTCCAATTAATATTTATAATCAAAAAATTTATCTTTATAACCCCATGTAAAAATTGTTTTCGTAAAACATATGATGTTTGTGTCATTTTTACTTTTACATTAAATAAATAGTTATTTATGTCATTTCCCAACCAAAGTGGCTCCATGGGGTCCCCAAGTTGACCCATGGATTGTATTGGTCGGACATGACACAACCAATGAGGGTAGGACATGTTTCAAGCTCATCTCATACTATTAAAACATTATTTTTACCATAAACTACACTAATTACCACTAATCGTGATTAAAAACTTAATAAGTAACTATTCACCAAAAAATTATTTTAATCTCATTGAACCAAATTTTACTTCTTAATGACAACCATGTATGTTGTATTTTTGAAATTCAAAACACAATGATGGCAAAATTTCATTTAAACGGAAAAATCAGTTTTTATAAGTACCACTTAGTGGTTTCACTATTCATCAAAAATTGAAGTTTTTCAGAAAAATACCAAAAAATCACCCTAAGCTATATTTGATATTCAGAATTCAAAAATGTAGTCTATTTTACCAAATTCAAAACATATAAGTCACATTAATTAATTTAATAATTAATTCCCGCTGTCAGAGCAAATAGCGTGTTTTTATGAAACAATAAGTATCAAAAGATTGATACCAGTTTAAGTCCAATTTCAAAGTAAAATTTATTCCAATGACCACCATTGGATTAAATGGTAAAAATATATTCTAATTTCACTTAAAAACCAATTCAAAAGTTAATCTAATCATATAAATAAATTATATTTAAAAGCAGTTTTGATGTACCATGCAGTATTTTTCACTATTCATTAAAAAATGAACATTGTCTGAAAAATACCAAAAATTCACAAAAAGTAAATTTTGATGTCCCAATCATAAAAAATAAGTTTATTTTGACAAGAATAGCTTATAAAATTGTCAAAATATAGATTTAAAAAGGGTTTTCCATCAAAAGGCAGTAAAACAATCTTTTAAAAATATTTGTGTATTCCATGCTTAAGATTGGATTTATTTTCATTTTAAGCCTCTAAAACACTATCTAGTTCATTAACAGACATAGATAAAAATATATATTATTCATTACTTACTTGGGATGTTACATCATGTCCATAAGAGATGGAGGATGAGCCTCAAACAACCAAATTAAATAATAACTGTTTGGGAGAAGACGTTGATAAGGATAAAAGTTGTATATAACTTTAACCATTGGATGAATTCGGAGGATAACACATACCATTGTGGATTAATGGTTTTCTTATGTTTAATTACGCATTTTGGTCAAAGCACAGGGAAATTATTTGAAACAATCAAATTTTGGGTTTCCCTTATTAGAATTAACTATAACTATCACCTTTGATAATGAACATATTATTAGTAATTATTAATTTATTGTAAATAAATGAAAATTTTATTAATAAAATAAGATGGATATATATCGAAAATGGAGGCACGTTATTCGTTTGATAAAATTGTATGAATAAATAGTTAATGATTTTATTAAATTTATAATACATCATGAATAACTCACTTCTCATATCCATTTTCCATGTTTACGTTGTTTTTATTCAGGACAAATTATTCAAAAATAGTTAGAAGAACATTTTATTTATCATCAATATATGAGAGCTATATTTTTAGACTAAACATAAGGAAAAATTGAACATGCACACTGATTGGGATGATACTATGGTTTATGGATCATTTAATATTAATACTAATGTAAATGATTATAGAGATCACATGGAAGAAATGGAAATTGAAATTGAAGATAACCTTTAAGATTTTACAAAAAAACTGAGAAGTTAAATATCTGTGATAAGAGACTATTGTATATCTATTATACTAAATACACAATATTTTTAGTTGTATTGAAGTTATATAATTTTAAATTTGGAATTTAATGGAGTGACATAGGCTTTTAAAAAATACATGGTATTCTAATTGATATGATAATTGATGAAAATTAACTACCATATCGAATATATGATGCTAAATGAATTCTATGTTCAATGAGAATTATCTCTAAAAAAATAAATGTTTTTTCAAATGATTGTATATATTTATATCAAGGACCATTAATCAGTCATAAAATTCCCTAATTGTGGCATGTATTGATAAAAGAAAAATGAATTAATTCATTAAAAATTTGTATGGTACTTTTCCATCATCAAACAGTTTAGAAGACTGTATGGATATTAAGAAACCATGAGAAAATTTACATGGAATGCAGATATAATAATTAAATATGGGAAGCTACATCATCTCAAATATTCTCTTCAGTGGAAGAAAATTGATTACGATTACCCTAAATTTTTAGATGAATTGAGAAACTTTTCTCTTGCTTTATCTATAGATGGAATAAATCATTTCAGTTTATAGAGTAGTACTCACAATACATGTCACGCCTTGTTTGTAAATTATAAATTTCCTCCATGGTTATGTGTGAAGGACAAATAAGTTATATTTTTTCTACTTACATATAGACCAATGAAACCTGGTAATGGTATCGAAGTCTATTTTGATCCTTTGTTTTATGATCTGGAATTGGTGAGGGTTACAAGTGTTACAATGTAGGATGCTCATAAAAGTAAATAATTCACATTGAGGGACATGTCGTATGGGATGAATAATAACGTTCCCATGTATGTAAATTTATTAGGCTATAGAAATAAAGGTATATTACTGTTTCCTATTTTTGAATAATTCACACACTAAGTTCGGAGGAAATATTCCCCAGAGACTATGTTTTTAAGAAATTATTATTTTTTAACTTGGCCACATAAATAATGATCTTGGACGACAGCATTCAAGGGGAATATTGAAAAAGGTACTACAATATCTCCACTAATGGGTGATCAAATATTGGATAAATTAAACAACATTGAAAATATTTACAAAAAAACAATATCGAAAAATCCTTACAAAATCATGTTTTAAGAAGAGATCAATTTTCATTGATTAATTAAATTGTAATTTTTTGTATATTATAGATTTTCTTGATTTCATGAATGTAAAAATATATATATTTCATAGTGTTATGCATAGGTTAAAAAATGTTCCTAGAAAAAAATATTGCATCATGGCTATGTTCGACATGATTGACATGAGGATAAGGAAAGAGTTGACACTAATGAAGGGTAAAGTATGGTATTTTCTTTCACCAATAGATTACACTCTATTTGAACTAGAAAAATTATAGTTTTTCCTTTTCCTTAAAAGTGTAAAATATCTATATGGGTATTTATCAAGTATCAAGAATGTCATGTCAATGAATAATTTTAATTTACAGGTACTAAAATCACATGAATGTTATGTTTTTATACAATATTGGGGGCTTGTTTATTTTTCTTGATTTTTTTCTAAAAATTCTTGGTATACATTAATCAGGCTCTACTTCTTTTTCAAATCGATATGCAAAAAAGTTATAGACTCAAAGATGTTTAAAATCATGAATAAGGAGGTTTTAGTCAAATAATGTGACTAAGAGATGTTCTTCCCACTTTTATTTTTTGATATAATGGTCCTTTAGATGGTTAACTTGGTTAGATAGTTTAAACTATTTGGTGCTATCTATTATAGATGGATTTACCTCATTTAATTTTATATTGAGTTATTAAAAGCGTATTTCATGAATTAAAGTTGGATGGAATGTTGTATTTTACAATGATATATTGTTGAAGAAGATGTTCAATTCTGTACCAATTACCTATTAGATATTGACAACATCGGTCTCTCAAAGTCTCATCACAATGGATTCCTTATAGGGGTAGGGACTTTCAGAATAGATTTTTTTATAATTACCTTGACATAGTCGGAATAAGCACACCTTTATGTTTTACATAATATTAAATATGTTTATCTATATGTTTCATCCCATAAAGAAATAATTAGATGTTTGAATCCATTAAAGGATGTAGGATGGATATAAAATAAACATATTAAATATTTTATAAGATGGTTTCGATATCAAATTTATAAGGAGTTATCTAAAAATACAAATTCAATTGTCAAAAAACAGTGAAGGTTATCCAGGGACAGTAGTCCATTTTTATATAGTTTTTTCATCAATGGATATATGTTATATAAAAAAAACAAGATGACTATAGTATGATGAAAAAAAGTGGTGTTAGACTTGTGGAGTATGCAATGCACATATCTGGTTCCAAGGATTGAAATATAATTTATAAAAATATTTCATATTTGGCCTTATCTAGTAGATATACATATTGTATTATACATTATTTCATGTGCATATTTAACATTGGAAATCGGTTGACAATAGAAGAGTTGTGAAAGTTGATGAAATGAGCTTCATGATGGTGAATATCATTATTTAATAGAAAAAGGATGGTTCATTATTAATGGAATCATAAGTAGTGATAGTATTTTATGTGTCAGATCAAACATACAATAATTAGTCTATTCTTCTTCTTGAAACTAAAAAAATATCAGCTTAGATAAAAATTAAATCTATAATGAACCTTTTATTGGGCGATCAAAATTATTTCATTATGTTACCTATGTATATAGTGTATTTTATATCATATGGGACCACAAATAGGAGATTTGGATTCGCAATAGAGGATCCAAATCAGTTAAAACTTGGAAAAATAATGTGAGTTTAATGAGAAGGTAAAATTGTTATTTAACATTCTTTTTTTCCCTCATAATATTATTTGATCTCTATTATATTAGAATAATCTAAATTTAATGTTTGAATACTCATGCACAAAATTTAATATGCATATGAAAATGTTACCAATATTGAAAAATAACGCAATATTATTAAGGAAACCCTTTTGTAATATGTAAAAGAAAATGTTACGATCCCCTTTCTCTATTTTACTGAAAAATTATATAATGAAATATTGATTTAATTTTTTTATTACATAATTATTTAATCTATTTCACTAGATTTATATCCATAGTTCATTCCTATCTACACAAAAACATCTATATAATTATTCTCTCTGATAACCATTTTTCCCTATAGATTTGGAATTTAATACATTCCTTCAAGTTCACTCCACTACCTTAGCAGGAAAAGCAACGACAATGACTTTTCTCAATCAGAGAGGTAATCTTGATGTTTTTATAGTAAAATATTTTTTCCATATAATTAATTTATTATTTCATATTTATGTATATATAGACCCAAGTCTTTTTCATAAATAGTTACATAATTTTAATTATTAATATAAATCATAGTACCAGCCAAGTATCATTATGTCTAGTGTCCTGGAAGACCAGGTACATAAAAAATGGGGCAAAAAAACAATTCATTATTTAATCTCCATAAAGAGATCATAACTTACATTGAGACCATACATCTGCATAGGGTACCCTTGGGAACACATGAACAAATGGTTGAGCTTGAAATCCCAGTAAGGAAAATAACATAAGTATACTTATTAAGCCCATGAGTTAGGAGGCATGATATAATGATATCCAAAGCATTGATCTTATAAAATCATTTCATATAAGCAAGGGATCATATAAACATGGAATCATATAAATGATTAAAAATAATAAAACATTTATTTATTATGGGACAAGTATAACATCCAATCTTGTTTCCCATTTTATTATGGGTCATGGAAAATCGCCAATCCCATTTCACATCGCATCTCATGATACTTAACATTACCCAATGCATTGGAGTGCTATTTGGGTGCACCCATCATTACATTTTCATGAATATTACTTCAAAATAAATATTCTTACCATATAAATATTCATTCCACATAAATATTCATTCATAATAAACCATGCATAAACCTAAGGGTACCCATGGAAAGAATTGGGTACCACAATCATGACATAGATCATTACCACTAAGTGTATCATGAAAGTGTCCATGAGACAAAGGGACTAGAACATACATGGGAGTTAATAAGGTAACATATGCTTATAAAATTTTAAGATATGTCAAAAATATGTGAAATAATATATGAAATGTATTTGAGAAACACTTTCATTAAAACGTTTTGGTGCGGTTTTAAGGAAATACTATACAGATTTTAAAATATAAAAGAGGAAAATATATTATATAAAACCAGATTTGAACCAATAAGGTTTTAAAAATAAAAAAACTTATATTATAAAGGCAATTTTGGCTTAAAATATACGACATAGTACACTTGAAATTGGGTAAAAATTCGGGAAGTTCCCTTAAAACTGGTTTTCTTATCTAAATGTTATAAGGAGGGAATCTTTTAAAAACATATATTTCCCCAAAAGAGAGTAATGAAAGGGTAATCATAAAATAATTTTTTAAAACTAAAATGAATTTTTAATATGCAAAAAATTGATAAGAAATCTCCATTTTGATATAAATAATGATAAGGAAACCTGAAAGAACAAAGGAGGTTATGGTAGATTTTGTTATGGTTTATAGGCATGGTCTTTGGTGCATGTAAGAGGGCTTGATGAGAGAGAGGGGGGGTTCTTATAAATTATAAAACATTAGGGTGTTATGGGGGAGGTAAAAAAACATACCAAATCATTAGGGAATACACAAAAAATGGAATAATAAAGAGAACAATCTTGATTTAAGAGCGAAATGGAGAGGATCCCATATCTTATACCCATTGGTGTTATCTACTTGTTATTAAAGAACTGAATAAAAAAATTATGTTTATTAATTAATAATTCCAGAACCCATTATAATACTAATTGGGTTAGTATAATCATTTAATGTTCATTTATAACAATTTGGATTGGTTATGAGGATCAATTTCAACGTTCAAATTTGTTTGTTTACTAGGTTTTAATGATAGGTTCGATTATATTCATGTTTGTATAAAAATGTAAGAAAAAAGTGGTTTTATTGAATTGAAGTTAGAGGATATTATTTAAAATACAAGATTTTACATTGTTTTAAATTTAATTTGGTTACTTAGAGTGAAGTCGAAATTTTATATAAAACCGTCATGATAACTGTTTTTGTTAATCGGTGGGTTTGATTACAAATAACATATTATCCTTTATAACTTAATACCATTTTTAAAAAAGGATTACATAACAAAAAATAAGATATATTAAATATATAATAATCGGGTTCAACCATAACACAAATCGTTTCAAGATCATAATTAATGATAATAATAGAAATTTATATATTGTTGTCCTTGAATGAGATAAATTAGCACATCTCAAACGGTGCTTTCATTTACTTCAAATAAAAGGTGGCGAAAGGAGAGAAGAAAATGAAATATCCTATTAGCATGAAAACATTCCAATACATGTATGTTACTAGATTTATCATAGTATTATTGTGAATGGAGGTGAGGAAAGAAACAAAAAAGAAAAGAACATAAAAGAAATGAATGAATTGGAAAGAGAAATTTACAACTTGAGACATCCTCCTTTGAGAACCTCTTAAGGGGAGAGGATTTTGTATTTTGAAGATTCTATGAAATTTTGGACATGTGCGATGATCTAGGGAGAGATATTAAGATGGAATATTGGCAAGCAATAAGTATTGAGAGGGGTGAAGAGAAGAGGGAGTGAGGGGGGTTTTATAGTGGAGGAGTGAGGGGATTTCTCAATATAAAATTCATTAATTTATTATTTTCCACAAAAGATAGAGAATGGAAAGTGTTCAATAAACAATAATAGTAATTTTCTCATTTTATCCTGAACCAATTAGTCTTACATCAGAAGAACATCATGCATGACTCTATTATTAGCTTATTAATATTATTTTGTAAATTATGGTATTTCAATATTCATAAAAAAATCATGTATTTTAGAAAAATCCCAAAAATTAACCCTAAGAATTTTTTGATGTGTAGAATCCAAATATGAATTCTATTATTCAAAAATAAATTTACAAATAATATTATTTTAATATTTAATTAAATTCATAATTTATTATCAAAAATATGTTTTAAAACATTCATTTACTTATTCTAAAATAAAGGAATATCATACTTTCAACTTGAATAATAAATATATATTATCATATTTAAGTTTACTATTCATTGAGGTATACCACAATTCATAAGGGTATGTTATTATTCAAAAGGGTATGTTACTATTCACCAAAAATTAATTTTCCTTTATTAGACTTTAAACAAGTTACTAATCACAACAGTGTATGTCATTTTTTTCAAAATTACCCGCACAGAAGTGACAAACTTATGTTTAAAGGTCACTTATCATATAATAGTTCATTATGTTGTGTTTTTATGTGATTTTATTACATATTTATAAGAAGGGAATTCCCTTTGAAAGACATTGGGTCGTTACATTCTTCCACCCCTAAGAAATTTTGCCCTTGAAATTTCATTTTACATTCAAGGACAAAAAGAGATGATGGTACATTTCATTCATTTATTATTCTAGTTCCCATGTTCCCTCTTCGTACTTATGGTTTTTCCATTGTACCTTCACCAAAAACGTAGTCTTTTTTTGTAGAACATTGTCTCTACAATTGAATATTTTCACTAGCTTCTCCTCGTAGGAAAGATCATCATCCAAGTATACCACCTCTGAAGAGAGTACATCTGATGGGTCTAGTATGTACTTCCATAAAAGGGATACATGAAATACATCATGTACTTTCGACATGGTAGGATGAAGTTCCAGTCGATAGGCCTCGTCTCTGACTCACTCAAGGATCTCAAATGGGCCTATGTACCTAGGAAATAACTTCCCTTTCTTTCCAAACCTCGTGACCTTATTCCATGGAGATATGTGTATAAATACCATGTACCCGACTTTGAACTCATAGTCTCATTGACGGTAATCTGCATAACTATTTTGTCGACTTTGGGCTGCCCTGATATGCTTCTAAATGGTTTTCACCTTCTCTACAATTTCTTCAACCATTTTAGTTTTTAGTAGCTTACGCTCACCGACTTCATCCCAACATGTCAGGTTTTTTGTACCCTTTCCTACAAAGGGCTTCATATTGTGCCATTCGGATGCTCGAGTGGAAACTATTGTTGTAAAATAATTAAACCAGTGGAAGATGTTGGTCCCATACTTCTTTAAATTCCAAATAACACGCTCTCAACATGTCTTCCAGTTTCTAAATAGTCTGCTCAGATTGGACATCAGTTTGAGGATGATAGGATGTACTGAATTTCAATCCAGTGCTTATAGCACGTCGGAGAACATTCGAGAACTTCGAGGTGAATCTTGGATCACTATTAGATACAATAGAGATTGGTACTACATGTTGTATTACCACTTCTTTGATGTAATTCTGTTCAAGTTGATCTAATGAGAAGTCCTCTAAAATCATGATAAAGTGAGTTGTCTTTGTTAGATGATTCACAATGACCAATATATCATTGTTTCCACTGGATGTCCTTATAAGTCGAGTGACAATGTCCATGGTAATGTTCTCCCACATCCATATTGGAAAGGGTATTTGTTGCATAATACTCTTAGACATTTTTCTCTCATCCTTCACTTGCTAACATACCAGGAACTTTGATGTATAATTAGTAATCTATGGTTTCATATTTCCCCACCAAAAGTTTTCCTAGAGATCTTGATACATCTTTGAGCTCCCTGTGTGGATAGAGAAGGTTGAGCTTTGTTCATCATTCAATAGCTTTTTCTTCATCTATGGATTGGTTTGTACACATAACTGTGGCACAAATCTTACAATTTCTTCCTCATCAATTTTGGAAATCGTATGATTTCCCTTTTTTAACAGCATCCGCCATTTTTAGATGTTCCACATCCTTTTTTGAGAATCCTTTATTCTCTCTAAGAGGTATGGTTGAGAAATCATTTGAGAAAGGATTGATGAGTATCCTACCTTAATGATTCCCATATCCATCCTTTGAAAATCTAAGAAGATCATATCCTTTTTAATTCTCATCATTGATAACGATGCATGATCATTTCTACATAGAGCATTTTCCACCTTGTTTTTATTACTAGGATGGTTATGGATTGATCAGTTATAATCTTTGATGAGATCTATCCATCTTCACTGGCATGTGTTAAGCTTTTTCTGTGTGAAAATATATTTGAGACTCTTGTGGTCAGTATATATCTCACACTTCTCCCCATAGAGATAATGCCGCAATATTTTCAAAGAAAAGATCATAGAGGCCAACTCCATATCATGAGTTGGATTATTTATCTCATTGATTTTTAGCTTCCTTGATGCATAGGATATCATATTATCATTTTGCATTAGCACATAGCCTATGCCTTTCGTAGATGAATCACTATAAACCACAAAGAGTTCTCCACTTGTATGGAGTGTGGGTACTGGCACAATGATAAGTCTCTTTTTAAACTCCCAGAAACAGTCGTCACAGTCATGTGTCCAAACAAACTTTACTCCCTTCCGTGTCAGCTTGGTCTTTGGGTTTGATAATCACGAAAAGTTCTTCACAAATCATTGATAATACCCTATTATACCCAAAAAGATGTTGATCTTTGTTAAAAATGTTGGCATGCGCCACACTTCAATTGCCATTGTCTTGGAATGGTCCTCAAATATCCATTTCGTGGTGATAACATGCCCCATTAATGATAGCTCCTCTATCCAGAACTCACATTTACTGTACTTTTCATACAACTTCTCCCATTGCAATGTCTTTAACATGGTACTAAAATTCTCCTCATGTTTCTCATTTCTCATGGAGTATATTATAATATCATCAATAAAGACTATGATAAATTTTTCTAGGTAATCTATAAAGACTACATTCATTAAATCCATAAAAATCGATAGAGCATTAGTGAGTCTTAAGGGCATCACTATGAACTCATAGTGTCCATACCTCATTCATAATCCAGTCTTGGGAATATCTTCTTTCCTCACGTATAATTGCTGATATCCTAGATAAAGGTCCACCTTGGAGAAATAACTGGCTCCATGAATCATATCGAACAGTTAATCTATCCATGGAAGGGGATACTTGTTTTTTAGTGATTTTATTGATCTCAGGATAATCAATGAAGAGGCGAATGGATCCATCCTTATTCTTGATGAAGAGGACTTGTGTACCCCATGGTGAAGCACTCCGGTGTATAAAACCATTCTCCATATTCTCCTATAACTTCTTCTTCAACTCTTACATCTCTGAGGTGGCCATTCTGTATGCTGTCTTTGAGATAGGAAGAGATCTAGGGATAAGTTCAATTGAGAAATCAACTTCTCGATCATGAGGAAGACCATACAACTCTTCAAGGAATACCATAGGGTAATCCTGCAAAATGGGCATGTCTTCATGCATGATTATACCCTTTGTACCAATCATTTGATCTAGATATTATCTCACACAAGGAAGAAGTATCCAAACTTAACACAAAGGTTCTAGAGGAGACTCATCTTCCTCCTTACACTAGTAAATAATCTGAAAATTATTTGGGATTTGAAAAGTGATCTCCTTTTCTCGACAATTGATGTTTCCATTGTATAAAGGTAGCCAATCCTTTCCCAAGAGAGAGTCTAACTCCAATAAAGAATGTATGAGGAGATTTTATGGGAGGTTATGTCCACAAAAATTACCTAGGGAGGAGTTATAAACCATAGACACAACGATTTCCCCATTCGTTGTTCTCATAGATAACTTTTCCTCCAAATTTTGAGGTGGTGTTTGAATAGTTCTACTAAACTAGCAAGATCTGAATGAATGCGTAGAACCAGAATCAAATAGAATGTTTTATATTCCTGAATAAATAATTATCATACTTGTCACCACATCATTTTTCGACAGCACCTCAGTAGTAGTGATAACATAAAACCTTCTTTGTTGCCTTTGAGGTTGTTGATGATTGCCTCCAACAACACTCGGCTTAGGGAAATTGTTCGCATAAGGCCCATGCTCCTTTCAGTTGTAACACTGCACTATATGCTGAGTGTTGATCTGAACTTTCAATTCATTATCCACATTAGCGGGATTTTTCATATCCCTTCAGCAGTTCTTAGCCAGAAGAATAATCTTTCCACATTTGAAGCAATTCATTGTTCCTTTAAGACAGTTACCAGGATGCTTCTTCCCCTGATTTTTACAAGTGGAAAAGTCGTGCTTCTTTCCAACATGGGATTTTATTGATGAACCAACCAAGTTATTCTCCATTTCTTGCTTTTTTTCTTTGTCCCCACAAGACCACTGAGAGTCTCCAATCTCCATTTCATCCTTGAGGGCACAAAAAACAATCTCCTCATAACGGTTGAAGTCTCGAATTTCTAACACTTTTCGTAGACTCGACTTTAGTTTGCTAAAAAAGCGATCCACTATTCTTTTGGTGTTCGTGAAAAAGCCACATGTCTACCTTTCATTCCATGTAAAGTTTTCTTCATATGCCCTGATGGAATCATCTTCCTTCTACTTGAGTCTGAGGAACTCTTTTTCCATCTTGAGATGGGAGGTTTGAGGAAAATATTTTCTGAAAACATCCTATTGAATTCCTCCCAATCTATGGAATCAGTTTCCTATTGTGTCTTTATTTACATGATCTGTGTACACCACTGATTAGATTCCCCATCAAAACAATAGACTTCCAGTACAACCTTCTCTTCTTCCGAGAAATATAGTATAGAGAATATCTTTTCAATTGAGTTAATTCATTGATCTGTGAGGAGGGGATCATAGGATCCGCTAAACATGGGAGGCCTTTGCTGCATGATGGATTCTATGGAAACTTGATGATTCATTTGAGGAGGAGGGAATTTCGCCTGATTCAAGTTATTATTCATAACTCGATCTACCAGGGCAAGTACTGTTATGACATTTTGAGCACCCGCTCCTATCATACTAGGCATATCATTAGGGAAATATTAGGATTTCCTATCACACGTGTTTTTGGAACGTGTTCTTCTATTTCCTTCCATTAAATAAGAAAAATAACGTATAATTAGAGGTCTTGAATAATTAACTATTGAGCATAAAAATGAAACTTTTAGCATAAAAGGATAAACTTATAAAGAAGAATTGTTTCCTAAATTGTGATTCATTGGATTTATATCTAGGTTTTTCTCAATCTATTTCTTAACTTAAATTCCTATGGGATTTTTTTGTCGCTAAATAATGGGTTGTAATAAGCTCATGAATCTACCAAAGAATATCCCTTGAGAGTTTTGAAAACATGAGTGCAGTGAGGCCCATTGTCGTGTACCAGGATACTGCGATTCAAACTCAAAACTCCTTGTCGAAGTTTTCACTCCTAGGTACATCTATGGCAGAAATGCCTCTACCTGATCATATCCCAACAGGGGTGTATTTTCTTGATACGCCACTTACTCAATACTCACCAAATTTTAGGACTATTTTCTTATAGATAGTATCATCCTTAAGGTTCTTAGTATGGGACTCTATTCTTAATCTCCAAAAATATATATACCAACCTCTTATACCACCTATAGTGACCCAAGACTTTTTTATATATCATTACATGATTTTATGCATAATTATACATCAGAGTAGAAGCCATGGATCATTATGTCTAGGGTCTTGGAAGACTGGATACATGAAAAATAGAACATGGGGATAAAAAACACTGCTTTTTTTAATCTCCACAAAGATATCCTAACATCCTTTGATCCCTTACATCTTCAAAGGGTACCCTAGGGAACACATGAACAAAGGGATGATATGAAAATCCTAATAAGGGAAATAACATAAGGATACGTCTTAGCAAATGAGTTAGGAGGTATGGCATAAATATATCAAAAGCATGGAACTTAGAAAATCATTTCATATATGCATGGGATCATATAAGCATGGAATCATATAAAAGTGGCAGCATAATAAAACATTTCTTTAGTATGGTTCAAGGCTAACCTCTATTTCCATTTCCCATTTCAGTACGTGTCAAGGCTAACCGCCAATCCCGTTTCACATTGCATCTCAGGATACTTAACTTTACCCAATGCATTGAAGCGCTATGTGGGATCTCCCATCTCAAAATTTTCCGTAATATTCTTGCCAAATAAATATTCATACCGCATAAATATTATTTCCACATAAATAATCATACATAATCAACCATACATAAACATAAGGGTACACAAGGAAGGAGTTAGGTACCATAATCATGACATAGTGCATGACCAACGAGTGTATCATGAATGTTTCCATGAAAGGGATTAGAACATACATGTACGTTCATAAGGTAAAATAGGAATATAACACGGGAATAGATTTCAAACATAAGTGTGAACATATAAGAAATGTATTTGAGAAACATTATCATTAAAACATTTTTGTGCGGTTTTAAGGAAAATAATATACACCTTTTAAAATAGAAAGGAGATAAATATCTTATATAAAACCAGATTTGAACCAAGAAGGTTTTAATAATAAAAATAATGATTTTATAAAGGCAATGGTGGATTAAAACTGAGGATAGAGTGCACTTGAAATTGGGAAAAAATTCGAGAAGTTTCCTTAAAACTGGTTTTCTTATCGGAAAGTTATAAGGATGGAATCTTTTAAAAACATGTATATCCCCAAAAGAGTGTGATGAAAGGGTCCTCATAAAAACGTTTTTTACTACTAAAAAAAATTTAAAAGATAATAAAACATATAAGATAACTCCATTTTGAAATAAATAATGATAAGGCAACCTCATGAACAAAGGAGGTTTGGGTAGATTTGGTTACGGTTTATCGGCATGGAGTCGGGTGCATGTAAGTCGGTTTGATGAGAGAGAGAAGGAGTTTCTCATAAATTATAAAACATTAGGGTAGTATGGGGGAGGTTCCAAGACATACCACATCATTATGGATTACACATAAATTGGCATAACATAGAGTACAATCTTGATTTAATATCGAAATGGAGAGTATCCCTTACCTTAAATTCGTTGGTGTTCTCCACTTGTTATTAAAGGTATGAATAAAAAAATTAGGCTTATTAATTTATAATTAAAAAACCTATTCTATATGTAATTTGTTTATTATAATCATTTTAAGTTCATTTATATCCATTTTTATTGGTTATGAGGTTCAATTTCAATGTTCAGGTCTATTTGTTTTCTTGGTTTTAATGACCAGTTACCTTATATTCATGTTTGGATAAACATTTAAGATAAAAATGGTGGTCCAGAATAGAAGTTATATTATATTATTGAACATACCGGTGAATAAATGGTTTTAAATATTATTTTTGTTACTTATATGGAAGTCTTATTATTATATAAAACCGTCATGACAACTGTTTTTGTTAATCAGTGGGTTTGATTACAAAGAACATGTTTTCTTTATAACTTAATCACATTTGTAAAAAATAACTAAAGAACATAAAATAAGATATATTAAATATAAAATAATATTTTTCAACCATAACAAAAATGGTTTCTTAACCATAATTATATATAATAATAGAAATTGATAAATTTTTGTCCTTGAATGGGCTATATTAACACATCTCAAACGGTGCATCCATTTCATTCAAATAAATGGTGGGGAAAGAAGAGAAGACAATGAAATATACCATTAGCAAGAAAACATTCCAGTACATGTATGTTACTTGATTGATCATACTAGTATGGTGAAGGTTGGGAGGAATGAAACAAAAAGAAAATAACTTAAATGAAATGAAGGAATTGGAAAGAGGAATTTACCTCTTGAGACTTCCTCCTTTGAGATACTCTTAAAGGGAGAGGATTTGGTATTTTTAACAGGCTAGGAGTTTTTGGATGTGGGGGAGCATCTTGGGGAGAGTTTTTGATAGAATATTTTCAATCCTCAAGGATTGAGAGGATTGAAGAGAAGAGGGAGTGAGGAGGGTTTTTATAGTGGAGGAGAGAGGGGATTTCTCAATATAAAATTCATTAATTTATTATTTCCCCACAGGACAAAGAATAGTGAGTCTTCCATGACCAAGAATAGTAATTTTATAATTTGATCATGAAAAAATTAGTCTTACATTTACATAACATCATGCATGACTCTATAATTAACTTATTTATGTTATTTTGTATATTATGGTATTTCACTATTCATAAAAAATTCATGTATTTCATAAAAATCCCAAAAATTCACTCCATCCATTTTTTGACGTGTAGAATCCAAAAATGAAACACATTTTTAATAATTAATTTTATAAATATATTTATTTTAATATTTAATTAAAATCATTATTAATTATCAAAAATATTTTTTAAAACATTCATTTACTTATTCTAAAATGTAGGTATATTGTACTTTCAACTGGAATAATATTTATATATTATCATAGGTAATGCTACTATTCATTGTGGTATATAACTATTCATAAGGATATGTTACTATTAATAAGGGTATGTTACTATTTATAAGGGTATGTTACTATTCACCAAAAATTATGTTTTTCTTATTGTACTCCAAAAAACATACTGATCACAATCGTGTATGTCATATTTTCGAAATTCTAAGTACAGAAGTGGAAAACATATGTTTAAAGGTCACCTAGAAATTAATAGTTCATTATGTTGTGTTTTTATGTAATTTTATGACATATTTATAAGAAGATAATTTGCTTTAAAAACACTGGGTTGTTACAATGTTTAATTTATTTATTTTTAGTGTTACTCACATAAGAATTGTTTTATTATATTTGTGGATTCTTTTGTTCAAGGTGGGTCAGTTTTTCTGAAGCTTCTCATGCTCATAAGATATTAGAATTTGGGGATGCAACAAAGGTAATGAAAATAAGGAAATTGGTGAATAATTTATTGAACCATAATGAAAAGGTTAATTCCTTATACATATTTAAATACATTTTTCATCATTTTTTCTAATATTTGTAAATTAATTTTCTTATAATATTTATTTAATAATTATTTATTTTCTTTTAAAGATCTTTTGGGAATTAATATTTTAATATTTCATTTATTTTAGAATATTCTTTCCATATTTCATGACTTTATTCACCAAAACATCCACATACTTCTTCTCCTTCAAAACATTTTCACCCTTGTCATGTTGAAATTTATCATTTTCCTTCAAGTTCCCTCCAGTGCCTTTGGAAAAAGATAAATGGTGCTACCTCTACACAATCATAGAGTTCATATTGATTTTTTCATAGTAAAATAATTTTCCTTATAATTAATTAAACTTTTATTATTTGTCATTAATTTATTTCTCCTTAGTATTACTCACATAATAATTTTTCCATATACAAGTGGATTATTTTGTTCGAGTTGGGGTGGTTTTTTCGAGGTATCTCATGCTCGGGGGATATTGGACTTCAATACTGCAACTGAGATAATGAAAATATGAATATGGGTCAAGAATTTATATGACCATCAAGAAAAGGTGAATTCCTACCACTAAATTAATTTTTCACCATTTTATCTACTATTTGTAAGTTAATTTCCTTATCATTTTTATCTAATTATTATTAATTAATTTTTTCACAGATCTTTTGGGAATTCATATTATTCATTAAAATATCTTCTATAAGACAAAAAAGAGATAAAATGTTCATTTCTTCCATTAATACTTGCTTTCCATTTCCTTTCATTTTTGAACTACAAAAAATACCTATTGAGTAGAGGTTCTTATCTAAAAATCATTCTTTGGATAAGAACATCGACTCAATATACAGTGTTGTATGTTCAAAAAATAAATCCAATTGAAACCATGGAAATATTGTAATTTTGTATTATTTTTTTACATTGGGACTTGTTGGAATTATCTTCACCTCAATCCAATATAGTATGTGATCGGTATGACTCCAAGTGATTCATTTTTATTTATAAATGAAATTAATTTTAGAAAAAAATAAAACTAACATACTCAAACCAATAAAAAACAATCATTTTGTTTTGAAACATTAGTTAAACAATCCATAATTCATTTTTTATGTGTATGAATCAACTGTACCTAAATCTGATACCCGATGCGCATGTATGCCTCAAATTGTATGCTATCAATTTTTTTTAGAAAAGTGAGACATGGGAAGGTTTCCCAACCCATATCCCTGAAGAATTTATTCAAAAATTGAAGAGGTACAAAGTAGTCTCGAGGTGTAATGAAGCTACACCAGCAAGGAAAGAAACCGGATACATGGGGATAGGTAAAAATTTAAAACAGGTACCGATTCAAAAAAGAGGAATTGCAGATCTTCAAGCTTGTTCACCATTCATCCATCACCATTCCACCTCCATCATAAGGGAAGCAGAATCTAAGCATCTCAACCAAGCAGTGAAGCCCAAGACAGAGGGTACACCTGCCTGGCAGCCTTAATCAGACAGAGAAGATGAGAGGACCGTCCAAAAAAACAATATACAACATCTCAAATGCAGAACCAGCCCAGGTAAGCAGCAAAAGGAGGCTCTAAAAAGAATAGGTACATAGCCAGGGTTGTAGCAACAACAAGGAGTGTTCACTCCAACAGTCGAAACAATGAATCAGCTGCTTCACCTGAAAATAAAACAGCACATCAAAAGAACTGAAACCAAAAGGAGTAAAATCTTCCAGAAATTAGGATCGTTTTTTACTCATCTTCGATTTTTCCTCGGCGATGGTTCTTTTTATACTAAGGTATTCATCTGGTGAAATCTTCTTTTTTTGAAATTCTTGATGGGCAATTTCCTGTTGCCTATCCATATACTGAGTCCACACTTGTATATCTTGTTCATAAAAATCCTACGAAAAGTAATACAATAGAGTACTAGAGGCAGCAACCTGAGAATTTTCTTGAGTTTCCTCTGCAGGTTTAGGTTTGGAAGAATCAACAAGAAGTTTTTCCTGAGGGACTTCAACAGGTTCAGACTTGGAAGCATTCACTGATCTGGTCACAATTGTGCGTTCAGTGTTCGAGTAATCCTTGTGTCTTCTAGCATTTCTTGATTGTGGGGTGATGAACCCGTCCTCATATATGTATTTTTTTATACTTTAGTAAAACAATTCATAAATAATTTATTATGAGTAGGAATTAGTCTCATCTCAATCTTACATATTGTGTGATCGGTATAACTCTAGTGAATATTTTTTTAAAACAAAACTAACATATTCAAAACTAAAAAAATGCATTTTGATTCTTTTCATCATTTATTAGAACAATTAAAAAGTAATTTTTTATGTTTATGGATCATATTCACGTTAATATTGTACATGATGTGCCTATTATGACTGAAATTACCTATTATCAATTTAAAATTGTCATTTTAGTTTATGGTATCACTCACTAAAAATCAAACAAACATGCTCATATTGCGTTGATAATTTAGGAAAAATATCCATAAGTAATTTTTGACATTTTTTAATTAGTCTCACCTCAAACTGAAACTTGATGTGACTGTTATTAACCAATGTCTCTCTTTCTAGTTTAAAATGACATTTTATTAAAAAAGGCAAGTGATGTACTAAAAACTAAAAAAAAAGCATTTAGATTATTTTTTTACTTTAGAAAATTAACACATAAGTCATTTGAGAGGTATATTAATCATCCACGCCTCAATATGACAAAAAAATGCGATCAGTAGGACACCAAGTGTGTCTTTTTATTTAAAATTGACATAAATTTTACTAAAAAAGAAAAATGACATACTCAAAACCAATAAAATGCATTTAAATTATTTTGATACTTTATGAAAATATAATTTTTGTAATTTTTGTCATTTAAGAAATCGTGCTCACCTAAATAAATTACAAGACATTCTCTATATGTCTCTAAGTGCCAGTTATCAATTTAAATTTAAAATTTTAGATTAAAAAGTGTCACTCACTAAAAACTACGAAAATTTTCTTGTATTATATTGATAATGTAGTAAAATGGATCATAATTCAATTTTTTTATGTAGGATTTAATCTCACAACAAACCAGTACAAGATGTGAATGGGAGGACTTAAAGTGTGTGTTTCTAGTTTAAAATTACATTTTAAAAAAGAAAAGTGACATACTCAAAACCAAAAAAATCATTATTATTACTTTGATACATTATAAAAATTATCCATCAATCATTTGAGATGTGTAGTAATAATCCTCACCTAAATATGATGTACAGTATGACCAATATGACTCCAAGTGAGTATTTTAATTTAAAATTGATATTAATTTTATTAAAAATGACAACTAAAATTCTCAAAAATCAAGAAAAAGATTTCATATTGTTTTGATAATTTAATAAAATGATCCAAAATAAATTTTTGATGTGTATGAATGATTGAAAAGAAAATTTGACACAATATTATCCCGATATAACTCAAAGTGTATGTTATTTTCACAACCCGCCTTCACCATAAAGAGGGAAGGGTCAGAAGATTGCCAATCCCTTCCTTAGTTAAGTTGAAGGAGAGATAATGACCCCCGAAACCCACCTTCATTAGGTCCCGGAGTGGCGACCAGTGACAAGGGTATAGAATCTCACACAAAAATGGAAGGCATTACCCTTTTTCTTTTAATAAGATCGGGAGACGAGATAGTAAATCCCACAACACCAAAACTGAAAGTGCAAGTACGGCTGAAAGTAAAGGTAAATCCAAAAGTAAACCATTCCCATATGCATGTTCAAAAGTAAGGGATACAAGCCACGAAAATCCAAAATTTAAAGTACCAAGAAAAGGAAAAGGACAATAGAAACTGCCCCAAGGTCTGAGCTAGTACTATCCCGTACAATTGCTGATGTCCTCCTGGAAACCTGAAAATAGTTTTATATACGTAGGGTGAGCATACAAGTACACTCAGTAGGGAAAACAAAAGACTCCCGTGCACAAGTGAGGAGACATTCTAATGCCCTGTGGAAAAAGAAATAATCAAACACCCAACAAGGAAAAGTTATCCCCCCAACCTCACCAAGGCACGCTCCCCAAATCATGCAAGTCAAGTAACATATAGTAATAGCACATCGATATTTGGGTACCCTGTGCCGCTTTCCCACTGGTTATTAAAGACATCCTACGCATCGAACCAATCTCTCCATTCTCACCATAGTCCCACTGACACACCCGCCCATACACACTTGGGCCACAACCACACATCCCACCCACAAACACCTAGGCCACAACCATTATCCCTCCTGTAGACACCTGGGCCACAACAACCTCATGTCACCATGCCCGCAAACACCTAGGCCAGAACAACCACTGCCACGACCGAAGACACTTGGGCCTCATCCTAAAGATACTTGGGAAACAACCTGCCCGTAGACACCTGGTCCAACCACCACAACTACCCCGCCCGAAGATTCTTGGGCTAATAATGGACCACATTCCATCATAGCCTACCCGAAGATACTTGGGCTATCTGGGAAAGGGAGAAGAAAGAAGCTAATAACCAGCCACTAATAGAACTGTTGGGAAAAACACCCTCCCCCATGAAATGGGGGTGTTCGGAACTAAGTGATATACTTGGGTGGGGCGCATATAAGAAACATAAAAACTAAAAATATATGTATAAGTAACAAACACGCAACCCAACCTAGGGTTTCCAAAGCCAATCCAAGCACAAGAACACTCGTACATATTCATAGGAAGCACACAGCTCACGACTGAGTCATAACTAATCCCGAGAACCAATTCCCATTTAAGGTATTCTTGCTTCCATGTTCGATTAATCTCATTTAAATAAAGCTCTGCACCTATGTGCAAATAACAGCATAAGCACAAACCAAGGGAAAAAGTTACATCCCACAACAATTTAAACATTCACACCTAATTATCCTTAAAAGTCACAACAACAAAGGGATAAGTGAGATCCCTCAATGTATTGGAACCAAAGAAAACCCCGAGATACAACCCTATGTTTCCAAAATCTAGGAGCTAATGGTTTCTCAAAAATAGAGGATTCCACCCCAATTCATGATATAAGAAGAGTAATCACACATCCTCAAATTCACAACCATCAAAAGTACAACAATAGGAGATCAAATCCCCACCCGTATCACCCCATCAAATGGCTCGTGAAAGAAACAACCAAACCACTACCACCAACACATGGCAGGCCCATACAGGTATTTTCAGATTTAAAAGATTTAACACACTCTATGGTTTCAATTCTACTATTCTTTAACCAAGGTTATCACAGAAAATGGTTGATCCTGGTGCTTTCAATTTATTTAACCGAGTATACGTAATTAACCAATTCCATGTTATGGTTATTTAAACATCCAAGAGCACCGATGTTCAATAGTGCACAGAGAAAGACCACCAACGATCATGATTTTCAGTGAGCATAGGCCTGTACAGTTCGCAACACATAACAACATAAAGAGTACAATAGAACATCGATCACCCCCCCCCCCCTTTATTATTTAAAGTCTGTTCATTATATTCATTAAGTTTGGTTTCATCAGTTTCCACAAAGGAAAAAGCATGCCCACCCCGCATGATACACAGAAAGGAGAGATGAAGTAGAAATCCCTACTTGATTTATCAACGATCAAAGTTTTTATCTACACACTAGGAACAGGGGATGTGCGATTTGTAGAGGAGGGACGTCGAGAACATCAAGGATTAGAAGAAAAATTCCGCCTAGGCACACCACACGTCTTGGGAAGGAGGGACTTCAAGTACACCAGGGAGAAGAGAGAAGTCGGCCAAAATAAAGAAGGGGTAAGAAGAACTTCTTCTGCGATATATAGATAATATCCCGTTGTTATAGGATAAGAAATTTGAACGCCTTGAAAGTCGGATTGTGGTTCTTCCAGGCGGTTGGGTGGTTACACATGACTGGATTAATTGTAATTTAGTAGGGGGTTTTCATTGTTTTTTAGATATTAAATATGGGCTTAAAAACGGCCTTGAAATGCATCAAAAGTTAAAAAGGCCTAAAAGTGGGGTTACAGGGGAGGTTGTAGAAGAAAAGCCCGCTAATGGCAGCTGACACCGATCAGTCGCGCCCATTAGTCCTGTCGATCTGTCCCGCCAATCCGTCATATCGTTCCGTCCTGTCAATCAGTCCCGCCGATCGGTCCTGCCGATCCGTCCCGCCGATCGGTCCCGCCGATCGGTCCCGCCGATCCGTCCCGCCGATCGGTCCTGCCGATCGGTCTCGCTGATCGGACACGCTAGAATTTGGAAAAGGGATGGGTTAGAGGTTCTGGGCCATTACATCAGATATCTCTCAAACTATTCTCTCCCACTAGAATCCAGAACCAGACCCGAAGGAATGAGGGGGTCCAAACAACCACCTTAGAAGATACCTCTCAGGAGTGAACCTCTCTAACACAGGAACACCTTATCTCCTGCACAACCACGGACGCCCTGACCCTCCTTTCCCCGTGCAACCACACAAAACAAAATTATAAATCATCCGTCCATGTGGGAGAGGGGTTTCCCTTCCTCACTGTTATGATACTGTCCACTTTGGGTAGCACTAACTCCCCCGCATGGGTTTAGACACATCCACTTTAATGTGTCCTAACTAGGAATTAAGTCCTCCCCTCCCCATAATTTTGGTCACTTCACACACATTCACAGAAAAAGGAAACTGCACATCCCATAGTAAACAAGGTAAAGCATTACATATCAAGATAGTACTAACAAAACAGGATAAAACTCAAAACAACTCTGGGTACTGGGCACGCATCTGCACTTCCCTCTCCTAGGTACTCTCCTCAAGCCCACCATGCCTCCATAACACATGAACCAACAGGATGGTTCATCCACGAAGCACATTATCCTCATGACCCTCAATCATCACTAGCTGTTCCACGAAGGTTGCATTGTCTTCGATATCTAACTCTCCCCAATCGATGACGTGGGGGTCATCATGTAGATATCGACGAAGATGGGACACATGGAAGACGTCATGCACCCTTTACAGGTGTGGTGGCAACGCCAGCTAATAATCCACCTTTCTGACCCGGTGCAACACCTCGAAGGGTTCGACAAACCTAGTAGAGAGCATACTTCCCCTGTCCACGCTGAGGGGAGACTTTCAAGAATAAGCGGTCCCCAACCTTGAACTCCATGGGCATTCTCCTATAATCCACATATGACTTCTTCTTGTCTTGAGCCACCTTCATCCTTTCTCCTATATGTTGAACCTTCTCTTCCGTGCTCTGCACCACCTCCGGGACAAGAACACCTACCTCCCTAACTTCTGTCCAGCACACGGGTGAGCAACACGGCCTCCCGTACAAAGCTTCGAATGGAGCCATGCCAATGGTAGAGTGGTAGCTATTGTTTTAGGCAAACTCTTCCAGAGGAAAGTGTAGAACCCATGATCCCCCGAAGTCTAGGATGAATGCTCGTAGCATATCTTCTAAGGTCTGGATGGTGCGCTCAGTCTACCCATCTGTCTGGGGGTGGAAGGCAGTGTTCAGGCGCAGTTGGGTGCCAAAAGCATGCTGCAAACCCATCCAGAAGCATGAGGTAAATTGTGAATCCCTATAAAAGACTATGGACCTTGGAACTCCATGAAACCGCACCACCTCATCCACATACCTTCGTGCTAAAGCATATACTGCACTTGACTCTTTCATTGCCAGAAAGTGAGCTGATTTCGTCAACCGGTCCACTACTACCTAGATGGTTTTGCACCCTCCTTGAACCTTGGGTATCCCCATGATGAAATCCATCGAGATGTCATCCCACTTCCACTTGGGGACATCTAAAGGTTGCAACAAACCACCTGGAACACGGTGTTCATCCTTCACCTGCTGACACACTAGAAACTTGGCCACAAACCCTACCACTGACCGCTTTACTCAGGGCAACTAAAACTGTCTCTTCAGACCCTGATACATCTTGGAAACTCTCGGGTGCATTGCTAGTGGTGAGTTATGGAACTCACTAAGAACCTGGATGTACATCGACTCTGGGACAAACAACTTTCCTCGGAAAAGCATCATGTTCAGACCATCCTCCATCCACCCTTCCGGAGCATTGCCCTAGTCAACTCGGTCACGCATCACTTCACACTCTAGGTCTCCCCACTTATACTCCTCCACCTAACATAAAAGAGAAGACTATACTATCATTTTATATAGGCAACCCCTTCCACTCTCCATCCTCGCATCCAGGTATATGGTAGCCAACTCCTCCATCACCTTCCAAGCGTCTGCCGACTCTCGGACCGCATCCCTCTGTGACATCCTGCTCATGAAATCAGCCATAATGTTTTCGTTCCCCGAGGTGTAGGAAATCATGGAAACGTAATCCTGTAGGAACTCCATCAACCTTCGCTATTGTAGTTTCAGGTCCCTCTAGAAGAAGATATACTTCATGCTTTTTTGGTCTGTGAAGACTATAAAGTGCTCTCCAATGAGGTAATGCTGCCACAAATTTAGTGCAAAAACGACCACTGTGAGCTCCAAATCATGGGTGGCATAATTACGCTCATGGTGACGTAACTGCCTAGACCCATAGGAGATCACCCCTTGCCACTGCATCAACACACACCCGAGGCCTTGCCCAAAGCATCACAGAATACTTTATATGCTGCCCCTTTATCTGGAAACCTCAACATTGGGGCACTATCCAACTTCTCCTTCAGATAGTTGAAGGCTTCCTCGCACTGCTCACTCCACTTGAAAACCTAGTCCTTCTTTGTCATGGTCTTCAAAGGTGCTAAAACTCGGGAGAAGTTGGGTACGAACCTCTGATAGTAACATGCCAGCCCGAGGAAACTACGTACCTCTTCCACATTCTTGGTTGCTTCCCAAGAAACAACTGCATCAGCCTTTGATGGGTCCACCACTATCCCATGTTCATACACTACGTTCCCAAGGAAGTGTACTTCTCGCGTCAAGAACATGAATTTTGGCAACTTCCCATAGAGTCGATGCTGTCAGAGAACCTCTAAAACTGTCATCAGTTGCTCTGCGTGGTCCTCCCTTAATCTTGAATAGATCAGGATGTCATCGATGAACACAAATACGAACCGATCCAGGTACTCCCGAAAGACAGAGTTCATAAGCCCCATGAACATAGCCAGGTCATTCGTAACACCGAAAGGCATGAATACAAACTTGAAATGCCCATATCTGCACCTGAAGTCCATCTTCGAGATGTAGCCCTCCTTCACTCTCAACTGGTGTTATCCAGACCATAGGTCGATCTTCGAGAACCATCCTGCCCATTTCATCTGGTCAAAGAGATCGTCTATCCTTGGAAGCGGGTAGCGATTCTTGATTGTTACCTGATTCAGCCTCCTGCAGTCTATGCACAACCTGAGACCACTATTTTCCATCTTTGCAAACAAGACTGGAGCACCCCATGGTGACGCACTCGATTGAACAAAACCCCTCTTCATCAGATCGTCGATCTGAATCTACAACTCTCGTAGCTCTGAAGGCGCCTTCCGGTAGGGAGCCATGAAAATCGGACAAGCACCAGGTTGCAAGTCTATCCCAAACACGATATCACGTCAAGGGGGTAGAGTTGTAACCTCCTCATGGGAGACATCCATAAACTCACTGACGATCCCTGGTACATCCACCATCTCATCATCCACTGACTCCACTGACAGCTTGACTAACAAGGAGAGGAGGGGTTCCTCTCACCTGCTGCCCTTCTGGCCACTCCGCTCGCCGGTGAATGTAACACATCGGCCACCCAATTCTGAGAACACAACCCCTCCTCAGAAGCAGTTGATGATGGAACACACAGAGAACAACCAATCGATGCCTAGGATGACATCATATTGTTGTATATGTAGCATTAGTAGATCTTTGATCAACTGATGTGGCCCTATCATCAGTATGCATACCCTAAAAACATATAACATGTTGGTCTGACCTCCGACTGGAGTGCTCAACACCAGGGGCACTGTAAGTCTCTTGACATCAAGACCCAGACCATGGACTAGACCAGGTGAAACAAAGGAGTTCGAGGCTCCGGTATCGAACAAGGCGTAAGCAAGGGTACTTAACAAACTGATCGTACCTCGAACAACCTATGGTCCCAATGGAACTACTGCCTCCATAGCGTACAACTGTCCACGCCCAGCTTCTTTGCCCCTCGGATATCAGCCACCACCTTGACCATTCCCTGTTCGAGGTCCTTGAGGAATGCCCTAAGGTCAGCCTTCCCCTGCAACGTCTGCCCTCAGAGGAGTGGGGGCTCACTGCCCCTACTGCTTCTATTGAAAGGGCCTAGCTGGATGCTACTTCTGGGGCGGGTGCTGGGCATGTCTTCCACTGCCGTACTGAACTCATTCTAGGTACTGATTCTGGAGATGTCCATGGCTCCCACTGACGAAGCACCACGGTCCTGGGCCCGAAGGGAAAGGGAAAGGACCGGGGAATAGGAACTGGAACTGATTCGGCCTGCTCCATACTGGTCGGATCCTAGAGGGCCCCGATGCTGGAGGTCTGGTGCTGACGACCTTTCCCTTTGATGGGCCTAGATAAATCCCCTCTCGTGACACACCGCCATGCGTGTGCATTCTCTCCACCACATCCTCCTTCTTCTGGACCTCCAAGTATGTCGTCAAGGTGAAGGGGGTAAAGGCATACTAGAGGGAGGGTCGGAGTGCCTCCCCTAAACATCTTTCCCGAGACTCCTCCTCTGGTAAGAGGTCCAGAGCAAAGTAGAGGAGGTCCTTGAACTTGATCCCCAACTCCCTTACTAACATACTCCCCTAATGGAGGGAGAGTAACTCCTGCCTCTTCTCTTCCTTCATCATAGAAGAGAGGAATTCCGCTCGGAACTCCTTCTCGAAATCAGCTCATGAAACCTCTGCCTCTCTCCTCTCCCACAGGTAGAGTTTCCACCACTGAATTGTTGCTCCCCGCATCTAGCTGATTGCTAGAGGAACCCAGTAGTTGGTTGGAGCCCAGATCAAGCCGAAGGCTATCACCAGCTCCTCTATCCAGCCCTCTATCTTCATGTCACAGGTGCTGCCCTTGTACTTCTCAAGGGTCTGTCACTGGAAGGCTCGAAGCATTTTCTACCACTGGTCGTCCTCCTCTTCCTGATCAGCCCTCTGCTGATCGGGCAAGTCATCATCCTGGGCCTCGATCGCCCCTACAACTCGTGGTCATCTCCCGGGTGCCATAGTTGCATGGTAAACAAGGAATGCTTAATCCCAAGTAGTGCAAAGTATTGTTCTTACATTTCATTTGACTTCATTATTTATTTTTGAATCCCCAAAACACCCAGAAACACAAGAACACAAGTCATTATGATGCATGTACCTCTCCTAGGGTCTCCACCCTGCAATCAGTGTAGCCTCACTTGGTCGTCCAGTAGGTCCAGAGTCCTTGAATCGGATCACGGGGGGCCCTAAAATCCCGTGTCCTAGACAATCTTCCCTGGCCTAATTCATGGACCAAGGTCACCCAACACTGTTGACCTACCATCCCATGCAATCCTCACTGTTCCTAACTCTAGACTCCATCCTATCTCTCAACCTACTTCCTTTGATACCATTCTGTCACGACCCGCCTTTAACAAAAGGAGGGAAGGGTCAGCATATTGCAAGCCCTTCCTTCTTTAAGTTGAAGGAGAGATAATGACCCCTGAAACCCGCATTCAATAGGTCCCGGAGTGGCAACCAGTGCCAAGGGTATAGAATCTCACACAAAAATGGAAGGCATTACCCTTTTTCATTTAATAAGATCGGGAGATAAGATAGTAAATCCCACAACACCAAAACAGAAAGTGAAAGTACGGCTGAAAGTAAATGTAAATCCAAAAGTAAACCATTCCCATATGCATGTTCGAAAGTAAGGGATACTAGCAAAGAAAATCTAAAAGGTAAAGTACCATGAAAAGGAAAACGACAACAGCAACTGCCCCAATGTCCGAGCTAGTACGGTCCTGCACGATCTCTGATATCCTCCAAGAAACATGAAAACAGTTTTATATACGTAGAGTGAGCATACAAGTATACTCAATAGAGAAAAACAAAAACTCTCGTGCACAAGTGAGGAGACATTCTAATGCCCTGTGGAAAAAGAAATAACCACACCCCCAACAAGGAGAAGTTATCCCTCCTAACCTCACCAAGGCATGCTTCCCAAATAACACAAGTCAAGTAACATATAGTAATAGCACATCGATATTTGGGTACCCCGTGCCACTTTACCACTGGTTATTGAATACATCCTACGCACTAAACCAATCTCGCCATTCTCACCGCAGTCCCACTGCCACACCCGCCCGCACACACCTGGGCTACAACCACACATCACGCCCACAAACACCTGGGCCATAACCGTTATCCCGCCCGCAGACACCTGGGCCACAACAACCTCACGTAACCATTCCCACAGATACCTAGACCAAAACAACCACTTCCACGCTCGAAGACACCTGGGCGAGAAAGCTATTGTCACACCCGAAGACACCTGGGCCTCATCCCGAAGATATATGGGTAACAACCTGCCCGTAGACACTTGGGTCAACCACCACAACTACCCTGCCCGAAGATTCTTGGGCTAATAATGTACCTCAGGAAATCACAGCATGCCCAAAGATACTTGGGCTATCTAGGAAAGGGATCTGAAAGGAGCTAATAACCAGCCACAAATAGAAGTGTGGGGAAAAAACCCTCCCCCGTGAAATGGGGGTGTTCGGCACTAAGTTCTCAACTTGGGTGGAGCGCGAATAAGAATCATAAAAACTAAAAATATATGTATAAGTAATAAACACTCAACCCAACCTAGGGTTTCCAAAGCCAATCCAAGCACAAGCAAACTCGTCCCTATTCATAGGAAGCACAATGCTCACATCTGAGTCACAACTCATCCCCAGAACCAATTCCCATTCAAGCTATTCTTTCTACCATGTTTGATTTATCTCATTTAAATAATGTTCTGCACCACTGGGCAACTAACAGTATAAGCACAAACAAAGGGAAAAAGTTACAGCCAACAACAATTTAAACATTCACATCAAATTCTCTTGAAAATTCACAACAACAATGGGATAAGTGAGATTCCTCGAAGTAATTGAACCAAAGAAATCCCTGAGAAACAGCCACATGTTTCTGAAATCCAGGAGCCAACGGTTTATCAACAACAGAGGATTCCACTCCAATTCGTGATATAATCAGAGTAATCACACAGACTCAAATTCACAACCATCAAAAATACAACAACAGGGGATCCCAACCCCACCCGTATCACCCCAGAAAACAGCCCGTGAAAGAAATAACCAAACCACTACAATCAACACAAGGCAGTCCCATGCTGGTATTTTCATATTTAAAAGATTTAACACACTCCATGGTTTCAATTCTACTGTGATTTAACCGGGGTTATCATAGAAAAGGGTTGATCTTGGTGCTTTCCATTTATATAACTAAGTATACGTAATTAACCAATTCCATGTTACGGTCATTTAAACATCCAGGAGCATTGAGGTTCAATAGTGCACAGAGAAAGACAGCCAACGACCATGATTTTCAGTGAACATAGGCATGTATAGTTCACAACACATAACAACATAAAAGGTATAGCAGAACATTGATCACACCCCCTTCATTCTTTAAAGTCTATTCATTATATTCATTACGTTTGGTTTCATCAGTTTCCACAAAGGCAAAATCATGCCAACCTCGCATGATACACAGAAATGAGAGACAAAGGAGAAAACCCCTACTTGATTGATCAACGATCGAAGTTTTTCTCCACACGCTAGGAACATGGGATGCACGATTTGTAGGGGAGGGACGTCAGGAACTCTGAGGACGAGAAGACGACTTCATCCTAGGCGCACCAAAAGTCTCGGGAAGGAGGTACTTAAAGCATGCCAGGTAGAAGCGAGAAGTCGAATAAAAGGGGAAAGGGGGGAAGAAGAACTTATTCTGCGATATATAGATAAAATCTCATTGTTACGGGATAAGAAATTTGAACGCCTTGGAATTCGGATCATGGTTATTCCACACGGTTGGGTGGTTACACATGACTGGATTAATTTTTATTTAGTAGGCAGGTTTCTTTGATTTTTATATATTAATTATGGGCTTAAAAACGGTCTTGAAATGCTTCAAAAGTTAAAAAGGCCTAAAAGTGGGGTTATGGGGGATGTTGTAGAAGAAAAGCCCACCAAGGCTGGGTGACACTGATCGGTCTCACCGATCGGTCGTACTAATCGGTCCCACAAATTGGTCGTGCCGATCGGTCGCGGCGATCGGTCCCGCCAATGGGTCGCGCTGATCGGTCCCGCCGATCGGTCCCGCCGATCGGTCCACCGATCTGTCACGCCGGAATTTGGAAAAGGGAGGGGTCAGAAGGTCTAGGCCATTAAATTTATCATTTTAAAGTTGAAATTATATTTCAAAAAGTGTAACTCAATTAAAACCATTAAATTGCACTAGGATTGTCTTTATAATATAAGAAAATAATTCATAATTCATTTACAATGTGTATTAATTAGTCTCATTTAAAACTAATACATGATCTGATCGGTACGGATCAACGTGTGTATTTCCAGTTTAAAATGAAATTTTAGTAAAACAGACAATTGACATTCTCAAAACTAAGAAAATACATTCAGATTAATTTTATACTTTATTAAAATGATCCATATTCCATTTGTGATGTGTATGAATCAACCGCAACACAATATGATGCAATGTGTGACCAGTGTGACTCTTAGTGTTCGTTTTCAATATATAAGTGGAATTTTAGTTTAAAAAACACATCACATTGATAAAATCGATAAAATGATCCTATATTGTTATTTATCATTCTATGTCATATTACATAAGTAACCTCTTTATAATTTTTATCTTATAACTATTTTTTCATATTTCAAACAAATATTTCTTGAAGACTGATAAGAAATAGTGTGACGTGAAATAATCGATCATTTCTCAATTTGATGCATAGTTTTCTTGGTATGAATAAATATTTAGTTTAAAATTAACAATTTTTTATAATTTAGTTCTTTATATTATTACTAACATGAGAATTTTTTTCATATATCAGTGTGTGTTTTTTTTTTCTCAGTCAGGGGTGCTTTATTTACTAATAGCATCTATCAAGGTCAGGATCAAAATAAAATGAAATATTGATTATTTTTAATGTATATAATAATTTGGACTTATGTAATTTTATAATCTAATGTTTAAATATCCCTAATATATTATTTTTTTTCTTTTTTTTTGTTTTGTAAATTAGTTTCATTTAAATTCTGTATTGGTACTTGATTTTTCTAATTTTTGGGGGTGTTTTTGGTATTGAAGTGTTGTTTCCTCTAGAAATGGGGATGACCTTGTTTGTTTAAGGTAAAAACATTCCAATCCATTTCTATAGGGTTTATTCGTAGAACCAGAAATATCCAATGATTCTATATCCATTTGGACCAACTTTCCAAAGGAAGGTGCTCATTAGTTGTGGACCGATGAGGCTTAAGAATTTTCATTAGTCGAGAGGATGAGAGGTCGGACTCATCAAACCTTTTTGGGGGGAATTATTATCTACTTCAAGACTCTCTTTATAGATTTATGTTATGTTCGTGAATCCTAATTAAATTACCATGTATGAAAATGATCTTTCATTTAGATCTGACATTCCACGATTAATATGTATGAAATTTAGAGATTCTTTTATATGTATTTCAGGTTATTCATCGATAGAGAGTCATTTGTATTTTTTATATATTCTTAGTCAATGGTGTCCTTCAATACATTATATAGAAATCTCTTGGTCATTATGATAACCATACTGGTTTTAAAGCCACTCTGTGGGGGACTTGATGTTTATTTTCATTCAGAAGGACATAGATTATTTTAGAGTTGGGATCGTACCCACAGATGGGATACCTATGTATCCTTGTTTAAATAATGAATTAGAACCCACGTAGTTCGAGTAAGAGTATGGGGTTTATTCATGATTTATTGCTCAAAGAGAAATGTCATAATTACTTTTACGCTCTATGCTCACGTGAGTCATGCTTGGTGTGAGAAACAAGAGGTATCAGTTAAACCTGATGATTGAGCCTAAAAAGATGTAATCATAGGAAATGATGTGGGGATTATGAATGTTTGACTACCCAGAATAGATGAGGATTGGGATTTACTTTAGGGAAGAAACCTGGGAATAAGGTCCATAAAGGTATATGTTCTTTATGGAGATTTGGAAACTCAACATGGGGCTTACTCCTAAGGAGGATGCCCAGATTTGTTAACATGTGGCTTACCCAAATTAGAGGGGACTTATGATTGGGTTATATTCCTGAGAAATAATTCAAAATCAAAAGAAATTAAGACTGGTTAAGAGAAATTATGACTGGGGCTTACTCCTAAGGAGGATGCCCATATTTGGGAACTTGGGGCTTACTCCTAAAGAGGATGCCCATATTAAGGAAATTTGAGACTGGTGCTTACTCATGAGGATGATGCCCAAGTTAAGGAAAATTATGATTGGGGCATACTCCTGAAGACGATACCCATTTTAAGGGAAATTGGACTGGGGATTACTCCTAAAAAGGAGGCCCGGGTTAGGGTAATTATGACTGGGGATTACTCCTGAAAAGGACACCCAGGTTAGGGGAATAATAACTGGGGCTTACTCCTGAAAAGTAGGCCCTGGTTAGGGGACTTGTGATCTGGGGCATACTCCTAAAAAGGAGGCCCATATCAAAATAATTTAATACATAGGGATTACTCCTAATGAGAATTCCCAGATTCAGGGATCTTATCATCTTAAAGGATGAGGTTGAATAAATGAAATTGCTAACCTTAGTGACATAAAGATATGTCAATAACTATGTTTTGAGAGATATTCCACAAAATTCCTTTCAGATAAGGAATCCAACAAAGGAACCATGTCATAAATGAATTTGAAGAGGGTTTTGAAGGCTAAATCTTGCAGAGGATAGGTGGATTTGAAGAAAAGAGTTGAAGAGACAGGAGGGGCACCCAAAAAGTGGCAGGTTTGCATGTCCTGTTTGGGCGTGCAAGTCCTGGTCGTGCAAGTATACTTCCGCGACACATGTATAATTGCGCGATAGCCAACCCATAGGGTAATACTTGGGAGAGCCTTAACTCAAGCCCTTAGTATTATCCCTAAAGGCTTACAAAAGTATGGCGCATACGTTTTGGTGAAGAGATAAGGTGGCGTGCAAGTGTATTCATTTCCCTTAAGGGTTAGACACTTGGGTGTGCATGTGTTGGTTAATTTCAACACTTTGTCCTTGTTCCCCCTCTTTAGATCATCTATTCTAGGAATGAAATTACCTTAGAAGTGATCGGAAGACTTCAAGTAGAGACTAGGGAGCCGAGAGCTTAATTCTGACTTTTGGAATTTTTCCTCCCCGAAATGGCGGGCCCACAAGGGGTATTTATAGGATACTAAAGACCATGGGAGAAAATAAAATAGGGCACGCAAGTCACCTGCATGCCAAATATTTGGCGTGCATGTATACTTGCGTGACCATGATGAAACATGCGCGACCCTTGTGTGAACAAATCCTTTTTCATGCCTTTGTCAATTTTTGATGTTTCTTCAAATGATGAATCTCTTTGTGCTATGGTATTTCCCTTTTTCAATCGTTAGACTCTGTGACGGAAAGGCGCATCAACAAAAGCCACCCCTCAGAGATGGATCTGAAAGGAAGGAGGGTTTGACTCTGAGGTAAAGGAGAAAACCCAAGGATTGGAAGCGCGCAAGTTTCTAGAACACAGGTGGCGGCGTGCAGGGGTGCGGCCTAGCCTATAAATATGTTCACCATTCTCGCGAAAAGCACTTAGATTTGAACTCTATCTGATCTCTCGCCGCGTAGGTTGCTCTCATCGTGCAAGTTACTTGTTTTCCACTGTTCATTGCTTTTGTTCGTGTCGCGCTTCTGCAGAGTTATTTGGACTTGCACGGTGATACCTGCGCGCCAAAACATGTGCGACACAGTTACACTTGTGTGCCAAAATTGGACTTGCATGCCTTAATGCCTCATACATTTTTTCACTTTTCTTTACAAATTTTATAAAAAATCAACTTACATGAGAGTTAATTATTCGACCTTTTTGGAGATTAAATGGCTCCCAAAAGAATTGGAACGGTATATTAACTGGATAGCAAGCGAATTGATGATTTGATGAACATTGTTGGCCATGATTACTATAATGTCTGCAACAGCACTCTCCCAGATTTGTCAAGGTACTTAAAGAAGTATCATATTAATTTCCCCCAAAGCATCAACCTTCCTTTGTGTGGGCATAGTCATCTATAAGAAGTCAGCATTCCTGAGGCAAAGAACTATATGTCCAAGATGCATCTGCAATGCTACTCCTCTATTTCAGTTATGATGTGCATTAAGAGAAACAAAAATGATGTGAACATTCAAATTTTTCCTCTATTCCATTTCCTTATAGATATGAAAATGGAAAACCCATGGGCTGAAATGTTTTCCACTGCCGGTTGGGGGAGAAAAGACTATCACAGAATTAGAACAATATCTAAAAAGACTACACTCTCCAAATGTCTATTTACATCCAATTATCCATTCTCAAATCCATTTATCCATCTTCCAAGTCTCTTGGATAGAAACAAAGTCACTGTTTGATCAGCAGAAAATTTTCTCAAACCGTACTCAAGAACATTCTTTTACAATTGTTCCAAGAAGAGTAGGTATCACTACATCTCTTATTGTATCCAGATAAATGAATGAATTCCAGGTGGATGCTGATGAAGCTTGGGATGCCATAAATCAAATGAAAAGTTATGTTGAATGTCTTTTGTATTTCTTGGAAAAGAGAAGCGACTCCAATATGTGGATGTCCTACTAACTCATCTGCATTAATGAAAAACACTTTCATCTTTACTCGTAGTTTTATTTTTAGTAGTATTATTATTAAAAATAACCCTACAAACATTGAATCGTTTTATTTTCTCAATATTACCTAAATCATACAAAATGTATGTTTAGTGAGCTATGACTTGACTTTTGTTTAGAGTTCCCTTCACTTTTGTGGGCAGTTTAAAGTCATCCACGTCGGACATAAAAATAGTTAATGTTTAAGGTCGAAATAGCTTTGACTGAATGAATTAAAATTGACTCAATTCCTTGATAATTTGTCTGAAAACATTTTACCATATTCTAGTATGGGAGAAAAATGTAAACTATGACTTAAGAAATTTTGAATCTGAGGAATGATATGAAAAAAGGGATAAAAGTTATTAGAAGAAGTTTTTCCCATGAATGATGTTACCACTATTTAACAAACCCATTAGGGGGTTGAATTATGCCGGGCCATTTAAGGGCATTGGCTGCATAGTCAAATAATATCATCTTTTGGCTGAGAGGTCTGTTATGTAGAATATTTATGCAAGGCCTCCTAAGGGCACATGGTGCATAGTTAGGCAAAAGAACTCTCAGAAATATTACTTTTCTATTTCTAAAAAGCCAGTGAATGTTTATGGAGATTCAAATTTTCCAAAGCATAGAGTTTTCTGTATGGATAGATGTACTTGAATATGGAGAGGATATTTCCAATCGACATTATCTAAGAATTGGATGAATTTCACTGTTGCGAAGGTCTGACCCAAACGTAGGGAAAGGAAATATAAACCATAGACTTGAATAATTTCAGATCATGAAAAAGAGTATGGGACAAATATGTTAAGCATGGCCATTTTCTGAATATCCCTACATATTGTTGTTAAGGAAAATAAGGACAAAAGAGGTTTACCTCCAAATAATGAATTTACCACTATTTGAAAAACCCGTTAGGGGGTTGAATTATGCAGGGACACCTAAGGGAATTGGGTACATAGTCAAATAATAGAATCTTTCACTTGACATGTTCGTTATGTAGACTACTTATGCAAGGATTCCTAAAGGAACATGATGCATAGTCAAACAAACCAATTCCCAAGTATTAAACATTTCGTGACTAGAAGTCAAGAAAAGGGTTATGCCGATTTAGAGGTATTTAAGGTTATGAGTATGACACATCAAAATGGGAAATGTTTAATTCATGTAGAGATACACAGACCAATGCTAACCATAATCATGGTGTTGCTGGGTCCGGAATTAAGATGCTAGAATTCACTACATATCTCATTAGAATGAGAATCAAGCCAAATGTAGTACTTGAAATACAGTTTAACATCATCTGGGACAAGAGTATACGAAATCTTAGTTTAGGGTCATAGATATCGAACCATAATAATGAATACACAATGTGTGTTTTATAAACCTGATGTGAATGAAATCTAGTGTTTTCATTCCACATTCATCTTTTCACATGGGGACTTTTCAGCCAAGGGAATGAAAGTGGAATTTCGGGTTAGGCCCAAAGACATGGGGCAGGATTCAAGGGATACTCAAATGTTCCTACATATCCCATAAAAATGGGAATCAAGGCACACGTAGTTCTTGAAATACCCTTTGTACAGATTTGGTTCATACAAGTGAAGGTTTAAAGGGAACTTTAGTGCAATGATGGTTTGACCAAAGATTAAAGGTTCAGTCATTTTCATGTATGAACGTAATATTTGGAATATAACATGATTGGATATCAATGTAAATAATGATTCCCTCTATGGTGAGGGTTTCAAATAATGTTGCAGTTTATTGCTATACAGGACAAAACGTGCAAAACATTTATCGTCATATAGTAAAGACGATGGTGAACCAATGTAAAAAATATTGGTTCTGGGGGAGGCTTCATGAATCAACATCATATGAGATGGAAGTTAAATGATGTGAAGATATTGGTTTTGGGCTTGAACCTCAGGAGGTTTCCTACGTACCCATCCCAGAAGGCAAGGATCAAAGTCTGCATTTTTTTATTGAATAATGAATTGGTGATCAAGTTGTTCTTGAGGACAACGACCTACAAAATTCTATTGGGACTTACACATGGTTAGGGTCCCAGAGAGGGTGTTATGGTTGAAGTTTACTCTATTTTCACGTGATTCATACTCAGTGTGATAAACAATAAGTAGAAACATCCCTAACGATGTACAGTTTAATGTAATATGGGAATATAAGGGACATGACACAGTTTTAACGTCATGTTGGACAAAAGAGGGACTGTGCATTTTAATGTCATGTAGTAAGGAATTAGGAGGGGGGACTATACAGTTTAATTTCATGTTGTAAGGACCAAAGAGTGGTTGTATAGTTTAACTTCATATAGCAAAAAAGAGTGCTGCACAGTTTAGCGTCGTGTAGCAAGGACAATGGGGGCACAGTTTAACGTCATGTTGGACGTATTAGGGACATTTTTACCGTTTAACGTCATGTAGTATAAATAGGTGCACAGTTTAACGTCGTATATATAGGAGGACATAGTTTAACATCAGGTTGGAAATAAGGGGGAAAATACAGTTTAACTTCATGTTAGATGAAGAGGGTACAGTTTAACGTCATGTTGGATGAGAGAGGGACTATGCAGTTTAATGTCATGCAGTAAGGACAACACAGTTTAACGTCATGTTGGATGTTGGCACAGTTTAACGTCATGTTGGATGGATTTAGGGACTTTTTCATAATTTCAACGTTATGTAAGACGAATGATAAATACAGTTTAACATCATGTTGGACATGAATACATTTTAACATCATGTTGGACGTAAGGGTGCTGTACAGTTTAGCGTCATGTAGCTAGGGTGATGGGAACAATACAGTTTAACATCATGTTGGACGAAAGGGGGACTATGCAGTCTAATGTCATGCAGTAAGGACAAAAGAGGGGATGTATAATTTAACATCATATAGAAAGGACAACATAGTTTAATGTCATGTTGGATCAAAGAGTATTTTTGTTACACAAAATACTTCTTAAAAAATCTGGCATTGGTTGGAGTCGTGATGTGTTCTCCATCCATTGAGATTAAATAATAAGCTCCATTGGAGTAGACCTTATTTATTGAGTAAGGTCCTTTCCATTTTGGCTCAAGCGTAGGAGGTTTGTTTCCTCATATCATTGGATTTCTGATAACCAATACCAATTCTCCCAGAATGAATGAATGAAGACGAACATTTTTGTTGAAAGCTCATGCTATTTGATTCTGATAAACTTCCAAGTGGTGCAGGGTGCACAATATTTTTTCATCTAATCATTCCAATTCATCCAATTGCTTTTTATATTGTTCATCTATAGATGACAGATCACAAATGGATACTCTGAGCGAGGGTAATTGAACCTCAATGGGAAACACCTCTTCCGTTCCATATACTAATGAATATGGACTTGACCACGTAGCAGTGCGGGTGGTGGTCCGATAATCCCATAAAGCATGAAATAGTTTATCAAGCCATGATTCATTATCTTTATCCACCATCTTTTTCAGTATGTTTGAAAGCTTCTTATTGATGGCTTCTATTTGGCCATTCGTTTTTTCATGATACTGAGATGAATGATTGGATTTGATGTTGTATTCTTGATACAACTTCCTTACCTCGGATGAATAGAAATTGGTGTCATTGTCCGTAAATATTGTATTAGGGACACCAAATCTGGTAATGATGTTAGACATGATGAATCTATCAATGCTTTTAGAACTAACTTCTTTAAGAGGTATTGCCTATTCCCATTTGGAAAAGAAGTCAGTAGCAGTAAGAATATACTTAAACTGCTTGGATGTTGCCGAAGGGTAAGGTCATACTACATCCATTCCCCATGAGGAAAATGGTCATGAGTATTTAGTTGTATGAAGAAAATCTAGGGGTTGATGAATGAATTTGGCATGTATTTGGAAAGAATGACACTTTATGGTGAAATAAACACAATCTTGTATCATTGTAGGCCAAAAGTATCCATGCCTTCAAATTTGATCAGATAGTCTATGTCCAAACTAGTGGGCACCACAGACTCCTGCATGTACTTCTTTCATGACAGACATTGTCTCTTCACCATCAATGCATCAGAAGAGAATTCCATCAAAACCTCTTTTGTAGATAATTTTCTATAGTTGATCTCGACTATCATAAAGTATAAAATTGACCACACATCGCCGGACTTGTTCGTTCCCGGCTCTATTAGGTGGGAGTGGAACATTTTAAAGATATTACCTGATATGTGTTATCCATCCCATTGTATGACCATATAGTTCAGAAATGGGACTAATTTTGTTGATTTTCTCTGTTCTGGTTTGAAAATAAGGTGAAATTGTATGATGGTGGCCATTACTGATGATTGTCTCGTCCCGATTAGGATCTTCCAGAGCTGTGGATATATTATCCAGAGCATCAGCTTGGGAATTTTGTGATCACGGGACATAAGAAAATCTCGGTTCTGAAGGAAATTCCACCATTAACTCTCTTACTTAATCATACAAAGGGATTAACTTTTCTTTTCTGATGGCATAATCACCATTGACTTGTTTGACTACCAGGTATGAATCACATTTCACCTTTAAATGATTCACTTGTGCCTGAAGTGCCAACTCCAATCCTACGATAAGAGCTTGATATTCTACTTCATTGTTGATGTCATCTTCCCATAATAAGAAGGAATAGGGTAAAACTTAATTTTCCGGTGAAATAAGTACAATTCCTAACCCAACTTTGTTGAATTTAGAATCTTCCTTTTTCTTCCCTGTTGGACTTCATGAGGCACCATCAAAGTACATTTCCCGTGTTTGAAGATTATCTTGAATAGATAAGACTTCCTCATCTGGAAGATTAGTATCTAAAGATATATCATCGACTGAAGGATGTTCATTAAGGAAATCAGCCAGATATTTTCCCATTATTTCCTTTGGAGACACATACTGAATATCAAATTGCTGAAAAATAATTTCCCACCATTGCAGACGTCCTGTAAGCATTGGACGACTAAGGATGAATTTGAGCCAGTTGTTGAAAGATACCTATTGGACCTCATGATGTTGCAGGTAGTGTATCAACTTCTGGACATCAAAAATTAATTCCAATCATCACTTTTCCATACTTGAATATCGGATTTTAGCTTCAAGCATAGTCCGACTGAGATAGTAAAGGTTGTTTTCATTCCCAGTATCATTCTTCTGGTCAAGGAAGGCACCCAATGACCGCTCTAAAGATATCACATAAAGAATAAGTGGTTTTACTTCAACAGGTGGCATTAATACTGATGGAATCAAGAGATACTTCTTGAGAATTTTGGATGCCTCTTTACATTCGTCATTCCACTGGTAAGTGACTCCCTTCTTCATCAATTTGGTGAAGGGAAAACTTTTTCCTTCTAAATTGGAGATGAAACGCCGAATATAGGCCAAGTGTCCTTGAAGTCCTCTCAATTATTTCAAATTTTGAGGAGGTGACTTACCAAGGATTGACATGTTTTCTCAGGATCAACATCGATACCACGATGCCGTAAAACAATGCCAAGAGATTTTACTAAGGTTACCCCAAATGCACATTTTAAGGGGTTCATCTTAAAATTGTGTTGTCGATGTTTGTGGAATATGATTTCCAAATCATCGAAGTGATTAGAATTTTGTCTGGATTTAACCGCCAAATCATCCACATGACATTCAACAAACATCCCTAAAAAGGGTTTAAAGATACGATGCATGGAACGCTGATATGTTGTGCCTGCATTCTTCAGGCCAAAGGGCATTACCCGATAGAAAAACACACCCTGAGGGGATCTAAAATATATAGATTCTTCATCTTCTAGATCTATTCGGATTTGATTATACCTATAATATACATCCATGAAGGAGAGTGCTTCATAGCCAGCTGTTCCATCAATTTAGAGTTCTGTGATCGGAATTGGAAAATCATCCTTAGGAAAATGCCGATTAAGATCTCTGAAATCAATGCGAACACTAATTTTTCCAATCTTATTTTTCATAGGGAAAATATTAGCCAACCATTTGGGATATTGAACTTCTCTGATGAAGTTATGTTTGATAAGATTATCCACTTCAGCATAAATTTTAGAAGCATATGATGGGTGTGTTATTCTTGCGGCTTTCTTGAATCCTCGATGTTCTTCTGGCAAACCCAAAAGATGAGTAGCAACATCAGGATCAAGACCTGGGATTTCTGTATAGTTTCAAGAAAATATATCTCGATTTTACTTTAAAAATTAAATATACATTTCTTTATCTTCAAGATTCATATCCCCACTAATTATAGTGGGTCGTGTATCTTCTTTTTTACCCATATTTATTTCTCTGAGTTCGTCCATAGTGCTAGAGATACCCTCTTCAAAGGCTGGAGGAGCATCCCTAAGATCTTCATCTCCTTCTTCAACACGTGTTATCTCTTCTGCTTCAACATGCATAGTAGATGATGAAACAGAATTTCCATGATCAGGAGAGATGTTAAAATTTTAACATCTTGAGGAAGAATCTTCCATTTCTGACCCTATTGATGATGAAGGGTCTTCCATGGGTAATAAAAAGGATATGATGGATTGATAATCTACATCATCGTTCACCTATGACATTGTGATAACTTCTTCTGTCCTAGTTGTAGAAGTATAGATTTGTTGGATTTCAGCAGATGAAATGAATACATCTCCATTTGAGCATTCATCATTGCTTGGTGAATCACCAATTTCTCCCATGTTATCTAGATTGATTGTCATAATTTACATTATGGAATTTTCCATAAGATTATTTAGATTCAAGTTTATCCTATCAATTTGACTGATAGTCAACACATAATCTGTACTCACATTTATGAATGGGTTTACTGGAATCTTTTCCAAACCATATGGAGCAATAAATTTGGTAACCTCCCTTATTTTGGATTTTTCCTTTCCCTCAATGTGATAGAATTTTGCCTCAATGTATTGAGATTAACATGTTTTGAATCGGGACTTATCACCATACAATGTATCAATTTGATAATTGAAACAATATTTGAGACATTGATGGTATGATGAAGGGATAGAGACATGATGATGTAGCCAAGGTGTTCCAAGCAAAATGTTGAAAGCTATTTCATGACGAACAACAATGAAATCTGAATTGGATACAAGATCTAAAAAACTGAGTTCTGAGTGTGATATCTCCTAGAGGTTCTTGTTCATTTTTATCATATCCTTGCAACATCAAAGTAGAAGAAGATAAATCAGATTTGGTGAGGCCCAATCAACGATGTGTATGAATGTGGATGAGGTTGACTCCAGAACCATTTTCAATGAAAACACTCTGAATGTCTACATCATTGACCTTTCCAGATAAGTATAAAGGTCTAATATGGCCATGCATGACATCATCTTCATATTCATCTGTAAAAGATATCTCTGCATGGAATTCTGCAGGATCATTCTCTACATGGTAGACTTCAGCTACAGCAATTTCAGTTGTGAATTCCTGAGGACTTGACAAAGCCTCAATGAGTGCCTCTTGAAGATCTGTTGATAAATTAAAGGCATCCAGAATTGATAACATGGCTGGTACTTGGGCCAACTATTTCAAGACATCCTATTTTTGATCCAAAGATCTATGATTCCCAACAGGAACATGTGGTTTCACAGATGCCTTATAAGTTAATGCTTTGGAAGTATATGCATCTTGTATCGGGGTAGGAGTTTGAAATACTCCTTGATTTGGAAGATTAGACCCACTAGGTCTATTTAAATGCTATGAGGAAGAAGGTGTAACCTCCAATAAATCCTCTAAAAAAATTGTGCTAGGACTGAATCTTCCATGCATTGAGGAACTGTATTGTTCTTGTTGAGCCTGCTGAAGGGCTCCACCACGAGTTTCTACTACATACATAGTTCTAGCAGGTGTAAAATTGGCATAGTCGTTTCTGAGATATCCATGTCTTCCTCTGTATCCTAGACCTCTGGAACTCCCTCTAATTCATCTTTTTGAAATAGGGAACTCAGGCTCATTGAGATCAAAACTATGACTGGCATAAGGATCTGTTAAGTGAATCGTGTTAACAAAACCAAAGATCAACTCTTCATCTGATGAAGACTCTACTTGATTAGCTAATTTAGGTTGTTCAGTTTGGTGGGGTGGTGCCCGTGACTTTGAAGTAGATGGCATAAAATCTTCCATTATCAAAGAAAACATGGGATTTGACACGATTTCATCTTCTTCTGACGGTTCCTCTTTCTTTGAATTATGTCGTTTCTTCGAGGATTTTCTCTATGATAAAGTGGGTTTTTCTATGGAATTCGCAGCAAAAGACACAATTGGTTCCTTCAATTGTGTTCGTAAAATAGAATGAGTTCAGTTGATCATTTTTATGACCTTCCAATCATCGTATTTCTGCGCATTTCTGCTTTTGACTTCTTTATAATCACCATCTTCCTCTGGATTTGTAGCAGTAACAAATGCTACTTGACCTAAAGAACCTTTCAGTTTGACCTGTCTAGAGTCCACCATCTTTTTTAGGAGGTCATTGAAGAAAAAACACTCTTGAATGGGATGCCCCAACATCTGATGAAATAGTAAATAGTTGGGATGATCTTCATATCCTTCCTTGTTTGGCCTTTGGGCCTTGGAAACTAAACCAAATTATTTTCCAGAGCCGAAATGATGTAACCAGATACTTGTTCATTTTGGAAAGAATATAATTTGCTCTTTAACTCCTTAAATTGTTTCCATCGTTGATCTCTTTGATCATATTGATGAAAAGGCCTCTGTTGTTGATTCTCAAGAGGTAGATCCCTTTGATAAGATGATGGTTTTGAAGTAGAAGTAGATGTAGATTCTTGTTTAAGTGTGTCTGTAGCAGTCTCTACATTACCCATTCTCCTCCCTAGAGCTGATGGAATTACATGAGTTTTAGCCTTAGTTTTTGTAAAAGATTCATCGATCTGCTGAGCGATTGAAGTAAGGTCTCGAAACCCTCTTGTGTATTTCACAAGGATCAATGATGTGCATAATTCATCACGAAAATTTTCCACACAGATTGGAAACAACTCTTCTCGAGGGAGCGCAAAGCTTAGGGAATATGTTAATCCCTTACATCGAGCAATGAAATCTGAAACTCTTTCATTCTCCTTTTTCATACAATTTTTAAGATCAAAATCTGTTGTTTTTGGCAATATTGAGATGAATTGTAGAGGGAATCATTTACAGAGATCCTCCCACCTGGTAATTGACCGAGATTTCAAGATTGTATACCAGACAAAAGTAGGCCCTTGTAATGATTGTACAAAACACCTAAGCTTAATTACTTCTTCTTGCTGAGGGGTTCCCATCATAGGATCACAATGAGTAACAAAATGTGTTATGTGGTGCTCTGTGTATCCCAAACCATAAAATATTAGGAATGTGGTACATGAAAATTTTGATGGGGGGGGGAATTGCATCAACCCATTAAGAGTAAGCTCTCTTTTCTAGTTGTATTTGTGAACGCTTTCCCTCCATAGCTTCCAACAGAGATGTTAATGACTCAATGGTATTTATTATCTTTTTAGAAACATCCAGTTGATCTTGGACCTGAGCAGGTGCAATAACTGGATCTTGGGCTGGTGTGGTGGTTGGTACTGCAACTGATGGTATCACCATTGATTGTTGTTGTGCATGACCCATAGGACTAGACATGTGAGGGTGTATTGGTAAAGGAGGATACTCTTTATCCATCTCAGTAGATGCAAAAATTCCCTTGGCTGAATGACTCCAGCACACTTAGGAGGAAGACTACATGAAATAGTTCTGCATTCAACCTCTTTAATTCCTTCATTTCTTCCTTTTGTTGTGAAAATCTTTTCTCTAATGATAGTGATTGGCCTTCTCCAGAGGAAGGGTGTAATGTAACCTGATTATTTCCATTCCCCTTGTTGGACTCCTTTCAGAGAGGGGGAATTTGGTTACTTGAAGGAATACCATGATTTTGGGTAAGCATTTGGTTTCATATACGCACACCTTCTTCATTTTCCTCTATGTGCAAAGCCTCTTGAGCAGGAACTTCTTCATCTGATCCTTATGAGTTAGCATCATGTTCTGGAGGATCAGCAATGAAGGCATTGATGACATTGAATGATTCATAACGCATTTCATCCCTTCTATTGGAATTTCTGTGATACTGTCTTTTTTCATGTCCCTGATGAGAAAATGCTTTCTGTTGAGTTGATCCCTCAGGAACATCTTGACAAACCGTAATTTGGAGGGAATATCTTGATAATTCGGCACTTCGTTATCCTTGTGTCTTCTTCCCTAATCGATAGAAGACCGACTTTATCTAAGTAAGAGCTTGAGGATTTGAAAAAGTCCACAATCTTGTGGACTGGGGTTGTTCCGGATGTTCCTGCTCAACTCCTCGAATCCTATTTGTTGATTCTGTGGGTCGATCTAAAAGAGTCCTCAGTATGGCAAGATGGGGTGGTTCATGAGTTTCTATATCTGAGACTTTCTTAAAAGCTCTCCTGATCTTGTGGACTTTAGTCTAGAAATTGGTTGGATGCATCAACCTACATCCACTCAAATCACCTGGATCAAAAGACCGTTGGATGATTTCTGAAACCTCTGTCACATGATGATGTGCACGCTCTAAACAAGAATCTTGTTCAATATTCTTATTTCCCTGATGCAAGAGTAATTCTACAACTTGTCCTTTGTATTATTGACTTTAAGAAGAACTAGTCGAGGTATGTTCCTGAGAAAGTCTTTGATTAAAAACAAAACCAATTGGTTGTGGCCGTCCATGGGAAATAACATTGCATGAGACCATTTTTGGAGGGCTTTGTTGACTGGAGATTATAGTGAAATGTAGTGCTCCATGAACACTCCATCCCCTGATATGAATAACAGATGGGGAATTGGCAATTAACTAACACAATCTTTTTAGTGTGCCAAGGGATGAATGTTGAAGGGCTCTGTGCTGATTTTCAGACATCAGATATCGAGAAACTGAGAAAGAGGCCAAATAAATTTGGCATTATAACCCTTATATTATCTTGACATGATTTTAATATTCATCGTAAGATAATATTTTATTTTTAAATTGAAAAATAGTTTTCCACATGTTGAGATGAATATCGTGAATACAATCATCCGTTAACATCTCTGGAATATCATTCTGAGAGTCATCCAAAGAACAAAACATAATTGGCACTTCACCTTTCTCCAGTTGTTTTCTCATATTCAGCACTTTCTCTTTATCATTCAATGAAGATTATTCTACCTAATTAGACCAGAGCTGGTGATTCCTTTTTGCTTCATCAGATTCAACAATATTGGTAGAGAATTCATTTATCAAACTAGAAGATGAATGAACTAGGGGTGGTTCGGAGAATGACCTACACCCCGGGCTATCTTCTCACTGAGAAAGTATTTCACCTGCTAGTGGTAATGCATCAGACATGACTGGCTTCACATTTTCAAGTGCCTCAAGATAAGAGGGATTTCTCGTTAATACATTGTCTTTTGAATAAATTTCTAGACAATGTGAATTAATACTGCAGAGAGTACTTTAGTAGCTAAATTCATCATCATGGGGAGTACCACCATGGTGGGTTACAAGAAATGATGAAACCTTTTACTCATTGATCTTTTGGCCATTCCGAGGGTTATCGTGACTATCATCTAAAGATAATACTTCATGATCGACCGAAATATCATGAAGCAAGCCTTCATGAGGAAGTGTCTAATACAGAATTTTATAATTAATGTCCCCACTGTTGGGAAATGAGAGAGTAGAATCTTGAGTTCCATTAGATAATTGTATGAGTGCATCACGAACTCCATCATCGAGTGAGGCCTTATTACAGATTGGCTCTTGATTTCTTGACTGTACCGGACGGGTCTTTTTCTTAGATGCCTTCTTACTCACTTTGGGAACCACTTGTTGATGAAATTTGTTATTATGGATGAGTATATGTTCCTGCTTAGGAGAAATAGTCAGGTTGGGATGATTATCTCCATTCAAATCAGGTGTATGTGCCTGACTTGATTGTCCATATGACATGGCGGAGTATGCCCCACAACCCTATTGGACTGAAACAGAGGTGTGTATCTGTTCCAGAGTGATATGTTGATGTGTCACTCCACTAACAGGGATAGCTTTATGATTCTTTCACTATGATGCTATTGAAGCTGTTATAATATTCCGACAGGCATCCAGAATACGAGAAGGGATTTGCTTCTACTCCATCACCATTGTTAGAATGTGCTTAGTGACTTCAGCTTCCATAATGGGAATATACGTCCATTCCATGATTGGAGTAGGTGTGTATTCCTGCACCTGTCCTCATTTTCTTTTCAGTGAATTCTGAGAGTACTCATGTGTAGGGGCAGAGAGTTGAGCCTGCTCCAAATTTGTGGTCAGAGCTTTCCGACTGACTTCTCCGAGTGCTACTAAATGAGACTGTTGGTATTATTGATTAACATTTGCAGGTGTATGTTCCTGCTATGTATTCTTCATCATGTATGGTTGATGAATTTCTTTCAGTACTGGCAGACGAGACTTCTGATAGAATTGTTGATTGTAAACAGGTGTATGTCCCTTCTTATCAGTTGCCACCAAATTAGATTAGCGAGCTTCTTTAGTTGTAGTCAGATGAGCCTGCTGACTAACTGATGATTTATAAATAGGTGTATATCCCTGCCTATAATACTCTATTGGAATTGCCTGGCTGGATTGGTGTGTTACTACCAAACGAGTCTGGTGGGTAGTAACATCAGGACGGACGGGTGTATATGCCCGCTCGTTGCATGCCATCATGTTGGCTTGATGGACTTCTTTGGAGTGGGAAGAAGTAAGAACCTGCTCCCCATTAACCATATTTCTCCTCTAGAGGTTTGTTTTGCGGACTTGGGTTTTAGGGACCTGAGCTGAACCCCTAAAGGCGATACCCTCATCATGTTGAGGGTGAACTGTCGCACGAGTTTGGCGGCGATTGTTGATGGGATCCCTCGGGAATGACTCATGTCTCCTTCAATTAAATCCTTGAGTGACCTTCTCATTCACCTCCTCATAATATGGGAGGGACTGGTGATTTCATTCTGGGGATAATGACCCAAAACAATTGGAGACAGTGGTTGGAACCACCTGCTTCTTGATCATTGGTCGTCGCTGTCTGGACAAACTGGGTGAATTATTGAATTGGAGGGCTTGTCGAGCAGCCTCCAGAGTCGAAATGGTACCGCATTGACAGTATTCCTTAATAGATTCATTTGAGATCTAGCATTGAATATTCTAGGTAGGTGATGTCGTCCTCATAGCGGATGAAGATCCAGCATGAGTAGCAGTAGATGCATTCACAGGTGTTAATTTTAGCGAATCCATTTATGTAATGTAGAAGATCTTGGAAAAGAGTGTCTATTTGATATAACAGACAAAATCAAGATAGGTTAGGCCACTAAATATTTTGGATGAGCAAATATGTTATTGATTTTTTTGTTGGCCCTCTCTTTGATTTTTAATAGGGTCCTAACAAATAAGCAAAACATCATTTGAACTTGGTTAAGGATTCAAGTCGGGTTAACCATTTTTTGTTTCTTCTAGAGATGGGGATGACCCTGTTTGTTTAAGGTTCAAACATTCCAATCGATTTCTAATATCTTTATTTTTAGAATCGGAAACATCCAATGATTCTATATCCATTTGGACTAACATTCCAAAGTTAGGTGCTCATTAGTTGTGGATCGATGAGGCTTAAGAATTTACATTGGTCCAGAGGATGGGAGGTCGGACTCATCACACCTTTTTGGATGGAATTATTTTCTACTCTGGGGCTCTCTTTATAGATTTAAGTTATGTTCATGAATCCTTATTAAATTACAAAGTATGAAAATGAGTTTTCCTTTAGATCTAACAATCAATGATTAATATGTTTGAAATTTAAAGAACCTTTTATATGTATTTGAGGTTATTCATCGAGATAGAATCATCTGTATTTGTTTAGAGATTCTTAGTCAATGATATCCTTCAATACATTATATTGAAATCTCTTTGTAATTATGATAACCATACTGGTTTTAAAGCCTCTCAGTTGGGCACTTTATGTTTATTGTCGTTCAGAAGGACATGGATTATTTTAGATTTGGGATCGTAACCGCAGATGGGATACATACGTATCCTTGTTTAAACATGGAATCAGAACCCATGTAGTTTGAGTAAAAGAGTATAGGTTTTATGCATGATTGATGGCTCAAAGAGAAATTTCATAATTACATTTACTCTCTAAGCTCACGTGAGTCAAGCTCGGTGTGAGAAACAAGAGGTATCGGTAAAACCTGACGATTGTGCCCCGAAACATGCAATCATAGGAAATGATGTAGGGATTACGTATGTATGACTGCCCAGAATAGATGAGGATTGAGATTTATTCAGGGATGAAACTCAGGAACAAGGTCCATAAATGTATATGTGCTTTATGGAGATTTGGATACTTAACTTGGGGCTTACTCTTAAGGAGGATGCCCAAATTTGGGAAATTGGGGTTACTCTTGAGGAGGATGCCCAAATTATAGGGGACTTATGATTTGATTTTATTCCTGATAAGGAAGTCCAAATAAAAATAAATTAAGACTGGTTAAGAGAAATTATGGTTGGGGATTACTCTTAAGGAGGATGCCCATATTTGGGAACTTGGGGCTTACTCCTATGGAGGATGACCATATTAATGAAATTTGTGATTGGGGATTACTCCTGAGGAGGATGCCCAAGTTATGGAAAATTATAATTGGGTCATACTCCTGAGGAGGATGCCCATTTTAAGGGAACATACACTAGGGCTTACTCCTTAAAAGGAGGCCAAGTTTAGAGGAATTATGATTGGGGCTTACTCCTTAAATGGAGGCCAATGTTAGGGGAATTATGATAGGGGATTACTCCTAAAAAGGAGGCCCAGGTTAAGGGACTTATGATATGGGGCTTACTTCTGAAAAAGAGGCCCATATCAAAAGAATTTATGACTTGGGGCTTACCCCTAAGGAGGATGCCCAGATTAAGGGATATTCTCATCTTAAAGGATGAGGTTGAATGAATGAAATATCCATCCTTAGTGACATAATGATATGTAAATAACTATGTTTTGAGAGATGTTCCATAGAATTCCTTTCAGATAAGGAATATTACAAAGGAAACATGTCATAAATGACATTGAAGAGGGTTTTGAAGGCTAAATCTTGAAGTGTAGAGTTGTATTTGAAGAAAAGAGTTGAATAGACAGGAGGGGCACCCAAAAAGAGGCAGGCGCGCATGTCCTGGTTGGGCACACAAGTCCTGGTCACAAAAGTATAGTTTAGCAATGGCCAACCTATAGGGTAATACTTGGGAGAGCCTTGGGTCAATCCCTTAGTATTATCCCTAATGGGTTCCAAAAGTATGGCGTGTAAGTTTTGGTGAAGGGATAAGTTGGTGCGCAAGTGTCTTCATTTACCTTAAGGGTTAGACACTTAGGCGCACAAGTTTTGGTGCATTTCAACACTTAGGCCTTGTTCCCCCTCTTTAGATCTTCCATTCTAGGTAAGAAATTACCTTACAAGTGATCAGAAGACATCAAGTAGAGACTAGGGCACCGAGAGCTTAAATCTGACTTTTGGAATTTTTCGTCCCCAAAATGGGGGGCCCACAAGGGGTATTTATAGACTACTAAAGACCTTAGGCGAAAATCAAATAGGTCGTGCAAGTCACCTATGCGCCCAATATGTGGAAGGAAAGTATACTTGTGTGACCATGGAGAAACTTGCGTGACCCTTGTGTGAACAAATCCTTGTTCATTCATTTGTCAATTTTTTATATTTCTTCAAAGTATGAATCTCTTTGTGATATTGAATTCCCCTTTTCAATCGTTAGACTCTGTGATGGAAAGGAGCGTCAACAAGTGTATTGTTACAACACACTGCATAGGTGATGTAGTGTGTTATTACAACACACTATAGTATTCCCCTTTATTGGCACTTTTAGAATCACTGATAAAACCCTAGGGCATTTATTCTCTCTCCAGTAGTCAACACTTATCTAGTACTAATAAAGAACATTTTTAATGCTGTTAAAGGCGTATTTTGTAGTAGTGATATAAAAACCATTTTTATAATAATATAATAGGTATCTTGGTGCATCATATTTATAACTCATGTTCACTCCTGTTTAATTCATTTCAGAATAACTAAAATCAAATTTTAATTTATTAGTGTAAAAATTCGAGTTATCTCCCTCATTTTCACCATCAAAGACTAAATAATTACCCAATTAATTGGATAGTTATATCAGGATCGCCCATCTTCATGATCTAAATTGGGATAAAATATCATAATATATAATTCCCATGTATTTTATCATGAAAAAAATAATAATATTTTAATTTTTCATCATATTACTCCTAAAAAATCATTTGAGCCCATAAGAAAAACACTATCCATTTTCATAATAACATAACTAGAAATATCCCTTTTCATTCAAAATTCATAAAAACGAAAAATATAATGAAAAGTGGGAATATGATATTCTTTTAAGAACAATGTAATCATATAGATGAATCATAATAATCATTAACAGATTTTATTGTATGAAAAGGAAATAAAACAATTTAATTAGAAAACAATCTCTTTTTACTTTGGTAAAAAGTCGCAAAATAACCCATGCAGACAACAATGAAAATAGTACTTGTTAAAAATTTATAAATTAATTAAAAAATACTTTGAAATGTACTTTAATCATATTAGAATAATAAATTATATCATTATAGAAACATTTATATTAATATGGATATAGAGAAATAATATTTGAATGGATAAGTTTAGAATAATATTTTAAAGAAAATTCCATTAAATTATGTCTCATCTAGATTTGTACATTCTCTAACTCCTGAATAATATTATTATATAATTTATTTACTTGAATAAGAACATTTTTCATTTATATAACAATATCAATATTTGTTTTATTTAACTTCTTATGATGTTTTTTAGTTACCAAAATTTTAATGTTCACATTCGATGTTTTGGGGTTGTTAGGTTTGTAGACACAAAAAAACATTACGGTTTTGATTATGGTCAAAGGGTTATGGTTTCATTACATATTTAATCATATAAATTTTATAATTATCATGTTTATATATTAAATATACTTTTATATCCCTTCATGCAATTTGGTAATGAAAAACTGAAGCACATCATTTCTTGGAGATTGTAGTATTTTCATGCACAAGAACAACATTTTCATTTTTCTAATTAATTGAAAATAACTAAGTAAATAATATTTGATTTTTATATAATCATAAATATTTTATAAATTTCATATTTATTTAGTTTTTATATCATCATGGCCAAAAATATGAGGTGGTAATGAAAAATGAAATGCATCGCTTTGTGTAGGTGGTCGTCCGCACATACGCATGATCGACATTATCATTTTCCATCAGACAGAAGAGTAAGATGGTATATAATATCTTATCTTTGTAGAATAATTATTATTTCATATATATCACATATATATATATATATATATTATCTTTCATTTTAACTATCCATGATAGGCTGTGATGAGAAATAAAATACCTCACTTTATGGAGGTTGTAGTCTACATGTACGCAGGAGAGAAGTTTTCATTTTTCTATAGGATGAAATAGAAGATGAAAAAGGATGGTATGGTAAAAAATAAAACCCTTCATAAATTTTTTTGATACTTATGTTATTATATAATAATGATTATGATGGGTTTAAAGGAGGTAGAATAAGAATGAAACTTGGAAAAACTCAGTTAAGAGTTATACCTTTTCATTAGAAATGTACCACCCCAATGTTTTATCAATAGAATTCCCTTATTATAATTATGACAATAGTATAATGAAATTAGTAAAAATAATATAGTATCATGAATACTATGTGATCATTAAACATAATCATTCCTATTTTATTTCTTGAATTTTGAAAAATGGATATACATGGTTGCGTTCAGTATGATATTTAGAGTCTCATAGAATCAACTTATTTTTTTGTGAATAGTGACATGCCCTTTTGAATAGTAACATGAACCATATGAGTTTTAATTTACCCTTATGAATTGTATCATCACCCATGTAAGTATAAAAAAATAAATCCCCTTTTAAAAGGGAGTGAATATTTTAATGATTAATAATTCAGGGTTAGTATTTTTGTGAGGTGTAAACAATAAATTAAAATTTTATAATTAATAAATTGATTTAAAATAATTTTTTTTTTATAAAATGTATTCATAATTAAAAAAAATTATCCATAATATTTTGGGGTAGTTTAATAAAACCTTAGTTAAATTTTCAGGGCATTACAAAATCAGTTTTAGTTTTAAAAATGTATTTTATGAGTAAATGAAGATTTTATTTCAAAATTAAATTTCACATAAAAAGAAGATTAATTTTATAAAATGGATTTTATATTAGGATTATAAAAAATGAAAAATATTTTGGGTGAATTTTCGGGATTTTTCTAAAATACATTAATTTTGGGTGAATACAAAACTAAGAAATGGAGAAACTACCACAAACTTATATCCACAGTTTTAAAATGGTGGTTATAGGTGTCTATAGACACGGTTCTATAGCCTGTAGCCATATTTTTAATACCGTGGCTATAGGCCTATTTTTTGTGGCCTATGGCCATGGTTTTCCGAACCGTGGCAATAACCATGGGCTATTTCCACAGTTTTGTGGCCAATGGCCACAGTTTGTAAAACCATAGTGATATGCCAATTTTTTCGACACCCAATAGCCATGTTTTTTCAAAACAATTGATATAGGGTTCCCACACTTCAGTGGGAACAAAATATCCGGCCAAAAATTTGGAAGGAAGACCTACCGCCATGGTTTTAGTCTATTCCCATGGTTTTTATTGATATATATATATATATATCATAATATATATATACTCGAATTGTTTCATGGTGTGGTGGTAAGTGAAATATATTTCAAAGTGGAGGTGCAGGGATCAAATCCCACCAGGGACAATTTTTATTTATGCCATTGCCACAATTTTCCGAGCCTATTTCCACGGTTAAAACTATGGCAATATCCACCTATAGCCCCTGTTTAAATCGTTGTTATAGGTCAATTGCCCTGGTGTAAAATTTTGAGGCCTATTGCCATGGTTAAAAGAGTGGAAATAGGCTAGGACCTACTATAATGACGATAGTGGCCACGGTTGGCTAAAACTGTGGTTATAGCCTAGGTCCATAGTTTTGGGGCCTATTGCTACAATTTTAAACAGTGGCAATATCCTTTTTTTCCACTTGTGATAGTGAAATACAGTAATTTACCATATATATAAAGTATGAGTTAAATACACTATTACTAGAATAATTGCCAATGTATAAACCCTTGGGTCAAACTAACATTCACTTATTACAATTTTGGGTCATGTAGTCATCACTATTTATTTTCTTATGGAAAAATAATAAACTAATGATTAAAATATTAAGAAAACCCTCCTCCCCTCCACTATAAAAACCCACCCACACTCCCCTCTTATATTCACACATGTTAAGACTTGTTCCCTATCTATGTTATGCTCAAATCTACTCCAAAGATCCTAACCCACCTCTATAATCCATTGGTATCCTCAAATGTACAGATCATCTTCCCTTAAGAGGTTCTCAGTGGATATTAATTCAAGAGGCAAATTCCTCTTTCAATTCTATTACATTCTTTTTAAGTTACTTTGTTTTATTTTTTTATATTCACCTATCCTCATCCAAATGTTATGTAAACTACAATACCTTACATTTACTTTAATTTATTTATTACTATGGAATAATTTATTATTATCTCACTATTACCCTTCTTTTATTCTAGTAGTTAAAAACACCATTTGAGATGTGCAAATTTACCACATTCAAGGACGATGGGATTTCAATTTCTATTACCGTCATCAATTATTGACATGAAAAAATACTTATGGTTAAACCAGACTATAATATATTTATTATGTCTCATATTTGGTCCTGAAATATTTTTTTACACATGATTTTGACTAATAAACAAAATGTTTTTGTTGAGATCAAAAACCCCCAATTAACCCAAAAGGTTATCACTAATGTTTTATACAATGATTCAAAAATAAATCAAAGTAACCAAATTAAATTATAATCCTTGAAAACTTTTTTATGTTCAATAACAGAATATAACTCCAATTCTTGAAAACTGTCATCATTTTACATGATTATCCATTCATGTATATAAGTAAACTTATCATGAAACAAATAGACCTGAACAATGAAATTGAACCTCTTAACCCATTAAAAATATCATGAATAAACTTAGAAAGGTTATAATAAATCAATTACATGTAAAATATGTTCTATAATTATTAATTAATGAACCTAATTTGATTATTTAGGTCATTAATATCATGTGGAGAACACCTTCATACATAAGGTAAGGGATCCTCCATTTCTCACATTTATTCATGAATCTCTTATATTTTATACCCTTTTATTTTTAATACTTAATGATGGGGTATGTTTTCTCACCACCCCATTATTCCCTAATGATATATAAATTATTAAAGACCCATTTATCTCCCATTAATCCCTCCTAAGTACACCCATTACCATTTTGAGGATTCATAAGGTATTCTCCCCTAACCTCCATTATTCCTTTTATTTTCTCTATCTTTATTTTTATCCAAATTAAGTTATATGTTATTTTTATGTAAAACTTACATATGTTGTGTACCTGATAAAATATCATGTATCAAGATCCATTAATTTTTATCTTTTGGGGATATAATTGTTTTTAAGTGGTTCCCTGCTCAATACATCCCTATAAGGAAACATGTTTTAAGGGAACTTCCCGAATTCGTTCCCAGTTTCATGTGCACTATACAATATGTTTTAGGACACAATTTTTTTTATAGAACTGGTATTTTTACTAAAAAAAACCTTCTTTTATCACTTCTAGTTTTATATAAAGGATTCTTTACTTTTCTATTTTAAATAACAATTAACATTTTCCTTAAAACCACACTAAAATGTTTTAATGCTAAAAAATAATAAATACACTTTTTACAAGTTATCTCTTATGATTGACATATTTTACCATGATATATGCTTATTTTACATTATAAATTTTCTTTTATATTATAATTCCTTTTCTTTTATGGAAACATATATGATTATCCCATTCATTATGCTTTATGACATGATTATGATGCCCATTTATTTCCATAGGTAACCCTTATATTTATGTATGCTTGATTATGTATGATTCTTTATGTGGTACACATATTCACGAACATGTTAAGATGGCTGAGCCTAGATATTTCTTCAATACATTTGGTAATTTTGAGTCTCATGAGGCGTTATATGCAACGGTTTTGGCTGTTATCCTTGATTTATGCTACCATGTGCAATGGTTTTGGCAACTATCCTTGACCTGTGGTACCATGTTCAACGGTCTTGGCGATTAGACTTGAATTGTGATACCATGTGAAAAGGTTTTGGTGGTTAAACTTCAAATGTGATACTATATTTTAAACAAGCATTGACTCGTGCTAAATGCATGTTTTATGTTGATGCCACATTACTATGATTCCATGTTTATATGATCCCATGTTTATATGTGATGATTCTCTATGTACCATTCTATTTATATCATTATGACATGCCTTCTAAAGCATGTTATAAATATTTATTATTATGTTTTTTCCCTTATTGGGACTTTAGGTCATCCCTTTGTTTATGTTACCCCAGGTTATCCTATGTCGATGTATGAGTACAATGTAAGTTGGGTGCTCAATATGAAGATTAAATAACGAAAAGTTTTATGTTTTCATTTTTATGTACATAGTAATAAAAGACACTAGAATTCTTGATCATTATCATTTATTTCGATATATAATTATGTATAAAATCATGTAATGTTATGTGTAAAAGGTAAGGTTTTCTATATATGGTGTCAGAGGATGGTCTAGTTATTTTCAAAAATTAGGAATATAGCACATTAGTGAGAACACTAAGGATAAGATTAAGTATAAGAAAACATCACTAAATTATGGTATGTATAGAGTAAGTGGATTACCAAGAAAATACATCCAATTCATGATACAAATATGTAGAGGTGGCTCTGGCATAGATGTATCTATGGGTAAAACCTAAACACAATAATTTGAGCTTAACTCAAATGGGAACTGGTGCACAATAACGGGCCTTAATGCAATCTTGGATTAACACTCTTGAGGGACATACATTGGTAAATTCATAATATTAGTGCCAAGAATTATTAAAGGAACAAAAAAATCCTATAATATTATATGTTAGGAAATAGATCATGGATAACATAGATTTAAACACATGGAATCACAATCTAGGATATGATTTTACATTAAGAGTTTATCCTTTTCTATTTATAGTTTCATTTTCTATACTTATTAGTTATGTATTCGAGCACCCTAATTTTATTTTCTTATTCTTCATTAACATATGGAAGGAGGAATATCATAAAAAATTATTCTCTCTCTTCCCAAATAACTACTCAGAAATATTGTCTGGAAGTCTTGTTTAGATGGCTTTGAAACTTTTTCAAATATCCAAGTTACATGAAAACAACTTTATAAGGCATCCTATACCTCTATAATTTCTAGATTCTTTCATGGATCAAGTACTGTCTATTAGATAATCGTGTTATTTCAACAGTATTACCATGCAATGCATTGGAAATACCATCATGGTATTTTTAAATTCTTCTATTTATTTCCAAATGATGAAGCACTAAATGATTTTCTGGAGGCTCAAAAGAGTGATACCTCCGAGGTGCCTATATGTATCAAATTATAGATTAATTTCTTTGGGAAATACCAAAACCGATTTACCAAAATCCTATTATGAAATATTTGAATATGAATCAGTAAGACATTTTTTTAAAAACAAGTTCGTGATGGTGTTTTAAAATTATATATAAGAAATACCATTTTAATTAATTATCGATGCTTCCATCTATATAATCCAAGATGCCTGGTGTGTTTTTGGGAAGAAGAAGTATTGGATTTTGAAAATATCCTGAGGAAACATTTTAATGCATGACCTTGATCTACTTAAAGTAAATTCCAAAATGAAAAACTAAAGACCCCATTTACGGAATGAATAAAATTTACATGCACCTGTTTATGGATTAGAATGTAAAACTAAATTTCAAGGGTAGAATTTTATAAAGGGGAAGAATATAATGACCCAATGTTTTTCAATTGAATTACCTTATTATAATTTTTCCTAATAGTATAAACACATTAGGAAACATAATGTAATAACTTGATAATAAATACTATGTAACCATTAAACATAATTTTGTCACTTCTGTGTCTTGAATTTCGAAAAACATAATACAAAGTCATGTTCAGTATAATATTTGGAGTCCGATAGAATCAAATTAATTTTTGTTGCATAGTGAAATATCCTTCTGAATATTAACAGGAACCATATGAAAATAAATTTACACTTATGTATAGTAACATCACCAATTTAATTATAAATAATATTTAGGCACCATATACATGAGAGTGAATATTTTAAAAATTCATAATTAAGTGTTGGTAATTTAGTGAGGTGTAAATATTTAATTACAATTTTATAATTCAAAAATTTATTTAAAATTAAAAAAATCATAAAATTTATTCATAAATCAAAAGAATTGTCCTAGTATTTTTGGGTAATTTAATAAAACCTTAGTTAAATTTTCAAGGTATTACAAAATCTGTTTTCATTTTAAAATATTATTTTACAAGTTAATGATTATTTTATTTAAAAATTATATTTCACATACATAGAAACTTATTTTGATAAAAGTGGGATTATATTTTGATTCTATAGGTCGAAAAATGGTTATTGTGAAGCATTGTAATTTTTCTAAAATACTTTAATTTTTTATGAATAGAGAAATATAATAATTTAACATATATATACATTACGTGTAAAATACACTATTACTAGCATCGTCATTGATGTAATCACCCTTTGTTTGAACTCATATGATCTTATTACTATTTTCGGTCATGTAATCATCACTATTTATTTCCTTATGGAAAAATAATAAACTAATGATTAAAATATTTAGAAAACCCTCCTCTCCACCAATATAAAAAACACCCACACTACCATCCTTGATTTTCTCCTCTAAAGCCTTTTTTCTTGTCTAAATTCTATTCAAATATCCTCCAAAGCATCTCCCCCACTTCCATCAGCACTTGGTCTCCTCAAAAGACCAAATCCTCTATCCTTAAGAGGATCTAAAGGAAGATTAATTCAAGAGTTAAAATCCTCTTGTAAATTCATAAACATTGTTTCAAGTTATTTTTTTTATTTTATATCCTCAACTCTCCCCATCCAAATATTATGAAAACTCTAGTATCTTACATGTACTGTAATTTTTTTATGATTATGTAATAATTTATTATCATCTCTCATTTACCTTTATTTTATTATCGTAGTAAAAACAACATCCTAGATGTGATAATGAAACCAATTTTATGGTTAAACCAAAATATAATATATCTATTGAGTTTCATCTATGGTTTGAGAATTTTTTTGTACACATGGTTTTGATTTAAAAAAACAAAAGGTGTTCGTTGTTATCAAAAACCACTAATTAACCCAAAATGTTATCACTAAAGATTTATATAATGTTTCAACATCACTCTAAGTAACAAAATTATATTTACCACCTTGAAATCTTCTGGATGTTCAATAAAAGAAATAAATCCAATTCTGGAAAACCATCCTCATTTTACATGATTATTTGTTAATGTATTTAAGTAAATAGATCATAAAACAAACGGACACAAACAATGAAATTGAACCTATTAGCCCATAAAAATGGCCATGAATAAACTTAAAAACATTATAATAAATTGATTAAATGTAAAATAGGTTATTTAATTATTAATTAATGACCATGATTTGATTATCTAATTCATTAATATCAAGTAGAGAATACCTTCAGACAAAAGGTAATGGATCTTCTCTTTCTCACTTTTATTCAAGAATCTCCTCTATATTATGCCCTATTATATTTAATACTTAATGATGAGGTATATTTTTGCATGACCCCCATACTTCCCTCATGATATATAAATGATTACAGACCCCATTATCTCCAATTTATTCCTCTAAAGTACACACGTTATTGTGCCGAGGTTTCATAAGAGATTTTACCCGAACCTCCATTATTCCTTCGGGTTTCTCTATCATTCTTTTTACCCAAATTATTTATCTGTTAATTTTTTTTACATATTATAAATCATTTTTACATTCTCCAAAATCATGTATCAATATATATTCATTATTATATTTTTGGGATATACATGTTTATAAGTGGTTCCCTCTTAAATACTTCTTGATAAGAAAAATTATTTTAAGGGAACTTCCCGAATTCATTTCGAATTTCAATTGAAATCTACAATATGTTTTCAGCCACTAGTGAATTAATTATGAAAACATTCTTGGATAACTTTTAGTTTTATCTAAAATATTATTCCCTTTTCTATTTTAAATTCTTTTTAGTATCTTCCTAAAAATTTCACTAAAATGTATTAATGGTAAAAATTATTAAATAACATTTTTACATGTTTTCACTTCTTTTTAACACCACTAACCCAGATATATGAATATTTTCCATTTTCAATGTCCATGTATGTTCTAATTCATTTATTTTATGGATACTTTTATGATACTCCCATTCATTATTCCTAATGATGTGATTATGATACCAATTTCATTCTATGGGTAAACCTTATGTTTATTTATGATTGATTATGTATGATTCATTATGTGACACACATATTCATGAACTTGATATGATGGGTGCACCCAGATAGAGCTCTAATGAGTTGGGTAATGTTGAGTCTCAGGAGATTTTATGTGAAAATGGTGATGGCGGTTATCCTTGACTTGTGCTACCATGTGCAATTGTCTGGGCGGTTAGCCTTGACATGTGCTACCATGTGGAATAGTCTTGGTGGTTAGCCTTGATATGTACTACATGTGAAATGTTCTTCGTAGTTAACCTTCACATGTGATCCTATATGTTTAATGACCCTTGACTCTTACTAACCTCATGTTTTATGTTGTTTCCACATTACTATGATTCCTTATTTATATGGTTCAATTTTTATATGTTATGATACCATATGTACCGTGATTTTTATATCATAATGTCGGGCCTTCTAACCAATGTGCTATAGATTTATTATTATGATAATTACCTTACTGGGATTTTAGATCATCAATTTTTTCATATTATCCTCAGGTTATCACATGTCGTTGTATGAGCACAATGGAAGTTAGGAGCTCAATTTTAAGATTAAATAAAGAAAAGTTTTATGTTTTAGTTTTATGTACCCAGTCTTCAAAGATATTAGTCTTCACAATCCTTTGATTGTATTAAAATGTATAATTTTTCATAAAATCATGTAATGATATGTTTAAAAGTTTGGGGTCTCTCTAGGAATTCCTCTATTAGGTTTAACCTTATGTATTATAGGTTTGGTATTTTGTTGAGACTATAACCTATAAAATGTAGAGAATAAAGTTATAAAGGTATTTGGTTTTGTATATACGGATCTATAGTGCTCAAAATTTTTGAATAAGTGAGGAGACTATGTGTCCATTTATAAGTTATGGGATTGGAACTCTTATAATTATTCTCAGTCCAAATTTCTTGAAGGCCTTATTTTTATTTTATTTTGGATAATCCCCCATTTAAGGGATGAATGGGAACCCTTACATAACCCGTAGGCCCAAGGAACAAGGCTCGTACACCACCCAATACATGACCATAAAGTCCCAAGACCTGACACACTTGAAATATTCCCTACCTAGCATCTACATCATGAAGGTGCCTAGCTCCCCACCTCGCATGGATGATCAGGTAGAATTTCCTCATAAAGAGTTACACGGTTCCTGGTCCCAAGGGAAGTTGACACACCATCTCATTATTCAAAATATTATAAATGTTTTACTCATGGTAATGTTTCAATACATAAATATATTTTTAACGATAGGTTGATAAGGTTCTCAAACCTATCATATAGTAAGAATTAAGATAATATTTTGTTACCTTATCACTTTGTTTTTACCTTAATTATCCAATTTTATCCTTTAACATTGTGATAATTATTTACCAAGGTTACTATTCATTTATCCAAAAATTAAATTGAACTCATTATTAAATTTTAACCTATTGATTATAAATACATAATAAATATTTTTAAAGTCAATTTTTATAATCAGAGACAATTAATTTCATATAGAACACAAAATCCAATGAAAATAAGTTTTTTTGAGAAATGTATTTTCAAGCCCTAAAATGAATTTATAAAAAAATAAAATTTAATAATGATTATAATGGAAGTAATTAATTATTTTTATTAAACAACGAATAATTTTACTTTAAAACCAATACAAAATATAATGGGAATTTTTAAATATATGTAAAGAAAGGACAGTTTTTATAAAAATCAATACTTGTCACTATTCATCAAAAAAATATTTTAAAAAAACCCAAAAATTATCAGTAATAAAATTAAAATAATATGGAAAAAAATTATTTTAATTTTATTACATTTAAATTATAACATTAGGAAATTTTACATTTGAATAAAACCATGTAATGCATGGAAAAAAGACATTAAATAAATCTAATCATTTTTCAATTGATAAGTTTTTTAAAAATATTTAAAAACTACGATGAATGTGAATCCATAATGTTAATAATTATATATCCTAATATTTATTTATTTTATAGATTAAATAGGCTTTCATATTCTTCCAACTTTATGAAATTAACTCATCATAATTTTATTCATTATATAAAAAAGCGATGTTGTTTCCCTTATAGATTTTTTTGATTCCCATATTGCCTAGTCAATCCTGTGATTCTTCCATAAAATCATAACCTAGTGAATTTTGATTATTTTAATGTACCTACTTATTATTATCCAAAATATGAACCATATTTTCTTCTTAGTAAGTATTCACTTCTAGATAAACCACTACAATTTTGAAAACATGAGATGCATCATGTATATAAATCTTTTACAATGAATCATGAACCTTGGAATGTACCTCATATAAACTTAAAGGTAATGATACATTGAAATCCCCAAATCCCAATTATTATAAAATTTTGTACTATTCAATAAACCACATAATTATCCTTATGTTTAATCCAAATGTATAACACCTTTCCAGGGAGATATTTTAAGAAATACATGATCACTAACCTCAAAAGAATGGTTGTTCCTATTATTATCTGTAAAACTCTTCTGTAATCTCTTAGTATCAATTATGTGTTGTGAAATCATATTTACCTTCTTAGTAATTTATTTTACAATTTATGATACCAAAAAAATACTCATATTAACTTCACCCCTACATGTTGGGGTTTGACTCTGCAATTCATATAGTAGCCCACAAGGTTCAATTGTATAATAAAATTAAAATTTTTATTGTATGAAAATTAATCTAATGAAATATGTTTTCCAAACATGGCATATAAAATAATTAACAAGAATGAAGCATATCTTCCAAAGTCTTAATTGTTCACTCTGACTATCCATTATATTGAGGAAAAAGATTAACTCAAATTTAATTTAGTATCTAATGAATTTTGAATTAATTTTAAATAATTATAAGAAAATGTAGGACCATAATCAGATATAATAGAGAAAGTGACTCCATATTATCTAACTATCTCTTTATGAAAACTTATAGAAATATTATTTGAGTACATACTAGCTTAAAAAAGATGAAAATGAAAAAATCCATCGATCAATAATAACCCAAATCACATTATTACCTCGATATGTATTTTTTAATCCCACCATAAAATGTATAGATATATTCTCATATTTAAATTTAGGAATTGAAAAAGGATGAATCACCCCCTTCATTCATTGTTACTCAGCTTTAACATATTGACAAGTTAAGCATTTCATGGTAAAAATTGAAATATATTTCTTCACTCCATCCCTCAAATAATATTACCAAAGGCCTTTAAATATCCTAATGACGGTGATATGAATAGAAAATAGTGAGATATGATCCTCACTAAATAATTACTTCTTCAACTATGAATCACTTAGAACACACAATAACCCTCCAACTATTATAAAACTGTCTTTGTAAATGTTAAATTCATGAAACTTAATAATCTTAAAAATCACTAATCTTTATTTAAAATCGTAATCTTCATTCCCAGAATGCTTAATTATATCTAAAACATGACTAAACAAACACCCAAAATAAAATATAGGGAGTTCCTCCATACATAATTTATATAACAATATTCATTAATTCATTGACCAAAGGATCTTGTTCTTAATGTATCATAGGTTATGATGCATCTTTTTTTTATTACTATAATCAGTTACATTGTTTGTTTTACCTTAATGATAGTTAATTCTGAAATCATAATCTTATATTACTTCAAACCACCTTCTCTTTATCATTTTGGACACTTATTAGTGAATATATACTTTAAACTATAGTTGTCAGTATATATTTCATAGTGTACCCCATATAAAATATGTCTCCTAATTATTAAATTAAAAGTCACTACTGAAAGCTCAATTTCATGTGTACTGTAATTATTCTCATGGGGTTTCAATTGACATGAATCATATGAAATTACCCGATCATGTTACATCAAAACACAACAATGTCAATTCAATGAAGAATCGTTATAATTATAAAAATCGACATTTCTATATATAAATTCTAAAATTTTATCATTAAACAATATTATTTAAAATTCAAAAAAACTTTCATCACATCACTTAGACCAAATTATTTTAACTCCATTTCGAGTTAACTTGGTTAGTGTGCTAGATTAATGAAAAATTATTTCAAAAATTCATTAGTAGTAACCATCTAATCCTAGAAAACTTTAGATATTAGTGAAATTTTTATGTCTTGGACACTATTCAAACACATTAGTTTTAGTAAGATAAATAGTTATATTATTGATTGAAATAATATTCCAAATGATTTAATATTATTTAGCCATAATTTTCATTTTCTAAATATTACATACATTCTATTTTCTTTTAAATTATATTTAACAATTCTTAGATGTTACTCTTATTCCTCATAATTTTTATAATATACTATAAATTAATCAATAAGCATAACCCTAAATTTATCCAAATACTCATGGAAAAATCAATTCATAATATCCCTAAATACAAAGGGTTTATTCATCAATATAAAAGGAATGAATAAAAAACTCATAACGACCATACCTAGTAGAAAAGTTGTGCTTGGAATGTATTCATTATTCACTTTCTATTGATGATACCCAAACCTGGGGTAAATCTTCAAAAAATATTGAACACCACAATGCAAATAAAAATTTCATTTATATGAGTTAATGGATAATTATTTTTAATAGTGATGTTTTAGAATGATCTATAATCAATGAAAAGTATCATGGAACTGTGCATCATGTTAAAAAAATAACACCTTAAGGTGAACTAATAGGATGATTGAAACCCTTATCAAGAAATGAATCTAACTAAATTTTCAATTACAAAAGTTTTAATATATCCATTTTATGTGGAGGTTTTAAATTATCTCATCATAAGTGAAAAATTAAATGGTAAATTCAACCTACCAATAAGGTATAACACTAGGTAAATCATTAAAAAATGAATCAAGATATTCAATTTCATCTACAACATAAATAGTTCCAATAGAATTATTATTTTTAACAATGTCTACAATATGACATTCACTCCCTTAATTCATCAATTTATAAGCTTTTTGATATGTCATCGAATGTATTGATTAATTTTTATATAAAAAAAATTGAAAAAATAATTATTTATCCCTACAACAAAACTCAGTATGATAAACTAAAATTCAATACATACCCAAAATAACATTAAACTATACAATGGGTAAGATAACAAGGATTATAGGAAAAACCATTCCATATATGATAAAAAATATTTCCATCAATACATGTTTCCTTTATAGTTACCTTATGAGTTTTTACAAAACAAAATTATGTTATTTTATGATGTGAAATTTTAATTTCACTTTCAAATTTCCCCAATAAAAAAGAATTAATAGATCAAAAATCAAACAATACATTATCATAAACTGAATAAAAAAGTAATGTACATTATACCAAATCATTTTAGTGTCTCAAATAATATATTTTAGTATAAAATGATATTTCCACACCCTTTAGATTTTGGTCTTGATGGTTCAAGTATTGAGTAACAATCATTGGAAATTAATTATTAAAATTACAAAATCATTGTAATTTAAAATTTTCATTGTGGGATGACTATCTATTTTCATATTACCAGTTGTTGACACTCTATTCTGTCACGGAGTCTAAAAATGAAAAAGTGAAATTCATTAGAAAAAATAGGAGAAAACACATAAAGAATATCAAGATTTCCAAAGGCTTGAAAATTGGATCGCCTTAGTCTACCCAAAACATCATCGTTGTGCAATGTACTTACATGGAAAAAATTTTAGTGTTCAAGTCACATGAGCTCCCAATAGTTTTTCACCCTCGGTCTTATTTTTTCCTATAAATAGACCCTTGGTTCCTTTATTTGTTTGGATGAATTCCCTTGAAGCCCATTTGCTGCTCCGGTCACCCCATTATTTCTCTCATGTCTTCTGAAACATTCAAGGTAGTTCTTTAACACCTATATCAGAGTAATTGAAGAAGGATCATAAGATATTAGTCCTTTTATTGTTTTAAATCGATAAAACTTGAGCGGCTAAGTTGCCAAACCTCCCAGAATCAAAAACAATTGGGCACCACCTATTCCTCCCAAAGGATTGGTTTCAATATAGTAAAAGAAAATAAGTTATATTGTAAATATTGTACATTTTAATTTTGGTTTCAAAAAAATTATTTCCATTTTCATATTTCTCATAAGGATTGAATAACTGTTGACCATGATAAAAGCAATTTTATTAAGTAGTTTCTTAGACCAACAAAAGTCATTAAGCTTCATAGTTTTATTGTATTAGTGGATTACTATCAGTAGTTTGTTGAATATTTTGATCAGTTTTATATCCCACTAACTAAGTTAAATTAAAAAATCTTAAATTCAACTACATGAAAGAATGTGATGGTTGTTCTCGGGAAATAAAAATAAGATTAACTAATGCTTTAGTTTTGGACTTTCCTTCCAAATGTGGTAATTTTTCATCTACAATATCTCTTCTTTGAATGGTTTTGGTTATTTACTGATATTGATGTATCATGTAGCTGATAATGCTTCATATAAACTAAAACCTAATGAGTATAATTATCCTACACCTGATTATGAATTATCTTCAATATCTTTTACTTTTAAAAACTGGATGCATTGATTATATTTAGTATCATATGAAACATATTCTAATCCCAAAATATTGAATTATATATTTACATGTAAAGAGTTCAACATGAGGAATATATGATGGATAGAATAGATTTAGAATTATAACTACCTGATTTATTATCATCCTATAAAATAAAAAAAATTATCCATTTCCTTGAGTCTAAAAAATAATTTTTCATTAATCATGATATGTTTTGAACATGATCCTTTGTTTAATGATTTAAAAAAAATCATAGAAATTATGCATGCAGGCACTTCTTTTATTTTTTCAATAGTTACTAAATTATTAACTATCAGAAATAATTAAGAAAGATCCCAAGGATGACCATATTTAATATGAAAATATAATTTTTTAAGAAGGTTACGTTTTTAGAATTTACTGTTGATGAATAAGGTTTTATGATATTTGTAAAAATATTATGTGTGACTAATGATTCATAGTTGAAGAGATAATTACTAAGTGAAGAATATAGTTCCCCAAATTCTATATATCCTAGTAGCACTATGATGTATAGATACATTGAAGGGTATTTATAGTGAGATGGATGAAAAGATAGGTTCTTGACTTTACCATGAAATGTTTAACTTTTCAATAGTTAAAGAAGAATTAAAATTATATAAGGGGTGCTTCGTCCTTTTCCAATACTAGAGTAGAAATGGGAAAATGTTTCCATGGATTTCAGGGTGGGGTTTCCAAATACATATTGAGGTAATAATACAATATTTTTTATCCTTGATATGTTATTTAAATATGATAATTTTCTTCCCATTCAAGATATTATGTCTTTAGTTTAACATTTATGATTCTATCTCAAGAAGAGAATTAGGTTACACGGAGTTCCTCCCTCTATTAAATCTGAAATTGATCCAAGGTTCACTTCAATTTTTTGGGAAGGACTTCAAAATTTTTTGTCTTTTGAATTAAAGTTTAGAATTTATTATCATTCTCACTATGATATATAGTCTGAGTAAATTATTCAAACCATCAAATACATTATTCATGATTGTTCAGAATATTTTTAGGGAATTTGTGATCAATATCATTAATTTTTTATGTTTTCTTATAATAATATTTTTCATATCATTATATAGATGGTGCCTTATGTGTCGTTATGTGGAATATAGTGTCAGACTTTGACATTTTGGATGAATTAAAAGAAAGAAAATTTATGGTGCCAAAGATTGCAATGTAAATGGTTGTGATATTGAAGATGATTCAGAAACATATGATAGAAAATAGACAAGGATAAAAATTTAATTGGATAAATATAGAAAATATCATTCTTTTGAGGTAGGTGATCATGTTTTTCTTAATGTATATCTACAGAGAATTTTTATTCATTTTGTTTATAAACAGAATCTAAGTATGTGATTCATTAGATGGTGTGAAATCCGAGATAATGTTGGATAATTTTCCTAAGGATTTTTATTTTATATGATATTAGCACAGCCACATAATATTTTTTATGTTTTGATGTTATGGAAATATGTGTAAGGTTTTTCTCGTGTTTTAATCCCTTATATAGTTTAATTGAAAGATAAAATTTCCAAAAAAAAGAAAGACTATTTCATATTTTTTACCTCAACGTGTAGGTGTTTTAGTAGATTAATTTTAATGTTACAAAATTTGAATTTTACAAAATTAATTTCATTTTTTATTTCATCTTGTTAATATTATCCTAAGATGAAATTCTAATAATCTTCTAAAAAGTTTTATTTTTCAACGAATTATTAAAAAAAATGATTTTTATTGAAAATGTCTTTCTTTTAAAGTATTTATAAAGCCATGTTATATTTTGTGTTAGTTCTAAAATATAATTACTTTATGTTTATTAAAAATAATCCAATTATAGTCTCGATAATGAATTTTATAATTTAATTTAGTATAAAAAATTTTGTACACTTAAAAATGTATTTTTCTGAAAAAATATTTTCATCCCATTTTACGGGATTAATTTTAAATTACACTTTAAAACTAATATATTTTGAATATTAAAAAATATATTCTTTATTTGGAATCATAATGTCTAATTTTTTTTTATATTTCCATTTTATTTTGAGTCAATATGAATAGTTATCATAGTAAATTTTGATACCACAATAAAGGTAAAATGAGTTAATTAAGGATAAAAATAATGTAATATGGACTTGATAATAATGCTAAAACATAAAATAATTTTATTTTATGAGTAAATTTCATCTTTAATCATACAAATTTCTAATATGTGACAATTTTTTCATATGGACCTTTTGACCATTATAATATTTTATATAAATAAAATTCAAAACTGTCGTTCTCTTTGTCTTATTATCATTAATTTTTTTAAACTATGATAAAAATATGTATTTATATTATAAATATTTATTAGAAATATAAATTATTTTTATTTATTAGGTTAGTTAATTTATAATTTTTAGTGATGAAATAATTACCTTAAATACCTGTGTAATACTAATACAATATCTATTCAATTAATAGTAAAATAAAACAAATGATTTTAAAAATGTTAAAAGTAATATTATTTGAATAAATTTTTGTGTATCATGATTTTTTATTAAAAAAACAACAAATAAATATTTTTTAATTCATTATAATATATTTCAATTTTTCCTTATAGTTTTGAAAAGTCAAATTAAATGATATTTTAAAAATTAATATTAATTTTATTTTATAATAAATAAAATTTGTTTCAATGATGTAAAAGTAAAAAAATCTATTTTCATCCATCTGAATATAATATGGTTTAAAATATCTAAAATGTCCCATTTAGGGTCTAATTTTCCTTTTATAATATTTTTATTGTCTCTTAAAGAGTAAAATCTTCAATACCATGGTAATTGTCAAAATGGCTTAAAACGGGTTAAAATATGTAAGTGTGAAAAATAACCTAAACTAGGGAATTATTTTTATGAGATTATTTAGCCTCACTGTGATATTATATTAAAAAAATATTAATTTGGATCCATTAAAATATTGAAATTAATTTATATTAATTTAGTGTTTAAATGAAATCAAAGACTACCCCTCCCCTATATTATAAAATGGCACCTACTCTCCTCTTTTATTAACTCTTAAACTGCCTTTTGTTTCTTCTATTACCGTAAAAAAAATTATTACATCCTTTACCATATACTAGAGTCCTTTTTTATCATAAATCCAACATAGGAATGATTTTGATGAAATCATTAAGAGGTTTTCTAAAGAAGATGTATACTTCTCAACCATGAATTTTCATTTTGTATCTTTTTATACATCCTCAAAATATTCTTCTACCATGATGAAATAATAAAAACAATATAATAAATATAATAATATTTTATTATGACAATTTAATAACCTATTTCCATGCTCTCTTCCAACAAATGGGAAACGAATCCATAGTTCATTTGTATGACGAACTACCGCGTTTCGAACCGATACAATTTTCTTTCCATAATTATATCCTAAATTTTTATGTAATTATGGATTTAATATATATATATATATATATATTGTCAATGATATATTTATCATTATTAAAATATAATATATAATTTACTTTTTTACCTTTCCATTCATAGAATAATGATTAAGTCGTTCCTGCGTATGTGTGGACTACCAACTCTATGAAGTGATGGAATTTTTTTTCATCACCACATGACATGGATGATATATATAATTATATTTAAATAAATTATATGTTTTATATAATATAATTATAATTATTCAAACTTAAAATAATTCCTACCTTCATTCTATAAATATTTCTGAAAAATAGGAATGTTACTAATGTGTACTAATGACCTATCATCCACATGATTGTTATGTTGTTCATTTTTCATAACTATATTTTGTGATTGGTTTTAAATGTAAAATTTATAAATAAAATTATTATTATTAAATTATTATTATTGTATATATGATTTAATAATGACCACTTTGACTATAGTCAACTTACCAAAGTCATTTTTGAGATATGGACTGGATATCATCCAAAACATTTATGAGAACTTAAATGGTTATCTAATTAAATATAACATGATAAATAATAAAATAAATGGAATAATAAACATAAAAAAATATTAATCAATTAAATAATTAATATAATTTTCTTATTTATGAAGATAAATAATGTATGTGGTCAGTCAGACTCAAAGTAGTTGACATTCTTTTAAAAATCCACTTTTAAAGTTTCCCTTCCAACTCTTTTTATTCCATTTAAATATTTTAAATTTATTTTTTGAATGAATTTATATAGATAAAAATTTATTATAATGTATGTTTTATGTTCATTTAATGATTTTTTAAATTTATTCTTTTTATGTATTTTATATGGATTGGTTTGAATATGTTTACAAAAGATAACAATAAATGTTTTATTTTAATGTTTAGAGTGACAACAAATTTTCCCACTACTATAACCATTATTATTTATTTTAAATCCTCTATAAGATTCCATGTTTTATTCAATTAAAAACCATACTTCCTAATGTTTTATTTATTTTTAAAAGTGTTTCTAAAATGTAATGATAATTTTAATATATGAAAATGATTTCTTATAAGTGAAAAGAATATTTTTATGAGTGTAATGATGAAAATTGTAAGCTTTCATTTGTTATAATTATGTTATGGTTCTTGGAAATTTTATTATGATGGGTGGTTACATTATAAAGAAAATTATGGGTGTTTTGGTAATAAAAAAATTATGGGTGGTTCTAATATAATCCATGGATGGGTAGGTCCATAATACCCTTGAAATGAATTGTGTATGGTAATCGATCATATTGGTTAGTACATTTATAGGAATGATAAATAAAATTATGTCCCAAGTTATTTAAATTATTTATATATTATTTTTATGGGTTTTTATATGAATATTATAATTTTATAAGGTAATGTAATAGTCTTATGTTTAAAGGAATGTATAGGATACCTCTTAAGTATGGAAAGTATAACTTTATCAAAAACGTTTTAATGTGTTATTCCTTAAAAGAAACCATTATGAATATTATTTGTCATTAAATGTTTATTATGAAATCTTTTATGAAAATATTTGGGCAGGAAAATTTATTTCTTAAGTAATAAAATGTTTATTTTATGCCCAAATATTATTTTCAAAAAAGGAAAAAAAATTAAGTATTCATGTACTACTTGGTTTCTTTATTCATTCCTTTATATCCCTTACTGAGATTTTTTTTCATTCCAAATTATTTTTAAAATTTATTTCATTGGTTTTGTGGATGTGTAATATCAAAGAATAAGTTGGATTGAAATTCATGAAGTTTAGTCAAGAAAAGAAAACATGTTTCATTTTAAAAGTAATATATTATAGAAATAATGGATACTAAGTAGAAGTGTCTGAATGGTAATTTATATGTTTTTATGTGATATTAGTGACATAATTATCTAAAAAAAATAAAATATATTTTTTAATTCAATAAATTTTATTCTAGTCATTAGTCACTACAATATGAAATGTTGAATGTTGGTTCCTTATAGTTATTATTAGAGAATATCTTTGATAAATTTAAAGGTTTGAAAAATAAAATTAAATTTCCATAAGGGATTCTAATTTGTGGTTATCATGATATATAATATAAATATTTTCATGTTTATTTATCTAAAATATTCCTATTATGAATTTTTCTCCATAGAGGAAATAGGGATGTTATAATAGGTGTGGACCGAGATGATGATATCTTTCCTAATCAACAGCCTGGTATGGTTGGAATTGGAACTAAGAAATTTTTTACAATGATAGATCATTTCCCACATGATATAAATAGTGTAAAATCAATGCTTGAGAGAATCTAGATCTAACATATAGAAACATTTTGATAATGGAGAATTTTAGGAGAAAAAAGCCGCTATAATTCTATGGATCTTTTGACATAGTGGTAACTAGGGGATAGATTAATTCTTTGTAAAATATATTCAATGTCAGGGTTTGTTTAAACCATCAAAAGTTTGATATTTCTATTTAATATTTTTAAGGTGAATTATACTAGTGGGGGTAAATATTTAATAATACTAATGAAATAATAGATATGTATTCTAAGGAGTGGGATTAATTTAAAAATATTTTCCCTGAAAAATATTATTCTAAGGACGTTTGACTTAGGATGGTAGAACAATTCTTGAAATTGATATAGTAGGAGGATGATTAAGTTGATGTCTATGAAGAAAGCATTAACATATTGGTATGGTATGTACTACACATTCTCCAGGATCTTAGTAGTAATATTATTAAATTTTACATAGGATTGAAGCCAATATATCGAAGCTAATTGGATTTCCATAAATTCAAAAGTTATGAGAAACATGATCAATGTACTGAGAATGTAGAAATAATGTTTACTAATGATCAGGTATTCAGAGAAAGTAATAAAGAAAGGTAACCAAGTGGTAGAAAATGAGAAAGAATCTGTTAAATAAATTTGATGGGAAGAAAATAAACTTTTCAATTAGTGATCAGTATGTTAAAAATCATATTGGGGAATGTGTTCTGAAAAATGGTATTTGAATCTGATGTAGTAATTTTAGTCATATATCCCATTAATAGAAAGGAAAGAATCATAAATAATCCAAGATTGTGTAAATGTTTATCCAAATAATGGTGAGATGTTTCAGTTTCAGTTAGTTGGGGAATATTGATAATGTGTGTACAAAGATAGTTAATCATGGTGGAAATCGACAAGATATATAGAGAAAAGGGGTGGAAAATATTTTCCTACTACTATGATTGATGTTGGGCCATCTAATAAAGTTGTGTCACATATGTTACTTGATTATTTGAAAAATTCTAACACCATTTCTGAATCTGGGTCTTCAAATTCATTCATTTTTAAAAAACAAATCATGTAAAATATAAATATCATCTCATGAAAAGAAGACCAAAATTGTTGTAAAAACAATGATTAAAAATATTAAAGTATCTAGGATTTTTTGTAATATTCATATTTTTATTATTGAGATAGTCTTTCCCTAAAATCAAGTTGAACTACCCATAACGGAGTATGATGTTATTCTTAGTATGGATTGGATTTCTGTTTTTCATGCAATGTTTTATTTAAAATATAAGTTATATTCAATGATTTTATACCTTTGATAACATATCATGATGTTGAGAAATTGATTAGAAATGGAAATAAGAGTTACCTAACTCATGTTTTTGGGATGAAATAAACATTTCCAATTAGATATGTGCCATTAGTTAATGAATAAGTCGATATATTTCATGATTATTTACCTAGTGTTATTTCTAATAGAGATTTTGGGTTTAATGTTGACTTAGTGCCTGATTCTAATCCTATTTCAAAATCCCATTATTTAATTGATCATGTAGAATTTATGTAATTAAAAAATTAGTTGAAAATTTTTATTGATAAAGGTTTCATTCATCATATCACTTAACCATGGGGTACACCAATTTTATTTAGTAAAAATAAAGATAATTCCATGATAATTTTCATTGATTATAGAAATTTTAATAACATCACTCTTAAGAATAAGTATCATTTTCCTAAAATTGATGATTTGTTTGATCGGCTCTAGAGAGTGTAGTATTTTTCAAAGATTGATCTTGGGTATGGATAACATCAGTTAAAGGTGAAAGGGGAATATATGATAAATACTATGTTTTCGACAAGATTTGGTAATTATAAATTTTTTGTTATTCAGTTTGGTTTATCTAATGAACTATATGTATTTATGGATATTATGAATAGATTTTTTTCATGAGAATATATACATGTCTGTGGTTGTTTTTATTTTTGACATATTGAAATAATCTAAAAGACATAATGACCAAGAAATATACTTAATGATTGTTTTTAATACATTCAAATAAATTATGTTTTAAGAAAAAATTATTAAGTGTGATTTTTCGTTGCCAAACATTCTTTCCTTGGTAATATTTTATCAAAATATGGAGTTACTATTGATCCTAAAAAATCTAGAGTTATTGATGAATTCTCAAATCCTAGTTTTCTTGGATAAAAATGTAACTACCAGCGATTTGTTGAATGAATTTATCGGTTTTCTATAGCACTTTTTGAATTAACTAGAAATTAATTTAAATTTATTTGTACTAAATAATTTTCTTATCATTTTCATTAACATTAAATAAGATCAGTGGATGCTATATTTTTGTTGTTTTCCTCCAGAAATGGTGTGTTTTTCATCTACAATGTTCTTATTTGAAGGGTATTGGTAATTTTCTGATGCATAATGATCAGGAAATTTCTTATGAATCATAGAAACTAAAACCTCATGAGTTAAATTATCATACATGTGATATAGAATTATCTATTTTGGGTTTTTGCTTTAAAAAATTAGATGCATCATTTATAAGGATTAATATGTGAAAAAGAATAAAGTATATATTTAATTGGAAAGATTTGAACATGAAGAAGGTAAGATGGCTGGAAATGATTAAGGATTATAACTACATGATTCATTATCATTCATTAAAATAAAAAATGCTTTTAATTATTTGAGTTAAAAAAGAAATGCTACATTAACCATGTTACATTTAGAATATGACACTTTGGTTAATTATTTTATGAATTTTGGCATAGAAATTGTGCATGCAAGAAAATACTATATTTTGTTTTCGGTGTCGGTACAATCGTATATTTCATAAATAATTAAGCATGCTTGGAATGATGATCATGTTTTGTAGGAAAATTTAAAATATGTTAATAAGGGAAGAATCCCAAATTATAATAGTGATGAATAAGGTTTTATCTTTTTTGGATAAATTTTTTTTCCTAATGATTCTCAGTTGAAGAGAGAATTATTGTGTTAATCACATAGTTCTCCATTTTTCATTCATCCTAGAATCATTAATATGTATAGATACCTTCTAGCGTATAATAAGTGGGATGGAATGAAAAGATATATTACTAAATTTACCAGGAAATGTTTGACTTCTCAATTGGTTAAAGTAGAAGGACATGTTTCAAAGGTAACAATTCATCCTTTTGTAGTACCAAAGTAGAAATGGTAAAATATTACCCTTGATTTTTTGGTGGGATTACCAATGAAATCTAAAGGACCAAATATTATTGGGGATAAAATTTATGGATTAACCAAATTTATACATTTTATTCCTATTCAAGATATTATTTGATTAAATCATCCTTCTCTATTATAACTCTAAAAGATAGTGAAGTTATATAGAGTTCATCTCTCTACTAAGTGCTACTATGATCTCAGGTTCACATCATTATTTTATAAATGACTTCAAAAGTCATTGGGTAATGAATTAAATTTTATAATGATTTTGATCTTCAATCTAATAAAAAGTATATGTAAATCATTCATACCTTGAAAGTAATGATTTATTCTTATTTAATAGATTACCATTGAATCTGGGATTATCATATTTCATTAGTTGATTATTCTTATGAAAAAAGTTTTCATTCTAGTATACATATGGAACCTTCTAAGTCATTATTTGTAAATCATTGTCAGACTCTATAATTTTGAGATAAAGTTGTAGGATTAAAGTTGATGGGTTCATATTTGATAGAGGAAAATGATTAGAAGGTGAATATATTTGGTAACAAATGAGTATAGGCCATAGAATATTGAAAAGTAATGTGGATAACTAGAGGAAACAAAATTAAGTAGGTGATCTTGTTTTTCATTAAGTATCTCCATGAAAATATGTTATGTTTATTTTTTTGAAAAGGGGAATCTATTTCTATGGTTCATTCAATAATGTTAAATCTAAGATAAATTTAGTTAATTTTCCTACCAAGTGTCCTTTCCTATGAGTTTATCCCATGTACACAATGTTTTTCATATTTTGATGTTAAGAAAATATTTTCTAGATTCATATCATGTTTTGAGACTGGATATAGTTAAGTTAAAAGATAAACTATTCTCTAAGGAAAAACTCATTAATAATATTGACCACATAGTGAAGGTGTTTCATAATAAGTTCATTCATTAAATTATTAATTTTTGGAAAAACTATATGGTTGAACAAGCAACATAAGAATCTGAAAATACTATGGAGTAAAAATATCCCCAATTGTTTATGTGATTAAACAATTGTTCAGGATGAAATTTCCAAAAGGGTGGAAGAATGTAACAACTCATATAATGATAGAATAAATCAATTTTATATTTAATATTATTCATGATATAGATAGATACATTCATTATAAAAATATTAAGTAATTTTTAAATCAAAAAAGAAAATAGTTTTATTAAAAACTTTTCTTGTAAGGTTGCATTTTAAACTTTAATTTTGAAATTATTTAATTTGAATTTATAAAAATTAATTTCATTTTGGAATTGAATGTGATATAATTATCCTAATATTAATTTCTAGTAATTTTCTGAAAATTTTAATTATTCAATGAATAGAGAAATATTATTGATTTTTGTTGAAATTTGTATTCTATTATTAAGTATTTTTAAATTAGAATTATATTTTCTTAGTTTTAAATTATTATTATTATATTTTGATTAATCATAATCCAATTATAGTCTTTGTGATGAATTATATTACTTAATTTACTATAAGAACATTTTATGCACTTAAAAATACATTTTTCTTACCTCTGAAACCATGAAGGGCATAGATCTTTCTTAAAAATGATTTTTTTATGTTTTAAGGGTTAATATTAAATTAAATTATACCAATGATGTGTCTTGAATCATGATAAATATATTATAAATATGGAATCCCCAAGAAAATATTTGGTAAATATTTCGCTTTTATTGTAAGTCATTACGAATATTAATCAAAGTAAATTTTTCTACCATGGTAAATTTAAAATTGTTAAGAGTAAAAATAATGTAATAAGAAGAAGAATTTAATACTAAAACTTTATTTAATTATTTTTTATGAGTATATTTCATCCATTATTATCCAAAATTTGAATATATGACCTTTTCTTACAATATGTCTATGATTTTTACATTTATAATATTTTATGAAAAGAAAAGTTGAAAATGTCATTCTCTTTGTTTTATTATATTTATATTTTTAAATAGATAATAAAAAATTTATATTTAGATATAAATATTCATTTTAAATTTATATAATTTTTTTACCAAGGTAATTTATTTCAAATTTAGTGATAAAAAATTACTCTTAATGTGTACACAACGCCAATACGGTATTTATTCAATTAATTGTAAAATATGAGAAATAATTTTTAAAAGTGATAAAATTAATATGATTTGGATATATTTTTGTGTTCCAAAATTTTTTTAAATAAAAACTTTTTATTATTTAGTTTTTAATTCTTTATAATCAAATTCCATTGTTGTCTTTTAGTTTTAAAAGTTAAATTAAATGAATATTTCAAAAATTGACATTAATGTTATTTCCTAGTAAATAATATTTTATTAAATGAGTTAAAAGTCCAATAAAATATATTTTTTAATCCATTTTACTGTAATATGGTGTAAAATATCAACCTTTTTCTATTTATGGTCTAATTATTTTTTATAGTAATTGTCTTGACCCGACAATAAATTGTTTTTAATACAGCGATAATTGTAAAAAAAGGGTTAAACGGTTTAAAAGTAGTTAAGGCTGAAAAAAATAAGATGATTATTTTGTGAGATTATTTTAACTCAAACTCATATTATCTTTGAATATTATCAATTTGATTCATTTCAAAGTGAAATTAGATTTATATTTATTTAATATTTTAAGAAATTCTAATAGTGCCCCTCCTCTCTATTATGAAATTTGACATCATATCCTCTCTTCTTCATGCATAAAAATTATTTCTATACAATACCTATCTACATCCCATTCTTACATCCCTACCCATGTTCTATAGGACTCTGTTTTATCCTAAAACCTACCTAGGAAATATTTTTTTGTAAACCTTAAGAGGTTGTACAAAGAAGAGGTATTGTTCTTAACCATGATTTTTTTTAATTTTTTTTATACCTCATTAAAATATTTTTAAACAATGATGATATCATTCTAACAGTATCTTTAATATAATAATTTTTTATTATGTTAACTTTATAACCCATATTTATCTCCACTTATATCAAATGGGATGTGAAATCATTGTTTGTGTGTATAAAGACTACCACCAAATAAAATGATGTAATTCATTTTCCATAACCTCCTCACTGAGCTGGTTGTAATGATGTATTTAATTTATATACATTATACTCATGAAATGTTTATCATTCCTAAAATATAATATGTCATTTACTTTCTTACCATTCCATTTACAAGAAATTGATTGCGTTATTTGTGCGTACATATGGACTTCCACCTCTACAAAGTGATGTGGTTCATTTTTTATCACCACATCTCATGGATGATATAGATAATTATAATTAAGGAAATAATATAGTATTTATGATATAATTATATTTTGATAAATATAAAATACCCTCATTTCATTATGATCGTTGAAAAATGCAAACATGACTCATGCATACGTACGACCTACGATCATCATGATTATAACGTAGTTTATTTCATAACTATATTTCAATATAGGTCATATAAGTATAATTTTTGTATAAAATTGATAATTATTTCATGATTAGTATTATAGATATGAAGTAATAATGACTACTTTTACCATGGATAACCTACAGAAGTCATTTTAGACAAATTGGTTGAATATCGTCAAAACATTCAACATGAACTTAATTGATTAAGTAATTAAATATAAAATGATAATAAATAAAATAAAATGAATAATAAACATTAAATTTGTTCTTAATAAACTAAATAATTAATATAAGTTTATTAATCATCAATATTAAAAATATATGTGATGATTCAGACTCAAGGTAAGTGACATTATTTAAAAAAAATACTCATTTAATGTTTCCCTTCAAAATATTTTTCTACCATGTACATATTTTTAAAATTATTTTATATATTTATTTATTTGGGAATAAATTAATTATAATGTAAATTTTCTGTTATTTCAATTTATTTAAAAATAATATGTTGATGTATTTTATATGGAATCTTTTGACTTTCTTTACAAAATACAAAGGAATGTTCTATTTTAAAATATATTGGGACAAAGACATTCCGCTGCAATAATTATTTTTTGATATTTGACTTACTTTATAATATTTCATGTTAAATTCAAACAAAAATTATTTTTTCTATGTTCTAGTTATCTTTAAAATTGTTTTTAAAAAGGAATGGATATTTCAATTCTAGTAAAGGATTTCTTATGGCTGCAAAGAATATTTATATGATTTTAATATTGGAAATTAAAATATGTTATGTGTTATGATTATGTTATAGTTTTTTGGAATTTTTATTATAATGGGTGGTTCCATTATAAACCAAGTACATGTTGGTCTATAATATCCCTTAAATTCATTAGGTATGTAAGTTGATCGTATTGGTTATTCAATTTGTAAGAGTGCTATATAAAATGATATACCGAGTTAAATAGATGATTTATTTGTGATTTGTGTTGTAGAAGTTTTATTATTTATTTAGGTAAGATGATGATATTTTTTTTAAAGTAAATTATATGCAAAATCTTAATGGTGGAATGAATAACATCATGAAAAAAGTATTCATGTGCTTTTCATGACTTTAAAGAAACCTTTATGAGTTTTTTTATTTAAATATTTATTATAAAATTATTTATAAAAATGATTGGGTATGTAAGATTATTTTATTAGTATGAAAATGTTTATTTTCATCCCAAATATTTATTTCAAAAATGAAATATTCTATAGTTATTTAGAAACTAACGGGTTTCATTCTTATATTTTTTATGTCCCTTACTAAGTTTTCTTGTGCTCACAAAATATTTTTTTAAAAAAATTCAGTGGTTTTATAGATGGGTAAGAACAAAGAAAATTTAAAGTTTAAATTCATGGAAATTAGTAATGAAAATACAACATGTTTTGTTTTAATAGATTTATGTTGTGGAAAAATTGATACTGAGTAATTTAATCCCAATTATAATTTATGGGTTTGATATGGAAGAGTTATGACCTAATTCTCCCAAAACTCAAATCCTAAAAGATCTTTGAGAATAGAATAAATTTAATTATAGTCTGAATCCACTATAATATGTAATGTTTAAGTTTGGTTCCTTATATGATCTCCATTAAAATTACCACTTAAGGGTCCATCATTTTTGAAATGGGACGAAATTTGGAGATTAGATACATGATCATTTTTTGTACATATAAACCTATAATAATGTGTCTTATGAGTAAGTCAAGGAAGAGTAAAATATGGTTGGCATGACTAGTATTATTTTTTATCTAATCTTCATAGGAGGATTCCATAGCTACACTTCTTGGAAAAAGATAAAGAATAACCAGTCATAGTGGGGTAGCATTAGGAGTGTGAAACATCACGTAGATCATGTTTCAGTGGATACCATAGGGTGAAAGTAACTTACATACTTTAAGTGAGTAATGGTAGGTCATTACAATTAGTTATTATTGGATTCTTCGAAAAAAATTCCATCGATATAAATTCATAGGACACTTTTGACGATATTTCATTCATTTTCCATAGGGAACTAATGTCGGATTCATCTTTACCAGGGGTACCCAGGTGAATTCAAATATTCCATATGGGGAAATATATCATTCCCAAGAAAAATAGGACTCTCATTATACAAATAAAACATAGTGTGGGTGAAAATTGGTTCATTTATATGTGGTGGAGTATTATCCTGTATATAAAATAGTAGGATTAGTGACTATCAGAGGTACAGTTTTCATTAATTCATTTATTTATTTTTCTATGTTTGTCTCAAGTATATACTTTTAATTTATTTCTCATAAAATTATTGATTTCTTGGGACTGTGATCTGAGTTGATATCATATGTTATCGATCTCTCCAATCTATTATCCAAGAGTATAGAGCAATGGTTTATGTACTCTAGGTGTCATGATATAATCTTTGAATATGAGGTTGTTTAGGAATTTTTAGTTCTTTATATGGACAACTTTGACCACATATTCCACATTTATTGGATTTTGAGTGCCATTTCATTAATCAAGCATTTCATCCAGAAGGTTTTATTTATCAATTTTGCTAAAATACTAAAAAGATTCAGGGTGAGTGGGTCTCTAAATTAGGTATATCAGACTTTATTTTTTTTAATAGTGGGGTCTCTATTATGTCTGCACTTACAGTTGTTTCTTGATTCCATTTAATTGGATCTAATTGACCAACATCCAGGGTTCGTATATGGGTATCCAAATGTTTTACCTAAATAAATTAGGATTTTAACCTTCACAGGAAGTAGAGTTCACTACAGACTTACTCTCTATGACATTTCCTATCTCCATTCAATATTATAGATTTTCCTATATATATCTAAAAGATTAAATAATACAACTATAATATCATGATGGTAAATGGTTTATACACTCAACCATGTCATTATAGGCATCGTTAGTGATTTTTTCAAAGTAGGTAGATATAATCCTTCATCTCTTCAATTGGCATTGGAATCTAAATTCCATGATAATCAAAAACATTTATTTATGTCCATGGATTAATAATTTTTTAGATTATATCAAGGGTTTCTTGTGGTTTTCAAATATCAACCTATTATCTGGGTACTACTAGTTGAGATTGAGGGAGGTGGATATTCCAAAGAATGATTTATGGATTAGATACAAGGATTTTGAGTATCTAGTTATGTCATTTGATATCACTAATTCCATAGAATTATTCATTACTATGATAAATTGGATTTTTCAATGGTACCTAACCTCCATCATGGTGTTATTCAATTAGGATATTTTGTTTTAAACTAAGATGAAGATGGAGAATGAGAAAAATATATGAAATCTTATCCAAATGTATATTCACGATCTAGGAGGTGAAATTCCTACGTCATGTGGCATTTGAAAAAGTAATTTTAGTGAACCTAGATATGGTTTAGGATATTATATCTAGGTATAGACCAAATAACATGTTTAATATTTGGAGCATCTTGGGATTGGAAGGTTATTAAAGGTTCCTCGTGTGATATTTCTCAAGGATATAATCACTATTGAAAAATCTAGTCCTAAAATGTTAGAAATTTTAATGTACTGAGAAGTTTCATTATTCATTTAAGGAGTTATTGGTAATACTAACTTTGAATCCTATGTTGATTCTTTGAGAAATAAGAATAGGTAATGTTTTGTTTTGAAATACATTGAGTTTAGGGTTAGGGTGTGTTTTAATGCATGGAGTAATGTGGTATCCAATGAATCACCTCAATTGTTCCCTTAGGAAAAAAATATTCATCATGATCTTGAGTTGGTGGAGGTGATTCATGCTCTGAAAAAGTGGCACCACTAACTTTTCATGGGAAAATAATTTTATACTCAAATCATAAATTTCTAAAATACATATTTACCTAGTAGGACTTTAATATCATGTTGATATAGTAGGTAGAGTACCATCATACCTTTGATTTTGATTTGGATTACACTATGAAAAATTGAAATGCAATGGTCAATGAAATGAGAAAAATATTTCCAATGAAGGTAGTGAAATAGTCTGGAGAAGAATTGGTTCAGGTGACCTTGTTCACTAAGATTTGTTTGGATGTAGAAGAAGGTGTTGAATGAGTAGTCTTGACAATTTCCCAGAACAATTTCTATTTCAATGATTAGTTCCCACTTGAACACATTTATAATAATAATTACCAATGGATAAATATAGATTTAAATAGTTAGGATGTAAGGACCCGTGTGTTTCCTGATTTAATTTTTGAGTATAAATTTGAATTTTTTATTTAAGATTTTTATAAGGGTTAAAATTGAAATTTTTCCCTATCAGATTACCTCACATAATTTTTTTAACCACTATGTTGGTTCCAGAATATATTTTTTAACCTAGGAAAAGTAGTTTTTGGAAATATTAACCATTTTAATTTTAGTGAAATAATTAATATTTAATATTTAATAAATAAAATATTAGAATATTCACATAGCTTCATTCAACTGTATAGTTTTATTTGAGAATTAGATTTATATTTCGTCCGGGTTTATTCCATGGAGGGGTAAAACATTATTTGGGTGTTGGGGTTGGGTTATGCCCCTTTTTATTTTTATTTTATTTTCTTTTTATTCTTTTTCTTCTCTTACTTTTCTTTATTCCCTCTGGGTTCTCTCTCACAACCTATAGATTCCAACTTCACATTACATAAGATAGAAAATGGAGAGTGAGATATAAAGATAGATATAGATGAAGATAGGTACAGTTTTATAGCTATAAGGCACTGAATTGACGTGTGATAACCATGGACCACAAATTTTAACGAAGCATTGGCAATTTCCAGCCAATGGTCGAATGTCTTTAATATTTACCTAAAATATCATTAGATTCATCATTTTCATTTTTGAAGCCCTTTTTTTCTTTTTATGGCCTCTTGGGGCCCAATCTGTTGATTTAGTGGAGAAAATGGGGGTTTCCAGTGATCTGGAGGTTTTTTGTTTGGGAATACTAGGCTATAGAGTATGTGTTTTAGGGCAACACACTGTGTTTTGTTCTTGTTTGTGGAAGATGGCGTTTTAAAATTACACACCATTTACCAGGTTTTACACATCATGCACAAGGTCACAACCATGTAGTCGAGTACCCATATAGGCTACCCATGTAGGGGTACATTGTCGTGTAGAGTACACGACCAGACCCCATGTGGGGGGAATTCCATATAAAATTACACGGTCTGGAAAAGTATGTGTCTAGGAAGGTTGAGTGACCTAGGTAGGTACCCTATGTGGGTTACACGTTGTGTTTATTCCTTGCACGTCATGTACTAAGGGTTTTTACATGCTTAGGACAGTAAGAGTATACACCCATATAGGGATTTGGGAGTCAACGTTATGTACTCATGGAGACGAGTCATGTACTTACCCATGGTAATCCTTTTTGGGTTTTCCATATATTTTCCCCCATGAGTCAGAATTGTTCCCATGAGTAGTCCATTCTGATTATTATTCTTGTATATCTTGATGGTAAGACCAATGTGGTCTTTTAAGGACTCTTATGTTTCATTTCTTGAATGGAGAGTTTCTTCCTATGGTACTTGAATTTAGTAGTCTCATGGGAGTGAAACATGTTATGATATGATTCATGAGTTATATTTCTTAACTAATGTTTCATTATATTTTCCATTGAGGACATATCCCTTGTGAGATGTACCCTTTTGGACTATGATATCAAGAGAATAGTTGATATTGAGGATTCTCAGTAGGATTCCTCTATTTATGTAACGATCTAGAGTATTCTGTGTAGGATTCATCTATCCTATATCAATTTATGAAGGATCCCATGAGGGATTCCATTGCTTACTAGATAATATAGGGAGTCCTTTATAGGATCCCTTTACCTATATACCATTCTAAGTATGTATTTGCTTGTTACGTAGTATTGAGAGTCCAATGTAGGATGAATTTTCCTAATGACCATTCTAAGTATCCCTTTTAGGATGCCTATTTTTTCTTTCTATTAGAGGATCCCTCATTGTATTCCTCTCTTAACATATAGCTAAGGATACCGAATTGTATTGATTCTCTTATGTGTTCACCTCTAGGATCCATTTTTGGATGCCTCTTCAGTGTTTTGACTTGAGGGACCCAATGGGTGCCCATTTCTTGACCAACCCTGATATTGTACATTAATTTTGGGTATAGACGGCATCAGTTTTCACCTTAGAACCCATTCCAAACTAGTAATCCATTGGGGTTGTGTCTATAGTGATGGGTTTAGGATTTCATATACCCTCACACTTTTTTTATACTTCACATATTTATCAATGATGCAAAAAAGTTTACCATTAGTGATTACTATTTGGTGGTTGTTGAGCCAGACACAAGGAATATTTCTTTCTCATTGGGATGCTCAGTCATTCTTCTTGGGATCTGTCTTGTTTGTTAGTATTATCAGACATGCTTTTCTGGGATCAAGCATCAGAGCCATGTTATTTCTGATATTTAATGGTATACCTAGAGGTACTACTTAGTATTGAGATAATGAGCTTTATGTTTGATTAGTATATTTATTTAGGATGAACAAAAGTGTTTCCTGGTATCTATCTATTGAGTCTATGACTATGATATACATGTATGACATCCCTAGTAATTATAATCATGGATGATTATGCTCTCCCAAGTGATGAGTACGATTCTGCTATCCTCTATTTGATATATGATAATGATGATTTCACTCTCCTTAATATGTTTTTAATCATGTATGATTATGCTCTCCCAAGGGATATGGACGATTATGCTCTCCCTAGTGGGTTTCTGGGATGCGGTGTGGTGCAAGGTGCCTCACATCATTGGATTCCCATAATTAGTACGCTCTTCCAGATAATAGGGATGATTACTCTCTTCCTTGTTAGAGACTCCAAGGGTGTACATGGAATCTCACCAATGATTTATCCTTATAGATCACCTATGGGTTAGACCCTTAAAGATTAGCTAAGTTCCGAATGTGGTGACTACCTATAAACCAGGACCTTTGGCTCATACATTAGACTAGATTTAAATGGCACGATCATTATGATGACTAGCTCAGTTTTTTTAAAGGTTCGGTCTGAAGCCTCATTTTATTATTTTAAAGAAAATACATTTTTTTGACTCAGTAGAGGGAGACCCATTACATATCCAGAAGTCCCAAGGAAAAGTGGCCTGAATACAAGGCTTGAAAGCCCATTTTTGGCCCAAAGGACCCATCAGTGAACAATACTGCAATAGTAAACAATATGCTACAATACCATCTATAGTATTGTAGCTACTACAATTCCTGCTATAGTTCCTTTACTAGTATAGTGTCTTCGCTGCTATAATTATTCCACTACTATAGTACTGCTACAGCCCCATGCTACATTGTATCCATAGTACCCAGAAATTAGTCCTTTCTCAAATTTGATCTGGGTCTTTTGGATGCCAAGCAGAAGCATGTACCACATAGGTACTGTCTCTTTGGGTAACATTTGTAAGGGTAATTATCACCTCCCACTAGGCCCCCCTCCATTTCAATAGCATGCCACACGTTCCCCATGTAGTAAATTTGCTTTGAATTGCTCTGTGCATAATATGCTTCCCACGATTTCTAAATATACTTCCCTGAATTCCATTTTTAAAGTGATTGGAGGTGAGTATGGGTAAACCAAGGTGTATGACGAGTATCCCCCTATGGTGACTTATATTTCTCAGATATAATTTCGGAATTAGCTGAATCAGGTATATTTCAATTAGGATTATGGACCCAAATATATACTTAATGATACAATACTTGAGTGGTACTTCATCTAGCTCAATGACCTTTCCCATGATATCCAAGCAATTGGGATTACAAACCCAAGGATCGACTGCCATATGGTTTATGTTATTTCATTCACTTACTCATTCATATTCATATATATATATATAAGGGTATAGTACTATACATGTATACATATATAGATATGGAAATCTATGGTGTAACATACCCAGATGATGAGTATTATACCCCCAAGGTTCAGTTTTGGTCTCACATTTATTATGTTTACTTATTTTTTATTTTTGTATTTTCTAGGCTGAGCACATTGATTTTGAATACACTTATAGTCGTGTATTTATAGGTTTATCATTGGGGTGGACTAATGAGATTATTTTCACCCCTATATATACATCTTGGTATATGTGTAGATCTTATGACTTCTTTTTACATTGACCATAGTTTCATGGTGGATGGGGATGCGGCCCAATGTTTCATGATCGAGCATAGCTACTCATGTTGGTTCTTCTAATCGAGCTGGTGAAGTCTAATAGTGTCTGGAAACCAGGTATATAGTTTGGATCAAAGTTAGAAGTAGATCCATGTATTTTATATCAGTTTCTTTTGTAATCTTGTATCTGTATGGTTGGCCTAGTGCATGACTAGTGTTATATGTATGACATAGTTGTTCAGACATTTATAGAATTTTTTTTATTATTACAACATCTTTAATTTTAGTTTATTTCTTCTTTATCACTCTTTTTATTTACTATTGTGTGTGATACATATATATTTCTATTATTTTCATAATCTTATATGAGTTTATAGTCTCTCCACTATCACATCCTAGTCCCATGATTCTAGTCAGTAGCCCTTGGTGTATGGGGAGGCATGCTTGAGAACATATAACCTACCAGATCAGAGGACCATTTTAGTGGTGTCCATGTTGCGATGTTATAGAGTGGTATTAAAGCTGTTCTTTTCCTAGTATATGCTATTTGGGATACAATAAAAAGAAATTATAGGGAATGTTTCAAAACATGTGATGGATATCAGACTAGTGTATTGAGAACACTTTTTCCGGTAGTAAGTCCTAATTTTCGGCGGTATGGGGTTATTGTTCTGATCTACGATGTTACATTTTTATATTATTTTCACCTTGATCGAGGAACATGTTATGTGGATGTTATGATTTATCATTGATCTATGGCTCTTCGCCATTGGAAAGAGGCCAGTGATAGATTTTGACACTTTCTCTACAAAGGAAAGTGGTGTCTTATGCATCATATTTGGCACATAGGATTCAAATCAAATAGGCCTACAGGTGTGCGATTTTACTCATGATTGAGGACTATTTATTTGATAATAATTACATATATATTCCTTCTAGATGGAATTTTATGTGGATCTACATTGATTCATTTCGGTTGTGAGGCTGATGACTCATTCCTCATGCATGATAGGTGTAGTGACCAAGTAGGTCGATATGTCATGTGATTCCCTTCTATTATACCCCTTGTATGGTGTTGTTTCTTAGGTCATGGTAATGTAGTCAGATCATAGAGTGTGATGCCAATGGATACCAGGACTTTTCTTATGAACTAGACCTTGAAGTGGTGTTTCAATATACAAATTCCTGATGAATGTTAGTTCAGTCTCTTTTCTTCAATGGTATCATGAACTCCATGGATCAGTTCATTTTTTTTATAATTGGTGATGATCATTCCCTTTTAGTCCATGTTTTTAGTTTTGACTCCCATAGTTAACTATGATCTTTACATTCTATGAATATGTTTTATCTATTAGGATAGGTAGTTACACCTTGTGACCTAGTTGTGATACTTGATCTAGAGGGCTATGGGGGGAATCCTAGAGGCCCTTACTTTTACTAAAAACCTTATAGGTCAACATCTGTTTTTTATAAGGAAACCTGTGTGAGAGAGGCTAGACCATGTTTTTAGATGTCTATTTAGGTTGTGATCTTGGTTGTAAACTCATTTTGAGATCGATTCGTGGTAGGTTCTTGGGTTTTTGCCATATAGGCATGTTGATGCCTTCATATTTTGTAAAGAATCTTAGATGATTGGGATTAAATACTAGATTCTATAGGTAGGAATATTTTTTTTCTTGGTCTAGTCAACCAATGTTTTCATTGTTGCTAATATAGTCAAATAATGGGTTGATTCTCATGACTGGAAAAGTTTCATGTGATATGCAGTCATGGAATAGATCATGGAATATTTGAGGTGCCCAATTTTGAAGAGGAGTTCCAATGGTGCTTCTTGATTAATGAAAATTATTGGACTCGTCATGTTTTAATCATGTTTTAATGATCAAAAATAATGTTCACCTTGTTTAATCTATCTCAAAACTATTAAGTAAATAAGGATTTCCTTATGACTTTTCCATTCCTTCTTGTTTTGAAAATCACAAACACCTTATACTTAAGAAAATCTATAGTTTACTTCTATAAGGAAAATTTCATTTCAAAGAAACTTACCCCTACCATGTTTACATTGTTCATATCAATCTTTTTTTAAGAATAAAAAACGGATTCATATCTAAAACCTATGAATAAAATAATATTTAGATATGAAGCATTCTATTTTAGGATCTGAATTATAGATACGTACTCTAATGATGTTCCATTCCAAATTCTGGATGCAAACTCTCATTAAGTTCCATTCCGAATTATGGATACAAACTCTAATGAAGTTTCATTCTGAATACTGGATACGAACTCTAATGAAGTTCCATTCGGAATTCTGGATACGAAGTCTCATGAAGTTCTATTCCGAATTATGGATACGTATGATAATGAAGTTCCACTCTGAATTTTGGATATGAGATCTCATGAAGTTCCACTCCGAATTATGATTACGAAATTATCTATGTTCTGACTCTGAGTTCTCCAAATTCAGACTCTGAATTCCCATGAACTCTGACTTCGAACATTGTAAGTTCTGTTTCCGAATACTGGTGAAACCAAACTCCGAATATCTTTGAAATTTAGTCTCTGGATTTCTACAGAATTCAGGTCCTGAATTCCTACAAAACAGAATCTGAATATCTCTTTATTATAGACTCTGAATTCCATTTTGGTTAGACTCTGAACTTTAATTTACTTTCATTCTAAATATCAGTTTAGTTATGCTTACACTTGTTTATTACAAAATTATATCATGTTTCCAGTTATTGACTAACTGTTGGTTGAGTGACACGTGTATAGGTCCCTCCGAAATTCAAGGAGAAATATGACTGTTGGAGGAGGAAGCCGACTGTTAGAGCTTCACCTATAAATAGGAGCTCATTTGAAAATAAGCTACATATTTTGAATCTTTAGGAATTTTGATTATCATAACTTCCTGAAGTTATTTCTAGAGAGAGAGGATCTTATCAACTCTCAAGATTCGTGCAGAAAGTTTGAACAGCTTGTTCAAACATTTCCTTGTGCAGATTTGCTTCGTGTGGCTCTGATTGTTGTTGTGTACAATCAAGGGCTTCTGGGGATAGGAAGACAGAGGTTCCAACACCTTGATGTTGAGGGCTTCCTTGCGGAGGAAGACAGAGGTGTCGACTACTTGATAGTTGAGGGCTTGCGGGGATATCAAGATAGACTCTGATATTCGTATGAGGGCTTACCCAGGTGTGGGTAAGATAGACTTTCATGAATGTATAAATCAAGGTAAATTTATCCAAGTTTGTTGGATAACCTTATCTTTGGGTTAAAAGAGTTATTGTTTGTTACTTGTAGTGTTACTACATTTTTTTCCGTTGTGCATTTTATTTTGTTAAGGAAATTATAACATTATTATACTTTCTTACTTGTACTCTGATTTAGTTAGATTCTATACACTTTAAGGTAGAATCTTAATATTTGTAACTTTTGTTTAGTTTCATTTCCGGAATCACTTTCCCAGAATCAAGCAAGTCTTTAGAACCTATAGAGGTCTTGTGAATTTTCATGTTTAACTTTGTTAAACATAACCATCCTAAAAATTTCCCTTAGGGAATTTTTTAATGGTACAATTCACCCCCCCTCTTGTATCTGAGAATCTCATTCTTATTTCAATCCTATGTTTGGTATTATAGAGTATATCATACTAAGTCACACACCATCCTAACAATTGGTATCAGAGGATTGGTTCCATCTGAATTAATCTCACGATCATATTCAGAAGTTTTATCTTCCCCCTTATATTTCTCAAAATTGATAATTCAGATTCATATATTGTTCGGATTCACTTTTTTGCTTAGAGTTACAATTTTTTTCTTGCATAGAATATTTTCTTATGTTTACAAACTTATACTTCTAATAATATTGTGAACCAAAGTTTTTCTTAAGGATGGCAGGCTTACACGTATGTTATATATACAACCTAAATCCAACCAGACCACTAATCTTTGATGGTAATGATTATGAATATTGGAGAGATCATATGAAGACTTTCATTATCAACAGAAGGGTTGAAAGTTTTGTTATGCATACTGGTGGATATAAGATCCCTGATAAAGACCTAAGTGCCTCTACAAATCAATAAAATCATGATTACCAATTGAACTATAAGGTACACAATACTTTAATTTGTTCAATGACTAGAAATATATATAGCCAAATTTCTTCTTGTGAAGAAGAAAATTCTATATGGAAGAAACTAGAAGTTACTCACTTTGGAACTTCCAATGTAATTGAGACTAGAAGAGCCATGGTTAGAGCTGAATATCATGGTTTTATTTTTCCTTATGGTGAACCCATATGCAAAGTACAATAGAGACTCATGACTATAGTGAATATTTTACAATCAATGGGAGAGAAAGGTCTTTATGATGAATCCCTTGTTGACAAGATCATTGACATCATTCCAAATTAGTGGGAATCTAAAAGGACTACAATTTATGAGAATAGAAATGTTAGTCAGATTACCCTTGATGAGATTTTTGGAACTCTTCTTCAACATGAGACTAGAATGAAGAGAGATGTTGATATTGTGAAGAAGAAGAATGGGAATGGCAGTATATATTTTACTACTACTTCCTATCATATGAAAGCCAAGACTCCAAAGAGAGTTACTAGATCAAGATCTAAGAAATTTGTTATCCATTCTGAATCTAGTGTAAGTGAGTCCTCGGAAAATGAATTAGAAAATCATGCTCGAAGGATGAACAAGATAGTTGTACAGAGGACCTTTCAATCTAAATATAAGAAGAAGGAATGGAAAGACAAGAAATATTCTGAAGTTACATGCTATGAATGTGTGAGATCTGGACACATAAGACCTGATTGTCTTATGCTCAAGAGAAAAGAAATAAAAGAAAGGCATTCTGAAAGAAATATAAATATGTATTACAATTCCAATGCTAAGAAAGTGTTGAAAACTAATGACACATGTATTGTCAGTGGTGGAGACTACTAAGATGATTATTCGGATTATGAATCTCTTGTAGAGAAGAATCTTGGATTTATATCCATGCTACTTATTGATAATCACTGATTGATGGCTAAGGTACAAAATTCTGAATCAATGATTAGTGTCTCTTTGAATTCTAATGATAGTAAACATTATAACTCTTTATATGAAGAATCCTCTTCTAATGAATATAATACTTTACTTACCTATGAAGAAGTTTCTAGGTTTTCCAATCTTCTTGAAAATGATAATTCAAAACTCCTGAAAAAAATCGATAAGGAAAATTATAGGAATATTATTCTTACTAAGGAAATATCAGATCTTTCTAAAGATCTTTATATGAAAAATGCTTATTTTGAATGTATTTTAAAAAATCTTGAGTAAGTAAGTTCTGAGAAGAATAAACTTTCAAAATATCTAAAAAACGTAATTTCTATGAAATATGTTTTCAAGCATAGCTCTAGCCCAAAATCAGATGTTTTTTAAGAAAAGAACCTTGTTATAAAACTCAAATCTGAAATATTTTCTTTGAGGAAGTGTTTGTCAAACTTTACCCTAGGTAAAGAAAATTTTGATAAAATTTATTCACAAATCCTACCTCGAAGGAATAATTATGGTTTTGGTTACACGAGTTCTAAAACGTTTTTTAGTAACAACTACATTCTTCCTCAAAGTGACCCATTCTATACTAAATGTAAGTGTGGTGGTAACTGGGAAAGGAATTTTTCCCTAAATAAAACCCAATCTTTAGGATTTCATAAGGCTAATTTTTCTAACAAGATGTGGTACCCAAAATTTTGCTTTCTGGCATTTCTGAATCCAAGGAAGTCCGGATTCCGAAAACCTAACCTTTTTATTATTTTCAAGAAAATAGGGAGAGTATCAATAGTAATACATTGTACATGGATAGTGGATGTTCCCGGCATATGACTGGTAAAAAAACTATTTTGAAAATATTATCAAGATGAAAGGAGGAAATGTAACTTTCAGAGATAATGCTAAAGGATAAATTATTGTTATAGGTAACATTTTTTTTCTTGGAAAAACATTAATTTCAAATGTTTTATTTGTTAAGGGTCTTAAGAAGAACCTCATTAGCATAAGTCAGTTATGTGATGAATGCTGCCTTGTGAATTTTAGGAATGATAAGTGCTCAGTACACAATTCCAAGGAAGAATTTATTCTTTCTGCAAATAGGAAAGATAATGTTTAAACACTAAACTTAGAAGACCTTAAGATCTAAGACATACCCTGCCTTAGTAAAATGGAATATCATTCTTGGTTGTGCCATATAAGGTTAGGACATTGTAACCATAGGAACTTGTTTAAACTCTCTAATAAAGGTTTAGTTAAGGATCTACCAGAGCTTAGATTTGATTGTTCAAAATTTTTGACCCTTGTAAATATGGAAAGCAACATAAATCAAGTTTTAAATCAGTCAGTGAAGTCTCAACCACTGATGCATTACAATTAGTGAATATGGATCTTTTTCTTCCAATACAAACATGAATAATTGGGGGAAAGTACTATATATTTGTTTTGGTTAATGATTACACTAGATTTACATGGGTTTATTTTCTAACAAATAAGTGTGAATATTTTTCTTATTTCACAATTTTTAGATCCCAAGTCAAAAATGAGAAAAACCATCCATTGAAAACTATTCATAGTGATCATGGAGGAGAATATCAAAATTCTGATTTTTAAACTTTTTGTAGTAGAAAAGGTATTACTCACAACTTCTCAAGACCCATAACAACTCAACAAAATGGATTCATTGAAATAAGAAATAGAATTCATCAAGAGATAACAAGAACCATGTTGAGTGAGTATTCTATAGCAAAACATTTTTGGGCAGAAGCTGTAAGTACTTCTTGTTATACTATAAATTGAGTTTTAATTAGAGATTTTCTTAATAAAACTCTTTATGAGTTATGGAATGGTAGAAAACCTACACTTTCCTACTTTAAGGTTTTAGGATGCAAGGTATTCATTCTGAATAATAAAGATAACTTACACAAATTCGCACCAAAATCTAATGAAGGAATTTTCATAGGCTACTTTAAAACTTCTAAGGCTTATAGTGTTTTTTACAAAAACACTTGTACTATTTAGGAGACAGTACATGTCAAATTTGATGAAACTGGTCCTTTTGTTTTCAAACAACCCCAACGTACATCCTCGGATGTGTTTACAAAAACTTATTATCAACCTATGATGGAAGATCCTTCTGATAAGGAAAATTTTCAAGAAAATACTTCTGAAACATTTACCCTAGAAGATTTCCTACCCTATGTTGATGAACAAGTATTACAAAACCCAAATCTGTTATTTCTTAAGAATCATCCTAGTTATTGTATCATTGGTGATGTGGATCAACCTGTAAGGACTAGAAGATCCTTAAGAAATGAAGTAGAGCATCTAGCATTCCTTTACCAGTTAGAACCAAAAAGAACTAATGAAGCTTTAGTTAATTATGATTGGATTAAATCCATACAAGAAGAACTAAATGAATTTGAAAGGAATAAAGTTTGGACCTTGGTTAAAAGACCTAAGGAAACTTCTATTATTGGAGTAAAATGGGTCTTCAGAAATATGTGTGATGAAAATGGAATCATCATAAGAAATAAAGATAGATTGGTTGCTAAAGTCTATAATCAACAATAAGTAATATAATATGATGATACCTATGATCTAGTCGCTAGACTTGAATCTATTCGTATTTTACTTACCTTTGCAGCATTCTTCATTTTCAAGCATTTTCAAATGGATGTAAAATGTGCTTTCCTTAATGGTTATGTTCAAGAGGACGTTTTTGTTGAAGATCCTCCTGGTTTTGAAGATAAAAAGAATCCAAATCATGTTTTTAGTCTTACCAAAGCTTTGTATGGCCTTAAACAAGCCCCACGAGATTGGTATGATAGACTTACCTAGTTTTTTTCTTCAAAATAACTATGTTATGGGAAATGCTTATACAACTCTTTTTATAAAGAAAGATAAGAAAAATGTTTTGATTGTTCAAATTATTGTTGATGAAATTATATTTGGTTCGACTCAGTAATCTTTAACTGATTCCTTTGCGAATATAATGAAATATGAGTTTGAAATGAGTATGATGGATGAGTTAACATTTTTCCTTGGTTTTCAAATTTCTCAAAAACCAGAAGGAATCTACATACCCCAACATAAGTATGTTAAAGGCCTTCTTAAAAATTATGGATATGACAATACTAAGAGTATAAGTACTCCTATTGGTACCTCAAAAACACTTGATCTTGATGAAGCTGGGAAACTAGTAGATCAAACATTTTCTAGAGGTATCATAGGAAGTCTACTTTACTTGATAGCTAGTCGACCAGACTTGATGTTTTTAGTATGCTTATGTGCAAGATATCAATAAAATCCTAAGGAATCTCATTTAAAGGCTGTGAAAATAATTTTATGCTACTTAATGGGAACCATGTATCTTGGAATATTTTATACATCTGGAAATTATTTCATCTTAAAAAGTTTTTCATATGCTGACTTTGGTGGATGTAGAGTGGATAGAAATAGTACATCCAAAACTTTTCATTTCTTATGATATTCATTAGTTTCTTGGTCCTGCAAGAATCAACATTATGTAACACTCTCCACTGATGAAGTTGAATATGTAGAAGCTGGAAGTTGTTGTGTTCAAGTGTTGTTGATGAAACACACACTCATAGACTATGGCTTGAGTTTTACTAAGACTCAAATTTTGTGTGATAACACATGTTCCATTTCCCTTAGTAAAAACCATGCACATCACTCTCATGAAAATCATATATATATTATGCATCACTTTTTTAGGGATCACACACCTAAATGAGATATCATTCTTCAGTTTATCAGAACACAATATCAATTTGCTGGCATTTTCACAAAATCATTACCCTCTGATAGATTGGAATACATTAAATAGAAGTTAGGGATGATAAACATGAGGTAATATCCCTTCATTAACTTCTTGTTGAACTATTCTCCTTATAGTAATAAACTCCTTTTCATAGGGGTGAGAACATCTGTAATGAAGTTTTCGTACTGGAAATTTTTGTAATGAAGTTTTTGTACTATAAATTTTTGTAATAATATTTTCGTACTAGAAATTTTTTTAATGAAGTTTTCATACTGATAATTTTTGTAATGAAAAATTTTCATAATGAGAATTTTTGTAATAGGAATTTTCGTAGTCATACTTTTTGTACTAGAGTTTTGGTACTCAAATATTTTGCAATAAAACTTTTTTGTAATGATTTTTTCATAGTCAAATGTTCTTCAAGAAGAATATCACCTATTACGAATAATATTCCAAGCCAATCCGAAAGTTATGATTTCCTTACTAAGGTTTTCGTAGTCACTTTTACTAGCTGGTAGTTTCTTTTTTAATTTTTTTTTCAAATTCGTTTCTTATTAAATCTGAATATTTTTAAAACCTCAAATGATCGGATTCATAATTTCATTGTAGGTATGTTTTAAACCGAAAAATCAGATCAGAGATTTTTTCAACCGTTAGATTGTTTTTGGAAGTTGAAAGGTCACCTCCATCACTTATATAAAGGGAACCCTGATGGTTGTCCCACATCGATTTCAAAGACCTTGTGTGTTGAAGATCTACCTCTATTCTTAAATCCCGTTTTGAATTATTCAGCACTCCTCCATTTAGAATGTCTTTAAAAGCCGCTTCACAAGAAATCTCTACTATGAAGCCAATCTCAAGTTGGTTAGTCTACAGGGAAAGGAAGGTCTGTCCGAACTTTTTTAGTAAGTATGATTCTTATATTTCTTTGAATATCAAGATTAATGGATGGGAATATTTATGCATATCGAATCCATGGGCTCAGGATGTTGTTTATATGGATTTTCATGTTGAATTTTATGATTTTGTTTCCCTCTATGTAGAAGATGTTAGAGAAAAATTCTCCTTTAAGAGCTATGGAAAGACTTACATGCTTTCTTATACCAAGGCTGCAAGATTGGTAGGCTTATCATACGATGGTGAAGCCGAATTTTGATCACATAATTTACCGAATGTGCACGGAAGTTTCAAAAAAGTGAAGGCAATGGAATGACTTGGACTCAAAGATGAAAAATCAACAAAGACTTCCCATCTCTCCAACAACAACCGGATTCTACAGTTATGGGTTCAAGGGTTTGTTGTTTCGAGAAGAGGTGATAAGGGTAACCTAATGAAAAGCTATATTTACATGTTGGATTTCTTGGTAAACCTAAGAAAGATCAACCTGATGAGACACATTCTTATTACAGTTTAGAACATCAAGAATGGGTCTTTAAAAGCTCAGATTATTATGTATCCTTCTCTTCTTTCCAAGCTTATTATTTGGTGTCTTAATTCTTTCAAGGTTGCTCGCACCTCCAAATCGAGAATTTTTAAGGTGATGTTGATTAGTGATGACACCTTAAAGAGGATGAATGTCGGTTTTTCAAAATATTCAGGTGAGTTTTATGATCTTCCATAGGAGGAGGAAGAAGCTATTCTGGAAAATGTAGGGAAAGAAGAACCATCTATGAAAGCAGGGAAAAAGAGGAAGCTGAAGGAATTGGTGGCTGAAGACAAGACCCCTAAAGCTAAGGACACCAAATCTTCACCACCCAAGTCGAAGATACAAAAACTATATCCAGATGAGGTGGTTTCCTAAATGGAGGAGAGTTAATGAGAAAAGGAAAGAAGAGGAACCATAATTCGGATTGGACCCTGCGGAAGCTAAATCCTTACGGGAAAAGACTGTTGAATACCTTGAGAAGGTAGAAAACATGAAGAAGATGAAGAAGAAGATGTCTGAAGCTGAAGTTGTATAATCTATTTTGAGAGCCACAAAGGTAGCCTCAGAAAATATTCCAGTACTGGAAACATTCCTTACCGATCCATTACCTGAGACTCCGGGGAAGAATTTTGTCACTCCGGAAAAATCTAAAGAGAAAGAAGTTGTTGAAAGAGTAGAAGAAGAATAGGAAGTAGAAGAATAATAAGTAGTTGAAGAAGATAGTGGTTATCTATATGACTTGATTAAATAAGTTTATCAATATTAGGAGAAGGAAGCCCCATCAAAAAAACTACCACTCCGAACATCAGAGGCCGAGTCCTCAAAGCTTGTCACTCTGGGAAAGGGAGATGAAAAAGATGGTAAGGAAGATGAAGATAAAAAGGAAGATAAAAATAATGAATTTTATGAGGAAGAAAGCAATGAAAATATCTATCTTGAAGAATGAGTAGAGAAGGAGAAACCTGATGAAGACAAGATAGTTCAACTATCTGAAAGTGAGGAAGAATATCCTGATGAGGAACCCATTCCGAAAGTTGATAAGGGTAAGAAAGTGATTATGGACACCCCAACAAAAGATATAATAAGGAAGAAGGATGTTGGTGGATCTTCAAGAAGAATGTTGGTGGAAATTGAAGAAGAACATTCCCTGAGCAAGGTTTCTGATTCGGAATCATCAGCACTTGGATTGATTTTGTTGTTGAATCATTGAAGAAATTGGTGGATACAATTCTGATCATTCCCACCATAGACTCCAGATTCCAGATGATTCAACACAGTCTAAATTGGAAATCAGAATATATATCCATGGTAAGGGATAAGTGTGTGAATATTGAGGCTAGGCATAGAAATTTTCTCATCAATTATGAGGTCCATAGAAAATCATGCTCCAAATGAAATTATAGTCAAAGAAAATCGATGAGTATTTTTTAGAGCTTGATACATTCCAGATTGATGTGAAAGAGGCTTTTGACACCGAGGATGCTAAGAAGAATAATATTCTAGAAAATATAAACCTTTATCAAAATACTCAGAATCAACAGGTGAGGGATACAAATGGGAAGCTTAACTCGGTTTCCCAAAACTGGAAAGGCCAAAGAGATCTCCTGATTGAGATTGAAGAGAAGCTTGTGAAGCAGGATGAAATTCTTAAGGCACAGTATGAGGCTCTGAAGGCTCAAGATGAAAGGATTAAATCCTTATAAAAAAAGCTGAGAAGGACCAGAAAGACTTGAAAAAGCTGAAAACCCTGTCGAAAAATTTAATTCCCAAGGAAAAGGAAGACAAATAGACCAATCTAATTTTTTGTTGTATTGTCTTTCCTTGTAAAAATTCTTTCAATTCTAATGAAATCTCTGGTTGTTTGTATCTTGTGTTATTATGTACTATTGTTTCAGGTACTTTATTTCTTTTCCATTCCCTTAAATTATTTTTGAAAATCACAATGGGGGAGAAGGAAAAGGAACTACTCAAAAGGGGGAGAAGGAAAAATATAAATGGGAGAAGAAAAATTTCTAAGTTAAGAACTATCCTTAATTAAGGGGGAGTTTCTCATTACAAAGTTTTTCATTCCCATGATAATGAAAACTCCATTCTAGAAATCCAGAATACAATCCTTAGAGTTCCAAAGCCTATGGGGGAGTTAGTTGTATTCACCATCATCTATAAACAAAGGGAGATAAGTTTTAATTTAAAACCCTAATTAATTTTTTTTCTATGTCCTTATATTCTATTTCTAAAGGTTGTTTGTGATTTCCAAAAAGGGGGAGATTGTTGAGTCAATAAGGATTTCCTTATGACTTTTCCATTCCTTCTTATTTTGAAAATCACAAACACCTTATACTTAATCAAATATATATTTTACTTCTATAAGGAAAATTTCCTTTCCAAAGGAATTTACCCCTACCATGTTTTCATTGTTCATATCAATATTTATCTTAAGTATAAAAATCAGATTCATATCTAAAACCTCGGAATCAAATAATATATAGATATGAAGCATTCTGTTTTAGGAGCCGAATTCTGGATACAAACTCTAATGATGTTCCATTCCGAATTCTAGATACGAACTCTCATAAAGTTCCATTCTGAATTCAGGAAATGAACTCAAATGATGTTACATTCCGAATTATGGATACAAACTCTAATAAAGTTCCATTACGAATTCTGGATAAAAACTCTCATGAAGTTCTATTCTGAATTCTGGATACGAACTCTCATGAAGTTCCACTCTGAATTCTGGATATGAAATCTCATGAAGTTCCACTCCAAATTCCGAGTACGAACATTCATGAAGTTCCACTCAGAATTATGATTACGAACTTATCTAAGTTCTGACTCTGAGTTCTCTAAATTCTGATTCCGAATTCCCATGATCTCTGACTCCGAACATTGTATGTTCTGGTTCCGAATACTGGTGAAACCAGACTTCGAATTTATTTGAAATTCAGACTCCATATTTCTATAGAAATCAGGTTCCAAATTCCTACAAAACAGAATACAAATATCTCTATTTATTATAGACTCTGAATTCCATTTTGGTTAGACTCCAAACATTTATTTACTTTCATTCCAAATATCAGTTTAGTTATGCTTACACTTGTTTATTACAAAATTATGTCATTATTTCAGTTATTGACTAACAATTGGTTGAGGGACACGTGTATAGGTCCCTCTGAAATTCAAGGGGAAATATGACCATTGGAGGAGGGAGCCGACCGTTGGAGCTTCGCCTATAAAAAGGATCTCATTTGAAAAGAAGCTAAAAATTTTTGAACTTTTGGAAATTTGATTATCAGAACTTCCTAATGTGATTTCTAGAGTGAGAGGATCTTATCAACTCTCAAGCTTCGTGTAGAAAGTTTGAACGACTTGTTCAAACATTTCCTTGTGCAGATTTGCTTCATGAGACTCTGATTGTTACTGTATACAATCGAGGGATTCCAGGAATAGGAAGACTGATGTTCCAACACCTTGAAGTTGAGGGCTTCCATGATGAGGAAGATAGAGGTTCCAACTACCTAATAGTTGAGGGATTGCGGGGATAGCAATACAGACTCAGGTCTTCATATCGAGGGCTTACCTTTGTGTGGGTAAGACAGACTTTCATGAAAGAATAAATCAATGGACCTTTATCCAAGGTTGTTGGATACCCTTATCTTTGGGTTAAAAGAGTTATTGTTTGTTACTTGTAGTATTACTACTTTGTTTTCCGCTGTGCATTTTGTTTTGTTAAGGAAATTATAACTTTATTATACTTCTTTACTTGTACTCTGATTTAGTTAGATTTTATACGCTTTAAGGTAAAATCTTAATCTTTGTATCTTTTGTTAAGTTTCATTTCCGGAATCAATTTTCTGGAATCAGGAAAGTCTTTAGAACCTATAGAGGTCTTGTGAATTATCTTGCTTAACTTTTTTAAACATAACCATCCTAAAAATTTCCCTTTGGGAATTTTTAAAAGGTACAATTCACCCCCCCCCCTCATGTATCTGAGGATCTCATTATTATTTCGATCCTATGTTTGGTATTATAGATTATATCATACTCAGTAACATACCATCTTAACAAAAACATGTTTAGAGATGGTTGGTTTCTGTATTCATTAAATTGACTTTCACCAACTCCTGATTCCAATAAATCATGTTTGAATCATGTTTGAATATTGTGAACTATATTTAATTTTTTTTCTATAATGTTTTATTATATTAAATATAAAGTCAAATTCATTGTGGGAATATTATTTCCAAATACAACATTACTGATATTTGGCTAATTCTGAGAAATCGTAAGTCTTCCACTGCTTCTGAATTTTTGCAATGTCCCTGACACCGTATGCTAGACACTGTAAACCCAGACACTATAACCCAAACACTATAATCCCTAACACTATATGTCAGACACTATAATCCCTAACACTATAAGCCAGATACTGTAATCCTAAAAACTGTAACCAGTTTTCAGATCTCATAAAGTCTATGACACCAGTTCCTTACTACCATCACGAAGACACCGTTCATGTTTTCGTCAAAGGACTAGACATAGTTCTTGAGACACCATGATCCTGACATTGTATCTGTGCTACCGGTTCCATATCTTAATGAAAATGTGGCATCAAGAATATCTCACCACTCAAACTCAAAGAATAAGAAAACATTATCTGGTGACACCATTTCCTTGTGATGCCATTTCAAGACAAACTATGACATTGTTCATTAATCTTTTTTTTTCAATCTTATTTATAATGGTCATATTTGAGTCATTTAAAATCACTGACTTAATTAATGTTTCTTTGTGGACATGTCACCTTATAGTACGATGTATAAGGTGCAGAATAAAAGCATCATGTCAGCTCCAACACATGCACCTTGTAAAAAAAATAAAAGTGTGGAATTGGAGCAATGCATAGAGGAATAGGCATTTGAAAATTCTAACTGATGCATTCAAAAAAAAAAGAATACATGAAGCTCTCTCAACATATCATGGCTGAACTACCATAGATCAGATCCTCAATCATCTTTTCACTACCAACTCAACAAAGAACACGAGATACATAGAATACACCATTATACTAGAAAATAGAAAAAAAGACATTCGATACTCTTTTTTTCACAAGTAGTCTTGACACTTTCATATGATTCATCCTACAAGTCCAAAGCAGCATAGAATAGAACTCAGAGAAATTCTAACTATTTCTCATTATCTTTTCTCTATTGTGTATTTTTTTATCTTTTGGGTTGTGTGTGTGTATATATAATTTAAAACACACATTGTATCCAGAATTAAACTGAAGGAAAAAATATATCCTTCCTCTCACATCTTCATACATCTGATTACTCCCACAGATATGTGTGGAAAAGGACTTTCGGTGACCTAGTAGTTTAGACCCATGAAGAACAATGGAAGAGGTCATATAACCAGTACAGTCCAATGTACTATTGTTTACCCCTATCCAGGGTGTTGATCAATCTATTATCTATATATATTTCTTAGTGGCAGTTGATATCCAAGTGGAGTGGATTAAGTCTCAGATTGATACTGAACCACTTGTTTTATCCCCTTTGTATTATGATTTAGGTTTTCTCTTTTTTCCTTTATATTTCTGAAAACTAAATTTTACTTTTATTGTTAGTATTGGATAAAGGTCTAAACTATTTTTTATTATTATAATAGCTTCCAAAGTTGTATCAATAACTCAAATTGATTTTACTTAGAATTAATCAATATTTTGAGAAGTTAATTTAATATTAAAACTATTACATCTTTATTACCATGATTAAATGTCCTGTATTCATTTGTATTGAGGAATATTTTTATGTGTATTTTTAATTGAAATTTTTATAGTTACTCAATTCACCCCCCCCCTATTGAGTAATCTACTGTAGCCAACATTTGGTATCAATGGAGTTTAATCTTGTCAAGGATCTATTTTTTAAAATCTTTTCAACTATGATTTTAGTTGTACTTTAATGATATTTAAATTTCTATTAGTTCTAAATTTCTATATCTTTAAAAGTATCTCTCTATTATGGATAATAGACTCGAAGGTGCAGCAAAAAATAGACCACCATTTTTTCATGGAACTAATTATGCACAATGTAAGATTAAAATGAAAATACCTTAAGAAATAATGAGTTTTGAAATTTTTTCTTCAATTATAGTTTAGTATAAGATTCATATTACTGATAAAACTACATGGGATAAACCAACTAAAACTTCTTACAATAATAATTTCAATGCCATGAATGTATTATATTTCTCTTTAAGAGATGAATAATTTAATATAATTTCTTCATGTAAAAAAATCGATGAAATTCGGGATACTTTTTTTATTTCACATGAAGGAACTTCTAGTGTTAAGAAAATGAGACTTAATACTTATACTATTAAGTATGATAATTTAAAAATGAATCATGATGATCCTATTTATGATATTTATTTTAAGTTCAACGAAATAGTAAACACAATGATCTCTCTCGGAAGAGAAGTTGTATACAAAGAACAAATTATGAGTATTCTTAGATGCCCACATGATAGATAGAGAGGAACTTCTATATCCATTAGAGAGTCATTTGAAATCAAAACATTACCTGTAAAAGAACTCATTGGGAAACAAATGATGTATTGAGATGATTTGAAGGTCAATAATAAAGTGAAGGAAGATCCCAATAGAAAATCTATGGAATTTAATAACATCACATCTAAACACAATGAAAAGGAGAAACATTAAGTCTATGTAGAATGTTTCAACAGAGAAAAATCATCACCTAATATTGATGAGGAAATGGATCAAATAGATAGAAGGTTTAAGAAATTTTACAAAAGGAATAAATTTTTCAAAAATCCTTACTTCAATGGAAGATATGATCAAAAGGGAAGATGGAAGAATGATTGGAAAAAAAATTACAAGTCAGATGAGACAATATGTTATTAATGGAATTAAAAGGGACATGTAATGTCTGATTGTCCCAAGATCATGTATAAAAAGAAATATTTGGACAATGATAGAATGTATATAAAGGAAATGAAAGAAACTTGGACTTATTTTGAGGATAGTTCAAGTGACTCAGAGTCTTTACATGATGGACAGGATAACAAAGAAAATTTATGTTTCATGAAAGACACATCTGAGGTATACTTGGAATCTCCTACACAAAATTCATATTATTTTGGAAATGACAGTGATTCTAATGAAATTTCTAAATAAGAAATGTTTTATTTCTTCAATATTCCTAAAGATACATGTGATAAACTAAAAGATAAATACAATTCATTAAAGAAATAGTATGCTCTTACCTTTACTATTAAATCTGAACTTCTTATGGAAAGAGATAAAAATGTTCAATTACTCAAAGAAAATAATAAATTAAAGATATATAATAGGAAATTGAAAAAGGAAACTGAATTTTTTACTAAGGGTAAAGATAGCTTGGTAAAAATTCTTTGTAAATAGATTTCCCCAAAATACACTATTGGTATTGGTTTTTAACCTAGTGAAAGAAATTTAGGAAAAACCAATTTTGTTTCTAAATATAGAACATACAGATTTATTCCTAGTTCATGAAAACATTTTCCTAGTTCAAAATATTATACATTATCTACTTTTTATATCTTTTCAGGGCCAAATAAATATTATTTATCATATACTTTACATAATGCTTATAGGAAACTATGAGGCAGACATGGGTTCAAAAATCACTAATTAAAAATATTACTGGACCCAAAAAAATATAGGTACCAAAGTCTATTTTCATTTGACTATTTTGTAGGAAATTTTTTTGAAGAGATCCTATAAAATCATATGGTACTTGGACAGTGGTTCTTCATGTCAAATGACAGGATAAAATTCATGTTTCAAGAACCTAATAATGATTGATGGTGGACATGTCACTTTTTGTGACAATGCCAAAGGAAAAAATCTTTGGCCTTGGCCAAATTGGTAACTCTAACTCAGTTTTAATCTCTAAAGTACTTTTTTTGATATATTGAAAAATAATCTGCTTAGTGTTTCACAACTATGTGATGATGGATTTCATGTTAAATTTCATAATGATTCTTGCAATGTTTTTAGTTTTAAAAATGAATAAATATTTTCTGCATTATGAAATGAAAATTTATATTCTGTTAACATAGATTATTTAGTTTCTCAAAATGTTTCATGTTTAATTGTTTTTAATAATGTGTATTGGTTCAGTAATAGAAAACTAGGACACTATAATATTCACTCCCTTTGAAAGATAACTAGAAATTTTTTAGTCAAACATCTACCCAAACTAGAGTTTCCAAATGATAAAGTGTGTAATCATTTTCAAAATGGAAAGAAACAAAAAATTCCATTCAATCCAAATAAATATGTTCCAACTTCTCAACATCTGGAGTTGGTTCACTTGGATTTGTTTGGACCATATAGAGTTTCAATTTTAAATGGGAAGCACTATGTTTATGTTCTTATAGATGAATTTTCTATGTATACTTGGACCTTCTTCATGGATAAAAAAAGTGAGGCATGCTCCCATTTCACCAAGTATGCTAAAACTGTAGAAAACCTTAGTGAACATAGAATTGAACCTCTAAGATGTGACCAAAACCGTTAGTTTGAAAATCAAGAGTTTGAATTCTTTTTTCCCGCAAAAAAGATATAGTCATAATTTTTCTACCTCTAGAAAACCTCAACAAAATAGATTTTTAGAAAGAAGAAATAGGACCTTACAAGAAATTTCTAGAACCATTCTTAGTAAATATAACATACCTATTTGTTTTTTGGATGAATCTATAAATACTTAATATGACATTATTAATAGAGTGTTGATTAGACATATTCTTAAAAAAACTCCATATGAGTTGTGGAACAATAGAAAACCCAAAGTGATCTACTTCAAGATCTTTGGTTGCAAAGTATATATCCTTAATACCAAGGAAAATCTTGAAAATTTTACATCCAAGTGTAATGGGGGAATCCTTCTAGGATATTCAATCCCTTGTAAATCCTATATAGTTTTTAACAAGTTAACTAAACGCGTAGAGGAATATTTCCATGTTATGTTTGATGAGATATATCCATATGAGCCTAATATCTCTCTAGAGAATTGTGAGGATGAACTATCAAATATGGACATCAATGATAAATCCTAAAACTATCCTATAAAGGAATCTTTTTAAACTTCCAGTTTTGAAGATTCTCAAGATTCAATCCATAATGAACCCAAACCTATTTAAGAATCTAAAATCACTAGCCCCTATTTTTATAGAGCTATTAGAACCCTTATGAACCATACTTTAGATGCAGTTGTAAATGATTTAGATAAAGGAATGCAAAATAGATCTTTTCTTAAAAATCAGGTTGAACATCAAATTTTCTTGGTACAACTTGATCCAAAAAACATCAATGATGCTATCAATGATGAATATTGGGTGATGTCTATGCAAGAAGAACATAATCAGTTTGAAAGGAACAATGTTCGGAATCTTATTGACAGACCCAAAGACACTATTACCATAGGCACTATGTTGGTGTTTATAAATAAAGTGGATGAATCTGGTAACATTGTTATCAAAAAACCTAGATTAGTTGCACAAGGTTAGAGTCAAGAAAAAGGAATTGACTATGAGGAGGCGTTTTCACATATTGCTAGACATGAAGCCATAATAATCCTAGTTACCTATGATACCCATATTAATTTCAAACTATATCCAATGGATGTCATGAGTGCATTCCTAAATGGGTATATAACTGACAATGTTTGTTTGAAAACCCCATGGTTTCACAAATCCTCAATTTCTAGATCATGTTTTTAGAACATCAAAAGCATTATATGGTTTAAAAAAATCTCCAAGATCTTGGTATGATAGATTAAGTACTTTTTTTATTTTAAATGCTTTTAAAAAAGCTATATCTGATCCTACACATTTTATAAGACAAATTTCCAATGATGTTTTGGTAGATTAAATTTATGTAGATGATATTATTTTTTGATCTTCAAAAAATTATTTATGTATTAAGTTTTCTAAAATGATGAAATGTGAATTTTAAATGAGTTTAATAGGTGAACTAAAATTATTTCATGGATTTAAAATCTTTCAAAATTAAGGTGGTATTATTTTAAATCAAAGAAAATATACTACAGATATTATAAAACATTTTTTCTTGGATAGCAGTAAAAGTAGTGATACTCCAATGAGTAGTACTTTTAAGATGGCTATGGATGAAGATGGAAAATCTATTCATCAAACCACTTACATTTTAATGATCGGAAGCTTACTATACTTAAATACTAGCTGACCTGATATTATGTTTAGTGTATGTATGTGTGATTGATTTCAAGAAAAACCAAAAGATTCTCATTTAAATTTTGTTAAAAATATTTTCAAATACCTCAAACATACACCCAATCTAGGATTATTCTATCCTAGAGGACAATAATTTGAGTTAGTTTGATATTATGATACTGATTTTGGTGGTTGTAAGTTGGATAAAAAAACACCTCTAGAACATATCACTTTTTAGGATTCTCTCCAATGTCATGGTATAGTAACAAATAATTCATTGTTGCATTATCTACTGACGATGCTAAATATAAAGCTGCCGGTAGTTGTTGTGCACAAATTTTGTGGAGGAAACACACATTACCAGACTATGGATATCAATTCAGACATGTACCAATAAACTGTGACAATACAATTGCTATTAACATTTCAAAGAATCTTTTTTCACACTATAGGACAAAACATATTGATGTAAGTCATCACTTTTTGAGAGACTATTATGAGAAGGGTGATATCATTTAGGGAGTTCTTTGGAAATAAATGTTATCTTGTAGATATATTCACTAAACCATTAAATTCTAAAATGATAAATAACATCATAAATGAATTAGGTATGATAAATATCAATTAGAATGTGTATTGTTTAAAAACATACAGTTTCACAATTAATATTTCAAAAACATAGTATTCAATATCTTACTATTTCACAGTTTAAGGTTTCATGATTTGTAGTTTCACTAGTCAATGTCTTAGAATTAGTGTCTCACTTTCACAGTTTCAAAGGATACTATCTTGAAGTAACTATTTCATGTTTACAGCCTCACAGTTACTATCTATTAGTTACTATATTTAACTTACTATATCACATGATATGGTCACACCATTTAGAGTCACTCCATAAGGATGACACCATGAAAATCTATTTCGGCCTCATCATGACAATATGTTCTGGTCTCATCGTGACAATCTGTTCTAGTCTCACTATAATGACTCAGTTTTTGTTTTATTTATATCTTGTTACCTCTATCAATGCGTTAATTATTTTATTGTTTTATCTAATGATATTGAATTTGTGGCGCTTGAAATTTCTAAATGATAAAAACCAATATATTTCACTCTTTTATATACTTGAGGTCTCTTTTCTCAATACCAAAACCCATATCATTCAAAACATAAGTCCTCTTTCATCCCTTAATCTCTCTCGAACCCAAGTAGATTGCCCAGAATAAAGCGCCCATCTTCATCAACTCCTAAGAAGCTCAAATCTAAGAATAAATTGAAAAGGCCATTGAAATTAATGCCCAAAGGACCTTTTAATGTGAATCTTTCTGAGAGAATAGTAGTGTCACAAAATTAAATCTATCCTAAGTGGTTTCTAACAAGTAAGTCATTAGTTTTGAAAGTCTTGGAAGATCAAGGAAGGATGAACTGGTTCATAAAAGGGAAAAGGCTGATTTATCCAAAACTCATTTCTCAGTTTTATCATTATGTCTAGATTCCTTTTGATATTAAAGATGTTTCTATTGTAAGAATAAAGATTAATTGTCAAAGGTATACCTTTTCCCTGAGGTTATGGGCTAGATGCATAGGGATTCCTCATGAAGGAATATCTGAGGACAACTAGATAGGTCCTACTCCTCTTACTGATGTTTTTGGATTATATGAAGCACTATTAAGTTTTACTATAAATAAAAAGAAAAACAGGGAGATTACCAATGATTTGGATGGTGAATCAAGGATACTGTTTAAGTTTATCCCGAATCTTATTATTACAAGAAACCATAATTTTTCTACTATCAAGCAGTGAGATGTATTTTTGATACATCTTATGAAATATGGTCACAAGATTAATCTGTGTACGTATATTATACTTCACATGTGTGAATTTATTAAGTCAACCTTGAAGTCCACTTTCTTATTCTATTCATGGTTATTATCTACAATGCAGTCTGCTAAAGGGGTTGTTAGCCTGAATAAAGAAGTCATCAATGATTATGAGCTCTATATCTCAAAAGATATAGTCAGAAGGATGAAAAGAAGATAGAATCCAGGGAAAAAGTATTGGGTGGAGGAAAATGAAAGGTTGTATGAAAAGTTTAATCCAGTTGAGAATATTTCAAGACCTAAGAACATATCTGATCCTGGTTTAGAACCAGATGATGTTTTTGATTATTCTGATGAAGAAGAAGAAGAGGAAGTTGTTTCACCTAGGTAAGGAACATTCTTGGAAAAATAAGACAGTGGTTTACATGTTCCAAAAAATGTAGTTGAGAAATATGTACCTTTTACTGAAAGAATTGTTGATTTAGAAGAAGAACCTGCTTATGGACAAGAATCTACTGCTAGTGAAAAAGAAAAAGAACATGATATTGAAGAAGAGGCTACTGTTGGGGAGCAACTACAAAAAATACTGAATTTATCCCATCTGCTGAGGAAATAATCGATCAAGCCTTTCTGCTGGGTAGAAAAGAAATGGGTGAGTCTATTAGAGATGAAGATTTATAAATATATCAAGGGACTAAATCTATTATTCCTATAAGAGATGCACCTATTGAGGGTGAGAAACACCCCAGTCTAGAATGTATTGAAGTTTCCAATCCTGTTAATCAAGCACTGTGGATACCTGCTATAAGTTTCCTAGATACTTTGATGTGGAAAATACCTAGGATGCCTCAGTTTATGGAAAATACCTCTCCACTGTGATTCAATTGAAACCAATTTTTCCTCTTGACGTAATATCTGCTAAGGATCTTGAACCTGTCTCAGCTCCTTTTTTGGATCCCTGAAAAGAAACCTCTTATTATGTGAGTCATAATGATCTAATTTTTTTGGAGATACTCTATTAGTTGGCTTTGAACAGCTCATGAACTCCCAGCCAAATCCTATGACAAATATTTGTGAAATATATGATTCATTTCTATTAGAGAAAGTCATTTGAAAATTTCAACAAAAATTGCTTCATAAAATAAAATAAGTTGTAATTGATGACAAGCATTTGAGTGATATGGTGAAGTCTCTCAGAGCTATGGTTGAAGATATGCAAAAAGTGTTAGAACCAAGACAAGATCCTATTGGTCATCCTATTAAGGATGTTAGTAATCAGATTTCATATAATGTTTCATGTTTTATTCAACCAAACATGACATCAATTTATAAAAAATAGGCTGATAGAAACATCAATATAGTCAATGAGATGCGTGAGGTTGTTTTTGGTCTCAATAATCTGAATGATGAGTATAATGGATGTCTTCAAAGAGTTATAAATCAGCTCAAATCTCTCACTTCAGCTATTACAACATCCAATGCCTTGGGACAATCATCTCAAACTATAGATAGTAATATGATCAGAACTATTGTTAAAGAGGAACTTCAGTCAGTGTTAAGTGGGTTTTACAAAGAAATCTTATCTATTGTTCTCAAGAATATTGACATATTACTTGACTTAATGAGGATTCATTCAATGATTGGAAATGATGCTCAGAAAGAAATTACTAAGAAAGTGGATTTCTACTTTAATAGGATTTTATCTAAGTATTATATGACCAATCATTTCAAATATCTAGTAGAGAATTTAAAAATTCCTCCTGTCACTCAGTCCTTTAAGACTCAAGTCCAAAATCTGAAAGATTTCACTCCTCTATTGGACATGTTCATAGAAAAAAATGATGTTGAGAAGGCAATGCAGTATGGTGGTGAGATCATTACTGATTTCATTATATTGTTAAAGTATTATCTTCATGTGAAATGAACTTCCGTTGTGGATCCGATAGCTATACCTTTGTGGCCAGGTTTAAATCCATCCTCATCCACTGCTTTTTCTTCTGCCTTAATTTCTATGTCTCAGGCATTGTGATAGATCAGACCTATTGTCCTTGACCAATCATTGTCTCAGTCATCATCCAAACCCACTCGGTCACCTTTTGTTTTTTATGGGCTCCCTCTTCCTTCTCTGAATGTTAGCTCAATCCATTCTTCAAACTCTACTTCTACTCTTTTGGATTCTTCCGATGATGTTACCAAGGGAATGAAAAAGATAGCTAGTGCTGGAAAAAAGTGAAAAATGAATTTGGATAGGTATTTTTTTCTACTTTTTCCTAATTAATGTAATAAAAATATCCTTCTATATAATAAAATGTGCACCGTTCTTGTCTATTCTCTTATTAAACTTCATTCAATGTATATTTTTCTTTTTTTATATTCTTTTTGATAATCCTAAAAGAAGGAGAAAACACACTAAGAATAGATCTAAATCCTATGATTTCTTATCATAAAAAAGGAGGGATTGTTGGACTCCTCGTGTTTTAATCATGTTTTAATGATCACAAATCATGTTCACATAGTTTAATCAATCTCAAATCATGGGTAGAGAAGGTTGGTCTCTCTATGATTTAAAGAGTCTTTCACGACCTCTAGATTACTATAAATCATGTTTTAATCATGATTGAATATTGTGAACTATATATAATTTTTTTCATTAATGTTTTATTATATGAAATCTTAAGTCTAATTAATTCTTTGAATGTTATTTCCTATGATATCTTTACAGATATTTGGCTATGTCTGAGAAACTGTAAGCCTACCACCGATTCTAGATTTTGGCAATGTCCCTGACACTGTTAGCCAGACACTAGAAGCCCAGACACCCTAACCCAAACACTGTAATCCCTGACACTCAATGCGAGACACCGTAATCCATAACACAGTAATCCAAACACCATAATCCCAGGAACCATATACAATTTTCATTTATCATAGAGTCTACACCAATGGTTCCTTACTACCATCACAAATACACCGTTCATGGTTTTGAAAAGGGATTAGACACTAGTTCTGAGACATTTTGATCCTGACACTGCATCTGTGCTACCGGTTCCTGGTCTCAATGCAACTTTGGAATCATTACTGTCTTAACGATCAAAGGCAAAGAAGAAGACATCATTTCCTAGTGACGTAATTCCAAGTGATACCGTTTCAAGACAAACTATGACACTATTATTTAATCTGTTTTTCCATTTTCAATTTAATTTATAACATTCATATTTGAGTCATTTAAAGGAACTAACACAATTAATGTTTCTTTGTATACATGTCACCAGATAGTAAGAGGTACGAGGTACAGAATACATGCATCATGTTAGCTCCAACACGTGCACCGGGTAACAAAAATGGAAGCATGGAACTAGATAAAGGCGTAGAGAAATGAGCATTTGAAAAAGCTAACTGATGAATGAAAAAAACAGAACAACACATAAAGCACTATCAACCCTTGAAGGAAGTACTACTGTAGATTAGAGCCTCAAACATCATCATAGTACCAAATCAATGAATAACATGGGCTACACAGCATAAACCATCGAACTAGAAATTATAGCACCAGACTTGTGATACTCTGTTTGTCACAAGAGGACTCGGCACTTGCATCGACATCATCCTACACGTCCAGAACTATATAGAATAATTCTTAGAGCACTTCTTACCCGTTCTTGATGTCTTTACTCTATTTTGTACAATTTATAGCTTTTGATTAGAATGTGTGTGTTTGTATTAAAACACACACTTTCTCATTTATTAAACTGAAGGATACTAGATATTTTTCCTATCACATATTCTTACATCTATATACTCCCATAGATAATTATGGAAGAGGTCCTAGTGAGATCTAGTAGTTTATACGCACGAATAACAGTGGAAGAGGTTGTGTGACCTGGACAGTCCTACGTACTATTGTTTACCCCAATCTATGTGTGGATCAATCTATTATCTATATAGATTTCTTGGTTGTAGGTGATCACCAAGCAGAGTGGATTATGTATTGGATTGAGATGAAACCACTTGTTTTATTTGCAGTGTCTTCTGATTTATGTTTTCATTTCATTACTTTATATTTTAGAAATTTATATTTTACTATAATAGTTAGTCTTGGATAAAACATATACATGTTTTTCCTTATTATAATTGCTTTAAATGTTATATCAATAACTCACATTGATATTACTGATAATTAATAAAACTTCTAAGAAGTTATTTGATCAATAAAAATATTACAATGTTATTACCTTGATTAACCAGCCTATATTAATTTTTATTGTGGAATATTTTTATGTGAATTTTTAATATAAATTTTTATAGATACTCAATTCACCCCCACTCTTGAGTAATCTAATATGACCAACAAAAATAATGTTCCATGTAGCACAGTTATCCTAGCCTTGTAATGGATGACTCATTGAAGTGTGACTTGAGTGGTAAGCTATACTTCAGTTGCACATAGTGTCATTAAATCTTTAATTTGTTAGTCATCAAGTAAAGGATAAGGACTAATAGTTTCATAACATTTCGTGGGATTGGTTTCCTAGGAGTTGTGGTTTAAATGATAAATGTTCCTATGTGGTAGAGGATATTTCAAAATAAATCTGGTACCATAAGATGGCTAACCCATGGTTGAATCATGGTCTGTTGTTGACAGGATGTGAGCATAGATTGGAGGGAGGTGTACATGAAATTTTATAGAATTTTAGTTTATTATATGTTCGATACGACCATGATTTATCATTAATTCATCTAGAGTACAATGAGGGAGGATTATCCATATTATGAGCTTCTTTTCTATTAAATGTTCTTTCCTAGTTGGGGAAGGAAAGTTGTTGATGTTCCACTCAATGAAGGATGTTAGGTAATCCATGTGTTGGGGAGTTCTCCATTGTTTATTTGAGGGTAGTGACCCTAATTTCTAATTAAAATTCGTCATTCCTGTGGTTTATGAGCTAGAAGCTTGTTTTAAGATGACGACAATAGAATTCTTTTGGTGGGGAGTTCAAAATTAATGGTCGTTAATTGTCATCCATATAGGATAATGTTTTTGATACAATGAGACTGGTCAATGGAAAGTCCAAATAACTTGTTGTGTAGATGATTGAGTTGAGATCATTGATGCTAGTATTTTTTGATTTTTTATCAAGGATAATAACGTTTATGGTGGGGATATTGTAAGGAATCATGTTTTTTCATATGGAATTTTTGAGAATAAATTTAAATTTTTTGATTTCAGATGATTGTAAGGGGTAAAATGGTAATTTAACCCAACAATATGACCTTAGATACTTTTTAACCACTCTTTTCATCCAAGAATAAGGTATTTACACTAGTATAGTAGTTTTTTGTTATTCCGAGTTGTTTATTGTTAGAAAAATACATAATAAATAATATTTAATAAATTAAATATTAATTTATTTGCGTAGATTCGTTTAGACATTTCGTTGTAAAGGATAATTGGATTGAGATTCTATCACCATGATTAATTCTAGAACATCGATTTTTTCCTAGGTGGTGCATAAACTTGAGTTGGGAACTGGGGCGAGTCTGTCCCCTGTTACTTTTCTTTTTCTTTTATTTTTTAATTTTTCGTTTCTTCTATTCCTTTCTTCCCTCTGGCTTCTCATGCATTCCCTACAGCTTCCCCCTTCACCCAACCTGATAGAAAAAAGAAAGAGGTATAGGTAAATAAAAAGGGGGAGTAAGAGGGGTATCTTCATGGATCACTCAATGTGCTGGATCAATATAAGGCAACCATGAATTGCAGATATGAGCAAAGCTTTGGAAATTTCTTCCCAAAGGTAGATTGTTTTATTGATTTATCAAAAATCCTCTTAGATTTGATTTTTTTCATGTTTTTAAATCCATATTATGATTTTGTGTGGTCTATTGAGGCATGGATTATTGATTTCGGTTAAAAATAGATGTTTCATGCGATTTAGAGGTTTTATTTTTGAGAAAACTAGGCTATATGGCATGTGGTTCTGGTTGACACTATGTGTGTTCTTCCCATTTGGGGAAGATGAAGTTATAAAAGTGGACACCGTGTACTAGGGTGTACATGCTATATACTAGGTCTCGTCTATGTTAATGAGTACCCAACTAGGCTACCCATTTATGGGTACATGGCCATGTAGAGTACCCGGCCAGACCCTGTGTGAGAACCACAACATGTAATAGTACAAAGCCTTGCCATGTACTTGGATAGGCTAGTTGAGGGACACAGAAAGGTACCTAATGTGGGGTACACACCGTGTTCTTTCCTTTCACATCGTGTATCTGGGGCATTTAAATGCCCAATCTGGTGGGATTACACACCCAATTGGGTATTTGGGAGTAAATGTCATGTACACAAAAAGACACATCATGTATTTCCCCCCTATAACCCTTTTTATGTTTTTCATATATTTTTACTCATGATTCCAAATTGGACCTATGATTAGTCCATTCTATGTATCATTTCATTTAGATCGTGATGGTAAGAATTGTTTTTTGAGGACTCCTATGTGGGGTTCATTGAACATAAATGTTCCTCCTTTGGTACTTGTATTTAGTATTATTCTGAGAGTGAGACTAGTTCTAGGATGAGGCGTGAGATATCTCTCCTTACAGTTTTTTCTATAGATTTTCTGTTGAGGTTGAATCCCTTATTAGATTTTCCCTTTATAGTCTATGAGGCTGTGAGAATAGTTGTTATCGAGGGTTCCCTATAGTATTCCTCTTTTATGATTTGACCTAGAGGATCCCACATAGGATGCCTCTATATTAAAATAATTTACTAAGGATCCTCTAAGGGATTCCTTTGATTATGATATAATGTTGGGAGTCCTTTGTGGGATCCCTTTACTTGTGTACTATTCTAGGGATACCTTATATAATGCCTCAGATTCTTACACTTTCTTGTGGGTCCTATGTAGGATGTCATTTCCTAAGTATCGTTATAAGGATCCCCTTTAAGAGGCCTCTATTTTCTTGTTTCTGGAGAATCTCACGTAGGAATCCTCCCCTACCTTTTAGTTAAGGATCCTGGGTAGTATTCCCTCACTTATTTTTTCACCCCACAGATCCTCTATAGGATGAATCTTCAGTGTTTTGATATAAGGGACCCACCGTGTGCCCATTATTTGGAAAACCCTGAGCTTGTACATCAGATTTGGGTAGAGATGGTAGTTGGTGTCACCATAGAACCTATGCATAACATGTAAGCCCATGGGGATGTAGTTTTCGTGATGGGTTTAGGCTTTCAAACACCCTCACTCTTTTGTTTATAATCCAATTTTTATCATTAGTGTAGTAATTTTTACCGTAGTTGATTTGTTGTTGGTGGATTTTTATCCTAATAAGAGGCATCTTTCCTTCTCTTCAATATTCCCATACGTTCTTTATGGGATCCATCTTGTTCATTGGGATGACTGGATTTGATTTCATGGGTTCTGACATCCGATCCATGTTATTTATGATATTTAGAAGTACAACCATAGGCACTACCTGGGATTAGTCTTTTGAGATGTATGTTTTGAAATTATATTTATTTGGGATGGCCAACAATGATTCCTGGTATTCTATTATTGAGTCCATGACTACGATAAACGAGTATGTCATCCCTAGTAATTATAATCATGGATGATTACACTATATCAAGTGAAGAGGATTATTTCGCTCTCCTCTTTTTTACATGTGAATAGGATGATTATACTCTCCTGAATAATTTTATACTCATGCTGATTACTCTCCCCCAAGGGATAAGGATGACTACGCTCTCCCTAGTTGGTTACTTGGCCACAGTGTGGTGCATGGAGTCTCACATAATTGGATACCCAGAATGATTACGCTCTTCAGGATGATAGGGGTGATTATGATCTCCCATATTAGAGACTCTATAGGAGGACATGGAATCTCACCAGTGATTTCTTCTTACAGATCCCCTAAGGATCGAAACCTTATGGATTATCCATGTTCTAAATGTTGTTACCACCTATGTACCAAGACCATGTGCTCATACATTGAACTGGATTTACATGGAACGAGTAGTATAATGACTAGCTCAATGACCATTTATATGATGTTTATATATAGTTCCTTGGAATCCTTATTAACAGTGATTGGAGGTGAGTACAGGTGAACCCGAGTGTAGGACGAGTATCCCCCAGTGGTGACATTGATTGCTCATAGATATTTAGGACATTAGGCTAAGTATGTTTAAATCGATTGGTATTATAGACACATGGATAAACTTAATGATATAAATCCTAAGTGGTGCGACATAAAACTCAATGACCTTATTGAGGACGTCCAAGTGATCAAGATTATAGACCGAATGATTGACTTCTAGTGGGTTTTATGTTATTTCAAACAATTACTTGTGAATAATCATATTTATGTATATATGTATACGTATGGAACTATACATGTATACATATATAGATATGAACATCCATGATGGAACTTTCCCAGTTTGCTGGGATTATAGACACACGGTTCGACTGTGGTCTTACACTTATTGGTTTTAGTTTTATTCTTAGTTATGTCTTGGCTAGGTTGAGAAAATTTCGTTTACATACAATAATATTAGTGTATTTATAGGTTCATCATTAGGGTGGCCTAGTGAGATTATTTATCACCCCTACTTGCACCTTAGTGTACATGTTGTCCTTATGTCTACGTTTTAGGTTGAGCACGGTTTCATGGTGGATAGGGCTGAGACACAGAGTTCCATGATTGAGCAAAGCTTCTCGTTTGGGTTCTTCTGATCAGACGGGTATACTTTGATAATGTATAGAGACTGTTTGCATGGAATAGATCGATTTTAGTATTAGATCTGTATAATTTTATTGTAATTTATTTTGTACTATTGTATATGTATGTTCAGACGAGTGGGTGATCAGTGTTGTAAGTGTGACATAACTTTTTGGACTTTTATAGAATTTTCATTTATTATTAAAGCATGTTCAATTTAATTTTATATCTACTTCCCCACTCTTTTTATTATAAAAGCATGTTCAATTTCATTTTATCATTTTTTGAGCTATCATATAATAATAGAAACTAGGAATCAATTAATATATATCTAAATAAATCTATATATAGATGGTCATGTAAGTCCCCTCTATCCTTTTATGAACTGGGAGAGTGCTTGATGTTGGGACCGTGTTTCATTTAGGAGACAATAAGAAAGATACACCAACAACCATTGATCCTGGCCTATGTTGACTTTGATCCATGCTAAGGCAAGGCACATAGGAAGCCTCCATAAGGGTCATTCCCAACACCTTTATTGGTTTTGACCCCTTCACGTCGGTTCACCACCGCCCCACGTGATGTTAAACTGTATCCTCCCATCCCAAACTACATGGACGTTGATCCTTATTAAGGCAAGCTACGTATAAATCCTCCCTGAGGTTCAAGCCCAAAAACCATTGATCCCAACCACAACATGTTGGTTCACCAACACCTTCTTGAACTACATGGACTTTGATCATTGCCATGGAAAGGTACGTATGAAGGCTCCCTGGGGTTCAAGCCCAAAAACCATTGTTCCCAACCCCCTTCAGGTCAGTTCACCAACACCTATACTAAACTATGTGTATTTTGATCTGTTCCAAGCTAAGGTACGTATGAATCCCCCCTAAGGTTGAAGGAAAACCACCCTTGGTCCCTACCCCCTCACATCAGTTCACTAACACCTATCCCGATCTACGTGGACTTTGATCATTTCCAAGGCATGGTACATAGGAAGCCTCCCTGAGGTTCAAGCCCAACTCCCATCGATCCCGACTACATCACATCATTCCACCCTCATCCTATATGATGTTAAATTGTACACCCCTTCTTGTCTCTCATGACACTATATTGTCCCCCAATTAGTGGTAAAACATTGTCAATCCCAATCGCTGATAAGGCGTTGTCATCCCCAATCAATGGTAAGTTGTTGTAGTCCCCTTTATGGGACCCACTTCTCTAGTCATCCCTCAATTGTCAGACCAACCTCAACAAGCTAACCACGTGTAAACCCCAGTATATCATCAGGTCGTTGTCCTCTATGTACACCCCGATACTACACACCATCCAAAACTACATGGACTTTGACTACCTTCCATAGGGATACGTATGAAGTCTCTTAGAGGCTAAACCCCAACACTACTGTCACCTACACGACGGTTCTATCTCATTCCCCAACTACTTAATATAACTCTCCATATCCATTCTGATTCTTACTCGAGCCGCCACATCCCGTTGAGATCATTCCATTAATCTCTTCATTGATCCCAGTAGCAACTGGGTAACTAACCATGCATTATCCCTTGCATCAGTGTTCCCTCCAGGGGTTGCACCCACCTGTTCCACTCCATTCAGTGTTTTGATCAGTCCAATCCATTTTTGTTAGATGTTAAACTCACAGAAAATCATGTGTTAAACATGTGAAGGTGAGAAAAAACTCATATACATTTCTATGGTATATAATTCCCCATACTCGATGTGGGATCTCTCGGGCTTCCGCACCCCTGAGAAGCCCTATAATAAGGGGAAGAAACTCAGATGAGACAGTGTTCCAGCGTCCAGACACGCTAGTGATGTCCAACATGACTACTCCCCCACCCAAAGGTTACTTCCCAGCTTTCACCCCTTGGAATGTCTAGATGGAAGATGTAATTAACTGGGGTCCATGAAGACATGTCACTGGAAAGAGATTCAGGAACAACATCTTAATCTATGAGGGATACCCGAACTAGGTGAAAAGTTATGTTGAGGAATCCATAGAATGAGAAGCTGACATCTCATAATCCCATTTCGATCAAGAAGAAAATGTAACTGAATAAGTGATGGATCCCCCCCACCTTTGGAAAGCAGGAATATGGGGAAATAATCATTGTTTCCTCCTCTAAAATAAACGGATTTGCATGCCCCGACGAAAGTGCCAGAAATTGGATCGAATACCATGTGGCCCAAAGGACCAAATATGTGGCTTGTAGTCCAAGTCAATTGAATATTTCTGAAGCTATAGTAACTGCTACACCACCCACTAAAGTACTTGTTACAATGGCTGCTACAGTAACTCAGAGATTCTCCTCTACCTGGTTTTGAATCTGGGCCTTTTGGATGTCTGATAATGTAGTTAACCACTCAGGTTCCACCCTAACTACTTTGTATTTATTTTCATATGTTATAATAAACATATAATTATATACATGTTTATTGAAACTCATAAATATATATATAAATTACATGTATAGGTATATACAAATTCAAGCATTTTTATAAGGTAAATAAAATGGATAATTTTTTATTTTAAATAAAATGAATAATATATATTTATTTTTAAATGGTTTATATATATTTAATTAAATAATTATGTTAAAAAAATTTAAATATTTATTAATAAAATAGATTTATTATATGAAAATCAATTTAAATATGTATATATTTAATTTAATGTACCCCGAAAGCGGCTCATCAGTGGATCCCCACTCACCTAGTGGAACGCTTCCCACTCATAGGGTTTCTAGATATCCCCCCTTCAGTATCTTTGGAGTATCTCATCAGTGGCTCTACCTCTCTATATCCATGATGAAGTATCATTTGGAAAAAGTGGTGGTCACCTAGCTTAATTGAAGGCGTTGATCATCCCTTCTTCAACCTAGAGGATTCAACCTCCTCATCTGCTCTCGGATCTTGTTTTGTGAAGATGGGGTTTCAAATTGCGTCGGCCTACTCAACATTCAGGTTTGTGCGGCTAGTTCCAGTGTGTTCGATGGTGACGGTAGGAGTTCCATTCAGTTGGTAGGTGAGATAAACCAGTTTTTATTTCTGGATCTGATGGGTGGGTAATCGAGGTCACAATTCAGATAGTTTAGATATGTCATTTGCTCTGAAAATTGTTTGCCTTTTTATTTTTTCTCTTTGATAACCTTCACAATTTTCGGACTAGTTGTTTGATGAGGGTGAAGGTGACACTTTTAGGTTTGGATTTTTTTCAATGCATTTGGTGTGGTACTGTGTTTTGTAGGTACTGTTGATATGGCGGCCTCATAAGAGGGATGAGTGTGTTCACACTCATCTTTAGGCATTTTTCATCTTTTTGGATGGATGTGTACTCTGACTTGATTTTTCAAAGTGGTCTTGGTCTTGATTTGCAATGCATCAGGTTGACTGGTTGGGATTCTCTCACAAGATTATTTGGGTGAGCATCTCGAAAGAGATATATGTGAATGAGAACTTATCATTCGGTCCATCCTTCACTTCTCAGTGTTGGATCAGTTGTCTTCCTCATTATTATTCCATCACGGAACAACTTCTTGGTATGAGGTGACACTTATCGTTAACTGTATTTTCTGGTCAGGGTGCGATGAAACCTCTACCTTTGCTTCTCTTCTTTTTGTATCTTATTGAATGTTCTGGTCAATTTTTATTTTGGTTTGTTTTTATTGGAATTTTTTCATGGTGATTGCAATGGGTTCCCTCTTACCACATTTTTCAAAATATTATTTCTATGTTTTCTTTTAATAGAGGGGGATTGACCCTCAACATGTTTAAAAAAATGTACCTCAATAAAAAAAATCAATCTCAAAGGCCTTCCGGGCTGGTTTTGGCCCCAAAAAAATATTGAAAATAATTTTCTCAATCATCATGTCAAATATTTTTTTAGAAGTTTCAATTCAATGTATTGTAGAGATCAATCTAACACATAGATTAAATGTTACGAATATTTTAAATTCATGTCATGTTTTCAACTTATCTTTTATTATTCATTAATTTAATGAATTTTTATTTCATCCAATTTTTATTAAATGACTATTACTCAATAATTGTTAAAAAGTTATTAATTAATAATGTTTTTTTAATATTTTATGTCATTTTTCATTATATATCTTATATATTAAGTATAAATACATAGTTATTGTTATATAATTAATATATAATAAAATATATTATATTAATATCAATATAAATATATTTATATATGAAAATATAAAATTTAATGATATAAATTTGTGTTTCTGAAATATACCATTTCTCAATGCTAAAATAGCACAACCAAATGTGTGATTTATCACTTCTAAAAAAAGTAATGATAAAAGGCGATATTTTTCAGTTCATTAGCACTGATAAAAATGTAACATTTATTAGTGTATTTAATTAAATTTGATAAATGAATCCCCTCCTTTAACATTAATTTTGGATTGTGCTTTTAAAGGGTACTGCTGAATTTCACACGATCTTTTGGGTTAAGGGCTATGAGAAAACATTTAGGGACATCAAGCCAATTTCAATAGCCTATGGGCCATGGGACTTGGATATATTGATTTGGGTATAAAATGACCATATATGACATTGAGTCAGTGGATATTTTTTATTCACTTAAAAAATTTAATAAATTAGGTTTGATGGAACTACTACACTTATGACCTTTAACAGTGTGCAAAAACGATTTTTGCAATGCTAAAAAATGTTTTTATTCCAATGCTGATAATGCTCATCCTTTATCATTTATTTTTTAGTGCTGATAAAGGCCCCCCTTTATCAGCACTTTAAATATCACTGATAAAGTCATAGCATGCTACAATGTGTTGTTAATATAACAACACATCGAGAAAAAAACCTGCAATTTCAAACAATGTTATATACATTTAATTGACATCATGTGTACAAAAATGTCTCCCCATTGTATATAAAAAATTTCTATATAGATTTAAAATAATGATTTATATAAAATAATTTACAATTATCCAATAAATATTTAAAAACTATAATATCTCATCTTTTGACACCCGTGATCTCCTCTAAAAAATGTTCATCCATTATATCAGTTGCTGAACATATCATATCAACCCAAGAAAAAGATTCTGTCTATATAAGAAAACAAATATTATGTTAGTGATAAAATAATGAAATATATAAAAACATTAATATGAAAGAATACATTAATAAAATGTCAATTTTAAATAAAAATGAAACATTTGGAGTTATACTGGTCACACCATGTGTCGTATTGAGGTGGAGTTGATATTTACATATCACAAATGAGTTATGGATCATTTTCCTAAAATATCAAAATAATATGAATGTGTTTTCTCAATTTTGAGTATGTCACTAATTCTTTTACTAAAATTAATGTACATTTTAAATAATGACATATTAAGAGTTATACCAGACACACCATGCATCATATTAAGGTGTGGTTAATTTCTACATGTCAAAAATGACATATAGATCATTTTCCTAAACTATCATAACAATCTTAATGGGATTGATCAATTTTCATTATGGTAGTTTTTTTTCTTACTAAAATGACATTTTAAATTGAAAACATGCATTTTGAGTCATACCAGTCCCATCATTCATCATTTTTATGTGATAATACTTCATAAACATCAAAAATTACTCATGAATCACTGTCCAAAATTATCAAGATAATTAGAGCGTGTTTTCTTGGTTTTCAATTAGTGACACGTTTTGAACTAAAATGTCAATTTTAACTGATAACAGTCACTTTTAGTCATAATGGTCACATCGTGTGTCAGATTGAGGTCTGATTGATTCATACATATCAAAAATGACTCATGGATCATTTTCCTAATGTATCAAAATAATACGAATATATTTTTTCAGTTTTCAGTATCTTACTTATTCTTTTTTACATTAACAAATGTCAATTTTAAATAAAAAGACACAATTTGAGTCATACTGGTCACACCATGCATTATATTTTGTTTTTGTTAACACCTACACATCACAAATTACTCATGGATAATTTTCCTTGTCACGACCCGTCCTCGGGGCCTGTGCCGTGACTACCCCAAGCCCGCCTTCCATAGGCCAGGGGCTGGCAACTAGCACCAAAGGCATAAAATCCCATTAACTGGGAAGGAATTGCCTTTATAAAAGAAAACAAGCACCACAGAGTACAAGAGAAAGCAAAACACTAAGTACAAAAGAAATTCTGAAAAGTAAATGGTCCAGAATACAAACCCAAAAGAAAGTACGACTACAACCGAACAAGGTACAACATCAAAAAGACAAACAGCTAGAAGAAGGAAGCAGCTCCTGGGTCGTCCTCCTCGGATCCTACCTGAAGGGTAGGTACAGATAACGCAGCTCCTGGTCGTCCACCACGGATCCTACCTGAAGGGTAGGAACAGATAGCCTCCTCCACGCTCTCGTCCGTCAACCTCCTCTGAGTGTCGTCTCGTCATGTAGTCTACCTCCGGGTACTGACTCGTTGTGTAGTCCACCTCCGGGTACTGACTCGTCCTCGAACACTCGGCCTCTGTCAACACTGCACGTCGTCTGAAACCAACACAACGAGGTGCAGGCATAGCCCGTGCAGGGGTGAGTATAACGATACTCAGTAGGGACCCTGATACCCTCAAGGTCTCACTAAAACCAACAAGGATAACCCCAAAGAAGATCTCAATAGATAACCTCTACTTAGGTATATGCCCATACATATACCTAAGTTATCAAGTAACCCATCTCAATCCTGAGGAAACACAAGGATTGTGAATCAACGGATAACCACTACCCTGGTATATGCCCATACATATACCTAAGTTATCAAGTAACTCATCTCAATCATGAGGAAACACAAAGGTCACAGACTCAGCTCAAACCAGGATTTTCATTATCGAAACCTTAACTGCTGAAGAGCTCCGTCTCTGGAGTGTACAGTGGTCCTTCCACGACTCTGAGGTACTGCTCACTAACCTAATACTGCTGAGGTACTCCTCCTGTCGAGTACCGCAGGCCTGCCACCTCACATAGTAGTGCTTCCCACCGGGGTCTGCCACCCAACATAGTAGTGATCCCCCCTCATAGCCTACAGAGGTATTCCTCTTGTCGAGTACCGTGATTCTGCCACCTCACACAGTAGTGCTCCTCCGTTATGGGTTTTCCACCTCACAAAGTAGTGCTCCCCATTGGGCTACGTAAGTCACTCCGAATCGAATCGGACAAGCAGTCTTCAGGTCTCTGCCTGCTACACGGTCTCTGTACTCCGTACGCTCTTCTCTTGTAGGGACCTCTCCACGAGCTACAAGTCGATAATCCAAGTATCTCAAAGGACTGCCTCATCATAGGGGTCTCAACGCAACAGACGGTGCGTCAATCGGACGCCCGGTCTGTGAGTTGTTAGCCTTTTCGTCCCAGGGGCCCGGTTGGTTTCGTGTGCGAACCAAACCGTCCATATATCAACTGTACCCCGAACTCTCATAGGGTAAACTCATAGGGACCGTTTCTCCATTGATCATCAACGCCGCTGACGGTTCGTCAAACGGATGTCATGTCTGAAAGATATCAGCTATTCCGTTCCAAGGTCCAGGTTGGATTTCGGGTGCGATCCAACCCGGCCACTATCCAACTGCATCCAAAACTCGGGCGAAGTATGCCAAAAGTTCCCTCTCATCAAGAGGAATACAACGAGACAGATGGCGCGTCAATCGGACGCCCGGTCTGTGAGTCATTGGCTTTTTCGTTCTAGGGGCCCGGTTGGTTTCGTGAGCGAACCAACCCGACCGCACTCTGACGGCATCCAAAACTCGAGAGAAGTAAGCCAAAAGATCTGTCTCACTTAGAGGAAACCATCAAATTTGACGTCACGTCAATCGGACGTCCGGAGCTGAAGATATAAGCGTTTCCGCTCCGAGGGCCCGGTTGGTTTCGTATCCGAACCAACCCGGCCGAACCCAAAGTAATCCGAAACGTTGAGTGTGATATACCAAAACGACCTTCTCGATCCAAGGATCGTGTTTCCACTGACAGCACTTCTTTTGGAGGCACGTAGCCCAAGTTACGGGCATTTGACCGAAAGTGGTCTGAAACTGGGGTCTGGGCCCGACCCGACCCGGACCGACCCCCCCCCCCCCCTAGGTCGGCCGAACCGGGTCGACCCGGACCGGGCGGCGACCCGGCCCGATGACCCGGCCTGGCTCGGAAAATCCAGCCCGGCCGGCGGCGCGGCGGCGCGGGACGGCGCGGCGGCGCGGTTCGGCGAGGCGGCGTCTGCCGGCACGGCGGCGCGGCCTGGGCACCGCATATGCACCGCACATGGGGGGCAAATCCCCCCCCCCCTTGTGAAACCGCGGCCCCCCTCATTATGGGGGGCCATTTATGCTGCCGGGGGAATTTAATTCCCCCCGGTTTCCTCCTTTTCGGCCGGCCCGACTTGGCCGTCCGGCTTCTTCTCAACAGCACCGGCAAAGGCCGGTCCTCTTCCGGCTTCCAACACCGGTGGCCCAGCTGGCCGCCAGTCACCTTGTTCCGCCGCGGCCCGGAACTGGCCGCGGCCTATGTCGTCTGGCGCGGTGCGACGGCACCGCTTCCCTCCGTCGCGGCCCCGCTCCGGCCGCGGCGCCTTCGACTTCCTTCGACGTGATGTGACGGCGTCGCATTCTTGGATTTCTTTCCACAGCGCGGTGCGACGGCGCTGCGCATATTCTCCGCATGAAACCGTGTGGTGCAACGGCACCACGCTTTCTCGTACCAACCATAAGAAACCAACACGAAAATAAGGAGGAGGGTCGGCCGTGTTTGTGCGGTCCGACCCCCTCGCGTTATTCGTTATCATTTGGTTTCAAACCACAAAGTTCAAATTCTATAACAAATGGTTTTTAACCACAACGATCATCAAGTCGGAATTCTCGAACAAAAATAAATAATAACCCTCATCTTCACGAACAATTAAATAAATAAAAACCCTCAACATCAAACCGCTTGATCGGACGATCCGCGGATCAACCCGGTATTGGTTGGTCCACGCTCATCGTTATTTTCTCAAAAGATAAGAGAATTCCAAAATAAATTCCCCTACCTTGAAAATTGACGTCGCACGTCGGGTATCGCGGAGAATGGCGTCGCGGCGTCGGACGTAGATTCTGTGGACGTAGGGGTGCGTCCGAGGAGGAAACGACGTCTCCTCACTTGTCGCTGTGATGAAGAAGGGAGGTACATTGTCGTTGGCGATGATCACCACGGTTGGTGACTTCTCCCTTGTCGAGGAGGAAGATGAAGACGGAAAAATCCGGGACGCCGAGTCTTGTAGGTCGTGGGGTCGATGTTCTTCGTCGGAGAAGAACCGTTCTTCACGTTCTTCGTCGAAGATGAAGAAGATCTTAAAGTCTCTCAATGATTCTCCCAAACCTCTCAAGCAACAAAGAAACTAACCAAAAATAAATTATGCCCACACTTAATTTAATAACACAACACCAACCTTTGAAATTCAAGAGTTTGAATTTCAAAAACTCAAATTAAACTCACTTATTAATGTCATAAGTTATAACTCAAGTTCACATCATTAATTGTGAGTTGGGGGGTTAGAGGATATGAAGGGGTGGGGTTCGTGTGGGCCCCACCACCCTCTTAACCTCCCAAGGGAAGTTGGGTAGTTACCCAACTTCCATCCAATGGATAAAAAACACTTAAGGAAAAATAAAAATTGAAGTTAAATTTTTATTTTAACATTCACAATTTTTTTTACAACTTCCCTCGTGTAAACGAAACTCCGGAATAGGCGTTCTTAAGCAAATACCGGCGTTGCGGTTCCATCGGTGCCCTCGGAATTTGATTCCGGTCACCGTTTCAAAAGTTAGAAATTCCCGCTCATTCGTTCACTAAACGTACCCGAGCTAAACTTCAGAAATTGATTCCGGGCACACCGGGCCTCGGAATCAGGCGCCGTCAGAAACTACGTTCTTGTAAAATTCCAAAGAAAATTAATGAAAAAAATTTCCTTGAAATTTCCGGGTCTTTACATTACTCCCACCTCAGGGCTTTACGTCCCCGTAAAGCTTCAACACAAACCAGAGTCACAAAAGCGGTACAGAGCACGCACCTTGAGCCTTCTGCTCCCATGTACTCACCTGGAAGTTTCTGTGCTGCCTACGGAAATGCACAAGAGGAATCGACCGTCCTCGTAGGACCTACTCCGGTCGATCCTCAAACTCCACTGGAACCTCCATGCATGATGCCCTGTCATCGACGTCCAACTCCCTGAGGTCGATGATGTGTGAAGGATCAAGAATGTATCTCCTCAGTTGAGATACGTGGAAAACGCCGTGCACCTCGTGCAACTGAGGTGGATGGGTCAAGCGGTAAACCACCTCGCCTACCCATCCGAGGACCTAGAAAGGTCCGTTGAACCTCGAAGATAACTTGTCGCCTTGGTCACATCTCTATAAACCTCGTCGAGGTGAGACCCGTATAAGGACGTGATCGTCATCCTCAAACTCCAGAGGTTTCCAATTCCTGTTAGAACTGGAACTCAAATGACTGCTGCCACGAGGGTAAGGTTGGCCGACTCAAGATTGATCGGTCGCACCCTCCCGTGCAAGAGTTTAACTTGTGCTGCCCAGGGTTTCCTTTCCGCCGACCAAGGAAAACCCAACCTGACGCTTGCCTAATACCGTCAATTTGAGTATGAACAGTGATTGCCAAATCCATACTCAAACTAACATCGTAAGGCCTCGACGCTGCCACCAAGAGGTCCCAACCGAGACTCTCGCCTCAATGGTCAGATCACACCGTCGGCGTAAGTGTGATTATCGAGTCTCCTCTAAAGGTATCTCCAGACATGAGGGTCAAGTCCACGGATTACCGGAAACTCTAGGTCAAGGACTACATCCATGGAAGGAAGGGATGATTCGTATCGATGTATGTGGCTACGGCAGCTAGTAGAAGACAAAGTCCGCACTTCAAATCATCATTAGAGCCATTTTTGGTCGCACTCCATGACCGCAAGAAGCTAATCTCTTCCCCTGCTCTCCAACTCCCTGAGTCTAGTGGGGACTACAAAGGCGGGTGATGGTAACATGTTGAAATGTACACCACCACAAGCTGCTCTCCTAGCTCTTCCTCCATGTCTGTTGCTCTGCAGATTCATCTGTCCTTAACATTTCCTCTTCTTGAAACATTTTACACGCCCAAGTCCCCGAGATTGGTGCCAGTTTTTTGCTTTCCAAACTTCTATCATTATCTGGCTGTATTTGTTCAGCAAAGAATTCTCAACCAAAAAGGTTCCTTCTACCACCCTAGCCTAAATAGGAATGCATAGAGAAAAGGTGATGGCTTATAAGCCCTTAAACATTCCTTGCTCAGAGGTCCGACCTCTATTGCACTGATCGAAATGCATCCATCGAGTACCCGGTATGTTCGGTATGCCTCGATGAATTCTTAGCTATCAACACGTCATTCCGCCGAAACTGTATAAGCTCTAGAAAACTCTCTGCCACCCCCTCAAGCCAGTCCTCAGCCACCTGTGAGTCAGGTTCGCCTCGGAACATGAGGGTATCTGATGTTAGAACACGTATAAGGCAGTAAGCCTACATGTGTCACCTACCGGTACCGCCGGTTGTAACTTCTGACCAACAGGTAGTGATGTATAGCTGACACACTACCCCAAGGTACTATCTCAAGCATCGGTCCATGTACCGAAGACTCATCACTAAACAAACCATCCTCATGGTCATTCACTGGAAAACATTAGTGGCCAAGTCCACCATCCACTCTACTAATGTCTCAGCTAGGCGGAAAACTCTAGCAATCGCCTCCATCCACTGCTCTGCTGTCTGGGAATCTATCTCGCCTCGTAACCTCGGAGGTCGCTGCTGCTGGAACTCGTGCAACGTGCTCTGCCAGCGTGCATGGTTTGCTAGTAAAGTTGTTGGCATCTGCTGCCCAACAGGTGGTGGTGGTGCTGGTACACCACCCGAGGTTGCCAACATAGTAAAAAAGGCAATGCACCAGAGCCTCGTCGCTCGGTGAGCCGTCATCGAGTACTCACTCGGAACTCCAACTGACTGTCTGCGTGGAGACATCCTGAATAGATGCAACATGGTCAATGTTTTATACCTGGTGAGTTGACCTGGTTTGAGCTGACTTTAATACTTTGGAATCACACACGCAATCAGTGTTTTCATGTACAAAGTCGGAAATCAGTTGTCAGGGTCCTGGTGTACGGATACGTCGGTCGCCGCACCAACACTGGACTCCCTGAACTGAAGACCACACTCGGTAACCTTAACACTATTGCTTCACATAGAGAAAGATCAGAGTCCGGAGTTCTACAGTAGAACCGAACTCCTCTGATACCAATTTGTCACGACCCGTCCTCGGGGCCTGTGCCGTGACTACCCCAAGCCTGCCTTCCATAGGCCAGGGGCTGGAGACTAGCACCAAAGGCGTAAAATCCCGTTAACTGGGAAGGAATTGCCTTTATAAAAGAAAACAAGCACCACAGAGTACAAGCGGAAGCAAAACACTAAGTAAAAAAGAAATGCTGAAAAGTAAATGGGCCAGAATACAAACCCAAAAGAAAGTACGACTACAACCGAACAAGGTACAACATCAAAAAGACAAACAGCTGGAAGAAGAAAGCAGCTCCTGGGTCGTCCTCCTCGGATCCTACCTGAAGGGTAGGTACAGATAACACAGCTCCTGGTCATCCACCACGGATCCTACCTAAAGGGTAGGTACAGATAGCCTCCCCCACGCTCTCGTCCGTCAACCTCCTCTGAGTGTCGTCTCGTCGTGTAGTCCACCTCCGGGTACTGACTCGTCGTATAGTCCACCTCCGGGTACTGACTCGTCCTCGAACACTCGGCCTCCGTCAGCACTGCCCGTCATCTGCAACCAACACAACGAGGTGCGGGCATAGCCCGTGCCGGGGTGAGTATAACGATACTCAGTAGGGACCCCGAGACCCTCAAGGTCTCACTAAAACCAACAAGGATAACCCCAAAGAAGATCTCAACAGATAACCTCTACATAGGTATATGCCCATACATATACCTAAGTTATCAAGTAACTCATCTTAATCATGAGGAAACACAAAGGTCATAGACTCAGCTCAATCCAGGATTTTCATTATCGAAACCGTAACTGCTGAAGAGCTCCGTCTCTGGAGTGTACAGTGGTCCTGCCACGACTCTGAGGTACTGCTCACTAACCTAAGACTGCTGAGGTACTCCTCCTGTCGAGTACCGTGGGCCTGCCACCTCACACAGTAGTGCTTCCCGCCGGGGTCTGCCACCCAACAGAGTAGTGCTCCCCCCTCATAGCCTACAGAGGTACTCCTCCTGTCAAGTACCGCGGGTCTACCACCTCACATAGTAGTGCTCCTCCGCTATTGGTCTGTCACCTCACAAAGTAGTGCTCCCCACTGGGCTACGTAAGTCACTCCGAATCGAATCGGACAAGCAGTCTTCAGGTCTCTGCCGGCTACACGGTCTCCGTACTCCATACACTCGTCTCTAGGAGGGACCGCTCCACGAGCTACAAGTCGATACTCAAAGTATCTCAAAGTCCCACGAAGAAGTATCTCAAAGGACCTCCTCGTCATAGGGGTCTCAACGCAACAGACGACGCGTCAATCGGACGCCCGGTCTGTGAGTTGTTAGCCTTTTCGTCCCAGGGGCCCAGTTGGTTTCGTGTGCGAACCAAACCGGCCATATCTCAACTGTACCCCGAACTCTCATAGGGTAAACTCATAGGGACCGTTTCTCCACGTGATCATCAACGTCGCTGACGGTTCGTCAAACGGACGTCCTGTCTGAAAGATATCAGCTATTCCGTTCTAAGGTACCGGTTGGATATCGGGTGCGATCCAACCCGGCCACTATCCAACTGCATCCAAAACTCGGGCGAAGTATGCCAAAAGTTCTGTCTCATCAAGACGAATACAATGAGACAGATGGCGCGTCAATCGGACGCCCGGTCTGTGAGTCATTGGATTTTTCGTTCCAGGGGCCCGGTTGGTTTCGTGAGCGAACCAACCCGACCGCACTCCGATGGCATCCAAAACTCGAGCGGAGTAAGCCAAAAGATCCGTCTCACTTAGAGGAAACCATCAAATTCGACGGCACGTCAATCGGACGTCCGGAGCTCAAGATATAAGCGTTTCCGCTCCGAGGGCCCGGTTGGTTTCGTATCCGAACCAACCCAGCCGAACCCAAAGTAATCCGAAACCTTGAGTTCGATATACCAAAACGATCGACTCGATCCAAGGATCGAGTTGCCGCTAACGGAAAGTGGTTTGGAGGCCCGTAGCCCAAGTTACGGGCATTTGACCGAAAGTGGTCTGAAATTGGGGTCTGGGCCCGGGCCGACCCGGCCCGACCCCCCCTGGGTCGGCCGAACCGGGTCGACCCGGCCCGGGCGGCGACCCGGCCAGACGACCCGGCCCGGCTCGGAAAATCCGGCTCGGCCGGCGGTGCGGCGGCGCGGTCCGGCGCGGCGGCGCGGGCCGGCGCGGCGGCGCGGTTCGGCGCGGCGGCGTGGGCCGGCACGGCGGCGCGGCCTGGGCGCCGCATATGCGCCGCGCGTGGGGGGCAAAGCCCCCCCCCCTTGTGAAACCGCGGCCCCCCTCATTATGGGGGGCCATTTATGCTGTCGGGGGAATTTAATTCCCCCCGGTTTCCTCCTTTCCGGCCGGCCCGACTTGGCCGGCCGGCTTCTTCTCAACAGGACCGGCAAAGGCCGGTCCTCTTCTGGCTTCCAACACCGGCGGCCCAGCTGGCAGCCGGTCACATTGTTCCGCCGCGGCCTATGTCGTCCGGCGCGGTGCGACGGCACCGCTTCCCTCCGCCGCGGCCCCGCTCCGGTCGCGGCACCTTCGACTTCCTTCGACGCGATGTGACGGCGTCGCATTCTTGGATTTCTTTCCACAGCGCGGCGCGACGGCGCCGCGCATATCCTCCGCATGAAACCGTGTGGTGCGACAGCACCACGCTTTCTCGTACCAACCATAAGAAACCAACACGAAAATAAGGAGGAGGGTCGGCCGTGTTTGTGCGGTCCGACCCCCTCGCGTTATTCGTTATCATTTGGTTTCAAACCACAAAGTTCAAATTCTATAACAAATGGTTTTTAACCACAACGATCATCAAGTCGGAATTCTCGAACAAAAATAAATAATAACCCTCATCTTCACGAACAATTAAATAAATAAAAACCCTCAACATCAAACCGCTTAATCGGATGATCCGCGGATCAACCCGGTATTGGTTGGTCCGCGCTCGTCGTTCTTTTCTCAAAAGATAAGAGAATTCCAAAATAAATTCCCCTACCTTGAAAATTGACGTCTCACGTCGGGTATCGCGGAGAATGGCGTCGCGGCGTCGGATGTAGATTCTGTGGACATCGGGGTGCGTCCGAGGAGGAAACGACGTCTCCTCACTTGTCGCTATGATGAAGAAGGGAGGTACGTTGTCGTTGGCGATGATCCCCACGGTCGGTGACTTCTCCCTTGTCGAGGAGGAAGATGAAGACGGAAGAATCCGGGACGCCGAGTCTTGTAGGTCGTGGGGTCGATGTTCTTCGTCGGAGAAGAACCGTTCTTCACGTTCTTCGTCGAAGACGAAGAAGATCTTCAAGTCTCTCAACGATTCTCCCAAACCTCTCAAGCAACAAAGAAACTAACCAAAAATAAATTAAGCCCACACTTAATTTATTAACACAATACCAACCTTTGAAATTCAAGAGTTTGAAGTTCAAAAACTCAAATTAAACTCACTTATTAATTTCATAAGTTATAACTCAAGTTCACATCATTAATTGTGAGTTGGGGGGTTAGAGGATATGAAGGGGTGGGGTTCGTGTGGGACCCACCACCCTCTTAACCTCCCAAGGGAAGTTGGGTAGTTACCCAACTTCCATCCAATGGATAAAATACACTTAAGGAAAAATAAAAATTGAAGTTAAATTTTTATTTTAACATTCACAATTTTTTTTACAACTTCCCTCGTGTAAACGAAACTCCGAAATAAGCATTCTTAAGAAAATACCGGCGTTGGGGTTCCATTGGTGCCCTCGTAATTTGATTCCGGTCACTGGTTCAAAAGTTAGAAATTCCTGCTCGTTTGTTCACTGAACGTACCCGAGCTAAACTTCAGAAATTGATTCTGGGCACACCGGGCCTCGGAATCAGGCGCCGTCAGAAACTGCATTCTTGTAAAATTCCAAAGAAAATTAAGGAAAAAATTTTCCTTGAAATTTCCGGGTCTTTAAATTCCTAAATTATCAAAACAATCTAAATGTGTTTTCATTGTTTTCAGAATGTCACTTGTACTTTTTACATAAATTAATGTAGATTTTACATAAAAAGACACACCTGAAGTCATATCGGTCACATTATGCATCATATTGAGGTTATGTTGACTCTTACACATAAAAAATGACATATGGATAATTTTCTTAATGTTTCAAAACAATACAAATGTTTTTTCTTAGTTTTTAGAATGACAGTTGTGTTTTTTCACTAAAATGTCATTTCCAACGAGAAATTCACATTTTGAATAATATGAGACACATCTGATGGATCGGATCCCTCGGCCCAGCAATATTGTCCGCTCTGGCCCAGTTGCTATCCCAGGCCTCACGGCTTTAAAACGCGTTGCTGAGGGGAAGGTAGGCACGGGAATTTCAAGCACCCACCAATCTCCCTCCACAACCGATGTGGGATTGGTTACCGGGGCACAAGCGCCAACAATCCTGGCGGGGGCCCAACAATCCTGGGCCCAGGACACAACATCCCCCCCCCCCAAGCCCACACCGGTCCCGAGACCAACCTCCCTTTGATACCAATTGATGGATCGGATCCCTCGGCCCAGCAATATTGTCCGCTCTGGCCCAGTTGCTATCCCAGGCCTCACGGATTTAAAACGCGTTGCTGAGGGGAAGGTAGGCACGGGAATTTCAAGCACCCACCAATCTCCCTCCACAACCGATGTGGGATTGGTTACCGGGGCACAGGCGCCAACAATCCTGGCGGGGGCCCAACAATCCTGGGCCCAGGACACAACAACATCAATTGTCATTTTAATGTGAGAATACTTCTTACACATCAAAAATGACTTTTTAATCGATTTACTAAATTATCCAGACAATCAGAGCATGTTTTCTTTGTTTTCAATGAGTGGCTTGTTTTGAACTAAAATGATAATTTTAAACTAATAACGAACACTTTTTTTCATACTGATCACACTGTTTGTAGGATTGAGGATTGTGTGATTCATAATTGTCCCAAATGACTCATTGATTATTTTCATAAATTATCAAAACAATATGAAATCATTTTTTCTGTTTTCAGTATTTCACTTGTTTTTTTACATTAATTAATGTTAAATTTTAATAAAAATAAATAGTTGGAGTCATACCAGTCACATTGTTCATCATATTAAGGTTGGTTTGACTCCTACTCATAAAAAATGACTCATGTATCATTTTTATAAATTATAAAAAAAATTAGAATGTGTTTTCTTGGATTTCAATATGTCACATGTTCTTTTTACTAAAATTAATGTCAATTTTAAATAAAAAGATACACCTTGAGTTATACAGGACACACCATTCATAATATTGAGGTTTTCTTAAATACTAAATGTCACAAATGACTTATAGATCATTTTCTTAAAGTATCAAGATAATAAGAATGTGTTTCCTTAGTTTTCAGTATGGAAGTTGTGTTTTTTATCTAAAATTTCATTTCAAACTAGAAATATGAATTTTGGGTCATATTGGTCACTTCATGCATATGTTTTATGTGATAATACATCATAACTTTCACAAATGAATTATTAATCACTTTCATAAATTATAAAGACAATCAGAGCATGTTTTCTTAGTTTTCAGTGAGTGACACATTTGGAACTAAAATGTCAATTTTAAACTAATAACAAACACTTTTAGTCATACCAGCCACACCGTGCATCAGATTAAGGTTTATTTGATTCATATATGTAAAAAATGACACATAGATCATTTTTCTAAAGCATCAAAATAATCTAAATGTGTTTTCCCAGTTCTCAGTGCGTCACTTATTCCTTTTACTTAAATTAATGTTAATTTTAAATAAAAATACACACTTGGAATCATATCAGGCACAAAGTACTTATTATTGATGTTAATTTGACTCCCATACTTTGAAAATGAATCCTGGATAATTTTACATAATTATCAAAATAATCTGAATGTGTTTTCACGGTTTTCAGTATGTCACCTATTCTTTTTACTTAAATTAATGTCAATATTTAATAAAAAGACACAGTTGGAGTCATATTGGTCACACCATGTGTCATATTGAGGTGATGTTAACTCCTACATGTCAAAAATTACTCATGTATCATTTTTATAAAGTATTAAAACAATAAAAATTCATTTTTCAGTTTTCAGTATAACAATTTTGTTTTTTATTAAAATGTCATTTCAAAGTGAAAACATGTATTTTGAGTCACATTAGGTGCATCATATGTTTATTTGATGTGATAATTCATCATACATTTCAAAAATTACTTATTATTCAATTTAAAAAATTATCATGATAATCGGATCATGATTTCATGTTTTTTAGTGAGTGACCTATTTTGGACTAAAATGTCAATATTAAACTAATAACGAACACTTTTAGTCATACTAGTGACACTATGCATCAGATTGACGTATTTCTGATTCATACATGTTAAAAATGACTAATAGATCATTTTCATGAAGTATCAAAACAATCCTAATCTGTTTTCTCAGTTTTCTGTATGTCACTTGTTTTTTTTACTTAAATTAATGTCAATTTTAAATAAAAAGACACATTTGGAGTCATACCGATCACACAATGCATCATATTGAGGTTCAGTTTACGATTACCTATAAAAATTGACTCACAGATCTTTTCCCTAAATTATTAATACAATATTAATGTGTTTGTTCTCTTTTAGGTATGTCACATTTTCTTTTTTACTTAAATTAATGTAAATTTTATATAAAAAGACACACTTGGAGTCACACCATTCACATCGTGCATCATATTGAGGTTTGATTTACTCCAACACATCAAAAATGACTTATGGATCATTTTCCTAAATTATCAAAACAATCCTAATGTGTTTTATCAGTTTTTAGTATGTCACTTGTTCCTTTAACTAAAATTAATGTCAATTCTTTTAAAAAAAGAGACACTTTGAGTTATACCAGCCACACCGTGCATCATATTGAGGTGAAACCTATTCCTACATGTCGCAATGTCTAAAAAATAAAAAATTTCAATGTTACCATGCATTACATTTTATTTATTTGTCATACTTGAAACATTGTTGTGTTGTCATTTATTACTTTCCTTCAAGTTCCCTCCACTACCTTTGATGGAAAGTGATAAATGTTAAAACTACTAGGGTAACAAGGTTTTGAGGTATAAGAAGACTGTGGAAGACATTTTCTACATGATTAGTGAAAAAATTAATTTATATTATGTTAATATGGTAGATAAAATATAATATTTTAGGGAAACGATAGAATATTAAACAAACATTACCTTCTCATTGAATTCTGAGTTGCATCCTTGAAGTCTAATCTCTCACGAGTAAGAGAATCTTCAAACAAAGAACCCCAACTCGAAGAAAAGAACACACATGTATATGAAAAAATTCATATGTGAGTAATACTAAAAAGAAATCAGTTAAACATAAATATGACCTGATACATTACTTCTATGGAAGTCACATCTTTATGGTATGTGTTTACATTCTGTGATCAGGTATGATTACCATTCATTTATATGAAAATGAATATCATATTTTGAATAATTTTTTCAATAGTTATAATAGTACTAAAAAATATAAATACACAAAGTATTACTTAATTTTTTATATTAAATAGTTATTATCTTTGAAAATACCTCTTTAGGGATGTTTTTTTTTAATGGAATATGATCTCTCTTAAATATTTACAAATATAATAACAACAATATTTTCCATTTTTTGTTTCAGAAACTATAGAAACATAGAGGAAAATAAGTAATTTATTTTGATATGTGTTTGGATAGTGAAATATTATTATATATACTCTTATACTTATCCATTTGGAGATTTTTTCAGGGTCCTTGTGCACAATACATGTCTTCATTCCATGATTTACATGATATTCACACACTGCCATATAATAAAATAATCCTCATTAAAACATAATATAAATTATATAACATGATGTTTGGTTGTTAAACATTGGATGTAGTGTACTAAATATTAACAAATGCCATCATGCGTTGTCAGTTTGTTGGTAATCCTTATAGTGAATCTAAGAAATAAATCTTCAGAGTATCCAAATTAATAGTAATGAGCATCCAATGATTCCTAAAAACCTAAAAAGGAATAAGTAATGAATGAAATGAAAATATATTTTATATTATAAATTTTAGTGTTTTACCCCTACAACATTGGTATTATGAATATTATTTCATCCCCGGGTTTTCTTTAAAAACTCTTTGGAAAGGTTTGCCACTATTTCATCCATATTTTTGGATTCAATTATTGTTTATTCTGTAGAGGTGGTGCGAGGACTAATGAGTCCAACTTTTGTTCATCGGGAAATACCTTCATTTGTTATTGACATATAATCCTATAAAAAATATGAAATTTATTTAGTCATAATTAACATATCATATCAGTTTTGGAAAATTAAATAATGAAATCATACCTTATGTATACATTTAAAACTAAGTATCTTATCCATTCATAGTTAAAAATTTCATTTACATTCTCCAAACCACTGTTGTAAGTACCTTCCTTTATTTATATTTTTTCTTTAGAATCAACTATGTGACTACTATCACTTTGTAAATTTGTTTATGCATGAATCATTAATGTTAATAAATGTAGATATTCAATTGGTGGGGTAAAGGTGATTTTGAAATATCTTATTGATCATTTGTTCGATCCTTTAGATGGCTTTGAGTCAAACATTCATTTCACCCCTTCCCTTTGTTTGTCCATAAAAACATTTATCAGTTTAGACCCATGTCATTAATTATTAATGATTTAGAATGAAAAATAAACTATAAATGAATACCTCCTTGTCAATACGTTTTTTACAAGATCTAACATTCATTAAATGAATGTTACAATATCTTGTTTGATCGTATGAATATCTCCACCATCATGTGGAAGAGGCGGCTCGATGCTCACCTCCTAAGCTATGCAAATTTCCACTCTCACATAACCTGTTGGTAGTGTTATGTTTTGTAGTTTGTCATATTGGATATTAAGCATTGTAGAACATGCTACAAGGTGATGTTTAGGTACTGATATATATAAAAACCTTCATTCTAACCATGTATAATATTAGTACAAGAATGTTATATGTGTCTGTCTGATTCGCATTTCATAGAAACACTTATTAAAATATTGATTACATTTACTAAGACATTTCTTTTAGGGGAATGGATTGCCTCATACTATTCTAGTCACTTCAATGCCACTGATTGTAGTTTTTTATTTGGTACAAGTGTTATTAATTCCTATGACTATTTTGGATTGAAAATATAAGAAAATATGTAATAAATGTTATGTAAAAGTGATTTAAATAAAAATTAATTTTTATTATGTCATATTAAAACTTATTTCCCACACTTTTTTTTAATCTATTAGTATCCCATATTAATTTTCCTGTTCCTCCTTTTATAATACATGGAATGAGATGGAAGTGGATTTGTATTTAGGGTCATTAATTTGAATATAAATAAAGGAACATAATTATGGTATTGTTTCATGTCACATAAAAGTGTTTGAGTAGATATAAAATACGAACCAATTTTTTTCAAGTGAATCATACCCCATCCTTGCTTTACGGTTGGGGTATATTGGTTTTGTTTCTCATTCCTTATTTTCATAAATTAGTTACTATTTAATAAATAAAAAAATTCAATCAAAGAGAGGAATACATGTATCATAAAAAATGTAATACTAGCTACAATGTACCTAAAAAGGCACATTCACATGATGTCTAGTAAACACATCCCACACTTCTTTGGTTATCAGGTGTGCATAGATAAAATGTGGGTGTAATTTTATTTTCCCTTTAGCATATTTAAGATTATTTATCATTAGAATTGAATGAAAGCCTCTGTGAATCCTTCCAATAAGAATTATTACATATTTAATGTGGGTGGGATTCCACTACTATAAATGCATTCTAAAAGGGTTGATGAAGAGTAAGTTAATGTTTCAATATGTTATTGTTTAGTAAAATAAATAATTGATATCATAATGTTACCGTAATCTATTCTCCCATCAATGTATTAAATGTGGGAACAACATAGCACCCCGAATCTACATCAATCGACATGTTTTGCTGAGCGACGATTAAAAATGTAACTACTAAACATGACCATGTTGGAGTTAACATGCTCACCCCGTGATGTCCATCCGACCTTGTATTTGATGCCTTTAATTTTTCTCCTTAATGATTTTTTCTAACCTCATCAAACTACAGTGCTCTTGTTTTTTCTGCATTGTTAGTTGTTCTTCATCTACCATTTCATTAGATTCAACATTGTCAATATGTTGTTCCACAAAAGTGATAGCATAGGCATGTGCATATGGTCATTGTACCTCTACATTGGGATTAACAACAAGTTTAGAAACCTATTATTCATTGGGATTAGAAGTACCATCATGTGTAAAAGGTTGTTTTTCCTCTGCACTGTGAGTAGCATTAGGTTGATAGATCTATTGTTCCTTAGGATTGGGAGAACCAACACGTTCAAAATTCATTATCTATAGAAGTGGTTTAATATTTAATTTAGAGTATATAAATACAGTAGTGAGCAAATAATAATAGGAGCTAACATGATGTATATTAAAAAAAAATAACTGGATTATTGAACTCTTTTTTTAAGGTTGAAGGGATTTGACCCCTCTATCGACTATCCAAATCCCTTCATTATGGTATCCACTAACATAAATATTTCCATCTACATTAGGACTACTTAAAAATGGTTTTGACGCCCCAATGAAAGGTTCATCCTCAGTTGAATTTTTATTTGACCCATCAGTGTTTTTAGTCAATTAGAAAAATTGACCAATTTTGGTTTGTGTAATCTGGAACATAAAATACTTGTATTGCCTGTGATTCCATTGAATAGAGTTCTTCTTTGTATTATTCCTTACTAAAATCAACATTAATGATTCCAAATTCATCTATTTTAACAAAAATCTTGTTATCAACGCACTTTCATTGAAAAAAGAAACTTGTAATATTGTATAATCTAACTCCCATATTTGTTTTATGATGCCAATGTATGACATATTTTCATAAATTGGATTTCTATCCATAGTACCAAAAACATACACCGCTTCAGCAACAAGTGTAACTCCAATGTTTTTCGTGATACCGTCGTTATAATTTTCATTTTTATAGAAAATATAACCATTAATTACATAACCATTTTAATATAATAGATACCCATTTGGTCCTCTGACTATCCATCGAAGTAATTCTAAAATTGAATCCGGATTTTCATATGTCCCCTTAAAAATATGGTCTGAAAACCATCCTATAAACTGTTGATTTTGTGTATTTGATATCCATATTTCATCCCTTGATGGATTCAAATGCATAATAATTTCTTTTTGGGATTCATAATATGGAGAAAGCTCCAAATTTTTATAAAAAACTGAAAGATGGACCTGATCAAAATCTGAAATATTGATTATGACAACATCTCTTCTATAAATTCCATCACCCAAAGCCACCCAGTGTGATTATATTTTGGTAGACCAATGATTTCTACACCAGATAGGTATTTGGTACTTAATTCAATGACTTCCTCAACAATATATTATTTTTCAATATAACCCTCTGGCCAACTTTGATTTTTGACATTTCCTTTCAAAATGTTCATATACCATAAAATGGGGTATATCCATCTATAGTGTTTAGGACTACAAAGTCAAATCCTTCTCACCAAGTGAACCATTAAATGAAACATCATATAAAATAATTTTGGTGGGAGAACATTTTGAATTCACATAATATGATGAGAACATCACTTTTCATAGTCATCAATTTCACCGGGTCTATAACATTGCTATACATTTTTTTGAAGAAAAAATAGATCTTGGTTAATGTATGATGGGAATTATTTGAAAAAATAAAATGTAAATATATAGTAATTAGATCATGCATCAAAATATGGCATTCATGTGATTTCAGACCCTTTAACTTTAAATAGGCCACCGACATGAAGTTCTTGATATTTTATGAATACCCATATGAAACCATAAAATCATTAATGAAGCTGAAAAACTAATATCTATCATTCCTGGAAAGAGTGTAAGCAATTGGATGATGAAAAGTTAATTTTTCACCCTTCACTGGTGCCAACTCTTCTCATATTCTCATGTCAACCATGTCAAACCTAGTCTTAATTCCATCCTATATTTTTTAGGTGCATTTATCATTGTGTCGATGACACTATCACGTAATTTTTTTTCAAAATTAATATAAATAAGAAAATATTTGATGTATAGAAAATTCTAGTATGGTAATTCAAAAATGACTGATCTCATTTTTCAACTAATTTTCAGATGGTTTTTCGAAAATGGCTTACCAAAAGTTTTATCAACATATTTTACTACATCAAAATCTTGATCACCTATTAGTGGAGATGGTGTTTAATTTCTTCTAAACTTCCATCGAATGATTTCATACACGATTGGTATTTATTTCATTGGGGTAGAATTATGTGACTTCCTAGAAACACATTCTTCTTGGAATGTTTAACCTATTTGATTGACACATTGTTCACAAATAGGACACCCTTGAGTTCTTTTAATGAAATATCCTGAAAAATTTCCACAGGCTGGAAATTAATTTATCATCCTATACAATATTAATCTCAATGTAAAATCTTCATTCCTATAATCATCATAAAACGTAATGCCTGAATCCACCAACAATTTCAATGCCTCGATCAATGAAACCAAATAAACATCAATATCATTACCCAATTGTTTTGGACCTTATATAAGCATAGATAACATAATTTATTTTTGTTTTATGCATAAACGCGGTGGGAATTTATAACATGAAAACATAACCGACCATTTACTATAAGTGATACTTTGAAAACCATAATTATTCACTTCATTTTTAAATAACACTTGAAAAAAATCATCTTGTTTCTAAATTCAAGATACTCATGATCAATTTTCATCCATTTAGGTGATTCTGTCAGGTGACATAGTTTCCCATCTATATTTCTTATATCTACATGCCACTTTAATTTCCCTATAGTCTATAAACATCCATATAGGAGCCTAATCCATAGAATGATAGGAATGTACTATAACAATTTCTTAGAACCGGGTTCATCTTTCTTTTGTTGAGAAGCACCACACTTTTGGAATTATGTAAGTGATTTTTGGTCAATGTGAAACAATATAAAGTCATTCGGGAAGGCATGTATTCTTTTAGAGATCATAACCATCGAGCATAGCATCGGTTTGGAATCATATGTTTGGATAGAGAGCTCATTATATTCTGGGAGTATGTTATTCAAGAGAGAAATTAGTTCCATAAAATTGGAGTCACTCCATCCATTTCCTTATTTCAAATTATATAGATTCAGTATGGCCGAAAATGTTGTATATATAGTGAAAACATCATACAATGGAGTCTTTTCACAACTATTGAGCTTCTAAAAAAATTAAAATCATGAAGGTCATCTTCAACTATCCTTTTCATTTTCTCAATACGATCTTCATTATCATCCGCATCTTTAATAATATCCTCTCTGCGGTCTTATTCATTTTCAACACATGTAATGTAACTTCCCCGACCCGGGAGCCACTAAACCAGTGCTCGGAGCTAGGTGGTTACATGACCTTAAGCATGCCTCCTTGTACGCCAAAGGCAGCCGACTAGCAGCGGGGGACTATGGAGTCAAGTGGGGAGACTATACCCCCATTTAATCAGTGTAATCGACAACATAAATAAAAAAAATAGCGTAAACAATAACCAATAATCACCGAACATGCATAACGATCATTTCCAACAATAAATATGCCATGTAATACTACAAGTGCAAGAGTGAACAAAATCCCCAAATAAAGATAATAGCCAAAATCCCCAAAATGTTCCCGACTCCAAGTCTGGATCCTCCACCAAGTGCTACCCATGTCCACTCACTATCTAGAAAGGACCTTTCACCTTATCCTGACCTGCATACATGAAGTCTGCTCGGGTAGCCAACGGCAGCCCGAGCAGGGTGTGAGTACAACTCAGTAGGACACCACCAACAGTGTCTACAAAATAACTAGTATTAACAAGTATTGAATGCAAAAAAAAGAATGATAATTTCCATGTAAATATTAAGGTTCCATTAACAAGTTCAGAGTAAAAGCCATTGCCATCCCATTAACATTCATTTATTACCAATTATCATCGCCTACCATTTCGTCACATTTCCATGGGTTAAACATATTCATTATGTTACATGTGTCTAAGGCCAAAAATCACACACAAGAGGGTAAACACTTCGTTATCCTATCTCAATAGTACTAGCCCCCACATAGAAACCATAAACTCACCTCGAAGCCTCAGTCTAGGTGGATGCAACCATTAGGAGAATAGACCTTCAGTACCCTTTCATAACTCATGCATTTAGGGTGGAGTTTAGAACCTCAGTCTTAGCTCAACCCGTGGGTGTAGATCCTCATGTCATACCCCACTCTATGAAGCCATGTTCGCATGCTTATATATAAGTAACCATCAACCAGCCAAACCATTTCTCTTCAGCTAACACTATTCACAACAACCCACATGGGAATCCACATCATGCCTTAACCCATTAACACATTACCATTTCACATCATTTAACCATTTACCCAATTCCCATGTGTTATGCCTATCTCACTAAGTATTGAACATTGGACCCATAACCTATCCTGTTATGGTCATAAATCAGTTTACAGGTTAACCCATTTTACCCATTCATCATATTCATGAATCAACCATTCATTTCATTTCAAATTACCCCTATGTTATTTGCAAGTCTAGGTGAATCACCTAACCTCTATTCCATGTTCTACCAATCATGCCAACATGTTCATCAAGGGCTCTACAATTTACTATAACAAGGCCACTTGTTTAATTACAATCCCAAAACCCGGGAAAAGCCGGCACATCCCATGGATGGCCCTAATTTGGTCAAGACAATCCCAGCACATCCCACGGGGATCATGAGTATTATCATTTTCCATTTTAAACACCATTATTACCAAACATGCCGAAGTCATTCTAAACATAACCTAGTGGAAACAAGATCACAAATAATCATGCACAAATCCAAAAATAACTATGGGATATCACTTGTAGACCACCTACCTCAAAACTGTGGTTGAACACAATCTCAATCGAGTCCTTAGACCTCGATCCAACCAACCTTTGGAGTGTAAACCAAATACTCACCCAAAAGATAGGGTTTTAGAGCTTCGGAATGGGAGGGAGAGAAGATACAAACCATAAACCAAAATGAGAAGAAAGGGTGGGATTAGCCTTACCTGGAGCTTCGATCTTCAACCAAAGACACCAAAAAGGCCTTAGAAACAAGGGATATTGGTCTCTTCTAGCCTTTGGGATATTTGGTTCGTGCTTAGGGTGGAGAGGGAGGAAATGAGAGGAAATCCCGAGTTGGGTTTTAAATGCCCAGAGTGGAAAACATGTAATTTTTTCCAACATTAAGTGGTCGCACGGTTTGTCCACATGGTTTGGTAAACCATGTGAAAACTGTGTGCATGCCACTGTCCGGAGGATGAGGGGTCACATGGTTTAGCCGGGGCAGGCCATACGGTTTACCTGGCCATGCACATGCCATGTGCCTAGGCCTGTCATGCGTAGATTTCCTTTTTTCCATACCCTGATCCCCAGGAACACCCCCAGGGCCTCTCACACATTTAGGAAATATTTTAAAGCCCCAAAAACAAAGGTTTAAACCCAAAACACAAAAAAAAACATACCTTTCCATAAAACTAGGATCTTACAACCTCCCCACCTTATAACGGATCATCCTCGACCCGAGTTACCAAGCATCATAGGTCCACCAAAGAGAAGAGTTTGGGCCACTTGGCCCACATTTCTTATTCCAACTACCATGTTTCTTCCTGAACATTCCCATTCTTCTAATGTACTCACACTAATGGCACAACCTTGCATCGCAAGACATTTTCACTACGATCCACCACACGGACCGGATACTCCTCAAAGGATGCATCAGCCTCAAGCTCCAAATCCTGAACATCAACCACGTGAGATGGGTAAGGGTGATACCGTCAAAGCTGCAACACATGAAACACATCATGTATCCCACCATACCACTGTGGAAGAGCCAATTGCTAAGCCACTGGTATGATCCTCTCCAAAATCTTAAAAGGCCCCACATACTTGGGCGCCAACTTACCCTGCTTTCGTATCTGACGGTGACCCAACCTTGGCGACACCCGAAGGAACACTTTATTACACATCCCAAACTCATGAGGTCTACGCCTCCGATCTTCATATGAATTTTGCCTACTCTATGCCGTAGCCATTTTCTTCCTGATCAACTTCACTCTCTATAAGGTCTCATGTATGAGACTTGGCCCCAACAACTCATATTCACTGGCCTCTGGCCAACACAAAAAATATCTACATGGTATCCCATAAGGTGCCTCAAATAGTTCCATCTGAATCGTAGCCTGAAAACTTTTGTTGCAGGTAAACTAAACTAAAGATAGGTTCCTCCCCCAAGAACCACCAAAGTCCAAGAAACAAGATCTTAACATATCTTCCAACACTTGGATCGTACGTTTCGACTGCCCGTCTGTCTGCATGTGGAAAGCCTTACTCAAAAACACCTACATACCAAGCGCTTTCTTCAATCCATGCTAGAAACGTGATGTGAAATGCGGGTCTCGGTCCGAAACTATGGTCTGCGACACCCCATGTAACCTCACTATCTCCCGAACATACATCTCACCCAACTGGTCGACTGTAAAGGTCTCCTGAATCGGTAAGAAATGAGACACTTTCGTTAATCGATCCACAACCACCGATATTTCATCATCCTTCTGTGGTTTCCTCAGAATACCCATGACAAAATCCATTTTCACATCATCCCACTTCCATTCCAGGATGGGAAATGGATGCAAAAAACCACATGGGTGTTGATGCTCGGCCTTCACCTGCTGACAGGTAAGACACCGTGCCACAAAGCCCACAACTTCCTTCTTCATTCCAGGCCACCAAAACTTTATTAGGAGATCACGGTACATCTTGGTCAAAACATGATGCACTGCCCACTTTGGTGCATGGAACTCTCGCGTAAACTCTTCTTGCACACACTTTGGCACAACCACACGATCATGAAAACGAACAACACCGTCCACATCGACGGCCCATCCAGAAGGTAGCTCCCCACCATTAAGATTTTCCTTCATGTTCAAACACTTAGCATCATCATGTTGACCTTCCTTAACTCGACTCAAAATCATTGACTCCATCGTTAAGGATCCAAGAGTGACCTGGCCATTCTTCTCCTGCACCTCCAGGTGCATCTCTGCAATAAAATCCATCACCTTCCACTCGGTGCTGGATTTTTGAACCACCTGATTCTGAACCTTCTTGCTCAGAGCAGAAACAACATTGTTTCCCTTTCCAAGTGTGTATACTAACTCAAAGTCAATAGAGTGGAGATATTCAACCCATATTTACTGACAAAGATCTAGATACCACTATTAGAAGATGTACTTTATACTCTTATGGTAAGTGAACATAGTAAACTGTTCTCCCAACAGATAATGCCTCCAACACTTCAAGGCATACACCACTGCATCAAAATAAAGATTGTGAGTGAGATATTTCCACTCATGGGGTCTCAAATTCCTTGTCCCATAAGTCACAACCCGCTCACCCTACATCAACATAGCCCTGTTTCCGATTCTGGATGCATCACAAAACACAATGTACTACTTACCCGGCTCCGGTAAGATCAGGATAGGTGCAGTCGTCAACCGCTTCTCCAACTCTTGGAAGGCCTTCTCAGAAGCCTCAAACCACTCGAACTAGATTCCTTTCTTGGTAAAGCCCGAGAGTGGTGCTTCCAGGTGAGAGAAATCCTAAATGAACCTTCGGTAATACCTGGCCAAACCCAGAAAACTCCAAACATCAGAAACACTCTTGGACTGCTCCCAAGATACAACTGCCTGCACGTTCTCTGGATCCACTAACACACCTGCCTCTGAGATGATGTGACCTAGAAAATGCACCTCACCTATCCAGAATTGACACTTTGATATCTTGTCATATAGCCGGTGCTCTCTTAGCGTACCCAAGACAATGTCAAGATGTTGGGCATGATCGTCATGAGTTTTCGAGTACACTAAGATATCATCAACAAAGGAAACCACAAAAATGATCTAGATAGGGATTAAAGATCAGGTTCATCAAATCCATAAACACCACTGGTGCATTGGTCAAGCCGAAATGCATTACCACAAACTCAAACAACCCATACCGACTCTATAAATCTATCTGTGGTATGTCGGAAGACCTCACCCTCAAATGATGAAAAACATATCTCAGATAAATCTTAGAAAACACTGATGTACCCCTCAACTGATCAAAAAGTTCATCAACTCTAGGAAGAGGGTACTGATTCTTCAGTGTCGTCTAATTTAACTTTCGATAGTCAACACACAGCCTCAACGACCCATTGGCCTTATTTTCAAAAATCACGGGAGATCCCCAAGGAGACGTACTAGGATGGATAATCCCCTTACGCTCCAACTCCTCAAGCTGAACCTTTAGATCCAGGAGTTTATCTGGTGTCATTCAGTATGTCAGAATAGAAACTGGCTCTGCTTCCAGCAGTAACTCGATTGTGAACTCAACATCCCTCTCGGGTGGTAACCCCAAGAAATCCTCAGTAAACACATCCTGAAACCGATCCACCACAGGAGGAAATACATATCTTTCTCCTCTTTCAATTTCATCAAGCATGAGACATGCCACTCGAGCCGTGAGTCCAATAAACCGCTGACCAAATGCTCCTACACGCCCTGATCGAACATCCCATTCGCCACAGTGGACATAAGCGTCACCCTCAAGTGACCTGAACGATACTCTGTGACGATATCAGTCTATATGCGCCAGATACAGCACCAACCAATCCATTCTCAAGATGATTTCAAACCCTGACATCTCATGAATGAACAAATCCCATTGAAAATGATACCCACCGACTTCCAAGGCACACCCATTGCACTGATTGATATCCTCAACCCGCACTCCCAACTGGGTATCAATTGACATAACTCCACACACCCTCTCCACAGGTAAACCAAGCGCTAACACAATTTGAGAAGAGATAAAAGAGTGTGGGGCACCTGTGTCAAAAAACGCAGCAGAAAAAGTAGAAGCTACAAGGATCATACATCGAACAGTAGATGGTCCAGCCTCGCCACCACTAGGCACAAACTGAACTACCTGAAGTTGAACTGCCCCTCTACCTTGGGCCCCATCATGAACGCCCTGTGCCACACTACCCTACTAGCATGAGTGATCCTGCCCTGGAGTTCCACGTCCCCTAGCCCTACCATTACGGCCCGTGGAGCTCCAACTGCTTGGCTGATATATGGAAACTAAACCCCTTCCTATACCCAACACCTGCTTTTCACCATCACGCTAACCCGCCTGCTGAGGCTTCATGCAGAATCTCTAGACATGCCTCAACCTGCCGCATGAATGGCACTCAACTGGAGGTCGAGTACACTGACAACGCATATGCTACGGCCTGTTGCATGGATAACAAAACACATGGTTCCCACTCTGAGAGGCTGACCCCCTCTTCCATCCACTTTGCACACTTCCAAAATGATATGAGCTCTCATGGCGTCGCTTTCGACCTTTTGTAGCTGCACTATTCATCTGTCCCACTGACACCACAAGCCCACTACCCAAAGCTCCCTTCAGGTTTCCTTCTGAGATCAGTGCATGATCTATTACCTCTGCGAACCTCTTCAAGCAGAAGATGTTTACTTGAGACCTGATCTCATGTCTCATCCCATCCTGGAAACACTTTGCTACTACTGCCTCATCCCCTACTAACACTAGGACAAAGCGTCTCAAATAAATGAAGTGACTAGCATAGTCCATTATCGATAGCGATCCCTGGGTCTGGCTTATAAACTCTGCAGCCCGCTCCTGTCTCAATGTCTCTGGGTAGAAATGCTCCAGAAACATTTCTTGAAAAACCTTCCATGACATTCCCTCAGCCTGCTCGATTTGATCCTGAATGCCCCACCAACACCTAACATGGCCTCACAACATATAAGCGTCCAGCTTCACTCGATTTTCAATAGGGGTATCCATATGGTCTAGTATCGTCTTGACAGAATCTTACCAGAACTCTACTGCTTCTGGCCCACCCTCTCTTTTGAAGGTCGTAGGGTTCTACAACTGGAACTCCCTGGTCAGCTCAAACATACTCGGTGCAACCCGCCCTGGGTCCCGATCCATCATCTACATAGGGTGAGACAAGTTCTATCGGAACTAGTCTTCTCTACCTTCATTGATCACCACATTTTCTTGCTCCTCTACTAGAGGAGTGTTCTCAGCAACATCCTCTCGTTTCTCAACTAGTAACTGACATCGTGGTGGAATTTCTCTACAATGCCAAGTATGAGACTTTAGAACACATACCATAAACATTCATGACTCCATCAAAATATCATTACTAGATACAACAAACCATTTCATATACTAAACCAACAAAATTTTCAAATTTGTTTCAAACCCTTTTACTCCATTAATCATCATTTACCATACATTCATCCTTACCCACTTGTGTTGTTTAATTCATCTCATCATTTCGTGATTTTATGAAATGCACGATGCACCCTACTTTCTTGCCTCATACACCCACCCCGTGCAAGTGAATAACACAATGCATGTCAGCTATCTCCCAAGGTGCCTACAATGATGCATGAATGAAAATCCTCGTGCCTTTTAGGCCACGATCCAAACATCATAAAATAGTCACATCAAACCACACGTGCATCACCCAATTGTGAAATATCATCAAATGTAACATCACACAACCAAGAACAACATTTTCCACCCAGGGTGACGTGGGTTTCCCCCATACCAGGGTTAGATACTCCCAATAATGAGTTCATTACCAAGGCCTGACACGTCTTATCCCTTGGCTACCAATCCCAAATAACAAGTCCTCAGAGAAGGAGAAGAAAGACCTCCTATGATACCACTTTGTAACGTCCCCGACCCGGGAGCCACTAACTGGTGCTCTGAGCTGGGTGGTTACATGACCTTAAGCGTGCCTCCCCATACGCCAAAGTCTGCCGACTAGCAGTGGGGTTCTACAAAGTTATGTGGGGAGACAATACCCCCTTTTTATCAGAATAAGCCACAACAGAAATAAACCAAATAGCGAAAACAATAACCAATAAACACAGAACATGCATACCAATCATTTCCAACAATAAATATTCCATGTCATACTATAAGTGCAAGAGTGAACAAAAGTCCCAAATAAAGACAACAACCAAAATCCCCAAAATGGTTCCGACTCAATGTCTGGATCCTCCACCAAGTTCTACCCATGTACACTCACTATCTTGCAAGGACCTTTGCCCTTCTCCTGACCTGCAAACATGAAGTCTTCTCGGGTACCCAATGGCGGCCCGAGCAGGGTGTGAGTATAACTCAGTAGCCCACCACCAACGGTGTCTACAAAATATCCACTATTAACAGGTAGTACATTCAAAAGGAATATGAATGATAATTTCCAAGTAATTAATTATGATGCCATTAACATGTTTAGAGTCAAATCCATCACCATTCCATTACCATTCATTTATTACCAATTATCATCACCTACCATTTCGTCACATTTCCATGGGTTAAAGGCATTCATTATGTTACATGGGTCTATGGCCAACAATCACATGCAAGAGGGTAAACACATCATTATCCTATCTTACTAGGACTAACACCCTCATAACAACCATAACCTCACCTCGAAGCCTCAGTCCGGGTGGATGCAACTGTTAGGAGAATAGACCCTCAATCCCCTTTCCTAACCCGTGCATTTAGGGTGGAGTTTAGAACCTCAGTCTTAGATCAACCTATGGGTGTAGATCCTCATTTCATACCCTACTCTACGAAGCTATGTGCACATGCTTATATATAAGTAACCATCAACCATCCTAACCATTTCCCTTCAGCAAACACTATTCACAACAACCCACATGGGAATCCACATCTTGCCTTAACCCATTAACACATTACCATTTTACATCATTTAAACATATACCCAATTCCCATGTGTTATGCCTATCTCACTAAGAATTGAACAATAGACCCATAACCTATACCGTTATGGTCTTAAATCAGTTTACATGTTAACCCATTTAACTCATTCATCATTTTCATGAATCCACCATTCATTCCATTTCAAATAACCCCTAGGTTATTGCCCAGTCTAGGTGAATCACCAAACTTCTATTCCAAGTTCAACCAATCATGCCAACATGTTCATCATGGGACCTACAATTAACTATAACAAGGCCACATGTTTAATAACAATCCCAAAACCCGGGAAAAGCCGGAACATCCCATGGATGGCCCTAATTAGGTAAAGACAATCCCAACAAATCCCACTGAGATTGTGAGGGTTCCCATTTTCCATTTTAAACACCATTATTACCAAACATGGCTAGGTTATTCAAAACATAACCATGTGGAAAACAAGAACACAACTAATCATGCACAAATCCCCAAATAACTATGGTATATCACTTGAAGACCACCTACCTTGAAACTGCGGTTGAACGCACTCTCAATCGAGTCCTTAGACCTTGTTCCAACCAACATTTGGATATTCAACCTAAAACTCATCCAAAAGTTATGGTTTTTGAAATTTGGAATGAGAGGGAGAGAAGATACAAACCCTAAACCAAAAAGAGAAGAAAGGATGGGATTAACCTTACCCGGAGCTTCGATCCGCAACCAACGGCACCAAAAACACCTTAGAAATGAGGGAGATCAGTCTCTTAGAGCCTTTGTGCGATTTGGTTCGTGCCTAGGGTGGAGAGGGAGGAAATGAAAGGAAATCTGGAGTTGGGGTTTGAAATCCCGAGTTGGGATTTGAAAGCCCGGAGTGGCAAACTTGTAATTTTTCCCAACTTTAAGTGGTCTCATGGTTTTTCCACACGGTTTGGAAAATCGTGTGCATGCCACTATCCGGATGAGGAGGGGTCGCATGGTTTAGCCTGGGCAGGCCGAACGGTTTACCTGGTCATGCGCAGGCCATGTGCCCTGGCCTGTCTTGCCCATATTTCCTTTCTTCCATGCCTGGAGCCCCTGGAACACCCCTAAGGCCTCTCACACATTCAGAAAACATTATAAAGCTCCAAAAACAAAGGGTTCAACCCAAAACACAACAAAAACATTCCTTTCCACAAAACCGGGATCATACATGTAATCATATCATATGATCCATAAAACACAATGTTATCCCATCCACAAGTTACATTCACTTTTTCCCCATATTTATTTCAACATTTATAACTTGGTTTGATTCCGTGATAGATCAAGTGTTCTTTCAACTCCTCTAGACTAATTATTCTTGGATAAAAAAACATTAACATGAACAAAGAATTTGATAAGGGTTTTATGCATGATCTTCTTCAAACATGATGAAATCTTTCACTCAATCTTCATACTCTTTTGTCATACAATTTGTATCCATCCATTATTAATTCATATCCATACTATTTTATTTGGAAATATTTATATTTAAAAAATAAATATAAAAAATGATGATATAAAAATTAACCAAGGCTAAAAGAATGTGGTTTTAAATATAGATCACAAGGGTTAACTCACCACTTTAAAAATAGAAATACATTTTCCAACATTTTTAACACGTTCAAATCACACGAAATCTTGGTTAGAAATCCAATTAATATAAGAATAATGATTAAAGCATTAAGTTGGTGATTAAAAAAGATTACTCTTGGTTAGTAGTCTTCTATGGGTCATCCTTTTTGAAATGGAGTTATAGATCCACAAAACCATTGAGATATCAAAAAAACTAATTAATAATATTATAGTGATCCTTCCCTAGATTCACCGTTAATCATTTAACTAAAACAAACTTGTAAATGATATCAGGTCTTATAGACACCATGATGTATATCATACATTCTATAACAAATTCTTATAGAATCTTTTCTATTAACATGAACTCATCATCTATTTTAGGTGACTCCTCCTTTGAGTGTTTTAAATGTTCAGCTAACGGAGTTCTCATAGGTTTTAACTCACTCATTCTAAATATTTTCAACACCTTATAGATATACTCAAACTAGTCGGGGAAAAATGTTATAGACATTGAGTCTCTTTCAATATTTATTCCCAATATCCACTTTTTAGAACCAAGGTCTTTCATTTGAGATCTTCTAGATAAATCAATATTTATCTCTTCCAGTCTTTCCTTCATTGGTCCAACTAAGAGAAATTCATCCACATATATAAGTAAAATGTAAAAACACTAGTAACAATACAACTTGATATAGTAGCAATTATTTACATTACATTACATGAACAATAATTTTACCATGAAATCATTGATATTCTAGTTGAACTATCTCGGTTCCAACTTAATCCCACAAATACTCCATTTGATACTAGGACTGAACCTTCTATTCCATTTAGTATGAATCCTTATAGTTGATATATATAGATCTCTTCTTCCTAATCTCAATGAAATAATATAATCATGACATCCATTTGTTCTAGAAAGAAACCTTGAATGGAAACGAAGCCAAAAATCATCTTGAGCTTCCATGTTTTGGATCACTTACTATTCCAAAAACTTTATATATTTCTGGTACAATGTATTTAAAGAAATATAGGTAAAATAGGGACTTGTAAAATTATGTAATCTAGATTAATGTAAACATGAATTCAAATGAAAAAAATTATGTTATAAAGAATGTAGGTTCTCCGAAATGAAATATATTGAGTAAACCTTCATTATGTCTTAGATAGTTACATATCCACTCAATATCCACACTCCATCATATGTGTGTTCATCCTATTTCCCACAAATTATGAATATATATTATACCTAATAATATCTAAATTATTTTCACATACAAATCTTCAAGATCACCCTCTATTCTAACTTAATAGTATGCTATTGAACCTATTCAGTAATTTAACATCAAGACTCTGTTATATAACCTGATGATTAAGTGAATAGAGGGAGAATAGAGCATAAAAAGAAGTTAAATATAAGAATCATTAGTGATGAAACACTGTCACATGTCCCCAATACCGGTTATCTTTTGGGTAAACCAAAAAAATGAGAAGCATTAAAATATTAATGAATAGGGGCTCGATATTCATCGCTAGATTCCCCTTTTGGTAGATCCCTTGGGTTAGTTCTTTTCCATCATAAATATTAGAGATCATAGTTATAATTATGAATAAAATGATATAGAAGACAATGATGAATAGTGACCAATTTTATTAAAAATACATAATGAAATTACCAAATAGAAAACAACCACAAAAAACATAAACTACAATATCAAACCATATGAAGGGCTATGGTTTCTCTATAACTTTTACTGGCCTCCTTTAATAGTGGTAAAATATTATTTGTATTAGTAGTACGGGAAATGGAATTCTTCATTCATAGAACAGTTCATATGGAAAGATACATTTCATGTAGCATACTTTCAAAGTGAATCTTCCTTGTGGAAATAACATGTGATTTAGTATGCACATGAGATGGGAAGTAGTAATTTTCATTTAAATTATTTAGGTAGAAGAATGATTTAGTTATTCATTAAAATATTCCCACAATATTTGGACTATCATCATCTCTTTAAATAAATAATCATGATCCATAGAAGATCTGGAAATATCTTAATCATGAAGACCACAATGTGCTTGTCACACTATAAAAAATCACTTCAGAGAGTGAAAATTAAAAATAATCACAACAAAAACAGATTTGTTGAGTGTTTCACCACAACTTCAACCATGGGATGTAGATTCTTCTCAATTTCTAAAATTCATATGTTCTGAGTAATCATACCATTTTGGTAAATTAATGAATCTTAACACTTTTGATTTTGAAAAGGGTGAGGCCATTACATATTAAGTAATGACCCTTACACATTTTGGGCTTCCTTTTCATGGTAATGTAAATTACTCTTAAACATGAGGTGTCACGACCCGCCCTCGGGGCCCGTGTCGTGACTACCCCAAGCCCGCCTTCCATAGGCCAGGGGCTGGCGACTAGCACCAAGACGTAAATCCCAGTAAAAAGGGAAGGCATTGCCTTTGTAAAGTAAACAAGCACCACAGAGTAAGCAAGCGGAAAGTAAACACTAAGTAAAAACAGAGTACAACTGAAAGTGCGGAAAAGTAAATGGGCCAGTATACAAACCCAAACTGAAAGTAAAGTACAACTCGAAAGGGAAAACAACAACTGTAAAGTAAAAGCCGCTACACCGAGCTGTCCACTGGAAATCCCACCTGAAGGGTGGGTACAGATAGCTCCACTGCTCATCGGGTCCCGCCGTCCGCTCCGAACACGTTCCGCCCAGTGGTCCACCTCCAGGCACCATTCTGCTCTACAAGCCTCAGCCACGATCAACGTTGTCCATCATCTGCAACCAACACAATGTAGTGCGGGCATAGCCCATGCAGGGGTGAGTATAAGCTACTCAGTAGGGACCCCGAGACCCCCGAAGGTCTCCCAAAATCCACAAAGGATAAACCACAAAGGAAAGTTACAAACACAAAGTAACAACCGAAACTGCTTAGGTATATGCCCATACATATACCTAAGTCATCAATTCCAATACGCTCCAACCTCCGAGCCCAAGTACAACTCAGTCCACACATGAAAGTATACGTATCCCACACAGGAAAGCAAAACGAAATCCACACAGGATAGCACAACACAATCCACATAGGAAAGCAATAGGATTCAGCTCACACAGGTATACTTCTTCGAAAGACGATAAAGATGATCTCTGATCCATCTAAGTTGTCGGACCCACGAAGGATCGATAGGTAACTAACCCCCGCAAAGACCCACACAGGATCGGGCCTACATAGGACCTGTAGGCGCTGGTTCACATAGGACCGCTGAGCGTAGAGACCCACACAGGATCGGACCCACACAGGATCGGGCCCACACAGGACCTGTAGCACTGATCCACGTAGGATCGCTGAGTGCTGTAGTCGTCGTCGAATCCACACAGGATCTCTGTACTGTCGTCGTCGCAGTCACAGTAGCAGTAGCAGTAGCAGTAGCAGTAGCAGTCACAGTCGCAGCCAGCACTAGGGTTCCCGCACACCGCAAGCTCGTTCGGGAGGGTCCGCTCCACGAGCCGAGAGGCTGATACATCAATTGTCACTAAGTTCAGAGTTGATATATCCAAAGTTCTGTATCGCCAACAGGAACTCAACGCAACAGATGGCGCGTCGATCGGACGCCCGGTCTGAGAGTTATTGACTTTTTTGTCCCAGGGGCCCGGTTGGTTTTTAAGGCAAAACCAACCCGACCGTACTCCACCTGCATCCAAACCTCGGGCGGAGTATTCCAAAAGATCTGTCTCACTAAGAGGAACACAACAAAGCTGACGGCACGTCAATCGGACGTCCGTAGCTCAAGATATGAGCGTTTCCGCTCCGAGGGCCCGGTTGGTTTCGTGTACGAACCAACCCGGCCGAACTCAAAATATTCCGAAACTTTGAGTGCGATATACCGAATCGACCGTCTCGATCCAAGGATCACATCGCCACTGACGGTTCGTCAATCGGAGGTCCGTAGCTCAAGTTATGGGTAAAATGCCGAAAATTGATTCGAAAATGGGGGGTCCGGGTCCGGGCCGACCCGACCCGGTTCCGACCTGGCCCGGCCGGTGGCGGCGCGGCCTGGCGCTGCACGGGTGCTACGCGCGGGGGGTAAGGCCCCCGCCTCCTCTCTGGCGGCGCAGCTGAAGCCGCACCTTTGAGAAAACCGGCCCCCCACGTGGGGGCCTGCTTTTGAGAAAACAGGGGGGGGCGCTGCCCCCCCCCCCCCTTTGTGTAACTGGTCCCCCCCTCACGTGGGGGGCCTTCTTGTGGCCAGCCGGGGGAATTAATTCCCCCGGCACCTCTCTTCCGGCCGGCCCGACGTGGCCGGCCGGTCCTTCCTCAACGGGACCGGCAAGGCCGGTCCCCCTTCCGGCTTCCGACACCGGCGTCCCGGCTAGCCGCCGGTCTTCCCGTTTCGCCGTGGCCCGGAACCGGCCGCGGTGTTCGTTGTCCGGCGCGGTGCGACGGCACCGTGCCCCTCCGCCGTGGCCCCGCTCCGGTCGCGGCACCTTCGGTTCCCTTCGACGCGGCGCGACGGCGTCGCATTCTTGATAATCCTTCAACGGCGCGGCGCGACGGCGCCGCGCAATATAGCCGTGTGATTCCCGCGTGGTGCGACGGCACCACGCCTTCTCGTTCATCCACAAGAATATAAAAAAGATAATCAAGAACAAAGGAGGGGGAATTCGGCCGTGTTTGTGCGGTCCGACCCCCCTCTCGTTAGACGATAACACTTAAATATTTATCCACCAGATTATCATGCTAGAACCAAGAACGAGATTAAATAATTAATCAACAAAAAACCCCTACCTCGGTTTCAAGATCGATGATCGTCAACGACCCGCGGAAGACGCGTCGCGGTGGTCGGCGTCACGGAAGAAGGACGTCGATGTCGTGAAGCGAGGATTCAAAGTTCTTTGACGATGATTTCGTCGCGGGAAATCGTCGCGGAAGAGTTGACGCGGAAGGAGACGTCGTCGGTGTCGCGGGTAAGGCGTCACGGAAGACGATTCCCGAGAACATGGCGTTCTTCGTCGATGCTCGAAGGTTCTTCGCGTTCTTCGTCAAAGCTTGAAGAAGAAGAAGAAGAAGAAGAAGAAGGCTTCAAAATCTCTCAAGGAGGCTAGAGAATTCTAACCAAATAAAATAAGTTAAGGGCTTATTTTATTTACTCAACCAAACCATTTGAAATTCAAAGGTTTGAATTAAGACAACTCAACCCATTTAATAACCCAACTTGTCAAGTTAATTAAAAGAGAAGGTTAAGGGAGTTTTAAAAGAGAAGAAGAAGAGTTATGCTTCGGGTGGGCCCCACCACACTTAATCCTCCCAAGGGAGGTTAAGTGGATGTGGGTCCCACCACTAACTCCATTTGGGAGAAGTTAACCAATAAGTTAAAATAAAAATTTGTATTCCACAATTTTTATTTAACTTATTCTAAACTCCCAAAAACTAACTCTCAACCCACAATAAACGCAACCTCAGAAAAAGTCTCCTTAAGCGAATATCAGCGCTGCGAGTTCATCGGTGTCCTCAGATTTCAATTCTGAGCACCGGATCAAAAGTTAGAAATTCCCGCTCTTTCGTTCACTGAACGTACCTGAGCCAAACTTCAGAAAATGATTCTGGGCACTCCGGGCCTCGGAATCAGGTGCCATCAGAAACCGCGCTCTTGTAAAATTCCAAAGAAAATTAAGAAAAAATTTCCCTTGAATTTTACGGGTCTTTACATTACTCCCACCTCAGGGCTTTACGTCCCCGTAAAGATACATCAAAAACTAGGGAAACAAATGAGGGTATTGAGCACGCATCTGAGCCTCCCGCTCCCATGTGCTCTCCTGGAGGTTCCCGTGCTGTCATCTGATGCGCACAAGAGGAATCGATCGCCCACGTAGGACCCGCTCCTGTCGATCCTCTATCTCCACTAGGACCTCCGTAAAAGTCGCCCCATCGTCAACGTCAAGCTCCCCATGGTCAATGATGTGCGTCGGGTCGTGCACGTATCTCCTCAGCTGAGACACGTGGAAGACGTCGTGCACCCGGTGCAACTGAGGTGGTAGAGCCAGGCGATAAGCCACCTCGCCAATCCTGCTGAGGACCTGGAAGGGTCCGATGAAGCACGGAGATAACTTGCCGCCTCGGCCAAATCTCCGTATACCACGTCGAGGTGAGACCCGCAAGAAGACGTGGTCGCCATCCTCGAACTCTAGTGGCCTCCGCCTCCTGTCAGCGTATGACTTCTGCCGGCTCTGAGCTGTCCTCATCCGCTCCTGGATGACCTGGACCTTCTCTGTCGTGGCCTGGACCATCTCCGGTCCCACAAGTGCTGACTCCCGAGGGTCTGTCCAGAACAAAGGAGATCTACAAGGTCGGTCGTACAATGCCTCGTACGGTGCCATCCCGATGGTGGAGTGGTAGCTGTTGTTGTACGCAAACTCCACCGAGGGTAGGTGGTCCTCCCAGCTACGACCAAAGTCGAGGACACATGCGCGGAGCATATCCTCGAGAGTCTGAATGGTCCTCTCCGTCTGACCATCCGTCTGAGGGTGAAAAGCTGTGCTCAGACGTAGCTGCGTCCCGAACGCCTCCTGTAACCCCTTCCAAAGCCGAGAAGTAAAGCGAGCATCTCGATCGGAGACGATAGATGATGGCACGCCGTGGAGCCGCACAATATCCTGAACGTAGAGACGTCCCAAGCTCTCCACTGAACCCTGCTCTCTGATGGGTAAGAAGTGTGCCGACTTAGTGAGTCGGTCAACAATCACCCAGATGGAGTCATGACCTCTGGAAGTGCGTGGAAGTCCAGTCACGAAGTCCATAGATATGTCGTCCCACTTCCACTCCGGGACCTCCAAGGGCTGTACCAAGCCTGCTGGTACCTGATGCTCTGCATTCACCTGCTGGCAGGTGAGGCATCGAGAAACGAACTCTGCTACAGCCTTCTTCATGCCCGGCCACCAGTGCTGTCGTCTGAGATCCTGGTACATCTTCACCACTCCAGGATGTACCACCAAAGGAGAAGTGTGAAACTCTCTCAGCACCTCCTCTCGCAAAGCGACTGGTACCATGGTACGTCCTCTGAAAAGGATGTTGTGCTCTGCTCCAAGGGAGAAACCATCAGGTGCCTGTCCCGAGGATATCTGTGCACGACGTGTCTCACAGTCAGCGTCCTCACGTTGTGCCTCTCTGACCCGCTGCAGTAGTGGAGGGGTGACTGTGAGAGACTGGAGGAAGGCTGCTCCATCTCTATCCACGAAGGATATCTGCAAAGAGGCTAGCTGCTCCATCGCCTCCTCAAGTAGTTGAATGTTCGTCCACCTGCTAAGGGCATCGGCTACTACGTTCCCCTTCCCAGGAGTATAGACTATCTCAAAGTCATAGTCCTGGAGGAACTCGAGCCATCGCCGCTGTCTCAGGTTCAGGTCCTTCTGCGAGAAGATATACCTGAGACTCTGATGATCAGAAAAGACTGTAAAACGCTCTCCCATCAGGCCATGTCGCCATGTCTTCAGAGCGAAGACCACTACTGCTAACTCCGGGTCATGGGTAGCGTAGTTCTGCTTATGCGGCCTCAACTGACGTGATCCATAGGCGATCACTGCCCGCTCCTACATCAGAACACATCTGAGTCCGGTCCCTGATGCATCGCAGTAGACTATGTACCCTACTCCCTCCTCAGGCAACCTCAAGATAGGTGCGCTAGTCAATCTCTGTCTCAACTCCTGGAAGCTCTGCTGACATCTGTCAGACCACACGAAGGGTTTCCCCTTCTTCGTCAAAGTTGTGAGTGGTGCCGCAACTCTAGAGAAGTCTGGCACGAATCTCCGATAGTATCCAGCTAGTCCCAAGAAACTCCGAACCTCAGTCACGCTCCTGGGTGGCTCCCATGCTAACACAGCCTCGATCTTCGCAGGATCCAATGCAACTCCCGCCTCAGAGATAACGTGTCCCAAGAAGTGGACCTCACGTATCCAGAACTGGCACTTAGAGAGCTTACCATAAAGCTGGTGCTCTCATAGTGTGTCTAGTACAACTCGCAAGTGATAGGCGTGCTCCTCCTCAGTCGTAGAGTAAATCAGAATGTCGTCGATGAAGACCACGACAAACCGATCAAGGTATGGCTGAAAGATCCTGTTCATGAGGGCCATGAACACTGCTGGAGCATTGGTTACGCCGAAAGGCATAACCTAGAACTCATAGTGGCCATACCGACATCTGAAGGCCGTCTTCTGCACATCCTCGTCTCTGACTCTGAGCTGATGATAGCCTGACCTGAGATCTATCTTCGAGAACCACCGTGCTCCCTTGAGCTGATCAAAGAGGTCGTCAATCCTCGGTAGCGGATACTTGTTCCTCACTGTCACCTGGTTCAGGCGATGATAGTCAACACAAAGTCGCAAGCTCCCATCCGCCTTCTTGGCGAACAATATCGGGGAAGCCCAGGGTGAAACACTGGGTCGGATGAACCCCTTGCCCTGCAAGTCCTCCAACTGTACCCGTAGCTCTCGAAGCACGGCGGGGGCCATCCGATATGCTGGAGTGGATATCGGGGCTGTCCCGGGGTACAAGTCAATATAAAAGTCTACCTCTCTGCGAGGAGGTAGCCCTGGAACGTCGTTGGGAAAAACGTCCGCAAACTGATCCACCACTGCAGGAAAACCAGGACTCTGCACGTCAACTGCTCCAAGGATGAGACTAGCCAACTGATGAGTAATGGGTTGTCCTCTCCTCCGCGGAAGTCCATCCTGTGCTGCAAAGGCTCCCTTCTCGCCGGTGAAGGTGAACCTGCTCCCGTCGGTGCGTACACATCGCACCTTGCGCCTAAAACAGTTGATCTGCGCATGGACCGTAGATAGTCAATCCATGCCCAAGATAACGTCGTAAGGCCTCGACGCTGCTACAAGAAGATCCCAGCCGAAGCTCTCGCCTCCTAGAGTAAGCTCACACTGCCGGCACCAATGCATAATCGTCGAGTCTGCTCCCGTAGGAGTCTCTAGCTGTAAGGATCGAGCCAACGGCTCTGTCAGAATCTCCGAGCTCCGAACAAGGGCAGCGGCTATGAAAGAGTGACTCGCTCCTGTGTCTATAAGAACTGCAGCAAGGGTGGAATAGACACAGACAGTACCTCGAATCGTCTCGGGTGCGCCGTGGTCGTAGGCCTCTGCTGCCTGGAGCTGTGCCTGTCTCTGCCCGCTAGCTCCCTGTGGTCGGGGTGGACCTCCTGGTGGTGGTGGTGGCAGAGCCTCAAAGTGTCGCTCACCACCTGCTGCTCGGCCAGCTCCTCTGCCTCATCCGCCTCCTCCCTGCGGACCGCCATGGTCGACCCTCTGCTTCTGCCTCGGTGGTCCCTCAACCGTCTGCTGCTCCTCTGCACGGCGGGTCGGGCAGTCACGAGCCATGGGGCCCTGCCCGCCGCACGAGTAGCACGGCCTGCCTCTCGAAAGACTGGCTCCTCGCTGTGTGCCCCGCACTGCTGAGCCAGTGTCCTGAGGTCGTCTGCCTAAAGGTCTAGTCTGCCTAAACCCCTGAGTCATCCGTCAACTGCCTGCTGCAGATGACTCTGCCACGTGCCGCCCTGCGGCGGGTCTCGGCGCTGGTGTAGACTCAGCAAGGAAACTCTCAATCAAAAGGGCCCGCTCCAGTACTCCTGTCTGAGTCGGTATGATGAGGGAGATCAGCGATGCCTGATCTCGTGTCTCAAACCCTTCTCGAAGGTCTGGGCCCGGAAGAATGGGTCCCGTACCATGTCAGTCGAGTAGCGCGAGAGATCGGTAAATCTCGCCGAGTACTGAGCGACCGTCATGATGCCCTGTCGCAGCTGAAGAAGCTCCTGGATACGCACCGCACGAAGGGTGGCTAGGACGAACTCCGAGCGGAAGATGCTCTCAAAGTCCGTCCAAAGTAGAGATGCCTCATCGTGCACCTGGAGCATCAAGCTCCACCATCGGCCCGCTGCTGCGTGCAGTAGGCTCGCAGCGAGGATCACCATGAGGTCTGCAGGTGTCCTCACTAGCCTAAAAACCGGTACCACTGCCTCCAGCCAGTCCTCTGCTGCCTGGGGGTCCGTCTCCCCACGGAACCTAGGCGGTCGCTGGCGCTGGAACTCGTGCAGAGCTCCAAGGCGACGTGCGTCGTCAGCGGCTGGTGCTGGAAGCATCGGTGGCTCGGCGGGTAGAGCTACCGCCGGTGCCACTGCTGACAAAGGGCCCTGCACCGAGGCCTCGTCGCTCGGTGGGCTGTCGTCACACTCGACTCTCGGAACCCTAGCTGGCTGCCGTCGTGGGGCCATCCTGAAAAGGAAACAGGTGTGCCACGGTCAGAACAGTATACCTGGTGAGCTGATATAAAGTAATCACAAAGAAAACTTTGAAACACACATGCAACCAATGTTTTTGTGTATTAAGTCAGAAATCAGAAGTCAGGGTCCTGGTGTACGGATACGTCGGCCGCCGCACCAACACTGGACTCCCTGGACTGATAACCACACTCAATACGCTAAACATTATTGCTTCACATAGAAAAGATCAGAGTTCGCGGTAGAACCGAACTCCTCTGATACCAATTTGTCACGACCCGCCCTCGGGGCCCGTGTCGTGACTACCCCAAGCCCGCCTTCCATAGGCCAGAGGCTGGCGACTAGCACCAAGGCGTAAATCCCAGTAAAAAGGGAAGGCATTGCCTTTGTAAAGTAAACAAGCACCACAGAGTAAGCAAGCGGAAAGTAAACACTAAGTAAAAACAGAGTACAACTGAAAGTGCAGAAAAGTAAATGGGCCAGTATACAAACCCAAACTGAAAGTAAAGTACAACTCGAAAGGGAAAACAGCAACTGTAAAGTAAAAGCCGCTACACCGAGCTGTCCACTGGAAATCCCACCTGAAGGGTGGGTACAGATAGCTCCACTGCTCATCGGGTCCCGCCGTCCGCTCCGAACACGTTCCGACCAGTGGTCCACCTCCAGGCACCGTTCTGCTCTGCAAGCCTCAGCCACGATCAACGCTGTCCATCGTCTGCAACCAACACAACGTAGTGCGGGCATAGCCCGTGCAGGGGTGAGTATAAGCTACTCAGTAGGGACCCCGAGACCCCCGAAGGTCTCCCAAAATCCACAAAGGATAAACCACAAAGAAAAGTTACAAACACGAAGTAACAACCGACACTGCTTAGGTATATGCCTATACATATACCTAAGTCATCAATTCCAATACGCTCCAACCTCCGAGCCCAAGTACAACTCAGTCCACACAGGAAAGTATACGTATCCCACACAGGAAAGCAAAACGAAATCCACACAGGATAGCACAACACAATCCACACAGGAAAGCAACAGGATTCAGCTCACACGGGTATACTTCTTCGAAAGACGATAAAGATGATCTCTGATCCATCTAAGTCGTCGGACCCACGAAGGATCGATAGGTAACTAACCCCCGCAAAGACCCACACAGGATCGGGCCCACATAGGACCTGTAGGCGCTGGTTCACACAGGACCGCTGAGCGCAGAGACCCACACAGGATCGGACCCACACAGGATCGGGCCCACACAGGACCTGTAGCACTGATCCACGTAGGATCGCTGAGTGCTGTAGTCGTCGTCGAATCCACACAGGATCTTTGTACTGTCGTCGCCGCAGTCACAGTAGCAGTAGCAGTAGCAGTCACAGTCGCAGCCAGCACTAGGGTTCCCGCACACAGCAAGCTCGTTCGGGAGGGTCCGCTCCACGAGCCGAGAGGCTGATACATCAACTGTCACTAAGTTCAGAGTTGATATATCCAAAAGTTCTGTATCGCCAACAGGAACTCAACGCAACAGACGGCGCGTCGATCGGACGCTCGGTCTGAGAGTTATTGACTTTTTCGTCCCAGGGGCCCGGTTGGTTTTTAAGGCAAAACCAACCCGACCGTACTCCACCTGCGTCCAAACCTCGGGCGGAGTATGCCAAAAGATCTGTCTCACTAAGAGGAACACAACAAAGCTGACGGCACGTCAATCGGACGTCCGTAGCTCAAGATATGAGCGTTTCCGCTCCGAGGGCCCGGTTGGTTTCGTGTACGAACCAACCCGGCCGAACTCAAAGTATTCCGAAACTTTGAGTGCGATATACCGAATCGACCGTCTCGATCCAAGGATCGCATCGCCGCTGACGGTTCGTCAATCGGAGGTCCGTAGCTCAAGTTATGGGCAAAAGACCGAAATTGATTCGAAAACGGGGGGTCCGGGTCCGGGCCGACCCGGCCCGACCCCCCCCCCCCGGGTCGACCCGAACCGGGTCCGACCCGGCTCGGCCGGTGGCGCGGTCCGGCGCAGCGGCGCGGCCCGGCCAGCGGCGGCGCGGCCTGGCGCCGCACGGGTGCTACGCGCGGGGGGCAAGGCCCCCGCCTCCTCTCTGACGGCGCGGCTGAAGCCGCGCCGTTGAGAAAACCGGCCCCCCACGTGGGGGCCTGCTTTTGAGAAAACGGGGGGGCGCTGCCCCCCCTTTGTGTAACCGGTCCCCCCCTCACGTGGGGGGCCTTCTTGTGGCCAGCCGGGGGAATTAATTCCCCCAGCACCTCTCTTCCGGCCGGCCCGACGTGGCCGGCCGGTCCTTCCTCAACGGGACCGGCAAGGCCGGTCCCCCTTCCGGCTTCCGACACCGGCGGCCCGGCTAGCCGTCGGTCTTCCCGTTTCGCCGCGGCCCGGAACCGACCGCGGTGTTCGTCGTCCGGCGCGATGCGACGGCACAGCGCCCCTCTGTCGTTGCCCCGCTCCGGCCGCGGCGCCTTCGGTTCCCTTCGACGCAGCGCGACGGCGTCGCGTTCTTGATAATCCTTCAACGGCGCCGCGCGACGGCGCCGCGCAATATAGCCGTGCGATTCCCGCGTGGTGCGACGGCACCACGCCTTCTCGTTTATCCACAATAATATAAAAAAGATAATCAAGAACAAAGGAGGGGGAATTCGGCCGTGTTTGTGCGGTCCGACCCCCCTCTCGTTAGACGATAACACTTAAATATTTATCCACCAGATTATCATGCTAGAACCAAGAACGAGATTAAATAATTAATCAACAACAAACCCCTACCTCGGTTTCAAGATCGATGATCGTCAACGACCCGCGGAAGACGCGTCGCGGTGGTCGGCGTCACGGAAGAAGGACGTCGATGTCGTGAAACGAGGATTCGAAGTTCTTTGACGACGATTTCGTCGCGGGAAATCGTCGCGGAAGAGTGGACGCGGAAGGAAACGTCGTCGGTGTCGCGGGTAAGGCGTCGCGGAAGACGATTCCCGAGAACGTGGCGTTCTTCATCGATGCTCGAAGGTTCTTCGCGTTCTTCGTCAAAGCTTGAAGAAGAAGAAGAAGAAGAAGAAGGCTTCAGAATCTCTCAAGGAGGCTAGAGAATTCTAACCAAATAAAATAAGTTAAGGGCTTATTTTATTTACTCAACCAAACCATTTGAAATTCAAAGGTTTGAATTAAGACAACTCAACCCATTTAATAACCCAACTTGTCAAGTTAATTAAAAGAGAAGGTTAAGGGAGTTTTAAAAGAGAAGAAGAAGAGTTATGCTTCGGGTGGGCCCCACCACACTTAATCCTCCCAAGGGAGGTTAAGTGGATGTGGGTCCCACCACTAACTCCCTTTGGGAGAAGTTAACCAATAAGTTAAAATTAAAATTTTTATTCCACAATTTTTATTTAACTTATTCTAAACTCCCAAAAACTAACTCTCAACGCAACCTCAGAAAAAGTCTCCTTAAGCGAATATCGGCGCTGTGAGTTCATCGGTGTCCTCGGATTTCAATTCCGAGCACCGGATCAAAAGTTAGAAATTCCCGCTCTTTCGTTCACTGAACGTACTCGAGCCAAACTTCGGAAAATGGTTCCGGGCACTCCGGGCCTCGGAATCAGGTGCCGTCAGAAACCGCGCTCTTTTAAAATTCCAAAGAAAATTAAGAAAAAATTTCCCTTGAATTTTACGGGTCTTTACATGAGGCTTTGATGAATTTTCTCTAACTGCATGACCCTTAAATGTTATTAGTTGTACTTAAGTAACCATATATTTTTTCCAAGGTGATGTTTACATATTATGAAATTACCCTTACATATAAACATCAATTCTCCATCATCAATGTACATGACCCTTATACACCGTAGAGAAGTTCACAATGACCCTTAAATATTGGCGGACATGACCTTTACATATAGAAGGTGATCCATGGGGTTACCTTTATGTATCACCCATATTTATTTTTATATATTATTCCTGGGGGATATTATTCCCTCAAAAAATTACATTGTAAACATTCAAATGAACTCATCTTCAGCTTTGAGTTTCTAGGACCATGTAGATCTATAGAATTCATCATCATCATCAAACAAGTATCGTGACCCACAACTTCATAAATGTTGTGCGAGCGAGAGATAAAGAGAGGGAAGGGGGGAGGAAACCTTATCATAATGGGGGTTCAGCGACAACGGTTGGGTTTGATGGCAGGAGAGTAGTCGGTAACGACAGCAATGGTGGCGACAACAGCATAGGTGGGGTTCGTTGCGGCAGAGGAGGGGTTCAGCGGCAGAGGTGGGGTTTGTGGTGGAGGTGCGGTTTGCAGCGGTAGAGGAGGGGTTCAGTGACGACAGATATTGGCTTCCACGAGAGCTTGATTTGTGCGAGGGAAGAAGCTGGCTGTTAAGGTTCATTTATAGAATTTATGAATGATTTTATCAACACTACTTAAAAATTGCTGATAAAATCATGTTTTATCAGCGCTAAAATAGAAAGTGCTGATAAAACCTGCCTTTCTTAGTACTTTTTACTGATAATAAAGGTAAATCATTATGAGGGCTAAAAGACGTTGATAAAGAAATAATGTTAATAATTTTTTTATGTTATATATATATAATTATATATATAATAAATATAAATTTATTTATTTATAATTATAATTATAAATAAATATTTATTTATTTATATTAATTTATATATTATTTATATAAATATATATATTATTAATATTATATATAATATAAATAAATACATATTTATTTAGAATTGTAAATTTATAATAAATTTAATATATATATATATTTAAAAAATTATAAAATTATAAAAACTAATTTAATTGTACCCTCAACCCCTAATATATATATATATATATATATATATATTTATAATAACTATATTTCTTATATTTATAATTTTATACATATATATAATTAATATATTAGTTATATATATTTATAAGATTATATATAAAATAAATATATAATAAATCTATATTTATATAAATAAATAATATAAAAAACTATAATAAATATATATATATTTATAGTTATAATTATATATATATATTTATTTATTTATTTAAATAATTATAAAATTATGTGAATTGTATTTATTATACTTATAATTATATATATATATATATATATATTATATTTATTATAATTTTAAAATCATTTAAATATATCTATATTTATTTAAAATTATAATGACAAATATTTGTACTTATTTATAAATATTTGTATATATTTATAAATATATTTATTTAATTATATATAATTATAACATTATAATTATAATAAATATATTTATTATAATTTTATAGTTATTTAATATATATATATATATATATATATTTATTTATATATAATTATAAGTATAAATATATATTTATTTATATATAATTATAAGTATAAATATATATTTATTTATTTATAATTAAAAAATTATAATAAATATATATTTATTTATAGTTATAATTATAATTATATATATTATATTTATTTATTTAAATAATTATAAAATTCCACCAAATATAATTATTATATGTATAATTTTTATTATATAAATAATTAATATATTTATTACAATTTTATAATTTTATAATTATATCTTTATTTATTTAAAATTATAATTATAAATATTTGTATTTATTTATATTTTTTTATATATTTTTTTATATATTTATTTAATTATCTATATTTTTAACATTATAAGAAAAGTTAATATGATTTTTATAATTTTATTATTATTTAAATAAATATATATTCATTTATAAATATAAATATAAATAAATGTATATTTATTTATAATTAAAATTTTATAATAAATACATATCTATTTGTAATTAAACATTTATAATAAATATATTTTTATTTATAGTTATAATTAATAATAAATATATTTATTTATTTATTTAAATAATTATATACTTATAAAAAATATATTTATTATATTTAATATTTTATAAATATATATAATTAATATATTTATATTAAATTTATAATAATTTAAATATATCTATATTTTTGAAGAATTATAATAATAAATATTTGTATTTATTTAAAAATATTGGTATATATTTATTAATATATTTATTTACTTATATATATTTATAACATTGTAAGTATAATAAATATGTTTATTATAATTTTATAATTATTTGTATATATATATATAATTATAACTATAAGTAACTATATTTATAAATATTTGTATATAATTATATATATATATATATATAACCTTATAATAGATGTATCTATTGTAATTTTGTTATTATTTAAATATATATATATATATATAGTTATAATTTTAATTATAAATAAATATATTTAAAAAGTATTTATATAAAATTAAAATTTTATAATTATTATTAAAATAAATATATTTATTATTTAAATATATTAATTGTGATTTTATAATTATTTATGAGAATATAATAGATTAATGGGTATAACATGAATGAATCATATACCTAGAAAATTACATATAATAAAAAATGAGTCATCACATATGTTCAACATGAATAATAATAAGGGAGTAATGTATAAGTGAATTTTAATTCATAATGAATACATAGCATATGCACGTCCATTATACTTATTCATCAATATATTTATCAACCAAATTTATTGGAAACATATATTTTTTTAAATACATGTATATATTTATTTATAATTATAATTATAATTATTTATATTTAAAAAGTATTTATATATAATTATAAATATAATAAATATATTTAGGATTTACTAATTTTTTTTATAATATTATAATTATTTAAATATATATTTACAATCTTTTAAATACTTTTTTAAGACATTGTATATATATTTGAATTATTAATTTATATATATTAATTATGAACATTAGTTTTTTATTTAATTTATATAAATAAATATTTTTTGTTAATATAAATATAACAATTATATATAAATTAATAATATTATTTATTAGAAACATTTATGAGCGCTAATAATAGCAATGATAAATAGTAGATTTATCATTACTTTTAGCTACCGTTGATAAAGACCACCCTTTTATTAGTGAGTTTTTTTAACATTGGTAAAAGTCGGTGCTGCCCTTACACCAATCTCTAGTAGTGTGGGTACATGTCAATAATGGGGGGGGGTGAGGCTGGACCCAACAAGGTGTATAATGTGTTTGATTTCTTGTCATACTCTCTTCCTATAATAATAATAATATATAAAAAAATTTTAAATAATATTTAAAATACTGTTTTTTATTCAGAATTATCGACATTTAACTAATTCCAAAATATAACTACAAATTCCTTCACGAACACTCTTTTACTGGGGAGGGGATATTTGCATCCCTTATAGATTTTTTATGTGGGATTTAGTTTCAATTTTACGTCATTCTAATAATAATAACACATAAATAATTATGATGCCTTTTGCACGTGCTGCTGTTTCTGGGTCATTGAGCCTTATGATGTGGGTCTTCAAACATATTATTCAGGTCTATTGGTTGTTTCTTTTTTGTTTTGGTTGGTGTTTCCAGCACTTTCATGTTTTGGTGGACTTTCAAGCACCACATGCTTTGACTTCCGTGTAATTATATTTTATTTAATAAATTTTTTGGGTCTACCACTCTCGGACCTGAATTTTTCCGGTATAAATAAAAAAAGTAATAATATATTTAATATAATTAAAAAACCCTATGAATAATAATAATTGATAACCAATAATAATATCAGATATTTATTATAGAATTTTTTTAACTGGTTGGGTTGAACCCTTTTTTAATTAAATATACGGTACATGTTTTTTTGTTAGTACAAATAAACTCATTATATGTCCTATATGCTTAGTGGGCATTAAAGTCTATTGCAATATGATCAATTCGCCTTGACCCGTAGGTTTATGGAAAGCCTACACTGCGTCTCTGCCTTGTTCCACACTCGCCTGATCGGCATCGCCTGGACGTTGTCCTGTGTGCCCGCGCACCTCCTGTGTTGCAACACCAACATGTTGTGGCCTTTCTTCTTCTACTAGATTGGACGTCGTCCCTCACTACCCTGTTATGGGGCCCTCATCAAAGGATGCAAAGAGTGAATACTGGGGATGGTGGAGAATGGAAACCCCTTTTAAATTAAATGGTGTTGGGATGGGAAAGTCTTATCCCCACCAACCATTCCTCTAAATAAAATGAACTGTGTCCTGGTTTTCTTAATGTTATAGTTGGGCTATTTTGGGTATAGGTGGTAGGGTATCCTGCATGAATTGACGGGTTGGGTAGCGCCTTGCTCCAACCGATGTACTTAAGATAAGAATGAGAGCTATGAAAGGGAAGTTCAATTAATGTGGGTAGTCCTTCACCCCACACCAAAAGGACAGAAGATAAGATAGAAAGCAAATGAAAGGAGAGTTAATGTACTTTATGGTGCCATAAAAGGTCAAATATAATTTTTTATTTTCATTTTTGAAAAACAGCTGTCATTTAAAATTTAAACCGGCATCTTAATTTTTGTTCAAAAAGACTTTTGGCCAAATTATTTTTTTTCATAAATATAAAATTAAATTGTGTATATCCCTTAATCAGTCAGCACGCCATTTCTCTCAATTGGTATCAATTCTTTTTTGATCATTGGTTTTCTTCATCAAATCAACATTAAATACAAGATATGTGGTTTAGAAATACATTTTCATGCCTATAACATATTTTTTAATAAAACATTACATGATCAATGTGTTTTTTAATACAAATCAGGCAATTTTTTTCTTCATTCTTTGGTATTCCGCATTCCAGTTGCGCGCACGCGAACATACACTATATTGACCTTTTGTATGTTTGGTATAAATTTTTTGTCTAATATATAAATATTTATGTTCATAATGATTATGTGTGTGCATACATATATACATACATAGATACATAAATACATACATACATACATACATACATACATACATACATACACTATATATGTATGTTTATACATAATACACACACACACATTTTATATTATACATATATACATTTATATGTACCATATATGCTCAATATATTACACACACAGACACATAATTATGTATTGTATATTATACAAACATACATATATTTGCACTGTATATTATACATATTTATACATATATTTATGTTTGTGGGTTTGTATTAATGCTTATGTTTGCATGTTTATGTTTACTATGTCTCGCCCTTGTACGAGAGAGCATCTAATGACAAATCACGAGCATTTCTACCACTCACAAGTATCCCAATCAGATTCGTCAAGTGACCATAGGCATGGCTCCATGAATGCTACAGGATGACGACTATTGTCCAAGGTCTAATGTGTTAACATGGGTTTATTATACCCTCGTATCAAAGTAAAATAATAGTTGAAAAACCCAAACAACATCAAAAATAAAAATCACAACACACAAAATCCTATAAAAAAATGATGTTATAACAAATGAATTCTAGAAAACATGTATACATCCCAACTAATCACCCACTAGGTCGATCACATATACAAATAAACAAATGAGAAAAATAGAATGAGTTCTACTTCCATCCTCGATCCTCACCTGATCTCCACCTCCAGACCCTAACCAAGATCTCATGCTTGATCATCCAATACCTGGCCTTTGCCTAACCGGCACATGCAATTATGAGGTATGCTCGGGTAAATATTTTTCAGGTCCACCCAAGCATGGTGAGTAAAACTCAGTAGGCCACCATGACCTGTGTCCGTAACATAACTGGTAAGAAACACATGATTAATTGAATGTGATCAATGTAATAAATATAGTGAAAAAACATAATAAAATAACCATCATCAATACTCTGGTTCTAAGGTGTCACTTGAGGTCGACCATACCTCCTCCGACCAGTGTCGTACATCATTGAGCTTGTCACATAATGATATGGGGGATACATATATTTCCCCAGAATCTATTTTCAATGTCATCGAGGGGGACCAAGTTCTTCCCCAACACCTCTACCGGAACACCATACATAATTTGGGGGAGTGTCGACCCACCCAGAAATACCATCATATATTATATCAGGTGGAATGGATCCCCACCCATAATATCTCATATATCATATCTAGGGGATGACGCTCACCTCGTATATCTCATATCACATCTATAAGGAATGTAACCCCTCCCTGGAATCACATATATCATATCAGGGGGATAACACCTCACCAATAATATCATATATCATATTAGGGGGGAATGACAACCCTCCTAGGAATCGCATATATTATATCAAGGGGAATGATGCCCCTATGTAGAATCACATATATCATACTCTGGGGAATGGTGTCCCACCTGTAATATCTTATATATCATACTTTTGGGGAATAGATCCCACTCTGTTTATCTTATTTCACACTAAGGGGAATGGTTTCCCTCCCTATGATCACCATAAGAATGGGGCCACCACCAATGTCCCTTAAGTCATGTCAATGTCATGACACACTACATGGGATCCTCACTCACAATACCAAATCTTGGGCCAAACCCTATATCTCAGAGGGAATAATGTCATTCAACATCGCTATGATCATTCTATATAAGGTCACATCCTTAAACATTACATAATCTTGAAATTTTGTAATGAATTAAATTTCTATTACTTTGAGGATATTTTCAGGTTTAGAGATTTAGAGAATTATGTATTAACTCATACATTACAAACCATATAATACAATGTAGTCACTTTCGATTAGTATCCATTTTTTCATAACATAAAACAATTAAAATAATTCATGGTATCTTTTCATGAATACTCTTTATAACTTAAAACACGACTTCACCCTTTCCCTTACCCATCCTGTGAAAAACATTTAAAAACATGGGATGAAGAGAAAAATCTCACAAAGGGATACAGAAAGAAGGAAAACTGTTATACATGTGAAAACATGGAAAATCATAAAATGATTACCATTATCTTCAATGTTCTTTGAGCATAAGAAATAAAATATGTTCACATGAAAAAAACCCACACATTTTTCACAAAAAAAATCATTAAAACCCATAAAATGAAATTAATACTCTTTTGATAATTTAGAGAATCACATTCATAAAACCCTTTCAAAACACTTTTAATGGGAATAACCGTATGTTTGACTTCTAATATAATCATTACCAGATGCATTGGAGAGCTATAATGGGGCTCACCCTTCGTATAAGCTATATCATGCTCACCCCTGATCTATATCGGGCTCACCTATTTTCCATGAGCTATAATGTTGTTCAAACCTTAGTATAATCTATATTGAGATCACCTGTTTTGTATAATAATAATGAACCATATCCCGATTAAAACACATTCATCATAAAACCCCTAGAAAAACTCTTTTAATCCCAAATGAAAAACACTTTCATAAAAAATATCATTTTATTTTAAAAATTAATTTTCTGTACTAAAACACCATTTTTTATTGAAAAAAAATTTCCAACTAAAAAATACTCTAAAATGGGAATGATGGGGTTTCATTTATGAAAATATTTATTCTTGCAAAGAATGACAAAAATCAAATAACAATCATGGCATCAAAATTGTCATCGTCGTTGTGTATGTTAGGAATTGAATGTACCTTTTTTAGTTAGTCGAAACCTTCTATATAAAACATGTAAAAAATATTCCTTTTTGAACCATGGATATAAAGTTGAGTGACATAAAATGTAATATATAAATATTTTATATCCATTTAAAATTACTAAAAAAATCATTTTTAAACATGAACAGAGAATATAATGGGTGTTTGAGGGAAAAACCTTAAAAGAATATCTTTTAAAAAAAGTCCCTTATTAGTTGTGAAACACTTAAATCATTAGCCACATGAAATATTAACATTAAATATCATGAGAAGTGATAAATTCATGATATAACATGTTGAAGGATTTGTATATACACCTTATAAAAGAATATAGGTTCATAACATCAAAAAATTTCCCAATGAAAGGACATTGAAATAAAGTCTCTTACTATGAGTTCGATTCGTCAAATGTATATTTATATTCCTAAATAATAAAAAATGAAAATTATTTACTTGATTGGGAAACTTTTTCATGTTTATTATTACTATTATTTCATTAATTTCATTGGTATATACAGTTACTTAGTCAATTAAGTTTATGTTGGATACTTTGACCATATTAAGCTTATGTGTAAAAAGTGACATTGGTAGGTCAACTATGGTCAAAAGGGGTCATTACTTAAAAATATCCAGAGTTATAATAATCATGAAATAATTTACATATTTATACATAAATTATACTCTTAAAATCAATCATTAAATATGGTTATAAAAAATTAATTAATGTTTTGATCATGGAGACGGTAGATCATACGTACACATGCGTAATGTTTCCATTTTTCAATGATCAATAGGAAAAGAAGGTAAGTAATATTTTATCTTTCCATAATGACAATTATATCATAAATAAAACTATAATTAATTATATATACTTATATATATCATTATTATGATGTAAAAGGAACCACATTACATCGACGAGGCGGTAGTCCACATGTCCATAATCGACGTTATTACTTTTTCAGTGTGTAAAATGACAAGAAGAAAAAGATATATTATATTTACCAAAATATAATTATGTCATTAATATCATAATCATATCATATATATCACATATATTCATTATAGTTGTCCTTATTACCTTACATGTAACACGTTAGTGAAAAACACTTCATATCTCTTTGTGAGACGGTGGTTCACTATACACACGAGCGACGTTATCATATCCAGTACGATATGAAATATAAAAAGGGTGTATATGATATGATAACTAAAATGGTATAATTATGTTATAAATATAATTAATATCATATATAAATAGTATGTATATCATTATTCCCAACCATGAGAGGATGCAATGGAAAAATGAATGACATTGTTTCGCAAGGTAGTAATCCTCCGCACACACGAATGATGATTTTGTAACCCATTTGATGAATGTGTATGTTTTTACAGGACATTACATTAAAATAAACAAATTTTGATATATTTAGGACATTTAGGTTATTATATAAGCATGGTATAATAATAATTTAATGGCATGTAGAAAGAACTAAATAAAAAATGCATGTTGATGAACACTACCTCTTATTCGGGTAACTTCTTTTGGTTTCCACCAAATGACTTCCTTGGTTGGATTTTTGACGAAATTATGGCTCATAGGATGAGGGTAGGTATGTGAACAAGTTATTTGTGCAGGTTTTTTCCAATCAAATTGGTTTTGAATGTGTGAATAGTGGGGGAGAGTTAGTGGCCTTTTATAAGTGAGGGAGAGGATATACTTGGTATTTTTCAAAAGAAAATTAGGTGAATCTATGTTTTTACCAGCAAAAAGTACCCAATAATGCCCAAAAATGTATAATATAAGGTATATGGTCTAAATATGTTCCAATAATGGGTAATGTACAAGTTTATATTTCATATGATCCTTTAAGATTAATATTTAGTCCCTGGGAAGTCTCATTTTTTTACCTTAAACGCCGTGATTAATTTTAATTTGTTTCACTAATAACATTGGTAAAAAATTAATTTTACCCATTTAGAAATTATAAATTATTCTAATTCTAAACATGGAATCTATTTTTCCAAATTGAAATCACATAAGTGGAAAGATTCATTTTAAAATTAGACCCATAAATTTGATGAGAAAGAGGGTTTTTAAAGGGAAAATGTTCAAAAGTTTGAAATTTTTTTATATAAAAATTAAATATGAAAATTATTACAATGAAATATATTGGATTAATATATATATAATTCAGTTAATTTTAATTTATAATAAATTTATATTATAATTTAAAATTATAAATTATTTCGATGAAACATCAGTTTTCAATTAAAAGTCAGTGTTCTTCACTATTCATCAAAAAATGAATCTTCTAAGAAAAACACAAAAAATTCACCCTAAGATATTTTTTACATAAATATTTTAAAAATTAAGTTTATTTTGTCAAATAAATTTTTTAAATGTGTCAAAAATTAATTTTAAAATATGTGCGCCATCAAAAGGTGACAAAACAACCTTTCAAAAAAATACAAAATTTTATTTGTAAAATTGGATTTATTTTAATATCATGTCTAGAAAAAAATTATGTTAAATGTTAATCATTATATTTAATATGTTATATAAATTTCATTAATATCATTCAATAATAGAAATTAATTTAATTTGTTAAGATAAAATGCATTTGGGATCATAAAATTAGTTTTTTATAAAAATATTTTCTTTATATTCAATTGATTTTTATTTTCATTTCTAATTTATTGGAAATGAATGAATTCATTCAATTAACATGTGTAAACAATATTTTCATATATTATTTAATATTACTTATTCCTTCCATTACAATGGCTATTTGATAACTATAATGTTACATAATAATAATACTATTACATTATTTTCTGGTAATACTCAGCCTTGGGTGTAACAAAAGTTATTGATGAAACATGATGTTATGTGTAATGAAATATTAACAAGATGTTGTGTATAACACAAGATAAATACGTCATTGTGTGTAATGAAATCTATCAAAGAATTTAAATTAATTTTAAATAATATATTTCATATAATATTGGGATGTTACATCCCAATGAATTTCACCCTAGAAATTCATCTTGGTTATGAAAGGATTAACATTTTTTAGAATTACTTTATTGAAACCCACATAATATAAATTAAATTAAGAATAATCCCTTAAAATGGAAATTAAGGAATCATAAAAGTAACATGAAGTTATGGAAAACTAGGATTCCACATAGGGATAACATACGTGGGAAAAGAGGAAAAACCCCAAATAATTATAGAGTGATTTAGGTCATTGATCACAATAAAGTAAACGATTAATGTAATGTTAAGGGCCTAAAAACCATAAATATGAGATGTTCTAAAATACCACCAGTTCATCATAATTTAATGTAATAGGATAATAATTTTATTTCAATATCTTCTTCCTAGAGTTGAGGAATTCTTTTACCTTATAAGAATATAAGGAAATATACTTATTTGATATGTTTTTATTTCATAAGAACTATTTCATCCATTGGTTGTGCTTCATAAAATTTACAATTAAACACTTACACTAAGAAAATAATATCCAAACCTGATTTTTTATACCTAAAGAACTAAAGTTAACTTTTAACGGATCATAAGATCTATAAAGGACTAAAAATAGTTTCCGTATTTATATGACCATTCCAAAATCAATACGGTTAGCACAAGTTATGTAATATAATAAATCAACAACAAGACCTCAATAGTAACACCACTAGTTTATCATTTGTATTTTTCTTCAAAATTCTTAACCAAAAAAAATTCCATTAATGCTCTTATTAATCCCAAATATTATCAATACCATTAAACTTTTGTCTATAGCATTTAAAGTAATTATTCCTCAAATAACTTATCTACTATTACATATACTTGGATAACTATGAAAACTCAATAAATGTCTCACAAAGTACTTCTATTACTTAAAAAAATCATAGAGGGGTTCATATGTCATTAATCTTCTAATCAACATTCAAACAATAGTGAGATCCTTGGAGATGTCTCCACTTCACTAGGTAAACCAACATCAACGGTAGAAGAAGAAAATGATTTTCCAAGACTTGTTGTAGGTTCTGGGTGTAGTGGAAGCATGCGATGGGTGGTGGCCAAATATTCTGTTTTCTATGATTGATGATCAATCTAATATTTACACAATGATAAATATTGTGATCAAAATAATTAAATGAAAGAATATACAAGGGATAGAACACCGAAACCAAGAGAGAGGATTATCACATAATGTTTATAATAAATGAAATTAATTAAATAATTAACTATGTAATTATTTCTCCGATGATGGATCTAAAAATGGATCAAAATTATACATTCATTGCATTGTAGGAATCATAGAATATTCCCTCTATTAGTGATCCACATGTGTTCCACGAATCTCTAGACATCGCTGAAAGAATCTCCGGGTGCAAACATGATAGATCTGTGTGCTTGCATCATGCGTTATTGATCACAAAAAAAATTTCATCTAAAGTGTTCTCCTTGATCTACTAGAGGAATATTGATCTCCATTTTTGGGAGTGATCCTAGAGATGAGAGATCTCAAGGGCTTGAGAGAATTCTACAATTCCATTGTGCACAACCTAGCAAATTATTTGTTCTTAGGAAAAAATAACATAACTGTGTTTATATATCGCCAAAATCAACTAATTTAAAAAGGCACCTTAATTTTTTTTAAATTATAGAGAAAACCCCATGTCAAATAATAATAATAATAATATTATTTATATACATTAACTTAACCTACGAATTAAAATTAAATATTATTAAATCTAATAATATTCAATAATTATTATTTTCTCAACGGACCTGAAATACTAGTCAGTAATTCATCAATAAAATTTATCAGACCTTGAATAAGGAGATATTTTAATCCCTATCTTTTGGATTTCAAAAATATAAAAATGATATCCATGGAGGTAAATCCTGCATAATCTCAAATGAGGGAAGAAGGAGGGATCTATTTAGATCATTAAGGATTTTTTTTAAATTACCCGGAAAAAATAGCATGTGCACAGTCTGACTGCAGGGTTTAAAAAACATGCATAAACCATGCATGATTACCTAGTTAGAAGTGTCGATTTCATGGTTTGGCCACATTACCATTAACCAACCGTGCAATGGGTCTATGTCTGGAAAAAAACCGTCTGCATAGTTAGGAAAACCATGTGCCAACCATGTTTCAATAATGTGACCTGGAAAGTTTCCCCAACAAGATATTTTCTAGGATCTGAATAATTCCCATAAACCATTGGGACATTTACCAAATAAAAAGGAATCCACAAAAGGTTCAAGATAAGGAATTAGAATAAAATTTATAGGATCGAAACCTGAGTGAAAAACCAAGTTCTTATATGAACCCAATAGGTCATGGTGTGATGTCCCTTTGGAGGTGTGGCCCAATCCCTTGGGAAAAATCTCCCTTATCATATGGAGCGATGCCTAAGATTACCTACCATGAAAAACTCTTCACAGTAGGACATCACAACATGACTGATAGTTCACAACATGGTTAGTCTCCCACTATGAAAAATAGTAAGGCAATGTCACAAGGGTCCTCAACCCACTTAATAAGGATCATATTTGGGATGCAACAAAACCCTTTATAGCTTGAAAAGAATACATATGTTTTTTACCTAGCCAAAAATACATACAAAAATATGCTACATTGTGAATCCCTTGACTATGGAAATACAACAACTTGGCCAATTCTTATCATGGAGAAACCTCGCATGTCATTATGTGATAGGCCATTTTCAACCAAATTAAGCAATGGGGTAACCCCAACCCCGATCCACCTTTCTATTGAGTACTAGAAACACCTCATGGGCCTTTATACATGTCCAAAAACATCTCCAAGATATGTTAAAACCATCAAAATGATAATCTAAATCCAGATACTCAAAAAATTCCAACTCTAGGATCAAAGATTCAAATTAACTATGAATTATATATCATATAAAGATGGGGGTATTTACCACCCTCAAACCACATAACTTCTCATCCCCAAGAAACCTATATGTAACTTTAGAAATTAATCCCAACCTACCACAGTTTTCAATTCACTTCTAACTCATTGTGTTTTATCATTGAACACCAAAAAATGTTTTTTTCTCAACTATAACATCAAGGTGAAACAATTTACAAAAACTAAGTGACCTAGTCATTACCATCATCGACTTCAAGGTGGTTCTCAATTATAAATATCTAAAATTAGGCATAAAAACATCATCGACTGATTTATCCATTAATTTATGGTGCTCCCCACTGTAAGCCTCTTAAGGTAAAAGACAATTTCTTTCCATGGCTCTCCTAGCCATGAGAATTTCTTACCCAAAAAAAAGTTTTAGTAGTATAATTACACGATCTATGTGGTATCCACCTCACCACACCTAATTCCATACAGAAACACTATTTAGTTATCTACTAGTAAAATTCTCATGAAAACACTTGACTACACCCGTTGATGAAACATTACATCTCCTAATCATGATGACTCAATCCATGGTGGATTAAGAAAGTCATCCTAAAACCAGCACTAAATTCCAAACCATTACTCAGTTTCATTCCATGGTAAGGTACTCAAAAAACTCCAACATCCTTCACACTCTCACCATGATAACCAACACATATCAAATCCATATCACACTTAGGTCATACCTAATTCCATTCTGTGCTCAAAACCAATATTCAAACTCTATGTGGAATTGTATCATAATCCCAAAAATAATATTATCTAATAAACTAGATAAAATCAGATGTATTAGCTCACATGAATTATAGTTCCATATCGATCGTCCACCAAATTTTCCTAACCTATCCATGACCCTACCAATATGAGGGTCATACCTCCATAAAGGATAAGATTCTCTCCACCATGGTAATATTATTATCATCACTATATTAAACTAAAATCTTATCTCAATGACCCATTCTCTATCTACTACCTCACAAAATGAAATTTCATGATCTTATCGACCATACCCAATATCCCACATAAAACACCAATAACCACCCATTATAACTCACCAAGAATTCCATCCCTGAAATCCATTGAAATTCCATTCATAATGAGGATCAAAACCTACAAAATCAAAAGATAACTTCCAACCATATAGAATCCCTTAAACTACTCCTCAAGTGACACCCCCCCATATATCCTATATCATATTAAAATATCTCCTCCCAATCCATGATCATCCCATCCTCAATAAATACTTATCTAGGATCAAACTCATATTAACCATGCTATTGAACTCTTATCCATTTATGATGTCTCGTATAAATATTGAGGGACACCTCCCACTATAAATAAAACCTTAGGCCCACATTCTCTAAATATTCACACCAATAACATCGGTTATGAGATCCCAACTAGCTAAGATGGCATAACTTATCATTAGTCACTCAACCCGAACCACGATTCCCTGAACCACACATCATCAAACATTGGATCACATGATCTAATATCTAACCACACACACCCCACATGTTAATCTCATCTAGTCAAAAGCATTAAAAATTATTTTTCTATAATATACCAATGAAATATCATTCATCCAATCTCTAATTGTATTTAATAGAATCACTTTCCTAATTAACTAGTTGTCCATGGCTAGTATGCATGTTAATACTATAATAAATCAAGAATAACCCATGATTGCACATCCATTATATATAAGTCATATCTAGAACCTACAACACATATCTTATACCATTTCCCAGGCATCAACCTCAAACATATATCATCAACCCATTCTTCCTGTATCTAAGAGCACTTATAAGTCTAGGCTAACCCCCACTTGGGTTACTCTAAAATATCAAATCATATCTAAAATAGTCATAGGAAGGTGTATTATTACTTATTCATAATACCCAACTCAAAAATATTTTGATTCCCATTCCAAAATCACTAGGCTCTACCACTTATACCATCAACAATATATCACATAAGACATAGCTCATATGAAAAATCTTTGCTACCCTCTCAAATAACATGAGGCTATTTATGTGACAACACACCCACTATAGGGTTTTCACATATACATATCAAGAATCACATGAAAAATATAAATCCCAATATCAACCACACATCCTTTATGGGAATCAAAATACCTGAAAACCCCCTCATGAGTATTAGGTCACATCAATGCGTATATAACAACATCATCCCATGATGTCTCGTATTGAGTAAAACCATAGTCAAATGGCTTGGTTAAGTATAATTCTACAAAGATGATATTAGAGAAAACATAATTTACATTATTTTTGATATTTTGAGTAACTAAAACAGTATCACAATCACCCACAAAGGGTGAATCCCCAAGTCATATGATGCATGTACTGACCCACCAAGGGTCACTACACATCCCTTGCTTAGAAAAATTCTATAGTCGTCGCCATAGAACATCCCACAATGGGATCCATATAACCTATCATCAAAATGAATACTGTATTCAACTAATCTAAATTCCTCTAACATATTATATATTAAAATTAAATATATGTTTTTGTTTAGACGTTAAATTTTTGAATCCTCTATCCTTCATGAAATCAAACACACACAAGAACAAAAAAATTATGTATATCCTATGTGTAAAGAATGATTCATGTGTATAAGCCAATCTTTATTATGGTATAAGATCCAAAAAAAATTAATAATATCAAAAAAACATCATACTTGAATAAATATATCAATAATAATAGTAAAAATTAACAACATATTCTCATATTCTTGAAAACATAAAATTTCCATCGGTTAAGGTTTTCACAAACCACCATTCTGTGGTCTATAATAAGCTTCAATAAATAATCATTGCATATCTACCATAAAAAAAATAGTAATATAAATAAAAAATACACCATGATACCAATTTGTCACATTCCATGCCTGATACCACACACTAGTGTCTTGATTGAAGTCGTCATATGACCTCAGTCATGCCCCCTAGCTTACTGACTAAAATCAAGGGCCTAACGTGTTACCACAAGGAGACTATAACCTCATAAAATAGTAAAAAAAACCAAGAAACATCCAAAATAATTATAACAATAATTGGTAGGCCATACGACACACTACAATAGGCCATGTAAACTATCCAAGTGGTGGAAAAAGGCCTCTCAACTTGCCATGTGGTAGGTACCATCCCCGGCCATCCATGATTTTTTTATTCCAAGTCCCTCATAACTCAAAATTGGGTTCTATGGTATATTATCCCATTGAGTAGAATTATGAGTACAACTAATGTGTTGGCCTATTGGTACTTATAATGATATTTGATAGGATATTATACCAGTTGTCTTGAGTTCAAGTAATGAGGGAGGTATAATAAAATACCATGGATGGAAGGGGACAGTACCAACCATGTGGCATGTGGAGAGGCAGTTGGCAACCAATTGACTTTATGATGTGGTCGATTGTGGTGTGGAGTATGTCCAACTAATTATCTTTATATAAAAAATTTCACTTTATGTTACAGTCCACGGTAGGCCATATGTCGTACCACAATCTACAACATCAACAAGCCAAGTGGTAGCCAAATACCTCTCCACTTTCCACATGGAAGTTAATATTACATGTCATATAAGGCTTTTTATTCCACCTGTTTCATAACGTGATCTTTATACCTCTGGTATAATATCCCATTGAAGAGAATTATGAGAAAAATTAAGTTGTTGGCCCAGTGGTAATCATAATTCTCCTTGATAGGCTATTATACCAGAGGCCACAAGTTCATGTTAAGTGGGAAATGGAATAAATAAAACTGTAGATGGCATGAGATGGCACCTTCTATGTGGAATGTGGACAGGCATTTGGAACCCACTTAGCCGGTTGACATGGATTATTTTGGTGTGGCATATGGACTAAAAAGGATCATTAAATATATATATATCCTACAAATATATTTATACACACATTATATATATACACACTAATATTATTTTCCCAATTTTATAAATATTATAATAACAAAAACAATATTTAATTATCATTAAAAAAATTTCATCATCATTACCACCATAAACAAATTAATAATGACTTTCATAAAATAAAGAGAATAGATTAATAATTTTTTAATTAATAACTCAAAAACATTCATTTAGAAAAAATAATAATATCACCATTATTAATTTTCCCACTCATTATTTCTTCCATAATGAAATTATTAATTATTGAAGTATATTTCCATTTTTTCCTTCAACACAAATAATAATAATAATAAAATAGTTATTATTATTTATATCCTCTTAATAAAATAATAATATATAAATTATTACCACCCTTATGTGAAATGTAACTAAATTCTCAATATAGAAAATTTTATATTGTGCCTTGGGTAAAAATCATATTCTAGACCAAATGGAGGTCTCATATTTCTCATTAAAGACACTGTTTGGGAGTTAGTTTAAATTTTTAGTAAAAAATTATAATAAAAATGTTAAATAAATTACCCTCAAGTGTGATGTTACCAAACACCAAATATGCGAAAATTTTATATCTGACCTTGGGTAAACCCCACACCCTGTACCTAACAGTGGTCTCATATTTCTCATATGAGACACAATTTGGGAGATATTCCATTATTTTTTAAATTTATCATGCACATGATAAAATATATTTAATATCATTATCCTATTTGTTCAGAGTCTTAATAGGACCCAAAATCCCATTATAACATACAACCTAACTCCATAAATATTCCATATAATATTCCAGTGTTTTTTGTGATAAAAGCAGATCCATTTAATTAGTAATACTTTCAACACTTTCGTAAATCCATAATAAACACAAGTATTAAAAAACATAAATTTTCACACAAAAATATTTTTAATTTATTAACAAAAAAGGTTTTATTATAATTTAAAATTTATGATGTTAAAATTATACCCAACATAATTTGTACCATTCTTGAGAAAAATTTCTGATCATGGAGACACTACTCTCCACCATAGGGGTTTTCATTATTAAAACATATTTAAGGAAAAAATGATAGTGGAACATTCTATTTCTATTTTGATTCATTGAATCCACCAATTATACCATCTAATAACCAATCCAAATTATTTATTAAAAGTAATTTATTCATGGATTAAGTCTATATATAAAGCATCAGTATGTTAGTCACCACCAGATATATAAAATCAAATAAAAAACACAACATGCTAAAAATAAAGGAATGATAGAAATAATACACCAGGGCACATATCACAATTTCAACAGGTATCTAAATTTTTAGTCTCTATGTAATAAAATCAATAGGTATATATAGAATGTTAACAATCATGTGTATATCTTATATGGGTTGGTAGCATAATTTTAAGGCTTTCATGTGTAGGCTAGCGTGAAACCTATGTGTAAAAAGTCTTTAACTTTCATACAAGTCTTATATGGGTTATTGAAATAATTCATGGAATATTTTTGTTACCATAAGAAGTTATTAACATTCATGCACATGTTATATGGGTTATTAACATGATTATGGGATTGTTTGTGTAGTTTTTGATGTTTGATGATTGACCACATGAGGTATATTTTTGTGTGTGTAGCCTTTGACCTGTGCTTATATTTCTTAAATATGGATTATGATGACTATGATTATGATACTTGCTGATTGATGTGATATTGACCTATCTTTTACATTATGTATCGTATATGATGTATTCCTATATACTATAGTTGAAAATGTTGGTTTGGCCTATTTGGTCAACATGTGAGGTGTGACACATGTATTAGTCAACATTGGATGAAATGTGAGTTATGACACATAATTGACAACATGAAATTTTTGATGAATGTTCGAGACTATCCTCTAAGAAGGATGTGCTAAGATTTGGACGAAATGTACCTAGAATATTATAGTCAGCAGGATGTGCCAAATGAGTTTTTCCATCTGCATAGGAGGGATGTGATAAGAATTTGGTCAACATGTGTGACATGAGTCATGTTTTAGCTATCCAATCGATACGGATGTGATAATACCATAGTGGTCGGCATGTACATGGAATATCCTGATCAAATATATGTGTAACATGTTTGGGGATATCCACTAAAAGAGGATGTGTCAGGATACTAACTAATGTTCTATTAGGAATTGTGCGGAAACATGTATTTTTCTCTTTGTATATTTCCAAAAAGGTAGAGTTGTTCCCCGAGGAAATGAAATGTGTTTGGTACTTGTGTGGTATATTGTTCTTATATCGATACCTTGTTTATGTTCATGAATTGAACTTGTATTTTTATGCACTGATATTTAGGGACATTCGTGGTGTCCTATTAAGTATTGTATAAACACCATTCTCAATAATTTCAGCGCGCTTATAAGCATCATGGTCAAAGAACTAGAAAAGGAAAAAGGACCAATGGTATATGGTTGAGTCAGTGTTTTAGGAGAATGCAACCATTTCTTGATGGAGTTCAGGTGGGTTGTCTATTTATTATTTTTTAAAATATTTACCTATATAAGGGATACTTAGTTAGTTTATATTATTATATCATATATACCATATTTCAGTTTCTATATAATCTATAATTATTTATTTAATTGCTTATTTATTTCTTTTGTGCACTCTGATGAGGGTATAGTCTCCCCATGGTTCCACTCGATACACTCACTACTAATCAGTAGCCTCTAGTGCACGGGGATACAAACATAAGGTCATATGGCACTCTGGATCAGACTCGGTGTTTTGGGTTGTGCTGTTATGCACATTATTATCGGTATGCATGTGTAGCTATTGGAAGAACTTGATTTTAGAGAATATTTTATATGAGTTATCAACATAATTTCTTAGCATTCATGTGTACCTCAATGTGAAACCTATGTCCAAGAATTTCTTAACTTTCATTCATGTCTTATATAGGTAATTGACATGATTTTTGGAATGTGTGTGTAGCCATATAAAGTACTTAACTTTCATGCATGTGTTATATGGGTTATTGACATGGTTTTTGGTGTGTGTTTGTATATCATGATACCTCTGTTTGATGCTTTACCACATGATGTGTGTGTGTAGAATTTGAATTGTGATTGTATTTCTTGTATATAGATTGTGATGACTATGATTATTATAATTGCTAATTGATGTGATATTGAACTACCATTTTAATTATGTATCAAATATTCTATATTCTAATCTACTTTAGTTTAGAATGAATGTTGGACTATATAGTTAATGTGTGAGATGAGACACATGTATTGGTTGACATTGGATGGCATGTGAGATATGACACGTGATTGACAACATGAAATATTTGATTCATGTTCATGACTATCCCTTAAGAGAGATGTTCTAGGATTGGGTTAGAATGTACTTGGACTAACATAGTCATTGGGATGTGTCACATTTCTTAGGATATACATAGATGAAATATGTGATAATACATTGGTTGGAATGTGATACTTGAGTCATGTTTTGGCTATCCACTCAAGATAGATGTCCTAATATCATAGTGGTCGGAATGTACTCAAAATATCCTGACTGGAATAATGTGTCCTATTTTTGGGGATATAAACATGTAGAGGATGTTTTAGGCTTGTTACTGATGTTTCATATGGCAGTGTGTTGGAGAAGGTATTTTTCTCCTAGCATGATATCGAAGTCGGTAGAGTCGGTCCTTGAGGACCCATTATATATTTGGTACTAGTGTGGTGTATTGCTCTTACTTATGTAACATGTTTATGACCATGACATGAACCTGGATATTTTATGCACTGATGTTAAGGACCTTTGACGATGTCCTACTGATTCTTGTATTGACACCCTACTTTGGAATTTAGGTGCACTTATATACATAATGTATAGAGGACCATCAAAGGGAAAAGTCCTTATGGTGGATAGTTGAGAAAGTGTATTAGGAGGATGCAGTCATTTCTAGATGATGTTTGTGGAGGACACCTATTGAATCATTTTTAACTAGCTTTACATGTATATGAGTTCATTATTTTTTGGTTATTATATCATGTATTTCATCTTTTAGTTTCCACATGTACTCTAATTTTTTATTATATTGGACATTTATTTCTTATGTGCAATTTGATAGTGGGTATAGTCTCCTCATAGTTCCACTCAATACCCTCAATGCTAGTTGGCCGCCTTGGGAATATAGGGAGACATGCCTGAGGTCATGTGGCACTCCAGACCAGACTCAATTGTTCGAGTCAAAATGATACAAAATAAAATCAGAGCATCAAGATTCACTAACTTATATTGCATCTTTTACTTGATTTTATACAGGATAGACATGAGATAGGATGGTTTGGACTTGGGTAAGTGAACTATGTTAGTTTTTGATTAGTACCATATAGAAGACCTCTTAGTTTCCATGAAAATGGTGCAATTATATTTTACTGTTACCATTTATTAAATTCACCTTAGGTGATTCACATGGTATTTGGTGTGTGTGTGTGTATAACCATAATAATCCCTTGATTTTGAGCATATATTATATAGGATATTAGAATAATTACTTTTCATGCATGTGTAGACTAGTTTGAAGCATCTATGTAATAATTCCTCAATTTTTTTTCATGTCTTATATGAGTTATTAACATGATTGTTAGCATATGTGTGTAGCTGTAGGAAGTCCATAAATTTCGTGCATGTCTTCTATGGGTTATTAACATGATTGTTGTCATGTGTGTGTACCATGATACCAATGTTTGATGCATGACCACATAAGTTTTCTGTGTTTGTATCCTTTGACTTTTTCTTAAATTTCCTACATTTGGATTGTGATGAATTTGATTTTGATACTTGCTAACTGATGTGATATTGAACTGTCATTTTCATTAAACATCATATATGTTGTATTGTTATCTGTTTTAGTTTATCATACAAGTTTTTCCTATTTGGTATACATGTAATATGTGACACATGTATTGTTCGACATTGGAATACATGTGAGATATAACACATTATTTATGACATGCGATATTTGATGCATGTTTCGGAATATCCACAAAGACGAATGTGTTAGTCTTGGATCGACATCTACATGAACTATTCTAGTTATAAGGATGTGTCACTTGATTTTGTCTATCCACATAAGAGGGATGAGATAATTTATTGGCCAAAATGTGAGACTTGATGCATGTTTTTTCTATCCGCTTGGGATGGATTTGATAAGACCATAGTGTTTGGAAAGCACTTGAGCTATCCTGACTGGAGGAATGTATCACATGCTTGAGGCTATTATGAAAACCCTTGTTTTATTAAAAATTAATTAATTATTTACTATATAAGAGTACACGTTATACAAACCAAAATATTGGTAAGTCTTGTGTATTGGGGAGTTAGCTACATTACATAACAACTTAAAATAGGGGTACATCGACATTATTGAAAACTTCCTTAACATTCTCATATTATTCCACCATTCTTAAAATTGAATGGGATAATTTGAGGAAATACATAAGAATGTGGTGAGATATAAATACAAGAAATTAAATATGAAAAATAATAACATGAAATAGTAATTACTTGTTAGACAATTGGAATATTAATGGGATGTAAAATGGGTGAGAATCGTAAACATGAACAATGAGGAATGATATAGCATGATAACATAATGGAAACATGGGAATGTGGCAAAAACATTAAACATGAAATCAAAAAGATAAGTCATGGTTATACAAAAAAAATCATAACATAATGTCCTTAGGAAAACATCCCGTGATCCATACATGGAATCCATGACACTAAAACATTACCCAGTGCGTTGGAGCACTATCTGAGCACACCCATCACAATCATATCTTGTACATGAAGAAGTGTGCCATATAGATCATATAACATTAGAACATATGATATAAAATTTTATTACATGATTAAATAGTGTGGAATAATTACATTTAATTAACCAATAAAATAATTATTAGTATATCTATGTGAATACCCATGAGTAGAAATACTGATGGTATTAATAACAAAAAGGTTTGACATGGAAAAATCTCAGTTCGATGTTAGAAGCATAATAAAAGTACATAAAGGTACATAAAATGGATTAATGAGAGATAAATGGATATATAATCATTTTAAAATAAAATGGATAGTAACATGTTTGTTAAAAAACATATCCCAACATTATTAATTGAAAATGAACGACAAAAAATGGAGAAGATTCTTGAATAAAGATGTGAAGGAGAGGATCCCTAATCTTGAGATGGTGATTCCAAAATCTTATGATGAGATTATTGAGAGATTGGGTGTACCTTGGGTGAAATATAGAGTGGGTAGGAAAGATTAATTACATGAAACAAGGTTTTTTAGTGAAGAGTAATGATATATTATGTGGACTTATATAGGAAATGAGAGGGTTGTTCTTTATTATTTCTCATTCATTGGTTTTGGATTCTATATAATAAAGAAATAAAAACCACAATACTTACCATGGATTTTTACCATTGTTTCTACCACAGTGGATTGGTTTTCATTATTTTATACATCCAAGGGATGAAATAATTAAAATAATAACCTTGGTGAGGTGGAAATAAGGCATGTTCATAAAGAAATTTATTAAAATCCTTAAGAAACATTAACGGTTTAATAAGATTCATAATGTATTTTTAAAATTAATTAAATATCCTAAAAATAAAACTATATTAAATATAACACATATATTTTATTGTGAATACAATTTATAGAAATTGTTACAACACATTTGGGTCTTTATTATGTCATAATACACACTGTATATTTATACCGTATTTCATTTTTACCTGAAATATCACTATCTCAGAAAATTATAAAAATTTATTGTTTGATAATTTCAATATTATGATTAAAAAAAATATTTTTTTATGAAAATAATTTCTAAATATGTGAACTTTTTCTTTTAAAACAAGAATCCAAATATATTGTTAAATGATTATTTTTTTATAATAATAGTTTTCAAACCCATATAAGAATTACATCTAACTTCATAAAAATTATTTTATAATTTATATTTAATAAATATTATATTATAATTTAAATTTAATAAAAATAATTTAATTTCATAATTTTATTATATTATAATTTATTTTCAAAATTCATGAATTCATCAAAAAGGAATGACTTAATTGAAATTTCTAATTTCACAAAAATATGATTTGTGTTTTATCCTATATAAATAAAAACAATTTATAAAGAAACAATAATAATAAGTAAATATAACCATTATTATATTGAAAATTAAACATAAATATTCTTATTATTATGGTATTGATAAATATATCTTTATTACAATAGAAAATTCCCTAAGGGTAAGGTGAGTGATGGTGAGATTATCCTGGGGTGGTTCGGCATACATGGTTTGGGAAATGATCCAGACAGGATTGAACATCTACCGTAAATAGTTTCACTCATGATTTTGTTGTTACATCTCATATTAGTCATAGTAAAAGTTAAATACCTATGATTATATCTTTCTTGTAAGTCTTAATGAATAAGCTTTAATGGGTACGATCCTACTGGTCTAGGGCATCACATCCTTTGTATCAATTGTATTTTTCAAAACACTATATTTATAATAATCATATGATCACTGTTAAATTACTATATTAACAACATTAATGATGCTTTATGGTAATTTAAATATTATACAATATAATAAAACCAAATAAGTGTACGTGTTTTATATAACAATAACACACAATACGGGATTATTTCAATCACAAATGGAATTTTATTTATAAAAGTTATGTTTATTACAATGTTTCCCCTTTTAGAAATTTCTCCCTCAAAATTTTCATTTCACACACTAAAACATATGAGTTTAATTCTGTTTGATAACCTTTCTTGATTCCTACATTAGTTATGCAAACATGTGGTTTCTCTATAGAACTTTGACCATGTGAATAATATTTTTTCTTAGAACCTTTCCTCTATGATCAAGGATCTTCACCAGATACTACTCATATGAAATATCATTTTCCCATGGAACCACATCTAGATTAATCACATGTAAGGGATTTGATATTCATTTCCTCAAGAGGGATACATGGAACAGATAATGTACTTGAGATAAGTTTGGTGGGAGTGCTAGTCAATAGGCCACCTCTCCAATGCAATGAAGGAACTCAAATAGAAAAATTTATCTTTAACAAGGCCTTTTCAACTTCCCATATATAATGAGTTTATTTAAAAAAGATATGTAAAGGAACACCTTAAATCAAACCTCAAAATCTAGGTCTCGATGATGATTTCTAGGACAACTATTATGTAAAATATGAGTAGACCTTATTTGATGTTGAATGGTCTTGACCTTTCCCACCATTTCCTCGACCATTTCAAGACCCCGTAGTTTGTGTTCACCAACTTCATCCCAGCATGCAGGCGTTCTACACTTATTCCCATAAAGGATTCATATGGGGAAATTTAGATTCTTGAGTGGAAACTATTATTGTATGAGAACTTGATTAGGGTAATATGTTGGTCCCATCATCTTTTTAAGTTCATTGGGAATTCTCTCATCATGTCCTAAAGTATCTGGAGAGTCCTCTCAGATTGTCCATTAGTTTTTGGGTGATAAGACATCCTGAAGTTTAAATAAATATTTGGATAATGTTAATGAATCTTCTAGAACATGGAGGTAAATCATTGATCTCAATTAGATACAATCAATAGTAGTGTTCCATGAAGCCTCACTAATTGTTTAACATATATCATTGTAATTTGATCATGTGAGAAGTCATATCATATTGTAATGAAGTGATAAGACTTTGTAAGAATATCCACCATAACCGATATATAATTATTTCCTCTTGATGAATTTGGAAGACCGGTGAAAATTTCCATAGTTATGTTTTACCATTTCCATGTAGTTACCAGTAATGGTTTTATGAACCCCTTGGATTTTTTCTCCATCATATTTTCCCAGAAATAGTTCTCTCAGAGACCAAGATACATCATTGTGATACCTAGATGGATGGAGATGGTTGATTTATGTGAATTATTCAAAAAATCATTATTTAACCTTGGATTTGATGGTACACATAGTCTAGACCCAAATATTACAACTCCTTCTTCATTAATTTTTAACTATAAGGATTTCCCCTTTCTTATAGCTTCTATATTCTTCTGAATTCCCACATTATCTCTTTGAGCATCCCTTATCTTTTCCAGAAATTATATTTGATTAATAATTTGTAAATGGATTGATGATGTTACTTCATTTATAATCCCCATGTCCATTTTTCTCAAGTATAAGAAGACCATATCCATATTAATTATCATCAATGATAAAATTTTTGAATAATTTTTTACTTAGAGTGTATTCAACATTATTATATTTCCTAGGATATTAGTGGATCAATAATTCATAGTCCATAATCATATTTAACTGTATTCACTGGCATAAACTTATCTATTTTTATGTGAATATATACTAAAGGTTCTTATGATCAATATATATTATACACATCTCCCCAATGAGATAATGACACAAGATTTTCAACACAAATATTGTTGTATCCCACTCCAGATCATGTGTTGGGTAGTTCATTTAATGAACATTCAATTTCCATGAGACATAGGCTATCATTTTTTTATTATACATTAATATACAACCCAATCCCTTCTTCAACACATTGTTACATACCATTAAATGTTCCCCACTTGTGGGTAGAATAATTATTGGTGAATTGATGTACCTCATTTTTAACTCCATGAATCTCCCTTCACATACATTATTACACAAATACTTGACTACCTTCTACATTATCTTGGTTAGAGGGTTTGATAGTCATGAGAAATTTCTCAGATATCAACAATTGTACTGAGCTAATACAAGGAAACTATGGATTTATGTTATATTTTTGGCCTAATCCATCTTTCAATTGCCTTTTTCCTTAAATTGTCCATATATATCCCATTACTTGTGATTATATTCCCTAATAATGATGCTTCCTTCATCCATAACTCACATTTTCTATACTTTATATAATGATTATCCTTTCATAAGGTCATTATAATAGTTTTGAAATTCTCCGCATGCTCGTCCATTATTTTTAAATATATTAGATTATCATCTATAAATACTACAGATTTTTTTTCAAGGTAATCTCCAAAGACTCTATTCATCACTTCCATGAAGATTTATAGATCACTAGTGAGATAAAATGACATTACAATGAACTCATACTGCTTGTAACATGTACAAAAATAATTCTCGGGGATATCCGCCTTTTTTATTATCACGTGGTAATACCCTGACTGAGGATCCACTATGGAGAATTATTGGGCTCTACATAGTTTATCAGAGAAGTCATCAATCGGTGATTGAGAATAATTATTCTTTATCATGATTCTTTTTATCTCATAAGAATGAATTAAAAGATGCATGTAGCCATCATTCTTCTTGATTTAGAGTAATGGTGGACCCCATGATTAAGAACGTCTGTAACACCCCAATATTCCATGGTACATTTCTTTAATTCAATAATTTGTGTTGCATGCAACATCGAGCTTGAGCACACCATGATCTATTAAACTAAACATTTAAAAATTGGTAATGATTAATATTAACCATAATAATGAAATTTATTTTTTATATATTTAATAAAATGTTTTTAAATTCATTCAAATGATTTTATATTCATATGATAATAATTAATCCCATTTTACACATTAGAAGACTATATTTTTATTAAAACAATTTTACCCCCTTTTAATGACGAACACATTTTTAATCTTATATTAGAAGATTTTATATAGAAATTTCTTCAAAATAAACTACTTAATTGAAAGTGAAATATTAGAATTTACTTTAGTTCAATTTTTGGTATTTTTCTGATAATTTTCTTGTTTTTTTGAATAATGAAAAATACTATTTTTTAATTGAAAATAAAAAATTTTCCTCAAAATAATTTATAGTGATTAATTATAATTTTTATTTATTAGAGAGTATAATTAGATTATATTTTTATCATTTAATATAATTTAGGTCATTGGGATCATTTTCATGTTAAAATTGGATATAAACAAATGTTAATCTTTTGATGGTTTTTTATTTTTGAAAACTTATTTTATCATTCCATTAATGAGATTAATTTTTATTTAATTATTGAAACTTATGTGTTTTAATTTTTTTAAATGGATTATATATTTGGATTTATTGGGTAGAAATTATGCAAATAGGTTATTTTTTTTGACATTATTAATAGTAACCAAATATTTTTTTTATTTAACACGCTTTTGGGTAAATAAGGTAATTAAAGGTAAAAATAATATTATAAGATTACCCTAACACATGTAAAAATCATATTGGGGGATTAAATTTGACCCTTATCACTTAAGTTTCTAAATTTAATCATTTAATGGCCAGTTTTCCATGAATATGACATATATATTATTAAAATCAATGAATGAGCCAAAATGTCACACTCTCATTTCTTATAAGTATAATAATTATAATATTTGAATAAAATATAGATTAATTCAATAATAAATAATATCTGGAAATATGAAAGAATTATATACATCATTGTAATTAATTTATAATTCTTAATGATTAAATAATTACCATAAATAATGACACAATAGTGATGTTGTAATTATTTTATTTGTAGAAATATAAAATAAATGATTAAACAAATACTAAAAGAAATTTAATAAGAATTAATTAAGGTGAGACATGAATTTAATAAATGAATAGGACATTTTAGAACTGTATTAAATGGTTTGGGTTGAATTTATCTTTCTTTTTTTAATTTTATTTAAATTCAAACTAATGAATAGTGTCGTAATAGAAACTATCGATATTTTATAAAAATAACAATTTATTAAATTATTTAAAAATATTAAAAATAGTTATAAAATGAAAAACATAAAATTAAATTCTATAATATTTCATAAAATTTCCACTTATGGATATTTTACACCTTATAAGTAAAAATATATTACCTCTTAATATTTAAAATGTTATTACTTCAATTAGATTTAAAAAAGATAAACTAAGGGTTAATGCCAACAGATAAGGATAATATTATGACCTAAAAATGTCTAATATTAATTTGACAAATAATATTATCCTTTAAATAACTCACTTTGAAGCTATTTGAAAACAAAAATGAATTTATAAAAACTTAATAGTTTTGGAGTTTCTTAAAGTGCCCCTCCCCTCTCTTATAAAAGGGAACCTCTCATTCTCTTTTATTCACACCTCTAAATCCCTGTGGCTTAGAAAAAACCTACCCAAATCTCCTCCCCACTTACCTCACTTCATCTTATAGGCCATAAATTGGGAATAAATCCAACCAAAGAAGTCCTTTTCTCCAAATCAAAATGAGACACTCAAAGAAGAGGTAATTGTTTTACCAATTCAATTCAATTTATTTTATTCTTATACTTACTATTACTATATTGTTTTCATAATAAAGTAATGAATATAGTATCATATATATTATGAGGCATTATTATGATTATGGGACAACCATGTTCTTCCATTTATCCATCCAATGGATTACAATATCACTATGTGAGTGTACCTACGACTTATCATCTTCACACTGTGGTATAATTTTTTATTTGGAACTACCTTATTTGGACGTGTATAATGAAGATTAAAATGGACATAAATAATAAAAATGACATTATTATGATTCGGTATAACTAATATAACATCCAATTCCATACTATTTAACCATTAATGTAATTATACCGTCACTCGTGCGTAAATACATCCTACCGTCTCCACAACACATCAAGATTCATTATCCATATTAACCATTAAAGAATAATTATATATTTCATACGATGAGTAAATATAATGTATATGAACTTAATATAATTCTTTATATTATTAATATTTATCATATTCATTGGAAACATGACTCACATGACAAAACATGAATTGGAAAAAAATGAAGTTAACACAAAAAATAATGGTAATACTAAAATATTATTAACCAAACAATATAATAGGATCATATATGATATACTAAATATGGATATGGTCCAGTTATAATTTTATAACATGATTTAAACATTATACAATAGGTTTACTCACCCTTAGTTAAAGGAAAGTACTAGTTAAGGGTTAATTTCACAATCTCATTATTATCTTATATCGTTTATACGTAAGTATCTACTGGGACATCTTTATCATCCACATCCATGTTTCATAAAATGTGTTTCATAATATTATCAAAAATTATTTAATGTTATTTTTTTTTTCATTTTTTACTTTTTATAAAATGTTTTGAAACGAATCTTTCCATCATTTTCCAAACAAGGTACTTTATAACCTCTTCGAAAAATTAAGGAAAGAATGGTTTTTTAACTTATACGGCATGAGTGGATATTTCCAACGTCATGAGACCTATTTTTTCAGAAGATTCCCCTAGAATCATACAAGGTTATTTTTAAAATAAAAGTTTTATTTTATAATTTTGTGACTTTTTCAATGTAAAAAGTGACATTTCTCTCAAAGATTATTAATGATTTTATTAGATTATTTTAATCTATGTCAACATATTTTGTTAGATTTTATGCTTAATTGAGGTTTAATCATATGATACAATATACCATATTTTATCAAAGGGTTTCTGATATGTTTGAATGTGTATGTTCTATTTTGATAGCATTCATGGTTTATGGTTAATATATCAACATTTCATATGGTCGTTTTAATACGATTTTTTATGTAGGTTTTGTTTCACCCTTTTTATATGAGTAATGAATTGGAATTAGTAAGTGATGGGTCAATGACTGATTAATAAAATCCCTCTGGGTTGGGGATGAGTTAATGAAATCCCCATGATGTTATAGTAATTATATTGAGACAAACTAGTTTGTATTTTTACTTGTTTATGTATGGTCATGGCACAAGGCCTTGATGGTATGGTTATAATGTCTGACATTATGCATTCCCTTATTATGTGAATTTTTATTGATATTACATATGATTATTTGACTAGTATAATATCCATGTGTATATTTATATACAAATATTTGATTTAATATTTTCATATTATGATCATGATTTTTTTTAAAAGTATTTTGTTTTTAATATAGATATTTCCTTAAAATTAAATGCTTATATATGAATGATTCTTTTGTATTTCTTACCCTTAATAAGAATCTGAGCTCACCCATTTCTTATGTTTTATTCTTCCCAGGATGTGAAGAGGTATATTCTAACTAACCTGTAGGGATATTCTATGGTATATTAGTATTTTTAAAGGATATACTATGTTGTTTTTCATATAATAAAGTAATGTAAAGAATATGTTTGTATCTAGTTTTTACAAGGATACTAAACTGATTGGTCCTTTGAGATTTGATTTCTTATGATTATGACAATGTATTAAAATAATGCATCAGATCCAGGATTATGGTGTTAGGGCATTATAATTGGTATCAGAGGAATTTTAGTATAAACATTGGAAAATAGATTTGGAAAAAAATTGATTAGGGAAAATTACCCTAATATATACTTTGAAGTTATGTATAGTTTAACTTCCTAAAATTTTGGTAATGCATAGATTATGTGGATATTCCTAGAAAATATATCCATATCTAGATACTACAAGTTGGTGTGGTTCGAGAACATATTTAACTAAGAGTAACAACTCTTAAAAGGTGTTCTAAGTATGACTCGGGGTAACCTAGTATATAACAATAGGCCTTACTGCACACCTAGTTTGACACAACTGGGGGATATTCTTAAGATAATTCAAATTTACATTGCGAACCATTATGAAGAATTTAAAAGTAAATATGTCCCCAAATAAACCATGTTTTTTATTATGAGATTAGGTATACATAAAATTTTAAATTTATGTTTCATATTTTGGAATTACACATTGTTATTCATAGCCTAATATATTGAATACCATTGTTTATAAATAATGCCTAGTGAAAGAAATACAAATCATATCAAAGGAAATAATCTATGATGGGATTTCCCTCATATGATAGAAAATGATATTAAAGTATGAGTTATGATTGGTGCTGAACAATTTATTAATAAACTGGGATAAATGACTCACGTTATTTATAATAAACATACCCATATGAAGAATACTGATCCACAACGTTGAGTAACAATGTCAGACCACTTCATAAGAAAAAAACATCAAAAAATCAATGGGATTAAAAATACATTTGTAGTTGTGAAATGGATATTATCCATAGAGATGATATTTCATGCTTTGGGAAGTAATGAAAATAATAAGGTTTTCATTGAAGATTATCGTCTCTATGGAAATACGAGTCAATGGTGGTAATTGAATAAAAATACGAAGGGGAAGAAGAAATAAAAAACATGGAATAGAAGTATTTTAAGGAACTTTTCTGTGAATAATATTTGCCTCATGAATAGATTTAAGAAATAGATTCTCAGTTTATGAGTTTATGTCAAAATAAATATGAGGATGTTGTGAAATATGAGGGAAACATTATAATCTTATCAAGGAATTCTACAGACTATATTCATAACACAAGGAGTAAGATTGATCATTTATTTTATGGTTTAAAGAAATTCCTCCTAAAAGATTTGGTATGCCAAAAATTTTCATCATTTGAATATATAGTCTCATGTTCTATAAAGATAGAGAAAATATTCTATATGTCCTATAAGATTATGGGAATGATAGAGGATAAGAGGATCGTAGAGAAAGAGAAAAATAAAGGGAAAAAGGGAAAGAAGGATTTTCCCACATGTGATAATTATAGAAAGAATCATCTTAGGAAGTGATTGAAAGGAATGAATGTTCATAATAAGTGTCGATAAAAAGGTCAATAGAAAAAATAATGAAAAAAGAAAGAAAGATAAGACTAATATCCAAGGATTCTTCTGTGGTGAAATGGGGAACTATGAAAATAAATGTCTTAAGCATCAAGGAAATATAGCTCAGAAAAATATAAGGGATAAAGGTAAATACTAATATTTTAACATTGAAAAAGTTAGATAATTAATGTATTTATGTTATAGGGATTCAAAAATTGTGAATATTTTATTAGCAATGTACTGGTTATATAAATTATTGAATATATGAGGATTGTACAACAGTGCTTCTTCATTAAGGATATTGATGCATGAAAGTTTTCATTAAAGTATTAATGTTAATAAAGTATTCATTTTTTGGTATGTGATAATAATAGAAACATTATGTTTCAGTAAAATCTTATGTTAATATTGATATTGAAAATTTAGAGACCATTTGGAATGTTAATTAGAACAGAAGTATTTTGGATATGTCTTAAGGTTGTAATGGAGTATGTTAAAAATTAGATATTATTGTTTGAGGTTAAAGTATGATTTATTAGATACATTGGACTAACCTTTTTGGTTTTAGTAATCATTTAGAGGATGGAGGAAATACTTGTGGGATTTAAAATATCTTCATGCATGAAAAATTAATTTTTAACATTCATTTCCTAGTGTAAGGGATGAACTGAAAATAGATCGAAGCACAACCAAATGGTGATATTATTTTTATGACATGGAAAGAAATAAATTATGTGCTTATCTGAATAGTAAAATATTCTTCAACTATAAGGAAAGGATATTTAAAACAAAAAATTCTATCCAATTATGTTTTTTGATGAATCAAATAGTCCCTTAGATCATCATAGATATATATCTTTGTGATTGCTAACTTTTTCATCATCATGTTGTATATCACTCTCCATAATAACATTATGGATATATTTTTCTTTTGTGTCCATGTTTTCCTACAAGGAACCCTAGTATGTGTTATCTCCAACAACCTGTATACTTCCCTGCATTTATTTTAATGTGGATGTCTCATTAATCATTTTCCGATGTGGAATTTCAATAAAGATATTTTTAAAATTCAAACCCCTAATTTTAAATAACAATTTCAAATTTATAGTATGTAATTTATTGAATTATGGGAGAATGTAACACCCCAATATTCCACGATATGCATATTTAATTCAATAACTTGCATTCCACACAACACTGAGTTTGAGTGCACCATGATCTATTACACTAGTCATTTAAAAAGTGTCAATTAATAGTTTAACTTCCTGGATCTGGGTTCTACATAAAATGTGCCCCGTACGTGGTTGGCTAAATGGCCTCAATAACATTTTTATCTCATAGCGATTCATTATTCAATTCCACCCTTACATCGTTCTTTTAAAATGGTTTTGTTATGAATATTCCAAATATATTAAGAAATTTCACTTCATGTTTTATACAATGAATTAATTTTTATCACTATTTAAAAGGTATATTTTACTTGTTTTGATAATTATATTGAAGGAAGAGATGATTTGAAGGGCCCATGATGAAGTCCAAAAAGAATCATCCAAACTCCACATGATCCAAGCATACCAGTGGACTAAATCGAACACTTATACTAGAACGTGAATTAAAACAAGATGAAATTTTGTGGTATGGTCCAAAATTTAATATTTTACATTCCATATGACAGAACCCAAGCCTGATTTGTCTTCTATGTGGCACATCCACATAGATCTATCTAGGGGATCAAATCAGCTCGATGTAAAAAAAGTTGGTTCTGCATTTGGTCTACATCTCCAGATGTGATTTTCCAAGTGGAGCCAAACATTCGGTGGAGATATTTCTGTGGTGGGGCTATAACTTTCTAGTTTATATCAAAGGGATATTTCACGGTATAGTGACTGAGAACTACAATCCTAGTGGTTTTACACAATCTGTGTGCTCAAAACCACCTTCCAATTTGACAATAAAAGAACACCTTGGGAACCTCATTTTAGAGTTAGACCAATAGGAAAGGTTTTTCCATTTTGGAGTCTCAAATTAGTTCTATAATCATATCTATCTGTTCTAGAGTCAATGGGATGTGCTACTTCAGCATCTTCCTCTTCCTCCCATCCTATGGATTTCTAATCTCTCAGTGATCACTAAGGGGATGTGATGTAATCCCGAGATTCATGTTTGTAATATTTGAATGATATTTTTAATTTAAGGTTGTTATGTTGTTTTTTATCATCCATTATTCCTATTTTATTGTGTTATGTACTCGTATGACATACTCAACTCATATGATCATGTTTGGGGGTACCCATTCATGTGATGTTTCACACATCATTCACTACTTCTTATTCCCCTTTTCAATTGAGGTGTTTTTGTGGTTCATATTTTTAAATTTAAATCTCATATATACTATAAAGGCCATGTACATTTATGTCATGGTATAAAAAATAAATAACATACAATCCTTGACAGCGCATCGAGTTCTTCGTGTGTTTTCATGACGAGTTTCGGTTATGAAGTCGAACAAAAAATCACTCAATCGTTGACAATATCCAATGAATCATTTTGTGTTCCCAAATAAACTCAAAGAGGTATACTAGTATAAAATCAGTTACATTATGGTTCTAGGTGTTACAAACTAGGGGTTAAAAATTCATAACCCTATCTCATTAAGCGGTGAAGGATGAACATCATGAGAGTACCCCAGGTTGATCACGCTTAATTAATTCTATTAATTTATACATTGTTTTATCGCTTTCAATATTCAATGGATTATTAAGTCATAAAAAACCCAATTTTTCCAAAACATCATTCCCCTTCTATTTTTATAATCAAAATACTCTTTTTTTAATTAATTATTAAAGGCTCCGTCGAGAGACAACCTAGGGTTGCTTCTATACTATAGAAATTCTTGTAAAAATTAATCAAATAATTTCATGGACTCAAAAACATGATCATATTTTGGATATATTTATAGGGAGACAAGATCATTTTTTCTTTATACTATTTTATTTTATTTTTATTCTTACTTCTTTAAATAACACCCTTTCCCTTTTGGTTGTTTTGGTTTTTTTGTTTGTGTTTTTTGTTTGTTTGTTTGTGTTTTTATTTTATTTTCTTCTCTATCTCTCTCTATTTCTTCTCAATATATATCTAATTATATTGTATAACATTCTATTTTATTTTATCCTTTCAACATTACTATGTTCTTTTATTTTATCCATCTGAAATTTAAAAAAAACAAACTGCACAAATTATTTAAATGTCCCTATCAGAAAAAGAAAAATGGTTTGTATTTGACCCAAAAATTGAAAAGAAACACCACTCGTAAATTATGTCATGGAAATTAGGTCAATCAAGTAACATTGAGGAACCCCTTTTGGAAACTCAAGTGGTATTAAACCAATAAATAATTTAACCAATGAAAACCCCTTAAATTATGGCTGCAAATAATTAAACTTTAAAAGAATTGACCACCCCAGATGTGGAGTACCAACATTTGTACATCCAATACCCCAAGGAAGAATCCAAAATTGAGCTAAAATCCAGACACATACACCTCCTTCCAAACTTCCAAAGCCTTCCTAGTGAGGACCCTCAAAAACACATTAAGGAGTTCTACATAGCATGATCCACCATGAAACTCGAAAATGCATCTGCAGACATATTTAAGTTTAGGGCCTTCCATTTCTCCCTTGATGGTGTATTCAAAGACTGGATATACTATATTCCAACCATAATGGGTGGATATAATGACCTAAAAAGACTCTTTTTAGAGAAGTTCTTCCCTGCCACCTGAATTACATCAGTTCGGAATGAAATCTGTGGCATTAGGCAATCACAAGGAGAGACCCTTCATGAATACTGGGAGTGATTCAAAAGACATTTCTCTAGATGACCCCACCATCATATTAGTGAACTATTTATAATTCAATACTTATATGAGATACTTGTCCCCATGGACCATGGAATGATCAATGTTGTAGTTAGTGCATCCCTATTTGATAGGACTCCTTCCGCCGCTCGTGACTTAATAGCCAAAATGGCTCAAAATGCACAAAAATTTGGTATACTAGCTATTGTACCAACCCTAGGAGTTCATGAGGTAAGTAATTAATCACTAGATAAAATGGTAGATAATAAACCTGAGGAGATGCATGAACTTCTAAGGAAATTAGATTAGGAACAAGGTAACTCACAATATTATTTAGTTCCATTACATTGTGGTATTTGTTCTGATAACACACATTTTTTTGACCAGTGCCTGCAACTTCAGGATTCATCTGAGTCCTGTACAGTAGTATTCCCTGGGCATCCATTCCACTAATCACCACCCTTAATGCAATAACCATTCAGAACAAATCTATATTCTTGGTGGAAGGAACAACAACAATACATACAAGGAGGAAACCTAAGCTACCCCAAGTAGAATTGGTATCAACAAGTCCATGGTATGCAACCGTCTTATCCTTCAAAATCTAGAAACAATCCTCCTCCTCCTACCAATTCTGAACCAGGCCTTGAGGATATGGTGAAGCAAATGGAAACCCAAAACCTCTAGTTTCAAGAAACCACACAATCAACAATTCAATACCTACAAACTAAAGTGGGACAATTTGTGAACACCGTTAGCGATATAAATATGCAAGTTTATATACAATTACCTTCCCAATCTGTTGAAAATACAAAATACAAAGGAATGTTTGTTTAATAAAACTTCATATTCGTAAATAAATTTCAACTTCTAAATATTCTACCCAACAGGTATGTCTCCCTTTGGAATGAAATATTTCTCCACCCATAAAGGATTCCAATAAAGGAAAAATAAAATAAAAAGGTTAATCAAATTATTATTTATGATTTAAATGAACAATCCATTCCACTTTTGTTCCCTCAAAGACTCTCTAAATCCATGAATAATTCTAATAATGATATTAATAAAGAAATAATGGATACATTTAAATAGGATCAAGTTAACTTCTGTTTATTTGTTGCAGTTAAAAAAATCCCTCAATATGAAAAATTTTATAAAGAGCTTTTCTCCCATAGAAGGAGGATAAAGGGGAATGAGAGAGTCAATATGGGAAGGAGTGTCTCATCCTTGATTCAACCAGCAATGCCACCCCAATTCAAGAATCTAGGCACATTCACAATACTGTGTACCATAGGGGACACCTTATTTTATGATTATATGATAGATTTAGGTTCTTACATTAATGTAATTCCTCACTCTATGTATAATTTTCTATAGGTTGGAGAGCTTCAACCAACATGAATTTTCATGCAACATTCCAATAAGAATACTACGCATCCAACAAAAGTGATTGATGATTTCCTTATAAAAGTGAAGAACCTTATCTTCCCCGTTGATTTCTACATTCTTGAGAGAGAAGATAACTAAACACAAGGTCATGCTTCTCTCATAATTGAGAGTCAATTTCTAAAAAAAAAATACATTCATCAATGTTCACAACGGTACACTTTCCATGTCTTTCTGTGGAGATAATGTAAGTCATAACATCCTTGAGGATATGAAACACCCCATTAAAGAGCACTCTAGTCTTCCTGTATATTCAATGGAAGTCCTCTCAGAAGACACACACCCACACAATTCTCTCCTAAACCTATACTATGATTCAATTTCCACTTCTTGACCCTGGGATGATTTGATATTTGATTCTTGTTTGGTGTGTTGTGTGGGTTCTTAGAAATTGTAAATATTGTGCATTGATTGATGAGTGTGTTCATTCGGAGGTACCCATGACCGTCGATAATTATGAAAATCTCACATCAATAGATTCCCTTTCCATATAGTATAAACATGAACAGATATATAGTTTCATGGACCTCACTCCACCTAAACCCCCTTGCTCAATACAAAAACCACAAGTGTTGGTACATAAACCACACCCTTCAAATTTAAAATATGCACATCTTTAGAGTAAATTCTAATTTCCCATTATTATTTCCAATAACGTCTATCCACAATAGGAATCAAAATTTCTCAAGATTTTGAGAGAGAGTAAAAAGGTGATAGGATGGACACTTTTTGATATTACTGGGATTATCCCATCTGTTTTTATGCACCATATACTTTTGGATGATGAAGCTTAGCTCATAATACAATCTCAATGCCGGTTGAATCCCACTCTTCTTAAAGTGGTAAAATTGGAAGTCAGCGAATGACTTACTAAGAGGATCATTAATCTTATATCTGATAGTAAATGGGATAGTCCAATGAAAATTGTGCCTAACAAACTGGAATAATAGTTTTTTCAAATGAAAGGAATGAATTGGTTCCTACATATGTGTAAAACAGTTGGCGAGTCTGAATTGACTATCATCGACGAAATCAATCCACATGGAAGGAACACTTTCCTCTACCTTTCATTGACCAAAAGTCAGTAATATTGGATGGTAAGTACAATTATTCTTTCTTTGATGGCTATTCAGGTAATTTCCAAATTCATATAACCCCCAAGGAACAAGAAAAGACTAAATTTACCTTTATATTTGGCACATTTACATACATAAGGATTCCTTTTGGTCTATGTAATTATCCTGGTACTTTTCGGCTATGTATGTTGAGTATTTTTTATGAGTACCTTGAGGGTTGTATTGAAGTCTTTATGGATGATTTCACAGTATATGGTTTTTCTTTTGATGATTTTTTAGAACACCTAGGTTCTCCCCTCCACCATTTCATTGAACATGATCTTGTTTTAAATAATGAGATATGTCATTTCATGGATGAAAGGGGGATAGTTATTGGAAATTTCATTTAAAATAATGGAATTAAAGTTGATAAATATAAAATTGAATTAATTTCATCCCTTATATATCTAAAATTTGTTTTTGAGGTGTGAACTTTCTTGGGTCATGCTTGTTTTTACCATCGATTCATTAAAGACTTTAATAAGATCACACTTCCATTGTCCTGCTTATTAAAAAAATATTCTGAGTTTTTGTTTGTTAAAAATTGTAAGGATGCATTCAATTCACTAAAAAGGAGTCTCACATAACCTCCCACCATCCAATCGCCAAGGTGGGATCTCCCCTTCAAACTTATGTGTGATGAATCAAGCATTTTTGTTGTGGAAATCCTATCAAAAATGGTTTAGAAGGCTCCTCATGTCATTTCATATGCCACGTGTACCCTTGACCTTGCCTTGGTAAACAAGACAACCACTGAAAAAGAACTCCTTTCTATTGTGTTTTCTTTCGAAAAATTTCATTCATATCTTCTTGGATCAAAAGTCACTGTGTTTTCTGGCCATGCTGCCCTTCGATTAATCCAAAAGAAACATGAAGTTAAGCCCCACCTCATACGGTGGATGCTCCTCCTCCATGAATTTGACCTTGAGATTAGAGATAAGAGGGGTGTATAAAATTTTTTACCTGACCAAATTATTAGGATTTCTCCACCAATAGACCACCATGTCAACTCATGCCTCCCAATTGGATAATTATTCCCTCATGATAATCTTTAGGATATTGTGGACCATACCCCTTGGTATGTGGAAAATGTAAATTTCTAGCCAAATCTAGGGTCCCCACTAATTTAATCACTTCACAATCCAAGAGACATAATCATGATTCACAATGCTACAATTGGGATGACACATATTTTTGGGGAATTTGTGGTGACCAAGTAGTTCGTCTGTGTGTCCCTGACCATGAGTTCACCTCTATCTTGACGTTCTGCCACAGTTTGGCCTATATGGGCCACATTGCCTCTCAACGTACAAATCAAAAGGTTCTTGAATCAGGACAATAATAGAAAACCTTTTATAGGGATTTCCATATAATTTTCAAGTCATGTACTCATTTTCAATTCATAGGAAATATCTCTAAGAGGAATGAAATGCCCGAACAACCCATGTTATTATGTGAAATTTTTGATGCAAGGGGGATTGACTTCATGGGACCTTTTACAAATAAATTTTGATTTGTGTACATATTATTGTATGTGGAATATTTATATGAATGGGTTGAAGAAACGACTACTAGGACCGATGACTCTAGAGTTGTTTTTGATTTTGTAAGGTCCCAAATTTTTAGTAGGTTACGTTTGCCGAGATTCATCATTAAAGATTAGGGTTATCATTTTTGAAATAACTACATAAAAAATTTTCTTCGTAAGATTGAGGTTGATCATAAATTATATACTGTATATCACCCACAAACTAATGGAAAAGTAGAAATCTCAAATAGTTATGTTAAGATAATCTTGGAAAAAATGGCATAACCCAACAGGAAAGAATGGAGTTTGCACTTAGAAGATGCACTTTGGGCGTACTGTAATGATTCTAAAACCCCAATCAGAATATCACCAGAGAAAATTGTGTTTGGAAAGTCTTGTCACCTCTTGGTGGTAGTAGAACACAGTGCATATTGGGTTGTTAAACAATGTAATATGAATCTTTCAAATTCAGGTGAGCATAGAAATCTACAGATTCAAGAGCTGGAAGAAATTAGACGTGATGCATATGTGAACTCCCGGTTCTATAAAGAGAAGACAATATCTCTCCATGGTGGAATTATTCATCAGAAGAAGTTATATATCAGGGGAAAGGCCATCATTTATAATTATACTCTAAAGCTCTACCCATGTAACCATCATTCTTGATGGATTCGTCCCTATATTTTTACTAATGATTACCCTTTTGGTGAAATACAAATGTTTCATGAGCAGAGTGGAAAAAGTCATACCGTTAAAGGGAATCAGCTTAAACACTTATATGATAATTTTACAATGTTTTTGGAAGAGGATATATACTTTCTAGAAGCAACATACTAGTGAAACACACATGGTTTTATCCTTTCTTCTCACACTCTCAATTATTACAGTGAGAACACTGCACATTCTAGGTGTGTGTGTGTGTGGGGGGGGGGTGATACATTTCCTGGGATCATTATGATTTTCATTGCCTTTATTCTTTATTATTTTTTTCACCTTCTTTATGGTATTTTCACTTTTCCCCATCTTGTTGAGTTCATTAGGATTTTCATTGTCTTTCTACTTTCTTCTCTTTTTTTCCTTCTTTATGGTATTTTTAATTCCCCCCTTATGGTCACCAAATCATGAAACTTACTGAAAATGCATGTTAAATTTTTTGATTCATTGTTGTTTTAACATTTCATGAAAACTTGTCTATATTATGGAATGAATATTTTTATTAATTTAACACCAGGGAGTGTTTTTTAGTAAATTGGTTTTCTTTCAATGATATAAATTATTGTTTCTCTGTTGAAACTTTGAGATGATTGATATCCCTTGAGTGAGTAGTTTTTAGGAAAACTGTGTCACTAATATTACCACACGTTTTTGAACCAAACCACAAAGTGATAATATTTCTTACTTAATAGAAGGTAAATATATGTTGGGTTAATATTTTTTATCTTAAATTTTTTTCTTCCATACGTTCTTTTTTTATCTGATCTTTTCCATTATTGTACCAAATTGACCTATGCTTGTGTACCGGTTATCTGACAATCGTATGCCCTAAAAAAAATAAAAAATAAAAAAGGGTTATGTCTTGAGATGGTCAAAAACCATTCCTCCTAAACATTTGATATTCCTATAACTTTTAAAATTAATATCGTGAGGGGATCTAACAAGAGTTGAGAGATGAGTGTGAGATTTGCTCCAAATGAAACATCTGAAAAAATAAAACAAAAATAATAATAAATAAGGGGAGTGATGTAATGTGAAAAATATGGGGATATATCGGTTAGAATATTAATTTTTGACTTTCAAGAATTACCACATGAGTTGGGTTTGATATATGATTGCAATGGATGTAGGGTAGGTTCGGTGCACAAAATCATTTAAGCAGAAAAATGTTAAAAGAACCTATAATTACTCAATAGAGAGTGGAACAAATAACATGTAATGGTTTTCAAACACACACCTGGAGAGTTTTTAGCATGGTTTAATTTTAAAATCCTTGATCAATTTTTTCTCATGAATCTCTTTGAATTTCATTGTGATATAATTAAGATGACATATCTTTCCATTTTCACTAGGAATAACTCCTTGGTGTGGTTTCTACATTGATCAAATTACATTAATGAATTAAAATTTACCAAAATGTTAAATCTTCATGATGTTGGGAATATATACATGCATCATTTTTTTTGATATGTGTCTTTTCCCAGGAGTGCAAATGTTTAGGTGTGGCGGTGTGATCGTATAACGATTCACTATTCAATTTCACCCTAACACCGTTGTATTAAACTGGTATTGTAATGAATATTCCAAATATAATAATAAATTGCACATCATTTTTTTACTAAATTAATTAATGTTAATCACTTTTTAATTGGAAAATTTTACTTATTTTGACAATTATATTTTTGGAGGAGGTGATTTGAAGGGCCCATGAAGATGTCCAAAAAGAATGGGATAAACTGCATAGGATCCAAACATACTAGTGGACTAAACTGAATACTGATACTAAAAAATGAATTAAAATGGACTGAAATTTTATGGGATGGTAAAAAATTTAATATTATACATTTCATATGAATTATCCCAAGCCCGATCCAGCTTCTATGGGGCCCGTCCTCACTGATCTTTCCAGGGGATCGAATCTGCTCGAAGTCAAAAAGTTAGTTCTGTATTTTGTCTATATCTCCAGATGTGGTAGTCCAAATAGAGTGAAACATTTGGTGGATATAGTACTGGCGTGTGGATACTATTTTAATGTTTTTCCCAAAGTGATATTATAATTTTTTGTGACTTAAAACTACGATCAAAATGGTTTTACACAATCTGCATGATCCAAACAACATTCCAATTTGCCTACAAAACAACACCTTGGGATCCTCAATTAGGAGTTAGACCAGGAAGAATGGTTCTGCCGTTTTGGAGTCTTAATGGAGTTCTATAATAATCCCAATTAGTTTTGGAGGCCATGGGAAGTTCTTCTTCAACATCTTCTTCATCCTCCTCTCCCATGAATTTCTAAACTCTCCGTGATCACCCGGGGGGAACGTGATGTAATCCCAATCTTCATGTTTGTAATATTTGAATAATAATTTAAACTACAGGTTTTTATGTCTTTTTTTATCATCCTGTATTCTTATTTTATTGATTTATGTGTTGGTATGACATACAAAACTCATATGATCATGTTTGGGGTACCCATTTATCTGATGTTTCACACATTGTTCACCACTTCTTCTTCCCCCTTTTAATTGAGGTGTTTGTGTGGATCATATTAGTCAATTGAACTCTTTTAAATACAATAAATTAAATTTAAATTTATGTCATTATATCACAAATAAATAACATAAAAATCAAGATAGTGCATCAAGTTCTTCGTGTGTTTCCTCAGTGAGTTTCGGTTATGAAGTCGAACACAAATCACTCTATCATTGATGATATCTAGTGAATCATTGTGTGTTTACAACTGATTCATATGAGGTATCCTAGTATAAATTCAGTAAAATTATCGTTCTAGGTGTTACAAACCATATATTAAAAGTTCAGAACCATATCTCATGAAGCGATGAAGGATGAACATCATGAGAGTACCCTGGGTTGATCATGCTTAATTATTTATATAAATTTCAACTTTTTTTTATATCATTCCATTTTTTGGATGATTAAATCATCAAACACCCAAGTTTTTGAAAACCTCATTCCCCCTATATTTTTATAATCAGAATCCTCTTTTTTAAGTTATTGATCTATGGATCTGTCAGGATACAAACTAGAGTTGCTGCTATACAACATAAATTCTAGTAAACATTAAACAACTAATTTTACACACTCGAAAATGTGATCACATTTCCCCAAATTCTAGAGGCTACCGACTAGTAGTTAGGGCCTAATTTGTGATAGTGGGGAAACCATTCTCTCATTGGAAGATTGTATCACATCAGATAAATACTATAAAATAGCAGACACAGTAAATATCATACAACTGAAGTAAATAGATGAAGACTGATAAGATAAGTAACCAAGAATTATTACATACAAAAGAGGATGAAACATGTTATTTCTATGAAAACATCCAAAACATGATATACTATAGTCAGATACAATACATGTATCAAGGAACAGAAATACAAAAGAAAACTCTGAAGCATCGCAAGCCTCATCTTGGTCTCATTCTCTCCTACTCCGAAGCAGCAAGTCAAGTACCTATAGAAGGGTGCTTTCCCTTATCAACACCTACAAAAATATAATATTCTTGGGCCCAAAACATGTCCCAAATAGGGTGCAACACTGAATCCTAGTAGGAAACCACCAATGGTTTGTTCCAATATGTCAGTGAAAATATTTAACAAGCAGTGGACAATAATGAAAGCAGTAAACTAGGAAGTACTCAAAAGAAAACAATTCTATAAGTACTAGTTTCATTTGTGTTCAGTTTATGTTCATTAATAGTTCAATTAATATGATTTTAGATATGTATTGAGATCCGTACTAGGCCCATTAATCCCTGTGTAAAAGTGGGAAAAATAGATACCTCAAAAGGCAATCAAGAAAAGGTAAAGTGAAGACAAAATCCAAGCTTGTGATTGGCTTGGAAGACGCTTAATAAGATTGTCTATTTCAATATTCAATTTATAATATCGATATATTCTTGAAATTTCTAATGAGGAATCCATGTATATCTCCATATATATAACCACCTCTATCCTACATTCATGTCCGTACAATCCTATCAGGAACCCAATCTCACTCTAGGTGTAGTGTGAGTATATGTTAATTGGGTCATCCTTGGATCCTTTAAATAAGACCTAAGTATCTCCCAAAACATATAAACATTCCAATTGAACCTTTTCTTAGTATCCCTCATTCCATGACTCATTCGTCCATTTCAATCATAGCCTACATGATCCCTACCACTATATTTGTGGCTTGCTCACATCTTGACATAATAACCCATAATTAGTCCATCTATGGAATACCTCAATGGATTCATGGGTCATCTAAGGTATAAGGTACAATAGTCGCTTGAACCCATCCAATAAATTATCATCTGAATCCATATATTTCCTATTACAATTTCCCTTTTTTTATAATTGGATCAATAAATCATTTCATTAGGCATGCAAGGTCAAAACAAAATAATCCAATATAACCAAGCAAGGACCAAAATTTCTAGTCTTGGCCTTTCAAATACTAACATGGTAAAAAATCATATATCAAGAAACAAATGTAAATTAAACTATTACATGGTTCAAAAATGATATCTCATGTGGAAACATTTAAATTATCAAGTAACACATAGTAATTAAACTATGACATGGCTTTAGCAGTTAAAAAATCTTGTGGGAAATTCATATCTCAATCCATTCAAGTAGTCCACGAATTACAAGGTTTAAAAAAATATAATCACATCAAAAATTCATTATTTGGAAATACATTCCATGGATTCTTAAACAAGCATAGACATAACATACAATAATGGTAACAACCCCAATTCTAAGCATAATCCATCCAATTAATATTAAATCCAATTTAAATCCAATTACAACGTCATTCATTTTTAACAACCCATATATGTGAAATAGACAAGGCTATCCACATAGGTAACCAGGGAAAATGTCCATAAATGACAATTCATGGTAAAAACACCGTTGGGGTGGACCTAATTCAAGGAAATTAATATTATGCTGGTTGATTAACACATATTTAATTACCCTAAAATCATTAGATAATAACATGAGTCAAAAATAAATCAAGGTGACACCAAAAAATGGGTGCATGAAACATTAGAACATATATTTTTCTCAAAAATTAATGAGAGGCACAGGACCATCGACATAGACCTCATGTGACTCTCCTCATACAATGTCAACATTCAATTCAAGATAGAACGAATAAGATCTATGAAACAAGGATAAAAACTCAACATAAAATAAATTAGTCAGGATATGGAACCTAAAATAATGAATCAAGAGTAATCGAGAGCTTACATATTGGGTTCCAATGCTTCCAATAATGATTGAATTGGAGTTCGGATGATGATTTGGGAGGAGATTGAAGGTATGATGTTACGGTTTGTAAAACATGGGAAGTAACTTCTGTCTAGAATGATATAGTAGGGATGCTGCATGTTTTTACGCAAAAACACAAAATAAACATCATGCATATCAATTTTCTGTTCATTCTGTGGTTGTTTTCCACTGACTTACATTCCGGGGCCTACCGATATGACTACACGGCATGTACTAAGAAGTATATGGTGTGTAGTTGGTTTTTCTCTCTCTTTCTTTATATAATTCCCACAATCCTTTTATTCCAATCATACAGGATGAGACTACATGACATGTAATTAGGATTACATGGTGTGTAACCCTGATTCAGGCCGTGTGATAGTTTAATTCTAGTACATTCCCAGTTTTCCCTTATTTTCTCAAAAACAACTCAAGGGAAAAAAATAAAAGATAATCATACCTCAATGTATGAAATGGGTTCTTACTAAATTTCCCCCATAAAGAAATTTGTCCTAGAATTTCTCTTACAAGGGTAGTGAAGACAAATTTGAGAATAAATCTGTCCAATGAGCATGTACGTCGATCTCCCTCTCCCAAGTCTCGTCCTGTACTCGACCATACTACTATAACACCCGTACGAGTGAAACTAAATGGTCTCAGAGAACCTTCATGCTCCTTTCAACTATAAGAATAATATGCTCCAAAAATGATTCACAAACCTGAAGCTCAACCACCTCTTGATAAAAAACATGACATGAGTTTGAGTGATAGCGGTGTAGGTGAGATGCAAGGAAGACATCATGCATGGCTCAATATATCAGAAGTAACTGCAACTGATAGGAAACCAACCTGACCCTCTCCATAATCTCAAACAACCTGACATATTGCAGGGAAATATTACTCTGTATTTTGATTCACCGGTGTCCCAACCTTTGTGAAACATGCAGGAAAACTTGATCCCCGACCTTGAACTACAGAGGTTGTCGGTGGTGATTGGCATATAATTTTTGACGAGACTACATTATAGCCATCTATTTATGAATAAACAAGACATGATTGGAAGTCTCCTTAATTAGATGAGGTCTTGGTAAAGCTGCCTCATCTGCCTCTAACCTATACAAGAGAGAATGAAATGGACTACCATATAATGTCTCGTATGGTTCAATTTCTATAGTTTCTTGGAATCTATTATTATAGGAAATTAAGCCATAGGGAATATTCTTCTCCCAAGAGCCCCCAAAATCCAAGACACATGCTTGCAACATGTTCTCTAGAACCTATATCATACACTCTGACTAGCCATCAATCTGAGGGTGGTATGATGTGCTTAGTAGCACCTGTGTACCCAGTGATCTCTGATAACATTATGAAAAATGAGATCTAAAGTGGGAATCCATATCTAAATAGATAGAATGAGGGACCATGTGAAGTCGTACTAACTCATGAATATATAAATTTCTAAACTCATCAACAACAAAGATCTCCTTGATTGGAATGAAATGAGCAACCTTTGTAATCCTTTCAACAACCACCCATAGAGAATCATTTCCTCTAGGAGACCATGATAACCCATTCAAAAAATCCATTGCAAAATCATCACATTTCCACTTTGGAATAGGTAACTACTCTCAAAGACTAGCTGGTCTATGATTTTATGACTTAACCTACTAACTAGTGAAATATCTCACAACAAATCTAGTTATTTATCGCTTCATACTTGGCCACCAGTATTGACATCATGTGTCGCATTACATATTGGTGACTCCGGGGTGCACTGCCCATGATGAATCTTGGAACCACCACATCAAATACTCATGTATATTCCCTATAACCCACATATGTCGATAGATACACAGAAACTCATCCACAACTACTATCCACCTAGGAGGAGGGCCCTCACCTACCACACTCTCTTTTAGAACTATGACTTCAAAATCTGATATCTGCCTTACCCTCACCCTAATCAGTAGGGTAGTGGTGATATCCAAGGATGATAGAAAAGTATGTCCTTGTCTACGATGCACCTCCAAATGCATCTCAGAGAACAACTCCATAAGATTCCACTCACTACTGGCCTCATGCATTGCATGTATCTGAGTCCTCCTACTCAGTGCATCAGCAACTACATTACCTTTCCCCAACATACAGGCATGCTCAATATCAATGGACTAAAGGTATTCCTCCCACTTTCTCGGTTTTAAATTTAAATAACACAAAGTAAAGATGTACTTAAGGATTTTTTGGTCCATGTATGCCATCAAATTCTATCCCAATAAGTAATGTATCCAATAGTTCCTAGAATGAATAACTATAGCTAACTCCAGATTATGTGTAGGGTAATTCCTCTCATTTGGCCTCAACTATCGAGACCCATATGCAATAACTCAATCCCCTAGCATAAGCACAAATCGCATACCAATATCTGATGCTTCATTTTACACCATGTACCTCTTTCTTGAATCTAGTAATATCAGTATCAGTGATGAAGTCAAACTCCCCTTGAGCTCCTTAAAGGTTCTCTCACAAGAATTTTACCAATCCAACTTCACACCCTTCTTAATCAAGCCTGTTAGCGGTGCTTACAAGCTCGAGAAGTCCTATTTAAAATTCTTGTAGTAACCAGCTAACCCAAAGAAACTCCTTATCTGAAAAATGTTCTTGGGTTGTTCCTAGGAAACTACAGCTCTCACATTTTCTGGGTCCACTGATACTCCTGTCTCTGAGATGATATGGCCGAGGAACTGAATTTGATCCATCCAAAAGTGGAATTTTGTGATCTTATCATATAACTGATGTAATCATAGAGTATTAAAAATGATATCAAAATGATTGGCATGGTCATGTTGATTATGATAATACACCAGGATATCATCTATAGAAACCACCACAAAAGAATCTTGTTATGGACGGAACACTTGGATCAACAGTTCCATGAAATCTGCTGGTGCATTTAAGAGACCAATCAGCATAACCAGGTACACATATAGACCATATCTGCTACAAAAGTCTGTAAGAGGTATGTCATCCAGTCGAACATGTACCTGGTGTTATCTTGACCTTAATTCAATCTTCAAGAACACTCGATCTCCTCAAAGCATATCAAATAGATCATCTGTCCATGGAAAGGGATATTAGTTTTTAACCATCAACTAGTTCAGTTTTCGATAGTCCACATATAGTCTAAGGTTATTGTCCAAATTTTTCAAAAAAAGGACCGTTTAACAGCAAGGATAAGTAATGGGTAGGATGAAACCCTTAACTTAAAGATCTTCCAACTGCCTCTTGAGATCTTACAACTTTGTTGTAGCCATCATGTAAATAGGAATGGATACTGGTGCAGCTCCTAACACTAGCTTGATAGTGAACTCCACATATCTGACTAGATGTAAGACTGAAAATTCATCTGAGAAAACATCCCTAAAATGATCAACCAATGGAGAGAAATTTTCCTGACATGTTCCTTATTAATCCAGTTATAAACTCACAATTTTGGCTATCATCCAGCATAAACAACTATGCTCGGGTCCAGTTCAACTCGTCTAGTCATCCCATTCTCCCTTATATAAAAATATCCACCCTCTAGTGACGTGAAACTAACTCTTTGGTGATATAAATCAATAAAATATTGAAATCAAACTAACCATTCCATTCCAAGGATGAAATCAAATACCATCATCTCTAAGACATAGAGGTTTCGTAAAAAGTGGTACCCACTAACCTTATGGGGGAAATACTTGCACTGATACACACATTCCATTCTAATTCCTAACAGAGATTCTAGAGTCATAACATAATCAGAAGTAAAAAAATAGATCCTAAAGCTCTCCATTATAAGAACAGATATGAATCTATTAGAGGACCCTGTATCAAAAAGTGAAAAATCTAAAACATAGGTGACTAGAATAGTACCAGTGACAGTAGAAGGTCCGAGATCCTGCTTCTGTTGGGTATGTTTCATTACATAAGTTTGACTTTTACCTAGGCCCTGTGACACTTCATAGATACCCTGATCTAATCCACCATGTTGTAACTGAGTACCTAGGGTCTAGATACATCAGCCATGGCCACCACCTCAGCCTGAATGGCCTGAGGTATTCTAGTTCCATGTTTGCTGAGAAGCTCCTGGCCCTGCCCCTAAACATTTCATGTAGACCCTCTCTCACTATAAACTGGAGGAAATATCCTATAGAAGTGTTGTAGATGGCCCATACTACCGAAATATTGACACTCGACTGGGTCTTTAAGACATTGCAGCCTCCTATACCTAATCTTACTAGACTGGTGGCACCTCACGTGGCTACCTGAAGGTACATTCTAACTACTACTTTCACCACAGGAAAACTCCAGATGATTCTTCTTGCTACTGGTCGATATAGTACAAGATCTTTGTGCTAAAATACCCTGTCTCGCACCTCTATATTCTCGTAGGCTATGCTCACTAATCAATGCCTAATTCACTACAGTAAATAGCATAGTCAACTTGAATACTTTTACTTGTGATCAAACGTCATACCAGAGACCATCCACAATATTAATAGCCTTTGTTAGATTGTCACCCATTAGACTAGGTGAGAAACAATAATATTCCAGAAATTGGGCAGAATATTTTATTACTTATAGTGTTCCCAGCTCCATATTCATAAACTTCTGGGATTTATCATCCCTTAGCATCTCAGTATATTAATAATCGTAGAATACTGTCTGAAAATATTCCCATGCCATATCCCAATGATACTCTATCTGAGTAATCACATCCCACCATATCTTGGTAGAATCATGGAGCATATAATTCGCATGATTTACCCTCCTCTCATGAGGTGTCTCTAAATGATCAAAGATCAATAACATGGAATCAAACCATTAATCTTCAGCCTGTGGTCCACTATTCCAAAAAAATGTGGGTAGATGCTACTGCTGGAACACTAACATCATCTCTTCCATTGACGTTCTAGGTTGTGGTGCTCCCGGAATTGTTTTCATAAACCTCATTAAACCTTCATAGAATTGTGAATCAGTAACTGTGTCTAGTATAATAGCTAGTTTGGCAACTGAAACTTTTGGAGGATCCACTGGTATCCTATGGTCTACAACCTCCGGAGTATGTTCCTCACCACTCTCTTGGTATACATCTCACAGTCATCATGGAAGAATGAATCTAAAAGTACCAAAAAAAAATAAATATTTCATGTTCATCATCATGGTTTTTCCGTACAAGTGTGAAAAAATAGGAAAAGACCCTCTAACTTCCGGGAAAAATGAACTACACGCTGTGTAAAAAAAACATTATGCCCACCTACCATAAAAATAATCCTATGTTGTCTCTCACATGGCCAGAAACACAGTCATAACCATGCAACATATACACATGGGTACATGGAGTGTAATTAAAGAAAATTAATTTCCAGAATAGAAGAACACATGGCATGAGTTCAAAGAACAACACATCATGTTGTCTGGGTTTCTGGACATAAGGCCTCAGAAACATCCCCATCACCCCTATTTATGAAAAATAAAGCAACAATGTGCCAAATTATGATCTTCGGAGTCCCATAATCCCCATGAATCAAATCATTTAATCCATATATAGCACATAACATCAAAATTTACATCCCATGGTCAAAACATGATCGACAAAATTCTGATCCAATAGGGATTGTACTCTTCCGGGACCAAAGTTTGGCGTCCATCCAAATCAACCATAACACATAACAATAATCCTATCACAACAATAGGCATATATTTCAAGGAATTATCACAAAAACATGCATATATATCACAAAATCTATCACAACGTCATGCAATCAATAATGATTTCTAAATGGCATGGCATGAATGCATGGCATGTGATTTCTAACAGTTTCCTATATGATGAATGAGATGTAATACCCTTATCTCATCGGGTTTCAAAAAAACATATCCACACTAATCTCAATAATAAAATCACAATACAAGTGCATCACCCAACGATGAAATCATATCTACAATAATAGTTCAAAATCTAAAAGAAAAATTCACTTCGAGGCAATTTTGATTTTTCCTGTACATGGGGTAGCTACTCCTAGGCACAAATAAATAACAAATACCATAACATTTACATTCATCTCCAAATATAAAAGAAAACTAGAAAATAAAAACCTATTATAACATCATTTTTAGTATCCCAGATCCGAGTGACACTTAAAAGGTACCCCATAACCGGTTGGCTACATGTCCTCAAGTGAATTTCCCCAAATGACAGAGGCTGATGACTAGAAGAGTGGGCCAAAGATGAGATAGTGGGGAAACTATTGCCTCATTTTTAGAGTGTAACACAATGAAAAAAATAATATACAACATCGAAGGTAGTAAAAAGAAGAAAACTGATGTAAATAGCAGAAGATTAAGAACATAAATAACCAAGAGTTATTCCATAAAGAATATCATGTAACATGTTATTTCTATGAAAAAAAATCCAAAACATGATATAATGGAGTTAGATACAATACAAGTATCATGGAATAGAAATAAAAAATAAAACTCAAAAGCATCACAAGCCTCGGCTTGATCTGATAATCTCCTGCTCTTAAGTCGCAAGTCAAGTACCAGTAGAAGAGTTCTTTCCCTTATCAACACCTGCAACAATATAATCTTCTTCTGCCTAAAACATGACCCAAACAGGGTATGAGACAAAATCCCAGTAGGCAACCACCAAAGGTATGTGCCAACCTGTCAGTGAAAATATGTAACAAGTAGTGTACAATTGTGAAAGTAGTAAACATGGAAGTACTCAAAAGTAAACAATACTTCAAGTATTATTTCCATTTATGTTCGGTTCATGTTCATTAATAGTTCAATTACATTGAATTAATATAATTATCTATATCCGACAGAGGCACGATGATTACCATGTAAAACCGAGCATATTAGATACCCCAGAAGGCATTCAAGAAAAAGTAATGTGAATACTGAATCCATACATGTTTTTTGGCTTGGAAGAAGCATCATATGAAAGTCTATTTGAATATTCAATTAAAAATCAGAGTCTTTTCTTAACATTACTAATGTGTAATCCAAGTATAACTCCTGATATATAACCACCTCCATCCTACAAACCTGTCCGTACAATCCTCTCAAGAACCCAGTCTCACTCTAGGTGTGGTGTGAGTATATGTCAACTCGGTCGCCCTTGGATCCTATAAATATGTTTCAAGTATCTCCCAAGACATATAAACATTTGGATATAAATTTTCCATCGTATAACTCATTCCATGACTAGTTCATCCTTTCCAAACCTAGCCTACATGAGCCTGACCACTATATATGTGGCACGCCCTAGACATGACATATAATTCCCATTTAGTACAACCATATAATCCCTAAATGGATTCATGGCTCTCCCGAGGTATAAGGTACAATAGTCAAATGAACCCATCCATGTAATTATAATTGAAATCAACAGTTCTCCCATTACCATTTCCCTTTTTTAAACTAGTTCAACTAACCAATTCATTAGGTATGCAAGGTCAAAACAAAAGCATCCAATTTAATCAAGCAAGGAAAAACCTCTGAAGGCTTGTAATTTCAAATACACAAATGGGAATGGATCATATATCATAAAACACATGTAAATTATACTATTACATGATTCAACAATGACAACTCACGTGGGCACATTTCATTTATAATGCAACACGCGATAATTAAATTATGGCATAACTTTAGCAGTTGAAAACTCACTTGGGAAATTCATATCTCAATAATTTCTAGTAGTCAACCAATTAAATGGTTTAAAAAATATACTTACCTAGAAAAGTTATAGTTTGGAAAAATATTCCATGCATTCTAAAACAATCATAGGCATAACATTCGATAATAGGAAAAACAATAATTATAAGCCTAATCTATCCAATTACAATTCAATATTATTGCAATCCTATTATATCTCAATTCATTTTTAACAACCAATATAAGGGAAAAACATGTATATTCTCATAGGTAACATGTTCCAAAAGTCCATAAATGAAAATTCAATGGAAACATGCCCATGGGGTGGCCCAAATACAAGGCAATCAATCTTTTGCAGGTAGAACAACACGTATTTAATTATGCTAACATCATTAGATAATAACAAAGGTCATAAATAAATCAAAGTGAAACCTAAAAAATGGGGCCATAGAACTTCAGAACATATATTCATCTTGAAAATTAATGAGAGGCACAAGACCACCTATATAGACACTATGTGACTCGCCTTGTCCAACATCAACCCCAAATTCAATCTACAACGAAGATGGTCTACAAAACAAGGAAAAACAATAAAACTAAAATAACTCAATCATAAGATGGAATCTAAAATAATGGGTCATGTGTAATATAGAGATTATTGATTAGGTTCCAATGCTTTTGATAGTTATTGAATCGTAGGTAGAATGAAGATTTGGGAGGAGATTGAAGCTCCGACGCTACTGTTTGTGAAAAATGGTGAGTCCCTTCTGTACAGAATGATATAGGAGAGATACTGCCCATCATTAAGAAAAAACACAAAATAAATGGCATGTAAGTCCATATGTGTGTCATGAATATTGTTTTACTATTCATTTGGTAGTTTGTTTTCTCCGTCGACTTACTTTCCAAGACCTGCCGACATGACTACATGACGTGTACTAAAGAGTACAGGACGTGTATTTGGTTTTTTCATCTCTTTATTACCAACATTCCCACACATCATGTATTCCCATAATACATATCCAAACTAAAAGGCTTGAACATATGATTATATGGAATGTAACCCAAAGTCAAGCTGTGTGATAGTATGATTCCAGTACTTGCCCAGTCTTCCTCTATTTTTTCAAAAACAACTCAAAGGAAAAAAGAATAAAATAAACTCATACCTCAAAGTAAGATCTGGGTTCATAAAAATTGTATTAACCAAATAATGAAATTCATATACTATATATTTAATCAATTATTTTTACATTCATTCAAATGATTTTATAGTTATATGGAAAGAATTATTTGAATTTTACGTATTAAAATACAATAAATTTCAAAAAACAATTTTACTTCCTTTTAATGGAAAACACATTTTAAATCTGATATTGTACTCTTTTATAAAATTAATTTTAAAACATATACTTTTTATATGAAATATTAATATCAAAATTATCTTTTTTTCAATTTTTGGTATTTTTCTGATATGTTTTGTGTTTTGGAAAATAGTGAAAAATATTAATTTTTAATTGAAATCCATTTTTTTCATCAAAATAATTTCTAGTGTTAAATTATAATTTTGATTTTTTTCAAAGTATAATTAGACTTTATTTTTATATTTTAATCTAATTATGGTCATTGGGATCATTTTAATTTTAAATTTTGATATAAATACATGTCAATCTTTTTATGGTTTTTACTTTTTAAAAACATGTTATCTCATTCTATCAACGAGATTAATTTTAATTTAATTACTACAAATTTTATTTTTGTAATATTTAAAAATGCATTCAATATTTGAAATAATTATTTCAAAATTATTTAAATTTGTTAATTTATTTATTTTACATTATGAAGAGTAACTTTAGTAATTTTCATTATTTACCACGGTTAGGGGTAAATCAGGTAATTAAATGTCAAAATAATATTATAAAATTATCTTAACACCTATAAAAATTCTCTTAGTGACTAAATTATAGACTTATTACCTAATTTTCTACATTTAATAATTTTATGGAAACTTCTCCAAGAATATGACATATATATTATTAAAATCAATGAATGTGACAAAATGTCACACTATAATTTCTTATAAGTATAATAATTTTAATATAGGGATAATAGAGAGATTAATTAGATAATAATTATTATATATAAATATTATAGAATTATCTACATAATTGTAATTTTTTTATAATTTTTATTTATTAAATAATTATAATAAATGATGACACATTATAAAAGTAGTAATATTTTATTAATAGAAATATTAAATAAATGATTTTAAAAATACTAAAATAAATATAATTATTATTAATTAAGGCATTAAAAGAAATTTATAGGTGACTAGGGAATTTTTTTATTTTATTAAAATTTTTGGGATAAAGTAATATTTCTTTTTAGATTTTATTTAATGTCAAACTAGTAAATAGTGTTGAAATTGACACTATTGATATTTTATAAAAATAATAATTATTAAATTATTTAAAAATCATAAAAATAATTATAAAATAAAATATTCTTTTACTATGTTCTAAAATTTCATAAAATTCCCATTTATGGACAATTTAAACCATATAAGTAAATTTTTTTTACCTTTTAATATTTAAAATGTTATTACAACAATTTAATTTAAATAGATAAACTAAGCATTAAAGCCCAAATATAAGGTTAATATTGTGACCTAAACATGTATTATTTTTATTTTTTGAGAGGAATTCTACCCATCCCCATGTTAGCCTAGAAATAATTCACTTTGGAGTAATTTGAAAATTTAAAATAATTTATAGTAAATTAATAGTTTTGGAGTTTCCTAATGTGTCTCTCCCCTCTCTTATAATAGAGAAAATCTCCTTCTCTTTTATTCACACCTCTAAATCCGTTTGTCTCAGACAAAACCTAAACAATTATCCTCCCAACTACCCTAAATTCATCCTAGAGGCCATAATTTTGGAATAGATCCAACCTTATGAGTCCTTTTGTGAAAATCAACTGGAGACACTCAAAATAGAGGTAACTGTATTACCAATTCAATTTATTTTCTTCTTATACATAAGATTCCTATATGGTTTTCATAATAAACTAATTAATAAAGTATCATATATATATATTATGATATGTTATTATTATTATGGTTTTACCATATTTTTGATTTTATCCATCCAAGAAATAACATTATCACCACACGTGCGTACATTTAACTTACCATTTCCATGCTGTGATATAATTTTTTATGAAACACTACCTTATTTGGAGGGGTATAATGATTAGTATGATGAATATAAATAATTAATATGGCATTATTATGATTATTTATAATTAATTTACCATCCAATTCAATTCTAAAAATCCATTAACAGAATGATATCGTCGCTCGTGAGTACGTACGACCTACCGTCTCCACAACGTGATGAGATTAATTATCCATGTTAACCATTCAAGAATGATAATAAAATTAATATTATGCGTAAATATAATTTTTTATTTCCTTAATATAATTCTATATATTAATAAAATATATCCTATTAATAAGAAATATGACATACATGAAAAAATAGGCATAGGAAAACTAAGCAGTTAACTCCCAAAATAATGGTAATACAAAAATATTATTAACAAGAAGCAATAATAGGACCATATATTACATAATAAATATGGATATGGTCATGTTATAATTTAATAATATGATTTATCCATTATAATATAGGTTAAATTACCCTCAACTAATGAACATTACAAGGTAAGGGTTGATTTCACAATCTCATTATTATCTGAGATTTTTTATACATCAATATCTATTGGGATATATTTATCATCCATGTCCATATGTCTTAAAATATATTAAAAAATATTTTTAAAAAATTATTAAAATTAATTTTTACACATGATTGATTTTTTATAGAATTTTTGGAAAAGAATATTTCCATTGTTTTCCAAACGAAGTACTTTATGACCTTTTCGAAAAATTAATAAAATAATGTTTTTTAACTTATATGACGGGAGCGAATATTTACACCACTGTGATGCCTAAAAATTTTGAATCATCCTCCATATTCTTTCAAGGTTATTTTTAAAAGAAATGCTTTATTTTATAATTGCATGACCTTTTCAAAGTAAAAATGTTATATTTATCTCAAGAAGTTTTAATGATTTTATTAGATTATTTTCATCTATGTCGACATACATTGTTTGATTTTATGATAAATTTAGGTTGATTTATTATGATAAAATCTACTATATTGTATCAAAGGTTATATGATATGTTTAAATATGGATGTGCTATTTTGATACCATTCATGTTTTATGGTTTATGTATTAACATTTTATTTTCTAGATTTAATAAAGATGTTTACAGTGGTTTTGTTTCACAATTTTACTTTGATGAATGCATTGGAATTAGTAAGTGATGGGTCAGTGACTAATTAATGAAATCCCTATGATTTTGGGACTAGTTAATAAAATCCCCATGATTCATCAGAAGCTCTCATGGGAAAAACTAGTTTGGATTTTTACCAATTTATGAATGGTCTTGGCATGTGGTCTTGACTGTTTGGTTATGATGTCCGAAATTATCCATTCCCTCATTATGATATTAGTTATTGATATTAAATGTTATTATTATACTAGTATAATATCCATGTGTATATTTATATGTAAACATTTGATTTATTCTTGCCATATTATGCTCATGATTTTGTTTAAAAGGCTTGTGTTTTTATTATACATAATTCCCAAAAATTTTATTCTTATTTATAAAAGCTTCTTCTATATTTTTTGCCACTACTATGTATCTTATCTCACCACTTTCTCATGTTTAATATTTTCCCTATGATGTTTAGAGATATATAATGAGTGACCTATATATATATAAAGGGATATGAGTATTTTCAAAGGAGATACTATATTGTTTGTCATTTCAGGATATAATATAAATCTTATTTTTGTATCTAGTTTTTCCAATGCTTCTAATCTGATTGGACCTTTGAGATTTCATTTCATATAATCATTTCCATGTATTAAAATAATGCATGGGCTCTAGGCTTCTGGGGTTGTGGCGTTACAACCTAGGCATATAAACCCTTAATCTAGATTCTTCTATAGTTATTTCATTATCTCCTCATGTTCCAAAATATCCATTCTATATTGTGTGTTGGATATTTTAATATCCCTAGGTATAATATCTATTTAAAATTCATCCTCTCAATAAGAAGAAATACCAGACAATTCTCTAGAAAACACTCCAGCATATTCCCTAACAATGGGGATGTCTTCAAGGTTGATGTTTTTCTTTTAATAAATCATTTGATCTAGTTAAAATTTCAAATAGGCAAATAATATCTATTATTTAGATGTTGGTGTTAATGTAGATTCATCCTCATCCTTGTACTTGTACATATTCAAAGGAAGATTTCTGATACAAAGAGTTATTTCCTTCTAATGGTAAATTCTTTTGGATTAATATAATGATATAAAATCCAAAAAATTAATTTAATAAAATTAAAATAAAGGAGGTTTGACCAGGTTTATTAGGAATTTAAGCCCACAAATGTTTATTGGGGGGAGTTATATACTTGAGATGTAATAATTTTCCCATTTTTTATTTTCACTGAAAAACTATACTTCTATGATTTGTGGTGGCATTTGAATAGTTATACTAAGATTATTTTATATGAAATAATTCATATATTCATAATCAAAAAGTATATTTTCTATTCTTGAATAAATAATTATAGTACCTATCACGATTTCATTATCTGAATTTGACATTGGGTTGTTATGGAATATTAGATCCCTAAATTAATTGGAGGTTATTGGAATTTATTATCCCTGAAAACCCTTGTATTTGGGTAGTGATTTTCATATTTTCAGTGTTCCTTTTTGTTGAAACACTAGAAAATAGGCTGAGGTTGTACTGGGCCATTTCTCCAATCCATTACATTGGTGGGTTTCTCCCATTGGAAATCACTAGCTAGGTAAACTTTATTTCCTCACCTAAAGCATTCCCTCACCCCATTAAGAAGTTTTTGGGGTGATTCTATCCACACTTTTGACAAGTGGGATGTTAAAATTTATTACCACTATTACATTTCTCCATCACAATTCCAAATTTAAACTAAAATTTTCACTTATTTTTCCCATAATACCCTTGACATTTTCCGATCACAATTTCAAAATTGTGGTCACACCAGACAATTTACTCACAGCTAACAAAGTCACAGATCACAAGGTATTTTTGAAGACTCAATTTTATCCCACCAAAGAATAGGTCACATTTTCATTTAGGGGTAACCATAAATCCAATGTCTAATCATGTATTCCTTTAGATTTGGTTCTCAAAAAACCCAATGGATTAATTATATTTTTTCTTGATGGAAATTAAATACCTTTCCATTTTAAATTCAAGAGTGCGAGGAAAATATTTTTTGGAAAACATTTTCCAAAATTCCTTCCACCCTAATATTTCAATATCATCCAAAGGCTTTGTATTGTTGATCAATGTCAACCACTAATAAGATTCTACCTCTATATGATAAATATCCAATATAATATTCTCTTACATATAACATTAAAGGATATAGAATATTTTCTCCATGGAGTTGATCCATTATTCTAGGATTAAGGGATCATATGATCCATTGAAAGTAAAATTAATTTGTTGCAAAAACGTCTCAATTGCATATTTTATTTTCGTAGGTGGATTGGTGTATTCCTCCTGATTCGATTTTTTATTTTGAAACTGAGTCAACTAAGAGAGTATCTTCATAGAGTTTTTGATTACTTCTCCCATCAGGTTGGTCCTATTGTTTTTGAATTCATCACATTGTCCTTGATATTTTTTGTTTACTCGATTCCTCTTAATTATAAACAATGGCGAGAATAAATGGAAAATTATGGAGGATTTTTTTAAACCATTAAACACATAAACCAAAATCAAATATCATTAAAGGGGTAATTTATAAATGAAATTTATTCCTTAACTTATGAATTTCTATACTTCAATATATGTTATCCATGATGTATTTACTAACATAAAATATTATGGGCATTTTTGTTCCCTAATTAATGGTTTATAATGAGCTTATGAATTTACCGATGAATATCCACTACAAGTGTTAAACCAGGTATGAATCAAGCCCCATTTTTATATACCAATTCCTTTTTGAGTCTATCTCAATGTGGTGTTTTATGGTGTTACCCCTAGATATATCTATGCTAAAGCTACATCCACATTTAGTATCAATAAAGAGATGAATTTTCTTGGAAAAAACTCAATATATAAATTACCAAAACATAGTGATGATTTCTTATGCTTAGTCTTATTACTAAGTATTTCTCTAATGTTTTTAATCCTAATCACATAAATAACTAAAATTTCCTATGATGCCAACTATGACACCCATTATTTTTATTACACATTAAATATTTAATTATTAAATAAGATTACACATTATACAATCTGAAATATTGAGACGCCAAGGGTATTTGGGAATTTGGAACATTACATAACTACCTAATACAGGTGGTATGTAAACATTATTGAAATCTTCCTTAACATGATCATATTATTGGATCATTCTTAAAACTGTATGGAATAACATGAGGACATACATAAGAAAGGGGTGAGATATAAGTCCATATAATAGAATAAAGAATTCATAACATGAAAAAGATACTAAATATTTGATAATAATTATATAAATGGGATTTAAAATGGGTGACAACCAGAAACATGAACAATTCGAAAGGATATAGCATGATAAAATAAAGGCAACATGGAAATGTGACAAAAACATTAAATATGAAATCATAAACATAAGTCATGGTTAAGAAATAATAAATCATAACATTATTTTCTTATTATAACCTCTCATGCACCATACATGGGTTATCACAAGACTAAAACATTACCTAATTCATTGGAGTGTTGTCTCGATGCAACCATCATAAACATATCATGTATATGCATAAGTGTGCTAAATAGATCATATAACATATGAACATATATCATCACATTTAATTATAATATCTAGGATTGTGGAATAATTACATAGAATTACCAAATATAATCATTATAGTTATTTCTAGGTGAATACCATTGAGTGTAAATATCAATGGTATTCACAACACAAAGGTTTGACAAGTTAAAATCACTGTGAAATTTTGGAAACATAACAACAGTGCAAAAAGGTTCATATAATGGTATAACGAGAGATAAAGGGGTATATTATAATTTTTAAATAATATCTATCTTAATATGGATATAGAAAAAAATATCCCAATATTAGGAATAGAAAATAAAATTCATAAAATGGATAAGATTCATGAATAAATAGGAGAAAGAGTTGGTCCATTACCTTGATAGGGTGATTCCAAAAGCCTAGGATGAGCCTATTGAGAGATTAGGGGATCCTTTGGAGGAATATGTAGACTGGAGGGTAGATTAATTATATGATACATGGGTTTTTAGTGAAGAGTAATTGGAGCTTTGGTGGGTTTATATAGGAAAATATAGGGGAGTTCTATATTATTTCTCAACCATAGGGTTTGGACTCTATAAAATAATGTAATAAAAAACACAAACCTTACATTGGTTTTTTACAATTGTTTCTTCATAATGGGAGTGTTTTTCATTATTTCAAAAGTCAAAGGGCCAAAATAATTAAAATATTAACCTTATTGATGTTTAAGTGAGTCATGTTTTTAAAGAAATGATTTTAAAACATTAAAATAAAATATTGGTTTTGGAGGATTCATAAAGAATTTATAAAATTAATCAAATAACCTAAAAATAACATTATTTTAAAATGAAAACATTTATTTGGTATTTTATACCCATTATATAGTTAATTAAATCACTTTTGAGTCATTATAATATCATAATAAATGCCATATATTTATACCGTATTTAATTTTTACCCAAAAATTCATCTGTCTCAGAAAATTATGAAAACATAACTATTGGATAATTTTGATGTGATGATTCCAAAAGTAATATTTATTTTATAAAATTAATTTTCTACATATGTGAATTTTTATTTTTAAGACAAGAATAGAAAATTATTGAGAAATGAAGGGTTTTTTTGACAAGAACATTTTTCCTAGACTTATAAAAAATACATTTGACTTCATAAAAATTATATTATCATTGATATTATATCAAAATTATTAAATTAAATTATTAAATTAAATAAAAATTTATTTTAAAATTTTATGAATTAATCCAAAATGAATGTCTTAATAAAAATTGTATATTAAAAGAAACAATTGGTGTTTTATCATATCCAAATAAAAATAATTTGTAAGGAAAAAATAATAATAATTAAATATAAACATTATTTTATTGAAAAATAAATATACATATTCCTATTAGAAGGGTATTGATATATATCCCTTTATTATAGTAGTAAGTTCCCTAAGGTTAAGGTGCACATTGGTGAGATTTCATGGGGTTGTTCGGCGCATATGGATTTGGCCATGATTTTGATGAGCTTGAATTTCTCACATAATTAGTATATCTTGTGATTTAGTTTCTAGATCATGGCTTGGGATTTGTTATGGGGAAATCTCAATGGTGCTATCTCCATATAAATCTTCAATAAAAGGTTTCATAGGGTTTGATCCTATTGGTTGAGGACATCACTACCTTTGTCTGTGTCAATTATATTTATCAGAACCCTATATTTATAATAATAATATGATCATTGTTCAAAATATTTATTACCTATTGTTATAATTCAAAATGATAATTTAAATTTAATATGATACAATAAAACCAAAGAAAGGCATGTTTTTTATATCTCTAATACATAATATAGAATTAATTCAATCATAAAGGGAATTTTATTTATAAATGGTAGATTCATTACAACAATCTAATAAAGGAGGACAAGTCAAGAAAGTTAGCGATGTTTTATCCTGCATTGTGGTGAAGAAAGTATTTTTCTTCCAGCATGGTTTCGACGTAGGTAGATATAGTCCTTGAGGACCTATAATATGATTGGTACTTATGTGGTATATTGTTCTTATATCTTTACTATGTTTATGTTCATTGAATACACTTGTATATTTTATACAGTCATGTGAAGTGTCATTGGTGGTGTCCTACCCAGTCATGTACTCACACCCTACGTGAGCATTTCAGTGTGCTTATATAATTCATGGGTAGATACCCAATGAAAGGAAAAGGTACTATATAGGATGATTGAGAAGGTGGATTAGGAGGATGTGGTTATTACTGGACATAGTTTTGGTGGAATATCTGATGCTACGTTTTTACTATATTTACCTGTACAAGGGATACTTATTTTATTTTAGTTATTATATCATGTATTTCAAATTAATGTTTCTACATGTACTCAGATTATTTATTATATGGGTTATTTATCTATTCTTTTCACTCTAATGGGGGTTATAATATACAAAAGGTTCAACTTGAGACTCTCACTACTGACCAACAACCATGGGTGTAGGGGATGTATACCTCAAGTCATGTGGAACTCTGTCTTGGACGTGATTGTTTTTTCCAATATGTTACAAAATGGTATCAGGGCATCATGATTCACAAAAACATATGTTATATTTTCCTTGATTTGGGAAAGAATAGATAGAAGATAGTATGGTTGGGACTTAGGAAGGGGAACTATATATGTGTCTGATCAGTACTGTATAGTGGTCCTCCATGATTTCATAAAAATAGGGAATTATTTTTTGATGTTACTGTAGATTAAACCCACCTTAGGTGATGCACATGACTGTTGGTGAGTGCATGCATCCATAGGAATCCCCTGATTTTAGGTCATATTTTATATGTGTTATTGGGGTAATTTCTTGGTGTGCATGAGTTTCCCAATGTTAAACCTATGTGTAAGTTGACATTAAATATTATGCATGACTTATAAGGGTTATTGACATGATTTTTGGCATGTCTATGTAGCTTTAAGAACTATTCAACATTCTTGCAAGTCATATATGGGTTAACGACAAGATTATTGGATTGTGTGTATAGCCTATGAGACCTATTTTTGATACTTGACCACATGATTTGTGTGTAGCCTCTAACTTGTTCTATTATTTATTACTTATGGATTGTGATGAAGTTGATTATGATACATGATTATTTATGTGACATTGAACTATTATTTTCATTATGAATAATATGTGATGTATTCCTATCTACATTGATTGAGCATACAAGTTTGGAAAATTTTGTTGAAATATGATATTAGACACATTTATTGGTTGACATAGGATGACATGTGATATATGAAACATGATAGAAAACATGTGATATTTGATGCATGTACAAGACTATCCTATGAGAGGGATTTTTTAGAGACCCAAGCATGATGTAAATAGACATTACATTACTTTTGTGTAATACTTAATATATAACAAAAACAAACACACAAGGACCGTAATAGTTTATTGTCATTGGAAATTCGGAAAAATATTCTTCTAATCATGGTGAAAGATCTTCAACATCTCCCATGAAGATCTTCCCCTTTTGTTTTATTACCTAAAACCATTATTTATATCCTGCTAAAAGGAAAACATAAAAAGGGTGATCTCAAATTCTCATTAAGGGTAAACATAGAGAACGCAAAACAATCCATAAACATTTGAATGAAAAAAATTGAACATAAAATCTAAACATCAAAATCATGATCAAATACATAAATCATGGAAGTAAGGCATATATCATAATGGAAAATAAATAATGATAAAATATCATGGAAATAAAACATGTAATTATGGAAAAACGTTAATCACATGATATTATTTCCATAGTAGCCAAGGTATTTCTGCCAAGACCATCTTAGTGGACAAAGTCCCTTTCTGAATCGAGTTCACTCCTCATTCCAGTCCTGTATCACTGAATCAGATTAACTAACTATTACAACCATGTCTATTTCATGAGATATAAATCATTACCCAATGCATTGGAGGGAGATATAGTTCCTACCAATCTCATAATGAAATCATTCTTTCGTGTGCCACAAAATAAACATACATCATTCATAATAACCAAACGAATAAAGTGGGTTTCATATACATAATCAAATCATAACATAATCCATATAAAAGAAATGGATATTATTTCATCATAAGAAAAATAAAACTATGTAAATAATAGAGACATTATACTTGAAACATAAACATACTAAATAATGTCATCTTAGATGGAAAATAGTTTTGGTAAAACACTCGAAATGAATTCTTGAGGAAAATATCCTTTCTTCTTCAAAATCATTTTTGTTTCTCAAAATGGCATGAAATTTTAAAAGAAAAGAATTTTTTTGAAAATAATCATGAAATTTTTTAGAGGAAGCTTCATGAAAATTGGGCGTTATGAAACCGTAAAATTCCATTCATGCCGTATAAGTTAAAAAAACATTCTCCTCGTACTTTTGCCGGAAAAGTCAAAAAGTTCTTCGTATGGAAAAAAAAAGTTTCCTTCCATAACATGTGGTAGAATTCAAAAATGTGTAAAAAGGACTTTAAGCATACATTAAATCTTTTTTATAAAACATGGACATGGATGATAACAATAACCCCAAGAAATACTTACGAATAAACAATCCCAGGTAAGAACGAGATTTGAATAATTATCCCTTAACTTCGGTCCAAAATGCTTCGTACATATCCAAACCACCTGTATAATGATTTAAATAATGAAATTTACTTATTAAAGAATCATATTCTTTGTTATTATATCATATATGGTTCACTTATGACTTTATATTACCCATTCATTTGTAAATTCCATGTTAAAGCAGCGTTTCGGGTAAAATAGTTTTATTTATCATACGTGTTTACACTTGTTGTTATTGATATTATTATTACTTATATTATGATTTAATTACTTAAATAATTTAAATCATGATTTATATATAATATATATTTAGTATATATACATATATAATAAATATAAAAATGAAATGAAATACATCGTTCATGGAGATGGTAGGCCGCATGTATGCATGAACGCTGTTTTCCTTTCCTTATTGAATTGAATAGAGTAAGTAGATGACACACATATATATACATAAATCCAGTAGCTTTATAATTTCATATATTTCATTATTATTCATTATATATACTTTATAATCATTGTTGAGTGTTTAACATTGAGAATAAATCTCATCGCGCCGTGTAGACGGTAATCCGTACGTACACACGAGCGATGTTATCGTTCACATAATTATTGAATGGAATTGGAGTGGATGATATAATTTATCAGAATCATTATGATTTTATAATAACAATATATTGTTATTCTTTACACCATTATACCCATCCAAGTAAGGTGGTGGTGGAAAAACAAATTACACCATGGCGTGGAGATGGTATTCCGTACGTACGCACGTGCAGTGATTTCATTTTCCATAGGATGAATAGAAAGTAAAATGGGGTTGGTTCATATTTATAATGACATATAAATATATTATTGATACTGATTTTATTACTTTATAATGAAACAACTAAATAATAATAAGTTGAGTAGGAAAGAAACTTGAAAGAATCGGTAGAAGAGATTACCTCTTCTTCGACGCACCTCTTTTAAGAATCCTCTTAAGGAACTAGAGTTGGTCTTTTAAGGAGACCAGAACCTCTATAATGTTTCTAGGGAAGTTGGGAAGGGAAATTGTCAGGGTTTGTCTGAGATTGAAGACTCAAAATTGTGTGGTGAGAATAGGGAGGAGGTTCCCTTTTATAAGGGAGGAGAGGGGCACTTTAGGAAAAACATAAAATATTATTTTATAATAAAGTTATATTCGGTTTATAATGGATAAAAAGTGACTTATTTCTAAGATAAAGTGGGTATGGGTCTAAATTCTCTCAACCAATAGGTTTTAGACATGTTTAGGGTACTATTTTAACCTTATCATTTAGATTTAACTCTAAGTTAAATAATTTATTCTTTACCATGTCTTCATGTTTTCTTACACTTTAAGGTTAATAAACTTACAATAACAAGACAAAAGAACCCCAAGTGGTTCATTATTAATTTATATAACCTTATCTTAGTCATTTGGATGATCCTTATATTTTTTAGAATATAATAACAATTAATAATATAATATTTGTTTTAAAAAACTAATTTATGTCAATTTTGACATTATTTGGTAATTGATTTTTGTGAAAATCATAACATAATTATTTGTTCAAAAAAGTAAATTTAATCGATAATAACATGTCATATTAACCTAGAAAATTAGTTTAATTTATAAAAAGTCTAAAATTACATTTATTTGGGTATTTATAACATTAATTATATTAATATTTCATTAATAAGGTAATTATTGCATCATCATTGTGTCATAAATAAATTAAATTCTTTAATGTATAAAAATTATAAATAAAATATGATTACATAAGAAATATTTTTATCTTTCTAATGAATATTTATAGTCTAATTTTTCTTACGTATAAATCTATATTAAAAATGTTTTAGTTATTAAACTTTGATTTTAAATCTTTTATCTATTCTTTAAATAAAATAATAATAAGTGTCCTAATATAATCCAAGTGGACCTAGAGTGTAATATTTTATTCCTAAGGTTGTTTTTGGTCGAATTACACATATCCAATAGAATTGGGACATGTGTTAGGGTAATAATAATATCATTTTTACCCTTAACTACTCTATTTATGTTTAACCATGGTAAATAAAACTAAAAAGTTACTATTCACCAAAAAAATATTTTTATCTTATTGAACCACATTTTACTCCTTGATATTAATCGTGTCTCTCGGTTTTTTGAAATTAAACTCACAGAAATGGTAAAATTAAGTTGTATATACAATTGCAAATGCTCCTAGGAGGTGGGTAAAAGACGGTGAAAAGTTCAATAAAATTTTTATATATCTAAAATTATTATAAAATGACTCAAATGAATTACATTGAACTTATATAGGTATTATGTATCAACTTTTTTCCTAAAATAAATTTAAATAAAATAAATAATTATTTAAATAAAAAGTAGTTTTTAACCAATAACTCAGTGTTTTCACTATTAATAAAAAATTGAATGTTTTCAGAAAAATACCAAAAATTCACCCTAGGCTAATTTTGATATTTCGAATCCAAAAATGAATTCCATTTTGAAAGATAAAATTTATAAATTTTTAAAAAGTGGGTAATACTATTCATAATGTCTAGTTCATAATAATATTATAATAATATCTCATTTAGTTAATCTCAGTATTGCGTATAACACACTCTATCGAGGAAGGTTGCTCTGGTGTGCAACATAAGCCTAGAATAGTGTTTGCGTAAACTGTAAGATAATACTGTGTTGCGTATATCACAAGATAATCTTGGTGTAGCATACAACCCAAGACATCAAAGTAATTAAAAATAATATTTCTCATAAAATATATGGGTGTTACATTCTACTACCCTTAAAATGAATTTCTCCCTCGAAATTCGTCGGGGTTATAAGTGGTCTTATACTTGAAAGTTTCATTCATAGAAACCCACATCGTAAAAAGGAATACTAAAAATTCATTTTAAAAAAGGAAGTTATAATCATAATGGTAACCCAAAGTAACTCAACACTGGGTTTCCACATAGGACAACATAGGTGAAAATATGGATATGGAAGAGAAATCTAACCATCAAGTTCTGATGGAGAGTGGTAGAGAACATGGCTATGAAAAAGCCAACAATGACAAAGCCATAAATTTGTGATGATCTAAGTTACTATCTGATTCATCAGATATCAGAGTACTATTACAACATTTTTGGTTTTCAAGATCATTTCCATAAGGTTGAAGAACTTTTACATAAGGAGAAATACTTACTTGATTTCAGTGTAATATCATTGTTGTTCATTCCATGAAAAATTTCAACTTCATCTCTATTTAATGAAATGATGTTGAATTTGTCATTCATGAAGTGTTAGCAGATCATGCGATATAATGATAGGACTTTCCATCTGTCTCAAACAAAATGTTAGCAAAATATATTAAATACACCTAAGTCCATCTATGGTGAGATTAACAGTATATGATTCCAACAATGGACTTATAATTCAACTATCATACCGCTTAATAAAATATATCTAATTTATACTAACCAAGGAATTCCTGTAGGCCAGTGGTAGGTGATAAAGGCTTGTCGCACTTCGGTTGTGGGTTCGATTCACGTAAACCTTGTCTGACGCAACGGGTTGTTGCCGATCCTGCAGGTTGTCCCTTTTTTTAAAACTAAACTATTATAACATTCTAGAAATAATATCGAAAAAAAGTTCTATCCCTAAACAATACTATCTGATGTTCAACTTAATCCATTCCAATATTTAGGTTTATCCAAAATACTTTTGCCCAATCTCATAGTATAAATAAAACAATTACTAAAATGGTCATTTACCAAGCATTGAATACAGTCATTTATTTCCCGTATATCAAAAGATATATATCTTATTGGTCACACTCCAAAAATGTGAATTCCTTAATCGTGTATTCTTTTTATAAATGAATACCCATTGAACCTTAGTAAAAACATGAATGTTGTCAAAATTTAACTCCTTTCAGATATCAAAATCCCAAAATTCTGTATACTCAAACCATGATATCACTTTGTCCTTATACTAGTCAGTATCTCATAAATACTATAAAATATATCATTATCTCCTTATCCTTTCATTATGCGCATTTCATATACCTTCAAAAAATATTTGAATAACCTTTCATGGTTATCGGTACAATATTCATATAGAAACCTCAATGGACCAATACACAGATATTTCAATATACTATAAATTTACCTCAACAACATTATTATTGAATTACAATATATAATACCTTCAATCAATCCTCTTCAATTATTGACATGGAATGGTTCCTTCCTTGATTTAGAAGTAACTTCTTAGGTCAGGGCATTGGGTTGGGTAATTCCCATGTTCTCCACAGATAAGACATTGGACTCCATAACAGTCTATCACTCTATGACCCTTTTCTCCACATAGATAACATCTTCCCATCCATTTGAGGTATTCCTCAAGTTTCTTCTTACCTTCATTATAAATATCAATCTTCCTTTCTCTATACTCCTCACCATGAGAACATGCATAAAATTCCATCTTCCTCTTATTTTATGACTTAGGAATACAACTAAAGTTCTCCTTGTTAATCATATATCGAGATGACTGATTCGGCATAATCAAAATAACATTCTCTCCAGGCATTACACAATTTCATTGATCATAGTCACCAATTTTTCCATTAGAATCAATGTTAACTGAATTCTTTCTCATTCCCTCCATTGACTAAGACTAGAAACCATAGTGTAAGAAACAGTTAAAATAACGAGGAACCACATAATCATAAAAAGTCACTTATGGGATGTCTAACTTATAAAAAATTCTTTAATACATGACACCTTAGGATCACCCAAGGACATTCATGATCGTCAACATAGTTTTAAGACTCAAACATATACATATACTTAACCTTAAGGACATACCTATACATACATTATAAATATATCTAGGGATTTCACTAAAGTTTTCTCATCCTAGTTTCAAAATGTTAACTAAACCTTTCCTCTGATACCAACTGTAGAGACCCAAGATTGATGTACATAGACATTACATTACTTTTGAGAAATACTTAATACATAATAGAAACAAAAACACAAAGACCGTAATAGTTTAGTGTCTTTGAAAATTCAGAAAAATAATCTTATAATCACGGTGAAAGATCTTCAACATCTCCCATAAAGATATTCCCCTTTTGTTTTCTTACCTAAAACCTTTCTTTATATCCTGGGGAAACTAAAACATAAAAATGGTGAGCTTAAATTCTCAGTAAGGGTAAACATAGAGAACATAAAACAATCCCTAAACATTTGAATGCAAAAACTTGAACATAAAATCTAAACATGAAAATATTGATCAAAGGCATAAATCATGGAAGTAAATAAGGAATATATCATAAATAACATCAATCATGATAAAATATCATGGAAATAAAACATGTAATTGTGGAAAACCATTAAGCACATGATATGATTTCCGTAGTAGCCAAGGAATTTCTGCTAAGACCATCTTAGTGGACAAAGTCCCTTTCAGAATCGAGTTCACTCCTCGTTCTAGTCCTGTATCACTTAATCAGATTAACATAACATTCCTGCCATGTCTATATCATGAGATATAAATATTTACCCAATGTATTGGAGAGAGATATAGTTCCCACCCATCTCATAATGAAATCATTCTTTCGTGTGCCACAAAATAAACATACATCATTCGTAATAACCCAATGAATAAAGTTTGTTTCATAAAAATCATCCCATCATAACATAATCCATATAAAAGAAATTGATATCATTTCATCATAAGAAAAACCAATCCAAGTAAATAATAGAGACATTATTCTTGAAACATAAACATACTAAATAATGTCATCTTAGTTGGAAAATAGTTTTGATAAAACACCTGAAATGAATTCTTGAAGAAAATATCCTTTCTTCTTAATTTTTTTTTCTTTTATAAAAATTCTATGAAATTTTAAAATAAAAGGATTTTGTTGAAAATAATCATGAAATTTTGTAGTATAAGCTTCATAAAAATTTGGCATTATGAAACTGTAAAAATCCATTCATGCCGTATAAGTTAAAAAAAACATTCTCCTCGTACTTTTGCCGGAAAAGTCAAAAATTTCCTCGCATGGTAATCAAAAGAAAGATTACTTCCATAACATGTTGTAAAAGTAAAAAATCGGTAAAAATGACTTTAAACAAACATGAAATAAATTTTAGAAAACATGGACATGGATGATAACAATAACCCCAGTAAATACTTACGAATAAACAATCTAGGGTAAGAACAAGATTGGAATAATTATCCCTCACCTTAGCTCTGATATGATTATTATGTATCAAAAACTCTTGTATAATGATTTAAATAATGTCATTGACTTATTATAGAATCATAATAATTGTTATTATATCATATATTTTTCACTTATGACTTTATATTACCCATTCTTTTGTAAATTCCATGTTAATGCAGCGTTTTGTGTAAAATCGTTTTATTTATTGTACGTGTTTTCACATGTTGTTATTGATATTATTTTAACTTATATAATGATTTACTTACTTACAGAATGTAAATCATGATTTATATATCATATATATTCAGTATATATACATATATAATAAATAGAAAAATGAAATGAAATACACCGTTCATGGAGACAGTAGTTTGTACGTACGAATGATCACGGTTTTCCTTTACTTATGGACTTGAATGGAAGTATGTAGATGAAATATATATATATATAAATAAATCCAGTAGCTTTATCATGTCATATATTTCTTTATTATTTATTATATATACTTTATAATAATTCTTTATTGGTTAACATAGAGAATGAATCTCATCACATTGTGGAGACAGTAATCCGTACGTACACACGAGTGATGATATCGTTCCCATAATTATTGAATGGAATTGGAGTGGATGATATAATATATAATAATCAGTAGGATTTTATAATAACCATATATAGTTATTCTCTACCCCATTATACCCATCCAAGTAAGGTGGTGGTGGAAAAACAGATTACACCACAGCGTGAAGACAGTATTCCATACGTACGCACGCGCGATGATTTCATTTTCCGTAGGATGAATAGAAGGTGAAATGGGGTTGGTTAATATTTATAATAACATATCAGTATATTAGTTATTCTGATTTTATTACTTTATAATGAAAAAAATAAAGAAGAAGAAGTTGAGTAAGAAATAAACTTGAAAGAATCAGTAGAAGAGATTACCTCTTCTTCGACGCACATCTTTTAATCTTCCTCTTAAGGCACTAGAGCGGGTCTTTTGAGGATACCAGAACGTCTATAATGTTTATATGGAAGTTTATATGGGAAATGGGCAGGGTTTGGACGATCATTAAGGCTCAAAATTGTGTCAATATAAGAGGGAGGAGGTGCCCTTTTATAAGGGAGGAGAGGGGCACTTTAAGAAAAAATTAATATATTATTTTATAATAAAGTCATATTCGGTATATAATGGCTCCAAAGTGACTTATATAGAAATTAAAGTTGGTATGGGTATAATTACTCTCAACCAATAGGATTTAGACAAGTTTAGGTTACTATTTTAACCTTATCATTTAGATTTAACTCTAAGTTAAATAATTTAATCATTACCGTGTCTTCTTTTTTTCTTACACTATATGGTTAATAAACATACAATAAGAAGACAAAAGAACCCCAATTGGTTCATTATTAATATATATAACCTTATATAAGTAGTTTTTCTGAGCCTTAGATTTTTAGTAATATAATAACAATTAATAATATAATATTTGTTTTTAAAAACTATTTTATCTCCATTTTGACACTATTTGGTAATTGTTTTTTTGTGAAAATCATAACAGCATTATTAGTTCGAAAAAGTAAATTTAATAAATAATAACATTTCATATTGACCTAGAAAATTATTGGAATTAATAAAAAGTCTCAAATTACATTTATTTTGGTATTTATAACATCATTTATGTTAATATTTAATTAATAAGGTAATTGCTGCATCATAATTGTGTCATAAATAAATAAAATTATTTAATGTCTAAAAATTATAAATAAAATACCATTATGTAGGAAATATTTTTATATTTCTAATGAATATTTATAGTCTAATTTGTCTTATGTATAACTCTATATTAAAAATGTTTTAATTATTAAACTTTGATTTTAACTATTTTAACTTTTCTTTAAATAAAATATTAATAAGTGTCCTAATCTAATCCAAGTGGACCTAGAGGGTAATATTTTATTCCTAAGTATGTTTTTGGTCGAATTAAACTTATCCAATAGAATTAGTACATGATTTAGGGTAATAATAAAATCATTTTTACCCCTAATTATCCTATTTACTTTTAACCATTGAAAATAAAAGTAAAAAGTTATTATTCAGAAAAAAATATTTTTATCTTATTTAACCACATTTTACTCCTTGATATTAATCGTGTATTTAATATTTTCGAAAATCAACTCCCGGAAGCGGAAAAATTAAGTTTTATGTACAATTGAAAATGCTCCTATGAGGTGGGTAAAAGACGGTGAAAAGTTCAATAAAATTTTTATATATCTAAAATTATTATAAAATGACTACAATGAATTTCATTGAACTTATATAGGTATTATGTATCAATTTATTCATAAAATAAATTTAAATAAAATAAATTATTATTTAAATAAAAAGTAGATTTTAACCAATAACTCCGTGTTTTCACTATTCATCAAAAATTGAAGGTTTTCAGAAAAATACCAAAAATTCACCCTAAGCTAATTTTGATATTCAGAATCCAAAAATGAAGTACATTTTGAATGATAAAATTTATAAAGTTTCAAAAAGTGGGTAATACTATTCATAACGTCTATTTCATTATAATATTATAATAATATCTCGTTTATTGAAACTCGTTATTGCGTACAACACACACTCTCGAGAAAGGTTTCTCTGGCGTGCAACACAAGGCTAGAATAGTGTTTGCATATACTGTAAGCTAATAAGGTGTTGCATATAGCGCAAGATAATCTTGTTGTATTGTACAACACAAGACATCAAAGTAATTAAAAATAATATTTCTCATAAAATCTCAGGGTGTTATAGATGTTCTAGTTTTGGTCAACATGTACATAGACTACTCTAGTTCGCATGATGTGTCACATTATTTTGATTAAACTCATGGTAGGGATGTGATAAGACTTTTGTAAAAATGTGATACCTGACACACGTTTTCTTTATCCTCTCGAGATAGATGTGATCCATCTATAGTTGTCAGAATGTACTTAGACTACCCTAACTGAATGAATATGTCACATGTTTGGGTATGTTCACTAAAAGAGGATTTTTTAGGATAGTTTCCAATGTTCCATCTAACATTGTGATAAATTAGGTATTTTTATCTAGAAATGGTACCAAAAGCGGTAGAGTCAGTCCTTGAGGACCTAACATTTGTTTGGTACTTTTGTGGTATATTGTTCTTATATCTCTAACATGATTATGTTCAATTTAGGCACTAATATATTTGATTCACTTATGTTAAGGGATATTGGTGGTTACCTACTAAGTCTTGTACTCATGCCCTAATCAATTATTTTTTGTGCTTATAGATTTCATGGGGAGACACCCAGTGAAGGGAAAAGGCCCTATGGAAGATGATTGAGCAGGTTGAGCAAGAGGATGTAGTTGTTTCTGGATGGAGTTTAGGTGGTATTTATACTATTTATTTGTTTACTATAAGTACCTATACAAGGTATCCTAATGAGGTTTTGGTTATTATAATGTGTATTTCATCTTTCAATTTACACATATACTGTGATTATTTTTAATATTGGTTATTTATTTCTTCTATGCACTCTGATGGAGGGTATAGTCTCCCCAGGGTTCCACTTGAGACCCTCACTACTAGTTGGTAGCCTCTAGTGTATGAGGAGGTATGCCGAGGTCATGTGGAAATTCATATTGGACACAGTGGTTTGGGTTGTTATGTTACAATAGTAATTAGAGTATACAAAGTCCAATAAATTAGAATCATGCTATAAAAATTTAATCTTGACATATGAGCACACATCCCAACTTATCACCAATAGGGTCAATAAAATATAAAAATACGAAAAAGAAATAAATATAAAATAAGATCTAATTACCTACCTAATCCTCACATCCTATCTAAATTTAGACTTTGACCAGATCCAAAGTTCAATAATCCAATACTGGGCCTCTTCCTTAACTTCACTTGTGATTATAAGGTCTGCTGAGGTACGAGAGTTCAAAGTCCCCTTGGTAAGGGTGTTAGTGAATTTATGTTGGCCACCAGAAATTGTTTCCTTGAAAAAATAATAAAAAACACATTTATAGTTTATATGAACATCATAATAAGTACTATGAGGAAATGTAATAAAATAACCACCATCAATATTCAGATTCTATGGCGACTCCCCAGTTTGTCGATACCAACTTTAGTATGTGTCATATGTCTCTAAGCATGTAAAATAACTATCATATGGATACATATACATCCCTAAAATCTATTTATAACATCACCTGGAGGGACTAAGTCCTTCCATGGAACCTGTACAGGAACAACATAAATTATCAGAGGGAATGTTTCCCCAATTGGAAATACCATCATATGTCATATCAGGGGGAGTGGGGAATGATGCCGACCCACAATATCTAATATATCATATAAGGTGGAATGTTTACCAACCCATACATCTCATATCGCATATGAGGGGAATGTAACCCCTCATGGGAATCAAATATATCATATTAGGGGGCAGGGCTCCCCACTTGTAATAGATCATTTCACATTAGAAGGATTGCCACCCCTCACTAAGATCACATATATCATATTGAGGGGATTTTCACCCAACATATAGTATCACCTATCACATTAGTAGGGAGTGAATACCATCCCTAAAATCAAATATCATAGTAAATAATACCCCACCTTTAATATCTTATATATCATACTCATGGGAATGTCTCCCCCTCTATATATCTCATATCACATAAGTGGGATGAAATCTCTCCCTGGGATTACCATACTATTAGGGAACCCACTAAGGTCACCTATTAAACATTTCAGTATGAAGAACCTATATAAGCTCCTCTCTCAAATTCTAAATCTCAGGTACATCCCCATCACTCAAAGGGAATAACATCACTCATCATTTCCATTATTTTACCATAGACCCATTGGACTCATAGAACATGAATACAAGCATCCAACTAAAGAGATGTTATAAAACCGGTCTCATATATATGTAAATATAGTTTAGTCTTCTCACATCTAACCTTCCAATAATCCTGACCTGTGTATACCAACATGGGAACTAAAAAACCAGTGGGGAAAGAATACTCACCCCACACTCTACTAAACTATCCTAAATTATATAAGGCATATCAAGGGTCTATTATACCTATCCTTAGACTAACCAATACAATCTATCCCTCTACACATATAGAGGACATATGAAAACTATCTCATGGTATATTGAGTTCATTAATTGAGTTTGCACTCCTCTAGGGTTCATATATCTCATAGCAAACAATTATAGTCATGATCTCAATCATTGATGCTATGGCTTCAAAATAGTGCCTAAGGGATCATCATGGCCCCTGAAACATTGTTCATTTCATGATATTTTAAGTAAAAATACATTTTATATTTATGTTAAATCACACATAAATGGATATATATATATATATATATATAATGATATATAATAAAAGGATAAACCTTATAGATATGTTTGGGGTAAACCTACCTCATAAATGAAGTTATTCACTTTAAGCATGCTCGACCACCCTTTCCTAAGGTCGTATAATCCTCGTCCAATCCCATATAAACTCTTGTGATCTTATCACATGATATAACATCGAACATAATTAATTATAACAATTTATATTTAATTATTCTATTTAATTAAATAATGAACATTTACCAAAATCCTAATGAGTGACATAATGTTTCAAAAATCTCTAGAAATTACGCGACAAGATCCCATGGAATGTTCCCTATTCATGTACAAAAAAATCCCAATCAATTGGTATATAATAAATTTACAATTTGATATAATTTTACTGAATCTATAGAAATATTTTTTTGATGACACACCACCAACAAAATGGTGAAAAATAATGTGTTATCACCCTCCTGGTACATCCTTTAGCTATTCCATACAAAAGACCCAATATTTCTACCTGATTACACCACACACCAGTTGAATTGATTCCAAACCCTCCGACGAAGACTCCTAAGTCATCAGTTAATATATATTAAGAACAAGGAAGAAAGGAGAGAAAAATAACACCTTGAAACACTGTGGAAATTCCTAAAAATTCACTCATCTCTATGAATGATTTAAGGTATAGATAAATAGGTACGATTATAATGAAATTGTCCTCCTTATATACCTTTATCCCCTAAATTATACAGGTAATTTAATATAAAAAATTTGATTCACACTTATTAATAATACCCCAAAAAATATTGGTCACAATCCGACTATGGGGGTTATAGCATGATGATCCCTTCCCAAGATAGGTTATAGTACAACCCTTCTATGACATAAGGAAACATCATGATGTAGAGGGGAACCACCTACATAACATATTCACAAAAAAAGACATCTGGTTATGACACAAAACCCCTTTTCCAAATGAGGACTAATCCCTTTAGCATGACCTCCCCCCAGATAGTGATGCATCATTCTCCCTGCTATGTCACAACCCTCATGGAATGCTATTACGGTGTGAACAGTAGGTTTTGGTGAAACAAACCCTCATACATGAAAAACCCTAATGTTAATACGTATGGTTCCTCAACCTCCTTATAAGGACAACCTTAATCCTTAATGATGTGACCATTATATGTAAGATTCTTTCCTTATATAAAAACAAACAAAAAATTCTACCATATCATGAAGGCTCCATACATGGTATGATCATTTCCCAATTAGTTCATCACATGGTGAAACCCTCACACATCATGACATGATGATCCATTTTCATCTAAATTCATTAACGGTGTCACATTAACCTTTCAATGAAGTTAATTAGAGAAACTAAAACACTTTTCATTCCTTAATACATGTCTAAAAACTTATCCTTGATATGTTCCAACCCTCAAAATTCTAATCCCAAACTTGATTCTTGACACATCCCCTTCTCTAGGACCAAAAACATAAATTCATTCTATTTTCAACAACTCCCAAAGGCTTGGGTCTTGAAATGTATGGTTTAATTAGAATTTATCCATATCAGTGATGCAAAGATAATGGATGAGCTATGATATTGGTTGGATAATTTTTCAATATTTAATAATGATATGGTTGTGGTTGTGGATCCAAATCATGGTGGTAAATACTATAAGGAAGCGAGTATCGCCTATTTGGGTAAGGATGTTTATTTCAAAAAAATAGTTTCAAATCTAGAGTTGTATGAAATAAAGTGTAGGCCTTATGCTTATATTAGGGGTTTTATGTTCAATAGATCAATCCTAGGGATATTATATTTGATTTTCCCACCATTAATGGCAAATAAAGGATCTATAAGGACATCTATGGTAGTTTTATAATAAACTAATTTACATACATGATTTTATGATATATTTTCATCATTCATAGATATATTTTTTATTTTTTTTTGATCAAGGTGATGTCTATTCCATTAAGAATAAATATTCTATCAACTAAGAGGTCAATTTTCAAATCCATCAGTGATTTCATTAAATGGGATGGTATGGATATGATCAGATAAGGATTAAATTTTAGGATAAGGGTTTTTATAAATATAAATTCACTATTATAGTGGGTCGTGGAGACCCATAATGGTAATAAAAATGAATGGAATAATTTTTAATACCAAAGTCATCTCATTTTCTTGATAATTACGTGTTTTTTAGCCCTAATAGTGAAATATTGTGAATTAAAGGCTATAAATGAAATGGAAAAAACATTATCTTCTTTGGTCCTTTGATTTTGGTAATTAATTAGATAGCTTCATTCATTCATGGTGATGATAATTAGAGGAATAATATTGAGTTTTATTCTATTTATTTTTATATCCAAAATGGTGATCCATGTAATGTGGATTGAATTCATGTACAGAATTAGATTTTTTAAAACCCTTATTTTGTTTGTTCTTCGGTATTGATATAAAAACCTATGTTTCTATGAGTTTTGAAATTCAAAGGGAATATGATATTTTATCTTGTATCTAGGTCCTCTTTGAGAATTTAAATTTGGATCAATATTAAATTATTTGGAGTATCACAATGATATGTTTTTAAAAGTGTATCAAGTCCCATGAAGTGTATCAGGTGGTCAAGTGAGCTTTGGAGTGGGTTTAGGGAGAAACCACTTTATTTATTTTAGTTTCAAGTAGCTAGTCAATATATGACCCATAAATCATGCCGTGATGACCTAACTATGAGGGACTTAATGGACGGAGAAACAAAGCATGAAATAGATAATGAGAAATCATTCTATAAGGAGGGGGAGGTAGTTCTATGAGGTTTAGGGTACTTTGGTGTGGTTCTGTTATAGGGGGAAACGTCCCGCAAGCAATGATTATTATGTTGTGATTGTGTTTTTGTAAAGTAAAACCCCTTTATCAAAGTTATTTAGGATATGAACCTATAGGGATGCAACATAATAGGGCTGAGTGTGGAGGAATCACACAATAAACCCCATGGTCACACTATGATTTTCACTAAGGTTAGCTTTTTAGTAAGTAAAAACATTAAATTTACCATTCAAATCCTTTAGTTTCATAGTCGAATAGTAAATTAGGGAGATTCCATTAAACCAACACTCCCCTTCCACATTCTCTCTCAATCCATATTTTATGCGGGTTTTGCGGGATATGATTTTTTAGTCATTTGATGTAAACTATTCATGTTATACCATCCATTATTCCTTCCCTTTGATAGTGGATAATTTCTTTGTATTTAGTAATAGTTTTAGAGCAATAATTTCACTAGATCAAGGTGTAATTGTCCTATAAAATGAGGATTTTTTGTTTAGTTGATATAGGATATCCCATGATGATGAACACATATTTTAGTATTATATTTTTTTTTGAGGAATGTAACCCACAAAATTTATTGAAATAGTATTATTAAATTGAGTAAAATTTATGATTGACCATGTACTGAATGTCTATGATTTTTCTCTTGATTTCATCGAGGGTACATTATGGATCTTTTGAGTGTAGATTGTTACAATGATATTGATCAGGGATTGAGTATTGGTATGATCTCAAATGGTCTTAATTGTGGGTGTGTAGAGCTCTGTGGGGATGCTAACTTTCTGAACGAGGATGGTTGTTCATAAAAATATTAGAATGTATTATAATTTAATTTTGTGGCTTATGATATGTGTTCGTTCTAAAATGGATGATCTAACTTTATGATTTTTTTTCTACCATCTATAGATAAGAAAAAAGTGTCAAGGGCCACAATGGATCCTTCAAATCTAGCTTGATGCCTCAACCACTATTGGAAGAACAATTGTTTATAAATTAATGTGATGAGAAATAAATAGACCAGTGAAGTTTTCATAAGGCTAGATAAATTTTTATGAGAGGATTATGCCTAGTATGGTGATTGAGACAACTCTGTACTTCACTAACAACAAGGATCACCCTTGTTATGGTAGATTAGTGACTTGATAGGTTCTGTGATTGGGATGAATCCATAGGTACGTGATGTGATATAATAAAGAGGAGATTCCAATAGGTTATGGGTTTAGATATAGATTAAGGGAGAAGTTAGATGGACCTAGTTAGGGTTATAAATATTTTAATGTAATTTTCATGGGACTTTCTGAGGGCCTTACAGAAATTTAGCTTGATATGGGTCTTATTGAGTCGGAATGTGTCATGAAATGGTATTTATGATGTGGTTTTTGACCAAATTTTGATGATATATTAAAAAAAATGTTCCAATGTGTAATTAAAAAAATTTATATGTGTAATTCCCATTTAGAATGAATGGATTACTTGTCAAGTAATTGAGTAAACACATGTACTAATTTGGTTATTTTTAGACTATTACATAATTTTTTATATTTAAAAGACCATTAATAAGCATATCCATTGAAAATAAAGATTGTATATAGTGATATTTAAGATTTTAATATTATGGTTTATAATAAAGTCTAATTGAAACATATATAAGGAGTGATGGCTTTGAGCAGTTGGATCATATCCCATGAATCCCATTTATTAGAGATTTTTAGGGAGATGTAATTACAAGGATTTTCCATTGATAAATACCATGTTGAGATTCAATAACTAAAGCATGGGAAAAAACAATTTATGTGATAATATCATGCTCATCGAGATCATGGCTCAGACAATATGTTAGCTGAACCACCACATGAAAATCCCACCATCACACTCCTTACCCGTAGGGAATTCACTTGTGTAATAAAGGGATATGTATATAGACCCAAAAAATCTTATTTTTTGTATTTTTTTTAATAAAAGATGATTATATTTATCTATTTTTAATATTTATTTTTAAATGATTAAATAAATAGTTTGGTAAAAATTAGATTTTGATATGATGAAACACAAAATGTATTTTTGGGAAATATATAGTTTTATTAAAGACACAATTTTTGATGACTTTATGAAATTTTTAAATAAATTACATTTCAATATAATTTTATTATTAAATAATATTTATTAAATATAAATGTTAATATAATTTTATAAAGTAAAATATAATTTTTTATGGGAAAAAAAAATGCTATTGTAAAAAATAGTATTTATCAATAAATGAGGTTTTTGATTTAGATGTATAAATTTTAATATTTAAATAAATATTTTTGTTAAATAAATATTATTTTTGAAGTCATGATATCCAAATAATCCACTGGTGAATTTTTCAAAATTTTCTATGATAGTTGAATTTTTGGGTAAAAATTAAATATGGTATAATTATAAAATATTGATTATGAAATCATAAAATAAAAAAAGTGATGTAAGAAATACTATAAATAGTATAAAAGAATGAAATTATGTTTTTCATTCAAAATATTTTTGTAAATTTTATTTGATTAATTTTATAAATCATTAATTAATCCTCCAAAACCTATATTATATATTATGGTATTAAAATCAATTCTTTATAAACATGACCCACTTCCACATAACTAAGGAAATTATTTTAATGTTTTTGGTTATTATTATTTTAAAATAATGAAAACCAATCCTATTTTGATGAAAACATGAGAAATAATCATGGTGAGGTTTTTGGTTTTGATTACTTTATCATATAGAGTCCAAAACATATGATTGGAAATTAATAAAGAATTTTCCACTCTTTTGAAATATAAACCCACCGAAAATCCCAATAATCTTAACTCAAAACATCTGTATAATGAAATTAATCTATCTTTCCCTATTTATAGATCTCCCAAGGTTCACTAAATCTCCTAATAATCACCACCCAAGAATTTAGAAGCATCCTCTCAAGGTAAGGGATCTTATCCTCCAATTTATTGAAGAACCTTTTTTATATCATGCCTATGGATTTCCAATTTCCCAAGATGAGATATGTTTTTTTATGTTCCTATTATTATCATTATTATTTCCATGTTTATAAGTATGATGGAAATTTAGTATCATGTTATTAAATACTTCAATAACATCATTGTATTTATTTTTATAATTTATTGTGTTATGTACCAAATTTCTCATAGACTCAATGCCTCATTATCATATGGGGTTGTATTAGTTGTATCGTTATGTAATAACTAATGAAATAAATTGTATTAAAATATGGGTTTTCATAGTTGGTATTGGATAAAAGTTTAGTTATTTTTAGGGATTAGGATTAGAAAACACCAATGAAAGCTTTTAAGATAAGACTAAACATTGAAAAACATCCCTAAATTTTGGTTAAGTATAGTATATGTGGTTTCCAAGAAAATAAATTCTTGTCTACATAATACAAGTGGATGTGGATCTGGAACAATTATCCCTAAGGGTAAAAACCCCCAAAAGGGTTTGTTGAGTTCAACTTGATTGACACCTGGTGCAATAAAATGGGTCTTGCTACACACTTGGATTGACATCCTCATGGATATTCTTCAGTAAATTTACATGCTACTTATGAAAAATTATTAAGGGAATAAAAATAACTATAAGGTTTTATATATTAAAATATATCATGGATGACTTATATTGATACCTAAAAATTGAAAGATTAAAGAATATATTTTATTTATGAGTTATCTCTATAATGTTCATGGTTTTCCATTAAGTAATAAATAAATTCAAAAAAATTATCACCCATGTTTTTCCCTTTATATCTAGATAATGGTGAGAAATAGGTGTTACCGAGTAAACAACTTATTTTATGGGAAATGTGATGATGATCCGAATGAGATTACCAACCAGATGGGAGTAGGTATTTTGAACTTTGTGACAATAATTTCTCAATTGAATTAGTTTTTGAACATAATCATGAATCATGAAGAATTCCCAAATTCCGATAAGAAAGAGAAATTCACAATTAATACCTTTATGTGACAAATGCCTGTAAATTTTAGTGGATCTTATGATCCTTTAATCATGGAGAATTTGATCACCTTAATTAAAAATAATTTATAAATCCTTCAAATATTTGAATATTAGAAGTTCATATTTTTTGTTTATCATATAGATAGAGAAGTTGATCAATGGTGTTTGTTGATCAAAATTATGAAGCCATAGGAGGAGATTTAAGAGATCTAGTAGAAGGAATTCTATAAAATATTTTTCAACAAATATTTTTCTTACACTCTCCAAAAAAATGGAAAAGTATTTCCTTATCCTCAAAAAAAGATGAAAAATCTATCATGAAATTTGAGGAATATTTCAAAGGCTTGAATGATATTCCTCTACCATTTTTATTTCTTTTGAATGTAAATTTGACCACTTATTTGGCAGGTTAAATTCGAATCTATGAAAGGCACTAGATATTAGAGACTTTTAGAGCTATGAGTAAATTATCTGATGTTACCTCAATGTAAAATCAATGATCAGAAAATGTAAGGCCCCATTCTTAAACATTAAATAATCTTGAATTAAGTTAATAATTCACATTGAGGATTTTTTTTATGTTTATAGATTTATAGAATTAGGTCATAACTTATACGTAACATCTTGGATAATACAGGTAGACACTTCTACTCACTATCCATTTTTTAATAAAACAAAAACTCTTTAAAAAATAATGAGTTTAGTTCCATGTTTTAAAAAACATGACTTTTCCTTGATCCCATCCCTTACCCTATTCATTATAAAGTCCTGTGAAAAAACTTTCAAAACTTTTTATGAGCATAAAAATCTCAGTATGGGATACATAAATAATGAAAACTATTAGTCTTTCAAAACAACATGTAAACCATGAATACGTTATCATAATGATATACTTGTCACCTTTAACAAGTAACAACAACACCTTACTAGATATAAGCTTATTTCATACCCCTTTGTAACCAAAAGATTACCAAAAATCACATAGAATGAAACATGTAGCATATAAAGGTAACTTGGGATATAAACATACTTAAATTGAAAAATCATACAGTTGACTTCCACACATATCACTAAATGGAATAGACATACGACCAAATTACACACCCAATGCATTGGAGGTTATATCATTGCCACCTGTCCTTGGTTAATCACATAAACACCCATAATTTGGTTTATGACGTAACCACCCATAATTGGTTTATCATGTTACCACCCATCAAATGTCCAATTACCGTTATATAACATAACTAAAAAAATTGAAAATATTAACATTTCACTAATAACATTTCATTATTAATCACAGGAAATAAATTAAATATATTGAAATAATAAATCAATTTCCAAAACCATATTCAATACTAAAACACCTAAAAAGGGAATAAGGGATTTCATTTCCTTTTAAAAACATTAAGGCTTATAGAAGAAGCCAAATAACGATTACGGGGGCAGAGAGGTCATTGTCTCCATGTATTATAAAAACATTTATTTTGTCATTTAGTAAAATTATTTGGACATAAAAAATTTCATTTTAATGAAAGTAAAACTTAAAGCGGTTTATTATACACTCTTTGAAATAAGTAGGTGTATATTATCAAAACATGCCTCAATGAAAGGAGATTGAGACAATTTCCCTTACCACATGTCTGAATTGACTCGTTTGTTCCTTTTTCTTCCTAGATAATAAACTTAAGTTATTTTCTACTTTCTTTGAATCCTTTTTCATATTTATTAATCCTTTTATATCACTTATTAGAAAAATATAAAATTACATCATTATTTAAGTTAATATCAGTCGTTTTGCCGATATTCGGTAATTGAGTAAAAAATGAACTAGTTTGATGTAAACTGTCCATGTAGTAAGAAAAACATCATCTCCAGAATGATATTATTGATTTAAATATTATATATATCCATTATATATGTATTTATAATAGTCTATATCATTTGTATATAATAAATGAAATGCGCCGTTCATGAAGACGGTAGGTCGTACGTAAGTGTGAACAACAATTTCATTTCTTTTTCATACTAAAATAATAATAATAAAATGATATTAATGTATATAATAAAACAAGTATTATATTTATTTCATGTATTCATCATAGTTTTATAAAACCATACTTTATACGTTCTATGTATAGAAAGAATGAGTCATATCACTTTGAGGGGATGTTAGTCTGCAGATCCTCAAATGAAATTATCATATTTACACATCATGGAAAGGATAAAGATGTGTTATAAATAAAAATTACAAAATCATGGAGAAAATATAAATATAATATATATCATATATAAATATAGTTCCATCATAATGGTCATCATTATAGGTGGTAGGGTAAAATCAAACAATTATCGTTTCGTGAGGCAGTAGTTCACAGTACACAAAAATAGTATGCTAGTATATATTAGATGGAGGTTAGTGTAAGTTTAGTTCGAATAAATCTCATAAAATTATCTTAGTGTATTTAGGATACTGGTTTTGTTATAAAATAATGGAATAAATAGAGTTTATGGGGGTGGAGATAAAAAATAAATGAAAGAATTTTTAGAGAAGACATTTCCTCAAATCGTGTAAATCCTTTTTTATATAAGCTAATGTTCTTTCATTAATTTTCTTATTATGAAGGAAAGTATTATATGAGGAAGGTAGAGATGTTAGGAAATTATTTGAGTAAATTTTGGATGATACAAGGGGCTTTAGAGGTGTGAGTAATGGGTTAGATGTGGTGGTCTTTTATAAAATGGAGGAGGGGCACTTTAGGAAGGAATTGAAATATTATTTATTATAAAATAATTTTTGGTTTCTAATGATCCCGAAGTATTATATTTATAAGTAAATATGATTTTGGGTCAAAAAATCACAATTAATAGGTTTTAGACATGTCTAGATTACAAATTTAACGTTATCTTTTAGCTTTAACCCTTAATTAAGTAATTTATCTCTTATCATGTCTTCCTATATATTCACACTACATGAAAAATATAGTTATTAAAAAATAAAAATAGAACCTCAAGTGGTTCATAAATTATATTTTTAAAATTATTTAAGTAATTAGGATGAATCTTAGATTTTTAGGACTATTATATCATTTAATAAAATAGTATTTATTTTAAAAACTCATTTATGTCAATTTTTATACTATTCATATCATGACTTTTTAAAAATACATCACAACATGATTATTTTGAAAAAAAATAATCAATTAAAATATAAAAAGTCATAATAATTCCTAAAATTAGTGGATGGAATAATAATATTCAAAATAAATTTATTTTAATATTTGTAATCTCATTTATTTAAATCATTCAGTAAAAAGGTAATCACTATATCAACATCGTGTCATAAATAAATTTTTTTATTTGATGTGTAAAAATTATAAATAAAAAACCATGATGTAGGAAATAATTTTATATTTATAATGACTATTTATATTCTAAGATATCAATTATGTAACCCCATTTAAAAATTATTTTACTAAACAATACATGTTTATCTAACATTTTTTTTACTTTAAATTAATTCTTATAAAATGTCATTTTCACATCAATGTGGATCCATGGGGTCCCAAAATCGACCCAAGGATTCCCATGGTCGGACATGTGTCATAAAATAGGTCTTGAATATTTTTTAGGGTAGTTTTAATGTTATAATATTATTTTTTACCCTTATTCATGAGATTTTCCTTTTAACCACGGTAAATATAATAACTACAGAAGTTACTATTCATAATGTTTAAAAATAAAAGGTACCTATTTAAAAAAATTAACCTCCTAACTCAAAATATAGATTCCATTTCAACAAAATGAAAACATAAAAGTTGCAGAAATTAATTTAAAATTAATTCGTGTTGTCACAACAATAAAAGCATGTTTTTAAGAAATAAAAACAACCAAAAGATTGATATGTGTATATGTCCAATTTCAAACAGAAATTACATAAAATGAACAAAATTGGATTAAATGATAAAAATATAATCCAATTACACTTATAATCCAATTAAATAGACAATATAAAAATATAAATATATTAGATGAAATGACATTTTTGACAGAAAATGCTGTATTTTTTTACTACTCATTAAAAATGTACATTATGATAAAAATAACCAAAATTTACCCAAATTCAATTTTGATGTACCAATTATAAAGAAATTTTTTATTTTTTCAAATGAATCATATAAAAGTGACAAAACCAGATTTAAAAATTGTTCACCGTCAAAATTTGGTAAGATCACCTTTTAAAAATATTAGAGTATTTATGCTTAAAATTGGATTCATTCTAATTTTATGCCTCTAAATTTTATTGGATAAATTTAAAAACATTTAACACATGTTTTAATCATAATATGGCTAGTTTTGTTAATTCCTTCCAATACAATGTCTAGGCATTAACTATCATTTGGAATAATAATATTATTATATTATTTTTCGGTATAACTCAATATTGTGTGAAATGTATGATTTCAGAGAAACTCGTTGTTGCGTTTTGAGAATGCTATGGGACATAGAACCCCCTTTAAAGTAAAATTAATATTTAATTCACAAATATTAAAAATTATGAAAATTTAATATTCTTTATTTGCCTGAGATGTTAAATCCTTCCACTCTTTTGGGAATTGTGTCTCCACCAATCTATTCACTTATCAAATAAGTGGGGATATTTATCCCACATAGTATTTTCATATACCAACATTGCCTCTTCTAATATATGGGTTTTTAACAAAACTTTTACATAATTAATTAACATATTTAACAACAGAAGCTCTCTTCTATCAATAATATGGACTGGCAGTTCCTCATAAGAAATATTATCTTACAACTGAAATACGTCTAGACTCAAAACTTGAGATAGATCCAGTATATAATTTATTAACATTAAAACATGAAAAAAATTATACTTGGTATAAACTTAGTGGTAAATCCACTCTGTATGAAAGTGATCCAACTTTCTCTAGGATTTCATAGGGTCCAACGAACAACAAACTCAACATTATTTTCTTACCAAAAAACATCACACATTTCCATGGAGAAACATTGAGAAAGACATGATCACCTACCGTGAAAGAAATATCCTTTCTTCAATTATCCGTATAACTTTTCTACCTTCTCTATGATATCCTCATGTTCTTCTGATTTAACTGAAATTTCTCTGCCATATCATCCACCAATTTTGGCCTCATAAAATTTCTTTCAACTGCATCTTCCCCAAAAGCTGGAGTTACACACCAATTTCCATATAATTCCTCAAATGGTGCCATCTGTATACTAGAATGAAAATTGTTATAATTAGAAAACTCAACCAACTAAAGATGTTGATCCCAAATTCCCTGGTAATACATTGAAAAAGCACATATCATATCCTCCAAGATTTGAATTGTTTATTCTGACTACCTATCTGATTGAGTATGAAAATCTATACTGGAATTTAATTCAGTTCCCAATAACTTTTGATGGCCTTTCCAAAAGTTGGAAATGAACCTGTGATCATGATCAGATACAATGGAGAGGGGAACTCAATGTAACTCGAATATCTATTTAATATAAAATTGAGAAACTAGATCTAGAGACAAAGTATCTCTAATAGGAAGAAAATGAGAATATTTAGTTTATCGATCAACAATAACCCATATTTCATTATTACCTCGAGATGTATTTGTTAATACCAAAATGATGTATATAGACACATTTTCACAATGGAATTGGAAAAGGCTGAAGCATCCCTTTTGGTAACTGTTTCTCTACTTTAACCTGCTGACAAATCAAACACTTCATAGTAAAGGTAGTAATATCTCTTTTCATTCCATCCCACTAGAAATACTCCCAAAGATATCTGTACATCGTAGTATTATTAAGTTGAACTGAAAACAGAGAACTATGAGCATCACATAACAACTCCTTCTTTAACATGGAATCACAAGGCACATATAATCTCTTCCCAAATCTCAAAACATAATCTTTATCAATATTAAATTCATGTAACTTACCCTTCTGACTAATCCTACTTTTTTCTTCAAATCACTATATTCTTTATGCACTTGCTCAATTATGCATGATATAAATGATTTCACTGCCACATGATACAAAATAGAGAAATTCCCTACACCCACAACTTCCAATCCAAAATTCATCAAATCTGAAACCAACGGATCTCACTCCAAATATAGCATGGTTAATATTACATTACTCTTTCGACTAAAAGCATGAACCACTTTATTAGCATTTCCCATATGTTAATGGATCATGAAATCATAATCCTTGATTAATTATATCTATATCTTATGTATCATGTTAAATTATTTCTGAGGGAATATATACTTCAAACTTTTGTGGTAATTTTATATTTCACAGTTTTCTCCATTGTGATGATGCCTCCAAATTTTTAAATCAAAAACAAGAACAGATAATTAAAAAAACATATGTGGGGTAATTTAGCTCATGAGTTTTCAACTATTGTGAATCATAAGCAATTTCCTAATCATTATGCATTAGGATACAACCAAATCCTTTCATCGAAGAATCACTATAGATAAAAAACTCACCATTTATGGAAGGTAATGCCAATACTGGAGAATTCACCAATGTTATTTTCAATTCCTGAAAAAAATCATCACATTATTTTGTCTAGATAAATTTAACACCTTTTCTAGTTATCTTAGTCATTGGGCTAGATAACTATACAAAATGTTCAACAAACCATCAGTAATAGCCTAAAAAAACAATAAAACTATAGATATTTGTGATATTGGTAGTTCATGGCCACTCTTCTATAACTTTATTTATAAGGGTCAATAGTTATGCCATCTTTAGAAACAATTTAACCAAGGAATGAAATTTCCTACAACCAAAAATCACACTTTCGGAATTTCCCATAATTTTTTTTCCCATTATGGTTTCCAAGACAACCCTTAAATGACTTTTATATTCCTCTTTACTCTTGGAATATACAAAATTTTCATCAATAAATACAACCACAGAATTATCCAAGAATTTATGGAAAATTCTATTAATAAGATCCAAGAATATAATCAGTGAATTTTTTTAACCCAAAATGAATAAATAGAAATTTATAATGGCCATATCTAATACGAAACATGGTCTTCAGAATGTATTCTTCCTCTAATTTCAACTGATGGTACCCCGACCTCAAGTAAAACTTCAAAAATATTGAGCTCCCTGAAGCTAATAAAACAAATCATCAATGTGAGGAAAATGATACTTGTTCTTAATAGTTATATTATTCAAGTCTCTATAATCAATTCATTGTCTCATTGAACCATATTTATTTTTAACAAATAAGGTAGGATCACCCCATGGTGATGTGCTAGTTCAAATGAAACATTTATCTAACAACTCCTACAGTTGTTTCTTTAACTGTAAAAGTTCAATTTCATCCTTTTGATAAGGGGTTTTGAAATTGTCATAGCATCAGAAACTAAGTAAACAGTAAATTCTACATCTCGATCTGGTATAATAACAAGAAACAGATCAGGAAAAACATCAAGGTACTTATTTACTATTGGAACATTATTAAGATGAAAAGTTCTTTTCCTTTTAGCAACATGTTCATAGTAACATTCATTTCCATATTTGAATAGTTTCTCAGCTTCCTGATATGTTATTAGAGTTAAGGGTTCATTCTTGTACACAAATTTAATGTCTTTCTAAAAAGAAACCTCTTTATCTCTACAATAAATCTTCTAATGGTAAATAGAAATGCAATCCATTCAAAAAATAACATCAAACTCTAATAGAAAAAAATCAAGGTTTCTAGGTATGTTTTTTCTGTATATAAATATATGAATATTCTTATAATATCTTTTTCCCTGTACATTTCTCCAAAGTGTTTTTACTATAAGTTATAGATTCATTTCTTGAGATGGAATTCCAAATTTACCCAAACATTTCTCAGATATGAATGAATGTATAGATCCTGAATCGAAAAACACATTGGAATAATCTGAAAAAACAAACAATGTACCTAATACCACATCATTTGATGGTCCCACATCAATAATAATCATAGAAAAATATTCCACCACACCCTTTTTCTTTTGATCCGTCTAGTTTCCACCCTAGGTATTCAACTTTAAACACACATTGGCATTATGCCTAAACACGTTGCAACTAAAACATTTTACCAGTGGATTTTCATTGCTTGATCGATCTTCTACTTTATATTTAAGAGAAATATGAACAGTCTTACCACACCAGATGCACTTTCTAGAGTTTGAGATACATTTTCCATTATACTTTTAACGCAATTCTCGAAAGATTGAAATTTAATTTTCATACCTCAAGACTTTTTTTATGAATAATTACCATTTTCCTTCCAGTTGGACCAATTCTTTTGATTGCACTCATGGAACACATGATCATTAGAAAACCCCATTTCTACTTTCTCAGCACAACTGAATAGTTTCTCATAGTTTTTGAATTCATGTAAGGATAATTCCTTTTGATATTTATGCTCTAATCATGATTAAAACTCATTTATATTACTATCATGATCTCAGAAGAAATGTGGAGCATACCTTTCCATTGAAGTGAAATTTTCTCCATAAGAATCCACTGAGTAGTAATCCCACTTCAATTCCCAGAATTTTTCTTCCACCCTAAGTCAAACTACCTAAGGAAAATATTTATTTAGAAACATACCTTTGAATTATTCACAACTAAGAGAATCAATATCCTCACTATCCCTGATATTTTAAACCATCGACCACCACTGATTGAATTATCCTTAAAAACGGTAGACAACAATAATATCCTTTTGATTATCTTTACACCCCAAGACATCAAAAATCATTTCCAGTTCCTTGATCCAACCTTCACCTTGCACAAGGTCATACGATCCTCTGAATAATGGGGGATGTTGCCTTATGAAATGCTCCACTATAGACATGTTCCTATGTGGATGATCTAGTTTATCTTGTATACGGAAACCATGTCATGACCTGTCCCCCAGGGCCTGTATCATGACTACCCCAGGTCCGCCTTCCATAGGCCAGGGGCTCGCGACTTGCACCAAAGGCGTAACTCCCTAAAAACTGGGAAGGCATTGCCTTTATAAAACTGAAACACACACATATCTAGAGTACAAGTGGAAGAAAACACTATGTAAAGAAGTAACAAGTATGTTGTAAGTACAAAGGGGTCGGAAATACAATCCCAACAAAAAGGTACAGCTACAACTGAAAAAAATTACAACTGAAACACAAATAGCTGGAATATGGATGCATCTCCTGGATCATCCAATGGGTTCATAACCGAAGGGTAGGTACAAATTTCCTCCTTAGAACTCCGCGTCAATCGCTTCTCTCCATGTGCCATCAAGCTGAGTGTCCACCTCCGGGTACCTTCTAGTCCTCGTACACTCTGCCTTGGTCAACGCTGTCTGTCTTCTACATCCAACACAACAAGGTGCGGGCATATCCCGTGCAGGGTTGAGTATAACGATACTCAGTAGGGACCCCAATACCCTCAAGGTCTCACTAAATTCAACAAGGATAGACCAAAAATGAATATCTCAATAGATAACCTTTACATAGGTATATTATCATACATATACCTAAGTTATAAAATAACCCTTCTCAATCATGAGGAAAACACAAAGGTCATTGACTCATCTCAAACCAGGATTTTTATTCATGATGTTAGAAACACGACTGCTGGAGAAATCCTCCTCTGTTGAGCACAGTAGTCATGTCACAACTCTGAGGTGATACTCACTAACCTTAGACTACTGAGGTACTCCTCCTCTGTCGAGTACCGTGGGTCTGTCACCCCAACACAGAAGTGCTCCCCGTCATGGGTCTGCCACCCCAAAACAGTAGCGCTCCCCATAATAGCCTATAGAGGTACTGCTCTTGTTCAGTACTACAGGTCTTCCATCTCACAATGTAGTGCTCCTCTGCCATGGGTCTTCCAACCCAACATAGTAGTGCTCCCCACTGGTCTATTCAATCCACCCCGAAACGAATCGGACAAACAATCATTAGGTCACAACCAACTACAAGGTCTTCGTACTCCGTATGCTCATCTCCAGGAGGATCCACTCCACAATCTACTGGTCGATACTTCAAGTGTCACTAAGTACCACTAAGAAGTTTCTCAAAGGACCACCTTGTCATAGGGTTCTCAACGAAACAGACGACACGTCAACCGGATGGCCGATCTGTGAGTCATTAGCATTTCCGTTGCAGGGGCCCGGTTGGATTTTGTGTACGAACCAACCCGACCGTATCTCAACTGTACCCCGAAAACCCATGGGGGTATACTCAAAGGAACCATTTCTCAATGAGATTACCAACGACGCTGACGGTTCGTCTAACGGACGTCCGATCTGAGAGTTATTGGCTTTTCCATTCCAGGGGCCCGGTTGTATTTTGGGTACAATCCAACCCAGACATACTCCAACTACATTCAAACCTCAAGTGGAGTATGCCAAAAGAATCGTCTCATCAAGAGGAATCCAACGTAGTCGACGATGCGTCAATCAGACTTCTGATCCTCAAGTTATAAGCGTTTCCGCTCTGAGGGCCCGGTTGATTTCGAGTTCGAACCAACCTGGCCTTACCCAAACTTCGCCGAAACCTTGATTGTTATATACCAAAACGATCGTCTCGATCCAAGGAATCTTGCGCAATTCACGGTGCATAGATCAAAGGTCTGTAGGTCTGGTTATGACCGTTTAACGAAAAATGGTCCGAAAGGGGGGGGGGGGTCTGGGCCCAGACCAACCCCCCCCCCCCCCAAGTAGGGCCGAACCGTGTCGAACCGACCTGGGTAAGGGTCCGGCCTGGTCGGCGTGGTCCAGCCCGACCAGCGCAGCCCGGCCCCTATGGCCCTCCCCGGCCCGGCCGGGGGGTGGGCTTGCTCGGCCAGCTGGCTGAGCAAGGGGTGGGAGGGCTGCCCCCACGTTATTTGGAACCAGCAGCACCTGCTGGCACCGTCCCTTGTTGTCCCGGATCCCACGTGGCCGTGGGATCCTCCGGTTCGCCGCCATGACAGATCTTCTCTGGCGGCGCACTGGGGGGCCATCGGCTTTGCCTCACAGACATCCCACGCTTCCACGAGGTTCCACTGGCCACAAGAGTCACTCCGGTGGCCCGTTTTACCTCCCATCTGTGCCAGCAGTCATCTTGGGTCCAGAAATTTACTACGAAGGCTCCAAAATTCCATTGTAGCCCTGTTTCATTGTCGACCGTCAATCCACACATCAAGAACAAGTTGGCGGTGGGTCCGGACTTGTTCGTTAGTCCGTACCCACCATGATAGTTGTTTGAATAATCACGCAACAAAATAATCTTCCATGCTCGAGGGTATAAATCACATAAACATAAATATAAAAAATCCACCTTCCTCGAAAAAGGTTCGCTGTAGCCGTGCATCGTGGAAGAAGGCATTGCGGAAAGTGGATTCGTTGACGACGTCAGAGTTCGTCTGAGGAGGAAACGAAGTCTCATCACTTTTTGCGGAGATGAAGAAGGAAGGCACGTCATCATTGGCGTTCTTTGTGGGTGGATTCTTCTTCATTGGCTAGGTCAAAGATCGAAGGTGAATATGACGTTCCTCGGTGGTTCTTCACTAGAAGAATTGTGTTCTTTCTTTGAGAGAAGAACACCCTTCTCTAATTCTCAAGAGCTCCCCAAAGTTCCAACACATGAAAAGCCAAAATAAAATAATAACCAACTTATTATATTATTCACACAAGCCATTCAAATTGAAACAAATATAATTAATTAATTAAGGAGATTCAATTCAATAATTAAAGTGTGTGTTGGCTAAAATTAGTGGAGAGGGGAAGGTGAAGAGATTTCATAAATAATGGGGTTTAAGAATTAAAAAAGGGAGTTTACAACTTAATGAAGGGGGTTTAAAGAGGGTTGAGGGAGTTGAAAGGTTGGGGCTTGTGTGGGCCCCACCTCTCTAATATCCACACATGGGAAGTTGGATTGTTGTGGGCCCCACCAACAATTTCCCATGGGAGGGATTAACTTCCAATGTTATAAAATAAAATTTTTCTAACAATTTTATTTATTTTAAACTAGTTCCCCAAATATTAATTCTCAAACCACTTAAAACACAACTGTGGTAAAGGTCATCTTAAGAAATTACCGGCGCATCGAGTTCATCGGTACCCTCAGATTTCAATTCCAAGCACCGGTTCAAAAGATAGAAAAACCCACTCGTTCATTTACTAAACACACCTGAGCTAAACTTTGGAAATTGATTCTGGCACACTGGGCCTCGGAATCAAGTGCCGTCAGAAGCCACAGACTCGTAAAATTCCAAATTATTTAAGAAAAAATTTTCCTTGAAATTTCTGGAGATTTACATTACTTCCACCTTAGGGATTTATGTCCCTGTAAAGCTACAACACATTCTAGGGAAATAAAAGGGGTACCGAGCATGCATCTGAGCCTCCCACTCCCATGTGCTCTGCTGGAGGTTCTTGTGCTTCCAGCAAAAGCACACCTGAGGAATCAAACGTCCTCATAGAACCCTCTATTTTCGATCCTCAATCATTACTGGAACCTTCGTGAATGTCGCCCTATCATCGATATCCAGCTCCCTATGGTCGATGATGTGTGAATGGTCGTGCACCTATCTCCTCAGCTGAGATACATGGATGACGCCGTGCACCCGTTGCAATTGAGGTGGAAGGTCCAGGCAGTAAGATACCTCACATACTCTTATAAGGACCTGTGAAGTTTCGAAAAATCGTGGTGATAACTTGACTCCCCGACCAAATCTTCATAGACCTCATCGAGGTGAGACTCGTAAGGAAACGTGATCGCCATACTTGAACTCCAGTGGTCTCTGTCTTCTATTAGCATAGGTATTCCGTCTACTCTGTGAAATCTTCCTCTTCTCTTTGATGATCTTAAACTTCTCCAGGAGCCTCAAAATGGGCGCACTGGTCAACCTCTACTTCAGCCCCAGAAAAGCTCTAATGGCATCTCTATGACCACACGACGGGTTTCCCCTTCTTCATCAATGCTAAAAGCATTGCAGCAACTCTGGAGAAGTCCGATAAAAATCTTTGTCTGGCCGACTCATGAGTGATCGACTGCACCCACTTATGCATGATTCCATCCTGTGGTTCCTGAGGTGTCCTTTTCACCGACCAAGGAAAACCCTTCCCAATTTTTTAGGTAAACCACAACTTTTTTGCCTAATACAGTCAATTTGTGTATGAACTATGGTTGCCTAGTCCATACCCAAACTAATGTCGCAAGGCCTCGATGCGACCACCAAGAGGTTCCAACTGAAACTCTTTCCTCAAGGGTCAGATCACACCATTGGCGTAAGCATGATCATCGAGTCTCCTCCCAAAGATATCTCCTAACATGAGGGTCAAGTCAACGGATTAACCAGAAACACTAGGTCCATGACAAGATTTGGGGAAGGAAGTAATGATTCGTATCAATGTCTATTTTTATGATAGCTAGTAGTAGACACAGACCGTACCTAGAATCATTCCTAGAGCCCTTAGGTCACACCCCTTGACCACAAGAAACTACTCTCTTCCCATTCCCTCTAACTCCCTGAGTCTGGCGGGGACAACAAAGGCGGGTGGTTGTAACATGTTGAAATATACACCACCTCATGCTGCTCTCTTAGCTTTGCTTCCACATCTTTTGCTCTGTAGATTCATTTGTCCTTAACACTTCTTCTTCTTATAACATTTTACATGTCCAAGTCTCAGAGACAAGCTGCAGTTTCCTGTTTTCCCACTGCTAACATTCACTGGCTGTATCCACTGAACCATAGAACATTCAACCACAAAGGTTCTCTCTAGCACCCTAACATAAGTAAGAATGCGTAGAGGAAAAGTTCTGGCTTGGACATCCATAAACAAACCTTTCTCAGTGGTCCGAGCACTAAAGCACTGATCGTATCATAGAAATCAAGTACCAAGACGGATCGATATGACTAGATTAATACCCAGCTACCGACATGTCATCTTGCTGAAGCTGTACAAGCTCTAAAAAACACTCAGCCACCTCCTCAAGCCAGTCCTCATCCGCCTGTGAGTCAGGCTCACCTCGGAACCTGAGGGGTATCTGATACTGAAACATGTGTAAGGCACTGTGCCTACATGTGTCATCTACTGGTACCACCATTTGTAACTACTGACCAACCGGATGTGATATAGCTGGAAGAATACCCGAATGTACTATCTCATGCATCGGTCCATATACCAAAGCCTCATAACTATGAAGACCAACCTCATGGTCAGTCACTGGAAAAACCCAATAGCTATGATCACCATCTTCTATACTAGTGTCTAAACTAGGTGTATAACTCTAGAAATAATCTCCATCCAGTCCACTGCTGCCTGGGAATCTGTCTCACCTCGTAACCTCGGAGGCCTCTACTAATGGAACTCATGTAATGCGCTCCGTTAGCATGCATTGTCCACTAGTATGGCTGGTGGAATCAACTGCCCAATGAGTGGTGGTGCTGCTGGTACACCACCCTGAAGGTGCAAACATAGCAAGAGGGCCCTACACCGGAGCCTCGTCGCTCGGTGGGACATCATCATGTACTCTATCGAAACTCCAAATGACTGTATACGTAGAGGAATCTTGAACAGATACAACACAGTCAAACGATTAAAACCTGGTGAGCTGACCTTGTTGAGCTGACTTTGAGAAAAATTTTGAAAACAGAAACGCAATTACTGTTTTCGTGCACTGAGTCGGAAATCAGTAGTCTGGGTCTTGGTGTATGGATACGTCGGTCACCGCACCAACACTAGACTCCCTGAACTGAGAACCACACTCAGTACCCTTAACAATATTGCTTCACAGAAAGTATATATCATAGTTCTATGTTTTATAGTAGAACCGACTCCCCTAATACCAATTTGTCACGACCCGTCCCCCGGGTCCCGTATCTTGACTACCCCAAGCCAGCCTTCCATAGGCCAGGGGCTGGCGACTAGCACCAAAGGCGTAACTCCCTAAAAAGTAGGAAGGCATTTCCTTTATAAAATGTAAACACACACACAACTAGAGTACAAGTGGAAGAAAACACTAAGTGAAGGAGTAAAAAGTATGCTGAAATTAAAAATGGTCAGGAAATAGATTCCCAACAGAAAGGTACAGCTACAACTGAAATAAAGTACAACTGAAAGGCAAATAGCTTGAAGATGGAAGCAGCTCTTGGATTGTCCATAGGGTTCCTACCTGAAGGGTAGGTACAGATGTCCTCCTCAGTACTCTGCATCAATTAGTCCACTCCATGTGCCGTCATGCAGAGTGTCCACATCCGGGTACCGTCCAGTCCTCGTACACTCTGCCTCGGTCAGCGTTGTTCGTCATCTGCATCCAACACAACGAGGTGCGGGCATAGATCGTGCAGGGGTGAGTATAATGATACTCAGTAGGGACCCCAAGACCCTCAAGGTCTCTCTAAATCCAACAAGGATAAACCACAAATAAAGATCTAAATAGGTAACCTTTACTTAGGTATATTCCCATACATATACATAAGTTATCAAGTATCCCATCTCAATCATGAGGAAAACACAAAGGTCATTGACTCAGCTCTAACCAGGATTTTTATGCGTGATGTCAAAAACACGGATGCTGGAGAACTCCTCCTCTGTCAAGCACAGTAGTAATGTCATGACTTCGAACTGATACTCACTAACCTTAGACAACTGAGGTACTCCTCCTCTGTTGAGTACTGCGGGTCTGCCACCGCAACACAGTAGTGCTCCCCGACATGTTTATTCTTCCCCAACACAGTAGCGCTCTCCCTAATAGCCTACAGAGGTACTCATCCTATTGAGTACTGTGGGTCTGATACCTCACAAAGTAGTGCTCCTCTGCCATGGTTCGGCCACCCCAACACAGTAGTGACCCCCACTGGGCTACCTAAGTAACTCCCAAACGAATCTGACAAGCAGTCATTAGGTCTCAGCCAGCTACAAGTTCTTCATACACTGTATGCTCGTCTCCGAGAGGATCCACTCCACAAGATACTGGTCAATACTCCAAGTGTCACAAATTCCCACGAATAAGTATCTCAATGGACCGCCTCATCATAGGGGTATAAACGCAACAGATGGCGTGTCAATCAGACGCCCGGTCTGTGAGTTATTAGCATTTCCGTTCCAGGGGCCCGATTGGATTTCATGTACAAAACAAAAAGAACATATCTCAACTGTACCCCGAAATCCCATGGGTTATACTCAAATTTATCATTTCTCAACAATATTACCAATGCCGCTGACGGTTCATCAAACGAACGTCCGGTCTGAGAGTTATTGGCTTTTCCGTTCCAGGTTCCCGGTTGGATTTCGGGTACAATCCAACCCATCCATACTCCAACTATGTCAAAAACTCAGGTGATGTAAGCCAAAATAATCATCTCATCAAGAGGAATCCAACATATTTGATGACGCGTCAATCGGACGTCCGGTCCTCAAGTTATAAGAATTTCCGCTTAGAGTGTCCAGTTGGTTTTGAGTTCGAACCCACACGGTAGTACCCAAACATCGACAAAACCTTGAGTGTAATATTCCAAAATGACCATATCGATCGAAGGAATCCTACGCAATTGACGGCACATTGATCAGAGGTCTGTATCTCAAGTTATGGCTGTTTAACCGAAAATGGTCCGAAAAAGGGGGTATGGGCTAGGTCCGACCCGGCCCAACCCACCCTGGGTTGGCTCGAATCGGGTCGACCGGAACCGGGTTTGGTTATGGCCTAGACGGCATGGCCCAGCCCATGTTTCCCACCTTGGCCCGATCGGGGGTTGTGCTGGCTGGGCCAGGTGGCCAAGCATGCCCCCCCACTATTTGGAACTGGCGGTGCCAGTTGGCGCCTCCCCCGGTCGTCCTGGATCCCGCGTGGCCGTGGGATCCTCCGCATAGCCTCCGCTGCTATTTTCGTGGAGGATCTTCTCTGGGGGTGTGCTGGGGTGCCGTCGCTGGTGACCCATGCCGCCACGAGGTTCTGCGGGCCACTAGAGTCGTTCCGGTGGTCCGTTTTACCTTTAGTATGCGCTGGCTGTCATCTTAGGTCCCGAAATTTATTGAAAAGGCTCCAAAATGCCGTTGCGGCCCTATTTCATCATCGACCATCAATCCACGCATCATGAACAAGTTGGCGGTGGGTCCGGAATTGTTCGTTAGTCCATACCCCCCACGTTAGTTGTTTGAATAATCACCCAACAAAGTAATCTTCTATGCTCAAGGGTATAAATCACGTAAACATAAATATAAAAAATCCCCCTACCTCGAAAAACATTCACGGTAGCCGAGCATCATGGAAGAAGGTGTCGCGGAAAGTGGATTCGTTGACGACATCAGAGTGCGTCCGAGGAGGAAACAACATCTCCTCACTTATTGCGGGGATGAAGAAGGAAGGCACGTTGTCATTGCTGTTCCTTGCGGGTGGATTCTTCTCCTATGGCTAGGCCGAAGATTGAAGGTAAAGATGACGTTCCTCGGCGGTTCTTCATTGGAAGAATGGTGTTCTTTCTTTGATAGAAAAACACCCTTATCTAATTCTCAAGATCTCCCCAATGTTCCAGCACAATAAAAGACAAAATAAAATGATATCCAAGCGATTATTTTATTCACACAAGATATTCAAATTCAATAAAATTTAATTAATTAATTGAGGAGATTCAATTCATTAATTAAAGTGTGTGTTGGCTAAAATTAATTGAGATGGGAAGGTGAAGAGATTTCATAAATAAGTGGGTTGAGGAATTATCCAATGGAGTTTACAACTTAATGAAGGGGGTTTAAGGAGGGTTAAGGGAGATGAATGGTTGGGGCTCATGTGGGACCCACCTCTCAAATATCCACACATGTGAAGTTGGATTGTTGTGGGCCCCACCAATAACTTCCCATGGGAGGGATTAACTTCCAGAGTTATAAAATAAAATTGTTCTAACAATTTTTTTTATTTTAAACTAATTCCCAAATTATTAATTCTCAACCTGCTTAAAACGCAACTGCGGTAAAGGTCCCCTTAAGAAATTACCAGCACTGTGAGTTCATCGGTGCCCTCAGATGTAAATTCCGAGCACCGGTTCAAAAGATAGAAAAACTCGCTCATTTGTTTACTGAACATACCTGAGCTAAACTTCAGAAATTGATTCTGGGCACACCGGGCCTCAGAATCAAGTACCGTCAGAAGCCATAGACTCATAAAATTCCAATGTATTTAATAAAAAAAATTCTTGAAATTTCTGAGTCTTTACACACCACCATCATATATTGACTGAGTCAACTAAGCCATCACTTCAACAGACTATTCAGTTTCGATTCTGACCATCTCAGGATTCCAATTTGGAAGGTTATTATACCTTTTAAGCATTTATAGCATAACTTCCCTATTTCCTCTATAAAAAACCATTCTCAACAAACACATCTCAAATAAAGCGACATGGTAATCTTAGAATGCTATATCCTTTCAATTTGACCATAATGTAAAAATCATTTGTGGATATTCTATTAACAAAATTCTAACTCCTTAAGTTATCTAAACCAACCTCAAATACCAATTGTAATGCCCCATCCTTAAACAATACATAATATATAATTATGATTATAATTCACATTTTGGATCTTTTCTGATTTAGAGGTTTAGAGAATTATTACATAACTTATAAATAAAATATTGAATAATAAAAGTAGACACTTCTACTCACTATCCATTTTGTTCATAAAACAAAAAATCTTTAAAGAGAAACATCTTCAATTCCTTGTTTTAAAATATATAAATTTTCCATGATCTGATCCTTGACCTTATTAATCTTTATGTCCCGAGAAAAGCATTTCAAAACTTTGGAGAGAATAAATATCACATTAAGGGATACATAATGAAGGACAACTGGTAGTACTTCAATAAAAACATGTAAACCATTAATACTATGTCACAAAGTAATACTTTTCACCTTTAAAAAGTTGTAGAAACACCTCACTGAATATAAGCTCATTGGTTACAGTTTTTGTAACCAAACAATTTCCATAATTCACATAGAAAGAAAAATATATCATATAAAGGTAACTTGGGACATAAACATACTTAATTTAAATATCTATATGGTCGACTTCCACACATATCACTAAATGGAATACCCATATAACTGATTTCCACGCCCAATGTATTTGAGGTTATAATGTAGCCACACATCCATGATTTTTCATAGAACTACCCATCATTTCACTTATCATGTAACCACCATTCATTGGTTTATCACGTAACCAACCATCAAATTTCTAAGTACAATTATATAATCATAACACATTAAATATTGAAAACATCAACATTTCACTAATAAAATTTCATTTTCAAAGAGAAGAAATCATTTCAAGATATTGAAATAATAAATCCATATCAAAAACTATACTCAATACAAAAACACCCAAAAATAGAATAATGAATTTATTCTCCTTTTAAAAACATTAAGGATTATAGAGGAAGCCAAATAATGATTACGGCGGCGGAGAGGTCATTGTCGCCGCATATGTTAAAGAAATTCCATTTTTCATTTAGTAAAAGGGTTAGTAGATAAAATATTTCATATTAATGAAAGTAAAAGTCAAAGGGTTTTATTATACACTCTGTAAAATAAGGAATTGTATATTATCAAAACATGCCACAATGAATGGAGATTGAGATTAGGTCACTTACCTCGTGTCTAACATACCTCGTTTGTTCCTTGTTCTTTAGGAATGATAAACAAAATTTTATTTATACTTTATTTAAAACCTTTTTCAAGTTTATTATTATTGTATAACAATTATTAACACATTATAAAATCACATCATTATTTAAGTCAATATCGGTCATTTGGTTGATATTCGGTAATTGAGTAGAAAATGAGCTAGTTTGATGTAAATTGACCATGTATTCAAAATTACATCATCTCTAGAATGATATTACTAATTAAAATATCATATATATTCAGTATATATTTATTTATAATGGACCATAACTTTTGGAGATAACAAATGAAATGTACCGTTCATGGAGATGGTTGGTTGTACGTATGTTTGAACACTACTATCATTTCTTTGTCATACTAAAAGAATAATAATAAAATGATATAAATGTATATTATAATTAGAGTATGAAATTTATTTCATGTATGTCTCATAGTTTTAATAAACCCATACCTTATACATTTCATTTACAATAAGAATGAGTCTTATAACATTGAGGGGATGGTCGTCTGCACTTCCTCAAATGTAATTATCGTAATTACACAACATGGAGAGAATAAAAGTATGTTGTAAATAAAAATTACCAAATCAAGGAGATAATATAAATATAATATATATCATATATAAATATATTGCCATCATAATGGTCACTATGATAGGTGGTAGGGAAAAATCATACAATCATCGTTTCGTGAGGTAGTAGTTCGTCGTACATTGAAATAGTATGTTCGTATCCATTAGAGGAAGGTGTGTGGAATTGTATTTCTAATCATTATCATAAATAAATACTAGTATATTTAAGATAATAGTGTTTTTTTAAATAAAATAATAAATAGTGTTTAGGTGGTAGGGGAAGGAATATAAATGAATGAAGCTTGAGAGAAGACATTACCTCAAATCGGGTAACACTTTTTTTATTTAAGTTAAAAGGATTTCTTAAATTGCCTCCTACCCAAGTTAAGGCTTCTATGAGAAAGGAATAGATGTTGGGGGATTATTTGATTAGTGTTTTTAAGAGACAAAGGGCTTTATATGTATGGTTAAGTGGTTACATGTGGTGGCCTTTTATAAAAGGTAGGAGGGGAATTTTAGAATGGCATTGAAATATTATTTTATTATAAAATTATTTTCGTTATCAAATAGACCCAAAGTCATTTATTTCAAAGATAATAATATTCTTGGGTCTAAAAACTCTCAAACAATAGGTTTTAGACAAGTCTAGGTCAAAAATTTAACCTTATATTTTAGCTTTGACCATTAGTTAACTAATTTAACTCTTACCATGTCTTTATGTATATTCATACTATATGACAAATATAGTTACTATAAATATCCAATAGAACATAAAGAGGTTCATTATTGACATTTTTAACATTATTTAAGTCATTTTTATGATTATTATATTTTATGACTATTATATCATTTAATAAAATAGTATTTATTTTAAAAACTCATTTATATCAATTTTTATACTATTCATATCATGAATTTTTAAAAACCCATTAAAACATTATTATTTTGAATAAACATTTTTAATTGAAATATAAAAAGTCATAAACATTAATAAATTTAGTGTAAGAAAAAATATGTTTCAAAATTAATTAATTTTAATATTTATAATCTCATTTATTTAAATCATTCATTAATAAGGTAATCACTATATCATCATTATGTCATAAATAAATTTATTTATTTGATGTATAAAATTTATAAATAAATTACCATAATGTAAGAAGTATTTTTATATTTTATTTACAATTTTTAGTCAATGATATAAATTATATAACCCCATATAAAAATTGTTTTACTAAAAGATACATGTTAATAGTACATTTTTTTTACATTAAATTATTTCTTATAAAATTTTATTCTCACATACATGTGGCTCCATGGGGTACTAAAATCAACCCAACAATACCCATGATCGGAAATGTATCATGAAGTAGTATTTGGACACGTTTTAGAGTAGTTTAATATTATTATAATATTATTTTTTTACCCTTATTTAACAGATTTACTCTTTAACCATGGTAAATAAAATAATTACTGACTTTATTATTCATAATGTCTAAAAATAAATGGTACCTATTTATACAATTTGGAACTCAGAATTCCAAATATTGAATAAATTTCTCCAAATTCAAAGCACAAAAGTTGCAGAATTTAATTTAAAATTAATTACTGTTGTCAAAACCAAATAATGTTTTTAAGAACTAAAAACTATCAAAAGATTGTCATGTGTTTATGTCTAATTTCAAAGTGAAAATACTTACAATGAACAAAATTGGATTAAATTATAAAAGTATAACCCAATTATACATTAATACCAATGAAATGGAAAATCTAATCATATAAATAAATTAGAAGAAAAGACAGTTTTTGCTAAAAATAAAGTATTTTTTCACTATTCATTAAAAAATGAACTTTATCGGAAAAATACCAAAAAATTAACCAAAGTAAAATTAGATTTCCCATATCTAGAGAAGAAGTTTATTTTGTCAAATTGATCATTTAAAATTGATAAAAACAATATTTAAAAATATTTCTCCATCAAAAGGTGGTAAAACTACATTTTAGAAATATTAGAGTTTTTATGATTAAAATTGGATTCAATCTCATTTTATGACTCTGAATTTTAATGGATAAAAGAAATTTTTTTGAAAAAAATGTTTAATCATAATATGGTTAGTTCTCTTCATTCCCACAAATACAACGACTAGGAATTAATTACCATTAAAAATAATAAAAATATTATATTATTTTTTGGTATAACTCAACGTTTTGAGCAACGTATGATTTCAGAGAAACTCGTTGTTGCATGTTGAGTATAATATCAGACATAGAATCCTTTTTAAATAAAAATTAATATTGAAATCACAATTATTAATAAATATGAAAATGTAAAATTCTTTATTTACCTGAGATGTTACAGAAAATATCATGCATCTCTTAGGACTGGAAAAAAGAAGCCAAGATTATATTTTAATTATGGTGAAGTGATGGAAAAATATAATTTCGGTAATAAAGTCCGTTATATCACATTTAAAATGTGTAGTAAGAATAATCCTATAAATTTCAAATAGATCAAAAGTAAATTATTTAGCCTAGTTAGAGATTTCTTATGGGAGAAACCCGACAATGTAATGGAAGAAAGGAATGATCCAGTAACCCTAATCCTATAATCTATTTTTTCAACTAAAAAGAATGGGTACAATAAGAATATAAATTCCCTATATGAATGGATTTCAATGATAATTGAAGAAAACAACCTTCGAGGAAAAGAGTGAAAGGGAGAGCATATTACAACATAACTATTTAGGTGGATCTTAAAAGTGACGTGGTGAATAGTATGCTAGTTCTTCATTAAAATATAATGAATGTACTATTTAAATATGGTTTTATGTATTATTTAAAATCACACAATTTTAGTAGAACTATTCAAACAAAACCTCAAAACATGAAAGTTAGGTTATCAGTGAATTTGTAAAATGGGTTAATTATTTCATCTGAAGTAAATAACTTATCTTCTATCCAAATTTATGGGATGAATTTCATGGAAAACCATTTAAAACCACCTTAATATAATGCTATTCTATTCTATGAATGGATTTTATTCCCTTGTATAAATATAATATAAATTCCCAAGATAAGGAAATGACCCTCCATATCATAAATCTACACCTAATTAAATACAAGTTTAAATAATAGGATGAATCTTATTTGGTACCCACATCTCAATTATATATATTATTACCATGTGAGAAAACATATCTTGCCCTAGATTATTGATACTAAAGAAAAAATGATCCTTTAAGAGATTCTCATCATAAGGGAATTCACTGATGTGTTTTCTGATAAATTCTGTGGTCTTCCTTATAGTAGTGAGGTTGATTTCTTAATCTGTAGCATACCTATATCTTTCCCAATATCCAAGAATCCATATATAATGTTAATTGTTTAACTAGGGTATTTTAATAAAAAAAATATAAGATAATATAGAAAAAGGGTTTATATGACCAAGTTATTCAACATGGGGTGCACTGGACCTCTTTGTTAAGAAGATGTATTGGTAAATTCACCTATACATTAATTATAATGAGCTAAAATATAGAGACCCAATATTTTCATACAAGGATATTACATGATTTCTGAAAAAAAAATCATACATTACACAAACACATTCCCAAAGACTCTATTAGATTTGTTCTTTTGAAATCTTAGAAACATAAAAAATTGGTTCATTATAAGGCCCCAGCCTTACACCTTACTTAATCTTGAGTTATTACAAGATTACACATTGAGGATCTTTTCAGGTTTAGAGTTTTAGATAATTAGATCATGAAACATTCATTACATTCCACATTTAAACAAAGTGGTTACATAAAAGACAATATTCATTCTTCCCATCAACGGAAACATATTGAAAATAAAACATGGATTCTTTCTTGACACATCCTTGACACTATAATCACATCATGTACCTTTCCCTTGACCTGTGAAAAACATTTCAAAAACATGGGATGAGCATAAAAAGCTCAGTAAGGGTTATAAAAATATGGAAAGGAAACATGAGTTCATATATACATAAGAATGAAATCATACTTTACCCATAAAACAAAGGCACTTTAACATACCTCATCAAACGATGAATAAATCATAGAAATCATAAGACATAAAGGTAACTTGAGGCATTAATAACATTCTTACATAGGGAGTAACCCTCTTGGTTACGTTTGGAATACCCATCACAGTATATTCCCTAAATCTCTTCAGAGAAACCTTAACGTTTCACTCTTTCGCATTACCCAATGCATTGGAGAGCTATATCGGGCTCACCCGCGCTTAGTTTATCACGGAACCGCCTGTTTTCATAACAATGCCCAAGAACCATAACATAAATTTGTCACATAAAACATGCATAAAGGAAACATAACATTTCCACATTTCAATCACAATATAACATTTTAGTATATTGAAATAATGAATCCATTCAAAAAGAAACCATTTCCAAAACCATTTAAAACATTTAATAAAGAGATTTTTGAATCGAAGTGTCCCATACCACCTTGAAGCTTAAAATTTTAAACCATTAATATCCATATAAATAAATCCTTAAAACCATTTTGAAAACATGGATATTAATAAGAACAAATAATTAAAACATTTAAAACGATATTTTGGTTAAAGGGGTTTTACCAAAATTAGAGACACTTGAATACAATAATTGAGGAATAACATTTAGTCAGAACTTTATAATATCATGAGAATAAGTGGATTCATGATATAATACTCCAAAGGACAGTATATACACCATATAAGAGTGAATTGGTGCATAACAACAATGAACCCTCAATAGAAATGTCAAATGTGATGAAATCCCTTATAAAGAAGGTATCCTTAAATTAAGGACAAATCAATATCAAAAATATGTGTGACAAAATATAAATACACCCAATATAAGTGGATATTAAGTGTAAAACAATAAAAGGTCATTCACACATATTCAATGGATGACATATTCAATGACTACATGTTGAACCCAAAGAAATCAAAATTGGGTTAAAAAGTTCCCTTGACAGCCTAACAACATCACATCAAAATGAGTTGATGAGAGATAAAATCTGTATCTCATCACTTGGAAATAAAATTTACATCAATAAGGATATATGAGAACATATCCCAACATAACAATATGTAAATTAAAAGACCCAACAAAAGAAGTCTTTTAAAAAAGAGGAGGGTGGAAGGTTCCCTTACCGACTTGGGTATCTTTCAAAACATACACCCCATGAAACAAGGACAATAGATCATTGATGTAAATACTCATAAATGAAAGTATTTTACACAAAGATTAGAATAATGGACAGTACATACATCACTCAATGTAATTTGTGGCAAATGTAGCATAAATCTCACGGGAATAAAAGTGAGATGAAAAATCCCTTACAAAAACTCAACAGCCTAACGGCGCCACATAAAACTTCCGAATATGGATTGATGAGATCAAATAGGGTATCTCATCACATTAAAATAAAATGTACAGCAAGAGGAATATAAAAGAACATCCCCCAACATTACAAAGAGGAGCTTAAAAGAAGTGACATAAAGGAGAGTACTTAAAAAGGAAGAGAGAGGTTAGATCTCTTACGAAAGTTCGGCAGCCTAACGGCGCCACTCAAAACTTCCAAAATGGATTTATGAGAGAGAATAGGGTCTCTCATCACATGAAAATAAAAATTACAGTAAGTGTAATATAAAATATCATCCCAATAACAAGAAATATGAGCTTTAAAAGGAATGACATAAAAGTGTGTACTTAAAAAGAAAGAGAGGAGTAGGATCCCTTACCTCGGGTCCGACTTGACTCGATCGTTCTTTAATCTCCTGAAAAATAAACTTGAGTTAATTTATAATTCCTTAAGAACCTTTTTCAAGTTAATTATTCCTTTTATATCACTTATTACGATGTCATAAACATTATGTAATCATTTAAGTTAATAATATTTGTTTTGCCGATATTTGGTTCTTAAGTCGAAAGTGGACTTCTTACAATTACATGTTGTTCGTGTGGAAAAATATTTATTATATCAAGAATTGTATTCATGATGTAGATATCATATATGTCATATATATCCAGTACATTCAGGCATTTATAACATTACATAATCATTTAGAGGTAAGAAATGAAATGCACCATTCATGGAGACGGTAAGCCGTACGTACGCATGAACGCTACTTTCATTTCTATTTCATATTTTATAGAATGGAATAATAATGATATAAAGGTATATTATAATTCCATTATAATATCATATATAATATCATAGTTCCATCCTTTATACGTCCCACATATGGTATTTAACGAATCAAATCACTTTGAGGGGGCGGTAGTCCGCACTTCCTTAAATGAAGATATCGCGTTTACCCATAATGGAAACCATAAAGGTATTCCCAAAATGAAAAACAAAAGAAGATTAAGGAAAACATAAACATATTATATATCATATATAAAAGTAGTGACATCATAATGTCCACCTTTGAAGGTGTTAAATGAGTATTGAACAATCATCGTTTCGGGAGGCAGAATTTCGCCATCCACGGAAACCGTATGTTCTTTAACCATTTGATGTAGTTGTGTGAGAGTGTAGCTTGAATAAATCTTATAAAAACATCCTAGTATATTTAAGATACTGGTTTTGTTACAAAATAAGTAAATAAAAATATTTTAGGGGGTTGGATAAGCAAAATAAAACAAATGAACATGAGAGAATGAATTACCTTTAAAAGTTTAACTCCTTTTGATTTGAGCCTAAAGGCTTCCTTTGAAAGGATTCTTCCCAAAGGGAATCCTCTAGGATGAGGAGAGGGATGTGGAGAGAGTAAATGGGCAGGGGTTGGCCGATCCAAAGGCTTGAGGAGTGTGTGAAATGAGGTAGAGGTGGGGGCCTTTTATAAGAGGAGAGGAGGGGCACTTTTGAAAAGTAAGAAATATTACTTTATTTGAAAATGTGTTTCGGTTTTAAAAGGTCCCACATTGATATAATTCGTGGATAAGGTGATAAGGGTTCGAAATACACCCATAAAATAAGTTTTGGACATGTGTAGTTCATAGAGTTTACATTATCTTTCCATTTTATTTAAATCATCAAATATTATGTCATCGCTACATCATTATTATGTCATAAATAATTTAATTTATTTAATGTCTAAAAGTTATAAAAAAAAATACTATGATGTAGGAAATATTTTTATATTTCCAATGACTATTTATAATAAAAAATATGACTTGTATAACCACACTTAAAAATTGTTTTAGTAAAACATATCATGTTTGTGTCATTTTTACTTTTACATTAAATAAAAAGTTATTTATTTCATTTCCCAACCAAAGTGGCTCCATGGGGTCCCCAAGTTGACCCATGGATTGTCTTAGTCGACCATGACACAAACAATGAGGGTAGTACAAGTTTCAAGCTCATCTCATTTTATTAAAGCATTATTTTTACCTTAAACTACACTAATTACCACTAATCGCAATTAAAAACTTAATAAGTTACTATTCAACAAAAATTTATTTTTATCCCATTGAACCACATTTTACTTCTTAATGAAAACCATGTATGTAGGATTTTCTAAATTCAAAACACAAAGATGTCAAAATTTCATTTAAATGGAAAAATCAGTTTTTATAAGTACCACTTAGTGGTTTCACTATTCATCAAAAATTGAAGTTTTTCAGAAAATTACCAAAAATTCACCCTAAGCTATATTTGATATTACGAATTCAAAAATGAAGTCTATTTTACAAAATTCAAAATATATAAGTCACATTAATTAATTTAATAATTAATTCCCGCTGTGAGAGCAAATAGCGTGTTTTTATGAAACAATAAGTATCAAAAGATTGACACTAGTTTAAGTCCGATTTCAAAGTGAAATTAATTCCAACGACCACTATTGGATTTAATGGTAAAAATATTTTCTAATTTAACTTTAAAACCAATTCAAAATATAATATAATCATATAAATAAATTATATTAAAAAGAGGTTTTGAATTAAAATACAACATTTTACACTATTCATTAAAAAAATGAACTTTATCGGAAAGATACCAAAAAAAAACACAAAGTAAAATTTGATGTCCCTATTCTAAAGAAGAGTTTTATTTGGTCCAAAAGAATTTATAAGAGTGATCAAAACTATATTTAATGACAGTTCTCCATCAAAAGGCGATAAGTGAACCTTTAGTGAAAACTAGGGCATATACACCTAAAATTGAATTCTTTCCGTATTTTAAGCCTTTAGCTTTTATTGGATAAATGTAAAAACATTTAAAAACATATATAATCATATTTTAGTTATTTCTATCCATTCCCGCCATCACAACGGCTACATGTTAACTACCATTTAAAATAATATTATTTTATTATTAGAGTGCAACGTAAGATTCCCAAGAAACTCGTTGTTGCGTGTTGGGTACGCCATCGAGCATAGCGTCCCCTTTAAAGTCATATTAATATTTTATTCAAAAATATGGATAAATATGAAAATGTCATATTCTTTATTTACCTGGGGTGTTACATCCTTCCCCCCTTTTGGGAATTGCGTCCTCGCAATTTTAAAATTGCGCTTGGAAACATCCTTGAAAGTCCCACATCGGAACAAGAGTCGGTAAAACAATCACTTTAAAATAAAGAAATATAAGCACAGAGGTCACCTGAGTTAACCCATACTAGGATTCCATGTAGAAAAACATGGACATGGAAGAAAAAGAAAAGGGTCATGTTCTTGAGGAAGAGTGATAGTAAACATGTATAGGAGAAAGTTAACAATGAGAAAATCACAAACTTGTGATGGGTTAAACGGTATTCGATTCCCCAGTAGGAAAAGCTAATATACAACATTTTTGTGTTAAGTTACTTTTTATTGAGGAATTTATTCATAAGGAAACATAATCACTTATCATGTTGACTTTCAACTTTTACTAGATTCCTTAATCAAAATCATATTTTTTCTAAAAGACGAGTATTTAGGGAGACTTGTTCACATTAAGAGTACTATAATAAACTTATAGAGAATCACCTAATCCACAAAAGAGAACTATATACATCCCATATCTTTAGACCTTAACCATAAACAAAACCAAAAAGGTTAGTACAAGGTCAGATAATCCAGAAAAGGATAACCCTTTATAAAAAGAAAATCTATTCTTAATCTCCAAAATTTGTCAAACAAAACCCAAAGTTCAACAAGGATCATTCGATAAACAATTTGTCTATAAAATTCTTCAAAGCAAACGAATATAAGATTGAAACCCAAATATTTTAAGGGTTTAGTCACATAGTCTTCCAAGTTAAATCGTAACATTTATCTCCAAACAACATCAGTTGCTCCTAAAGTCTCATATTGAAAAGTAATTAACCTAATCACATATCCTCCATGATAGGTTAATCATTTTCATAAATAACCCAAAATCAACTTGCTCTTAATTAATAAAATCATATAACTAAAAAGAATCGGTCAAACTAACCAGGGACTTCACGTAGTCCAGTGGTAGGCGATAAATACCAGTCGCACTTTGGTTGTGGGTTCGATTCCTGCAGCTTTGTCCGACGCGACGGGTAGTCACACGGTCTGCGTGTTGTCCTTTTTCCAAAACTATATAATTCTTAAAACATTCCCCAAAATGAGATAAAATCTTCAAAGATGATCATAACATATTTTAACCTCAAGTTTATCTCATGCCTTTCTCTTCAAACATAACATATAGTAACCCATAATTACCTCAAAAGTAAGGATCATATAAACCCAAATGGTTCTTTATAACTATGTCCACAAAAGAAAAGATAACTATTACTTTAATAAAATTTTCCTATATTAAACATCAGGGTTACACATAATATAAAAAGTCTTCTAATGTAACCCCATCATCAAAAGAGACTTAATACTCTTAAGAATTTCACCATAACTCTTGAAGCCCTTATATGTTGACATCTTACTCATTCAACATTCTTCATGATCCATTATCCATACCTTTCCAACTTATTCCGAAATACCTCTTTCCTACAAACAAAATCATGAATCATATCCTAAGATTCCAAAATAGGAAAACAATAGTCATGAAATAGTACATACCTTTGATTGGTCATTGTCAGTTTCTTCATCCTCAATCGGAATGGCATTAGGTATTGGTAAACAAATATTGGTACGCTCTTGGTGACCCCATTCACGAAACTTCTTCATAGGACATGTGTTTGCATAATGACCATGAACACCACATTTAAAACATTCAATTGATCCCTCAGAAAGAACTTCTTTCCCTTTCCTCGAGTCAACTGGATGCTTCCTTTTTCCATGGCATGTTCTTGCTTTATGACCTTCATTTCCACATCTATAGCATATTTATGTACCTTTGAAACATTTTCCTAGGTGTTTCTTTCCACATCTTTGACACATAGGTTTTTGAACACACTTACCTTTATGATTATTACCTGTACTTTCGTAGGGATTTGTTTCTTGCATATATGATGCCTTAGAGAAATCTCCAAGGTTTAGGTGGTCAATCATGACTCCAGATAGTTGGTTGAGGATAATAAAAAGAGTTCTCATTGCAACTCCCATATCATTCAGTAGCTTGCTCAAAAAACTGTCACAGTTTCCTTCACATCCACTGTTACTTTGGTGCCTGCTAGATCTATCCATTTACTAAAACCAAAAAGGTCAGTGTGAGTATATCAACAAAACCATCATGTACTAATGAGTAAAATAAACACTAAGATATACTTACCCATTCAATTTATCTAAAACTAGGAATCTTTCTAAAATCCTAACCATTATGGTAATGTCACTTATGCTTAAAGAATACCCTAACCTCTAAAGTTATCTAAACCGACCTTTGATACCAACTATAAGGCCCCAGCCTTACACCTTACTTAATCTTGAGTTATTACAAGATTACACATTGAGGATCTTTTCAGGTTTAGAGTTTTAGAGAATTAGATCATGAAACTTGCATTACATTCCACATTTAAACAAAGTGGTTACATAAAAGGCAGTATTCATTCTTCCCATCAACGGAAACATATTGAAAATAAAACATGGATTCTTTCTTGACACATACTTGACACTATCATCACATCATGTACCTTTCCCTTGACCTATGAAAAATATTTCAAAAACTTGGGATGAGCATAAAAAGCTCAGTAAGGGTTATAAAAATATGGAAAGGAAACATGAGTTCATATATACATAAGAATGAAATCATACTTTACCCATAAAACAAAGGCACTTTAACATACCTCATCAAACGATGAATAAATCATAGAAATCATAAGACATAAAGGTAACTTGAGGCATTCATAACATTCTTACGTAGGGAGTAACCCTCTTGGTTACGTTTGGAATACCCATCACAGTATATTCCCTAAATCTCTTCGGAGAAACCTTAACGTTTCACTCCTTCGTGTTACCCAATGCATTGGAGAGCTATATCGGGCTCACCCTCCCTTAGTTTATCACGGAACCACCCGTTTTCATAACAATTCCCAAGAACCATAACATAAATGTGTCACATAAAACATCCATAAAGGAAACATAACATTTCCACATTTCAATCACAATATAACATTTTAGTATATTGAAATAATGAATCCATTCAAAAAGAAACCATTTCCAAAACCATTTAAAACATTTAATAAAGAGATTTTTGAATCAAAGTGTCCCATACCACCTTGAAGCATAAAATTTTAAACCATTAATATCCATATAAATAAATCCTTACAACCATTTTGAAAACATGGATATTAATAAGAACAAATAATTAAAACATTTAAAACGATATTTTGGTTAAAGGGGTTTTACCAAAATTAGAGACACTTGAATACAATAATTGAGGAATAACATTTAGTCAGAACTTTATAATATCATGAGAATAAATGGATTCATGATATAATACTCCAAAGGACAGTATATACACCATATAAGAGTGAATTGGTTCATAACAACAATGAACCCTCAATAGAAATGTCAAATGTGATGAAATCCCTTATTAAGAAGGTATCCTTAAATTAAGGACAAATCAATCTCAAAAATATGTGTGACAAAATATAAATACACCCAATATAAGTGGATATTAAGTGTAAAACAATAAAAGGTCATTCACACATATTCAATGGATGACATATTCAATGACTACATGTTGAACCCAAAGAAATCGAAATTGGGTTAAAAAGTTCCCTTGACACCCTAACGACATCACATCAAAATGAGTTGATGAGAGATAAAAAGTGTATCTCATAACTTGGACATAAAATTTACATTAATAAGGATATATGAGAACATATCCCAACATAACAATATGTAAATTAAAAGTCCCAACAAAATAAGTCTTTTAAAAAAGAGGAGGGTGAAAGGTTCCCTTACCGACTTGGGTATCTTTCAAAACATACACCCCATGAAAGAAGTACAATAGATCATTGATGTAAATACTCATAAATGAAAGTATTTTACACAAATAGTAGAATAATGGACAGTACATACACCACTCAATGTAATTTGTGGCAAATGTAGCATAAATCTCACGGGAATAAAAGTGAGATGAAAAATCCCTTACGAAAACTCGGCAGCCTAACGACGCCACATAAAACTTCCGAATATGGATTGATGAGATCAGATAGGGTATCTCATCACATTAAAATAAAATGTACAGAAAGATGAATATAAAAGAACATCCCCCAACATTACAAAGAGGAGCTTAAAAGAAGTGACATAAAGGAGAGTACTTAAAAAGAAAGAGAGAGGTTAGATCTCTTACGAAAGTTCGGCAGCCTAACGACGCCACTCAAAACTTCCAAAATGGATTGATGAGAGATAATAGGGTCTCTCATCACATGAACATAAAAATTACAGTAAGTGTAATATAAAAGATCATCCCAATAACAAGAAAGATGAGCTTTAAAAGTAATGACATAAAAGTGTGTACTTAAAAAGAAAGAGAGGAGTAGGATCCCTTACCTCGGGTCCGACTTGACTCGATCGTTCTTTAATCTCCTGAATAATAAACTTGAGTTAATTTCTACTTCCTTAAGAACCTTTTTCAAGTTCATTATTACTTTTATATCACTTATTACCATGTCATAAATATTATGTAATCATTTAAGTTAATAATATTTGTTTTGCCGATATTTGGTTCTTAAGTCGAAAGTGGACTTCTTACAATTACATGTTGTTCGTGTGGCCAAATGTTTATTATATGCAGAATTGTATTAATGATGTAGATATCATATATTTCATATATATTTAGTACATGCATGCATTTATAACATTACATAATCATTTAGAGGTAAGAAATGAAATGCACCGTTCATGGAGACGGTAAGCCGTACGTACGCATGAACGCTACTTTCATTTCTATTTCATATTTTATAGAATGTAATAATAATGATATAAAGGTATATTATAATTACATTATAATATCATATATAATATCATAGTTCCATCCTTTATACGTCCCACATATGGTATTTAACGAATCAAATCACTTTGAGGGGGCGGTAGTCCGCACTTCCTTAAATGAAGATATCACGTTTACCCATAATGGAAACCATAAAGGTATGCCCAAAATGAAAAACAAAAGAAGATTAAGGAAAACATAAACATATTATATATCATATATAAAAATAGTGACATCATAATGGCCACCTTTGAAGGTGTTAAATGAGTATTGAACAATCATCGTTTCGGGAGGCAGAATTTCACCATCCACGGAAACCGTATGTTCTTTAACCATTTGATGTAGTTGCGTGAGAGTGTAGCTCGAATAAATCTTATAAAAACATCCTAGTATATTTAAGATACTGGTTTTGTTACAAAAGAAGTAAATAAAAAGATTTTAGGGGGTTGGAGAAGCAAAATAAAACAAATGAACATGAGAGAATGAATTACCTTTAAAAGTTTAACTCCTTTTGATTTGAGCCTAAAGGCTTCCTTTGAAAGGATTCTGCCCAAAGGGAATCCTCTAGGATGAGGAGAGGTATGTGGAGAGAGTAAATGGGTAGGGGTTTTCTGAGCCAAAGGCTTGAGGAGTGTGTGAAATGAGGTAGAGGTGGAGGCCTTTTATAAGAGGAGAGGAGGGGCACTTTTGGAAAGTAAGAAATATTACTTTATTTGAAAATGTGTTTCGGTTTTAAAAGGTCCCACATTGATATAATTCGTGGATAAGGTGATAAGGGTTCGAAATATACCCATATAATAAGTTTTGGACATGTGTAGTTCATATATTTTACATTATCTTTCCATTTTATTTAAATCTTCAAATATGATGTCATCGCTGCATCATTATTATGTCATAAATAATTTAATTTATTTAATGTCTAAAAATTATAAAACAAATACTATGATGTATGAAATCTTTTTAAATTTCCAATGACTATTTATAATAAAAAATCTGACTTGTATAACCCCACTAAAAAATTGTTTTAGTAAAACATATCATGTTTGTGTCATTTTTACTTTTACATTAAATAAAAAGTTATTTATGTCATTTCCCAACCAAAGTGGCTCCATGGGGTCCTCAAGTTGACCCATGGCTTTTCTTGGTCGGCCATGACACAAACAATGAGGGTATTACATGTGTCGAGCTCATCTCATTTTATTAAAGCATTGTTTTTACCTTAAACTACACTAATTACCACTAATCGCGATTAAAAACTTAATAAGTTACTATTCACCAAAAAATTATTTTTATCCCATTGAACCACATTTTACTTCTTAATGAAAACCATGTATGTCGGATTTTCGAAATTCAAAACACAAATATGGCAAAATTTCATTTAAACGGAAAAATCAGTTTTTTATAAGTACCACTTAGTGGTTTCACTATTCATCAAAAATTGAAGTTTTTCAGAAAATTACCAAAAATTCACCCTAAGCTATATTTGATATTACAAATTCAAAAATGAAGTCTATTTTACAAAATTAAAAATATATAAGTCACATTAATTAATTTAATAATTAATTCCCGCTGTCAGTGCAAATAGAGTGTTTTTATGAAACAATAAGTATCAAAAGATTGACACTAGTTTAAGTCCGATTTCAAAGTGAAATTAATTCCAACGACCACTATTGGATTTAATGGTAAAAATATTTTCTAATTTAACTTTAAAACCAATTCAAAAGATAATATAATCATATAAATAAATTAGATTAAAAAGAGGTTTTGAATTAAAATACAACATTTTACACTATTCATTAAAAAAAATGAACTTTATCGGAAAGATACCAAAAAAAAACACAAAGTAAAATTTGATGTCCCAATTATAAAGAAGAGTTTTATTTGGTCCAAAAGAATGTATAAGAGTGATCAAAATTATATTTAATGACAGTTCGCCATCAAAAGGCGATAAGTGAACCTTTAGTAAAAACTAGGGCATATACACCTAAAATTGAATTCTTTCCATATTTTAAGCCTTTAGCTTTTATTGGATAAATGTAAAAACATTTAAAAACATATATAATCATATTTAAGTTATTTCTATCCATTACCGCCATCACAAAGGCTACATGTTAACTACCATTTAAAATAATATTATTTTATTATTAGAGTGCAAAGTAAGATTCCCAAGAAACTCGTTGTTGCGTGTTGGGTATGCCATCGAGCATAGCGTCCCCTTTAAAGTCATATTAATATTTTATTCACAAATATGGATAAATATGAAAATGTCATATTCTTTATTTACCTGGGGTGTTACATTCATAACACATCTACTTCTTCCCCTTCATATTTATTCATAACTAGACCCATTTTTGACATATAAAACTAATTAAATTTCATCATATCATGGGTAAAATAAACATAATAAAGAGAGATATCATATTCTCAGTAAGGGTAAACATGGAAGATATGTAAGCCTAACCACAAGACAAGGGTATGATACCATGGTCATAAAATTTGATGATTATACCATGCATATTAGAAGATCATATGCATGAGTCATGACATAAATATTTTTAGTTCATAAGACATGAATCATAATGAAATAAAGAACATAATCCATGAAATCATAGCATTAACATAAGAATGGAATTGTGGAATAAAAATAAAATTGTAACTTATTGAACTTGTTCAAATTGTTGCAGGTTCAATCAATAAATTAAGGGAATGAAATTAGACCCCTATATTAATATATAGACATGAAATCCATATCCACACATAAAATTATGGACATGAAAACTAGGTATATTCATATAATTGTGAACATTAAATCAGGCTCACACATAACACATATAACTCATGAGTTATCCATATTTACTCAATGCATTGGAGGGAGATATAGGTGTAACCCATCATATAATGAAAACAATACATATGTTTTCCATAATAAGATGAATCATTCATAACCCATGAAAATAAATGGGTTTCATAGAAAACAACATCATAACATAAGTACCAAACCATCATAAACATAAACCAGTAAAACAATGAATAAGATTTGTATCATTGTTTCATAACCCTAGAAAAAAATAAGTAACATAAAATAACATGGTCTTAGATGGAAAATAATTTTTAGAGAACTATTTAATACAATTATTACAGAAAATATACTCTTTCCTTCAAAAAATTATTTACAAAATAGAAAATATTTTTCAAACCCTTTTTATTTGAAAATATCATAGACAAAATATAAAATTTTATTTTAAAACCACTTTAAGACAAAAAATATTTATTTAAAACCATTTTCCTTGAAAATTATATTAATATAAATTTTAAAGACATTTCTTGAGGAATATAATCTTTAAACTTCTCAAAGTGTCTCATAACACTTTGTAACATTTAAATAATAATACACATAAAATAATAACATTACATGAAAAATTAAAATATCTTTAAAATAATGACATTCCTTATATAAAATTTAAAATTTAAGTATATTTACACATCATGAATGATCATAGGCTCATGACAAAACATGTGTCTCAAAAAGGAAAATTGAGACAAAAATACCTTACTCATTTGTAACTTTTGAAACGTAAACCCCCATGAAATAGAGATCACGTAATGGATATGTAAATAACCATAAATTAAATTATTAAGGTCATATAATAAATTCATGTGAAGTATGTCAACCATATAAAGTAAATGTGGGGTGAATAAGGCAAGTATCTCATGGAAATAAGAAGTGAGATACAATTCCCTTAACTTAGGTCTGATTCCCTTAGTATGTGTATGAAAATCCGATATAGTTTTTTTATAAATAATATTAACTTATACTAGAATCATAATAATATTTATTATATAACTTATGATTCATATATTACTTTATATTACCTGTTTATTAACAATTCCATGTTAAATTTTTTTGGGTAATAGTTGTTTTGTTTATCGTACAAGTTTTGACTATTTTTGTTGATACTTTTACATAGAACATGATTTAATTACTTATAAAATGTAAAAAATGATTTATATATCATATATATTTATTATATATATATATAATATATTTATATGAAATGGAATACACTGTTTGTGAAGATGGTATGACGTACGTACACATGAATGTTGTTTCCATTTTCTTATCGTATAGAATGGAAGTAGGTAAATGAAATATTTATATATGTATTTATATATTATTAAATTACCATTATTATGTCATATATTACATATTTATTCATTTTATAATTTTTTATATAATCATTCTTGAAATGGTTAGCGTGGAAGATGAATCTCATCGTGTTGTGAAGAAGGAATGTCGTACACATGCACGAGCAACAATATCATTCTATTAATGGTAAAATGGTGTGGAATTAGATGGTATATTAATTAAAAAGGATAAATATATGGCCATTATTAATATTTTTATCCATTATATAAATTATTATACCCATAAAAATATAGTAGTGATGATAAAAATTACACCACGTTGTGGAGACGGTAAGCCGTATGTACACACTCGTGATACTTTCATTTTTCATAGGATGAATAAAAAATGTAATATGGTTATTAAATAATCATTATGAAATCTCATAGTATAGGTTATAATATATTTATTACTTTCTTATGGAATAAACTCATGACGAGTATTTAGAAGAAGAATCTTTTTTGAAAGAGTCTTAATGGAGATCACCTCCTCTTTGAGGATCTCCCTATAGATATCCATTTAGAGATAATAGAGTTTGTCTTTTTAGAAGACGAGAACATATAGAATTTTAATAGGAAATTTTAAAAGGAAAATGGTCAAGGTATTTATGTGATTTAGGGGTCGATTTCTAGAAAATAAGTGAGGGAGAAGTTTTCCTTTTATAATTGAGAAGAGGGACACTCTTGGAAACTCTCAAAATATTAAATTAATATTAATTGATTTTTGACTTTAAATAGATAAAAAGGTAGTTATTTGTAAGATAATATTATTATGGGTCTAAATCCAATCATAAAATAAATATTAGACATGTTTATTTATTTTTTAATCATTATCATTTTTAACCATAATTTTACCATTTTATTTCTTATCATGATACCATGTAATTTACAATTTGTGTTTTAAAATTATTAATATAAATTTCCAAAAGAAAAATCATTGAGTCATTTATGTCAATTAAAGACACATCCCACTCATTTTTTCTATGTTTGTATTTTTTTTATTTTAGTTCATTTAATAAAATATCATTTATTTTAAAATATCAATAATGTCAATATTTGACACTATTCATTACTTGAATATTAAAAATATCATAACAACATGATAAATTAAAAAAAAAATCATATAATACATCTATAACAATTAAAAGTTGTCTAAATCAATTGTGGAAGACCTTAATCATCCAACTTTATATTTATTTTAGTATTTTTATTATCATTTATTTGATTCTTCCATTAATTAATAATTACTACATCATCACTGAGACACCATTTAAGGTAATTATTTTAAAAATTATAGATAAATTACAATGATATAGATAATTATTTTATATTTAAATTTAAAATTTATAGTCTAACATATCTTCTATATAACCTCATATTAAAAATACTTTACATGTTTAAAAAATGTTTAAATTTTTTTCATTTATTTAAATATAATATTATTAATGTATTAATGTCATAAAATTAGCTCTATGTGGTCCCATAATTTATCCAGGGATGAATATTGTCGAAAAAAATCCTCCAATTAAATTAGGATATGTGCTTGTGTAATTTTATAATGCTTATAATATTATTTTTACCCATAATTACATAATTTAAACATAATGGTATAAAATAATAATTTTATTATTAATAAAATTATGTTGTTACTATTAGACCTAAAATTTTATACTAATTACATCATTTTATATCCGTTTTTCAAAATTCCATTCATAAAAGTGAAAAAATTAAGTTTATCTCTAATCTCATTGATGAAGTGAGAAGGGGGTAAAAAGAATATTCAAAAGTTCAATAAGTTTTTAGATCTAATTTTACTATAAAAATGATTCCAAAAACCTATGTTGGATTAATATATGTATAATTTATATATTTTTATTTTAAAATAAATTTGAAGTATATTAATTATAAAAAAATAAAAACACAATTTTGAACTACAATGCAGTATTTTCACTATTCATCAAAATATGAAACTTCTCATAAAATAATAACAATTCAATCTATGTTAATTTTAAAATTACTAATTCCAAAATGATATTTACATTACCAAATTAAATTTCATATAGTGTCAAATATTAATTGTATCATTATTCATACACGGACATAAAAATAAATTCTTTTATGAAAATATTATTTTTGAACATATAAATATTATACAAAAAATTATATATTTAACTATAAATAATTTTTATTTATATAAAAAATTTATAAATAGAATTTAAAAAGATGTTATTAATATTAATATTACTAATTTTAACAGCTATGTTATAACTATCTTATTTAAACAATTATAATAATATTGTATTGCTTTGCAGAAACTCAGTGTTGCGTATATTATAAGCCAAGTCAGTGTTTCCTGTAGCTTAAACATAAATTGTTCTTGTGTATAATGTAATACAAACTTAGTGCTATTTTTTTAAAATAAAAATCTATATTTAGTGTTATGTAAAGTAAAAACATCAAAACGATTAAATTAATTCCAAATAATAATTCACAAAATCTCAAGGTATTACATTCTAGCCCCCTTAAAATGAATTTCCCCCTATAAATTAATCTGGTTTACCAATGGTTTAATACTTGAATGGTTCTTTCATAGAAACCAATATCATAAAAATTAATTCTAAAACTTACATTTAAAAGGGAAAAATTGAAAAATAACAGTTACCCAAAGTACATCATAACTATGTCTCTACATATGAGAACATAGGTGAAGACTTGAAAATTAATGAAAATCATAAACAATCATAGAGATTGATAATGATTAATGATCACAGGAAAGTGGATGATCCAGAGAAAGTTACCAATCAGAATACCATAAAATAAAGAAGTGTGAATTTGGTCCTTGGTACAATAATAAATGATGATAATAGGAAACCCATTTACATCAAAATCCCTTTTAATAGTTATGAAGAATTTTCATGTGGAGATATACATACTTTATTTCAACACAATATCAACCTTTTGTTGTTTCATAATCCATTTCCACATCATCTCTTATTCTAATAAATGAAGTTAAATTTATCACTCCTAAAGAACTAGTAGATCATGAGATCTATAAATAGAACTATAGGTAATTACATCTATCCATATCACATCAAAAAGTTTAACACAAGTTATCAAATATGCAAAGATCCACCTATGATGGGATAATAATTTAATCCAACAAACTATATAAAAATTTTAACACAAACATTCCATAAATGGATAACCTTACAATCTTTTTGAAAGCTTAAAATCCAAATATTTTGAAAGAGGGTGCTAGATCAACACAACTTTTATCTCCCATATATCATAAGGAAGTTCATGGTTGTCACATTCTAAACATGTAAACACATTAATAATTTATTCTATTAAAACATGGTAATAACATAAATTAGCATAAATACTTTGTGTAAAAATTAATTTTAAATTGTTTTAAAATTTATTGTATATTGTTCTTAATTTGAAATGTTTTAAACTTAGTCCATGATTGCATAACTTACTTGTCAACTAATCCTAATATGTTCCAAGGTAACCAGTGTCATCCAATTAATCATTTATAACATACCCTTATACGAACATAATTATCTTATCATATGGAGTGTATTATGGTTTATCTTTCCCTTAATCACTTTCCTAATTATTCATCATCATTCAACATATCCTTTTTTATCCTTAATGAAAAGATATACTAAAAATAATTATATATTTCATGATTTTAATTTCATAATCCTTTAATTCCAAAAAATATACCCTTCAATCATCCAAATTTATTATTAAACCATTACTCGGGATTTATAATCGTATTGTTTCCTATATTATGAAATAAGAATCTTGTATTAAGGTTCCTCAACCCGAATCTAACCAGGTTTCTTATGTTCACTGTAAAAAATATGTTCAGATCATCCCATACATTTTAGATCTCATTTGTGATCTCTTTATCTTCAATAGTATAATCAATTCTTGTACCACATTCCTGATTCTATTCATGATATTTACACATAGAAAATATATTTTCATCATTCCCATAATTTCTAAATTTAAAACATTTAATGTTAACCATGTTCTTTATAGTTTCCACTATTGAATAAAACTAGAAATCGCAGTGTAAGAAAAATTTTTCATAATGGAAATCACATAATCATGAAAAATAACTTATAGGATGTCTAAATAATGACACATACTTCTTGAATATATGAAAAATTATGTTAATCCTAGTTACTTCATGGAAAAATTATATTTAAATCATTTATAATGGTTCATGAAGAGTTTTTTAATTCCCAATGCATATCCTCCGGGAGTGTCAAACTGTGTGGGTTGTATGGTTCGTTGTTATTTTCCAGGTTACGATCGAGTAATTCTCGACATGCCTTGTTAGTGTTATTACCCTCAGGTACATCTGTGTGAGATCTAAATCCATTTTTAGTTTTCCTATACAGTTGTAATTCTAGGAAACTACTTATTATTTCCTTTAAAAAAAATTTAAAGACATTTTCCTAAACATTAACTCATCCTAAGAATTATCTTTAGAGATATCCCTAGATATATACTTATAAATAACTCTTGGGATATTACTAAGGTTTTCTAATACACCTTTTCCAAGTTCTACTAAACATTTTATCTAATATCAACTATAGTGACCCAAAAGTTTCATACGTGGATATTACATTACTTTGGCAAAACACTTAAAACATTACACAAAAACACACTCAATGACAATAATTTTTTAATTCCATTAGAATCATGGAAATATAAAAAACTGGTTCATAACATATCTAATTATTCTCCCTCCCATTTCTTTATAACTACAACACTCTTTGATATATCATACTTATCACCTATCTTCATATCCTGGGGAAAAGAAACATAAGAAAGGGTGAGATCAGATAAATTGTACGGGTAAACATTAAAGATATGTAAGCATAAGAAGAACATAAGGGTGTGAAAAAAAAATAATAATATATGAAGATCATAAAATGCATATTAGATGATCATAAACTTGAGTCATGGAATAAATTTTTATAGTTCATAAGATATGAATCATTAGGAAATAAATAACATAATCTATGAAATCCTAACTTTAACATAAAAATGAAATAGTGGCATACACATAATCTTGTAACTTTGTGAACAAGTATAAATAGAATAAGTTCACTTATTAGATTAAGGACATAAAATATGGCCCTTGAATAATAATATGGACAAGAAAACCTGGTCCATACATAAAATTATGAACATGAGAACCATGTCCAAACATAGAATTGAGAACATGGAATCAGGTCACGTGTATGATATATAACTCATGATTTATCCATATTTACCCAATTCATTGGTGGGAGATATAGGTCCCACCCATCAAATAATTAAACGATACATATGTTTTCCACAATAACATAAATAAACCATTACCCATGAAAATAAATGTGTTTCATACAACACCTCATCATAGAATAACATATGGAATAGAAAAAAATTCATAAAAACTAATCCGTCATAAATGTAAACCATTAAAAGAAATTATAATAAATGTATAATTGGTTAATAGACCCAATAAAACATAATTATCATTAACATGGTCTTTGATGGAAAATAATTTTTAGAGAACACTTGGAAAAAATTCTAGAGGAAAATATTCTTTTTTCCTTGAAAACAATTTATAGAACATATTTTTTTTAAATTCTTGTCTATTTGGAAAAAGTTTTGAAAAATTTTAAAGGATGAAATTTAAATAACATTAAAAACTAAAAAATTTATTTAAAATCCTTTTCCTTTAAATTGATAATAATATATCATTTAAAAACATTTCTTGAGGAATATAATCTTTAAACATTTAAAAGTACCTCATACAACTTTGAAACATTTTAATAATAATCACCAAGAAATAATAAAATTACATGAAAATAAAAAATACATTACTATAAGGATATACCTGATATAACATTTTAAATATATGTATATATGCACATCCTAAAATAACATAGGGTAATAACAAAACATATGTCTCAAAGAAGAAAAAATGAAACAAAACTATATTACTCATTTGAAAGCTTTGGAACTGTAAAAACCCATTAAATATATATCATATAGTGGTTATGTAAATATAAATAAATTATAGTATAAATTTCAAATAAAAAATTAATGGGAATTATTTATGCCACACAAAGGAAATTAGATGTGAATAAGGCACTGATCTCACATAAATAAGATGTGATATGAAATTGCCTTACCTTTGGTATGATTCCCTCTATCATGATTGAAAGTCCTGTATAGTGGTTTCAAACGTATTATTAACTTATAAACATAATTATAATATTTATGATATCATATAATAATCATTTATGACTTTATATTACACATTTAATAATAATTCTAAGTGAAAATGATGTTTCAGGTAATAGTTGCTTTGTTTATCATATGTGTTTTGAAATATTTTTCATGATAAAGTTACATAGATCATGATTTAATCACATTAAGAATGTATAACATGATTTATATATCATATATATTTTGTATGTATATATAATATTAAATGGAATACAATGTTTATGGATACATTAATCCGTACGCATGCTTAAATGTTGTTTACATTTTCTTATCATACTGAATGGAATAAGGTAAATGAAATATTTATATATATTATTAAATTATCAATATTATGTCACAAATTTCATATTTATTCATTATATAATTTTTTTAATCATTCTTTAAATGGTTACCCTAGAAGATGAATCTCATCACATCGTGGAGACGATATGTTATACGTACACACGAGCAACAATATCATTCACTTAATGGTAAAAGAGTGAGGAATTTAATGGTATATTAATTAAAAAAAATAAATATAATGTCATATTTATTAATTTTATCTATTATATCTATCATTATACGTATCAAAATAAAATAGTGATGAAAAATAAATTACACCATGGTGTGGAGACATTAAGTTGTTCGTACAAACTCATGGTACTTTTATTTATAGGATGATTAGAAGATAGAATATGGTTTTTAAATAATCTTACAAAAATTTAATAATATATGTGAAAGTGGATTTTTTACTTTATAATGGAATAAACACATTAATATAAAGTATAATAAGAAACTATTTCGAAAGAGTCGGTAGAGATAATACCACTTCTTCAATGATATCCCTCTAGATCTCCTCTTCGGGAAAATAGATTTGGAATTTTTAGAAGACCCAAACCTCTATAATTTTTATATGTAAGATTATACGGGAAATATTCTAGGCATTTTCAAGATTCAAGGTTTAATTTTAGGTGATGAAGTGTGAGAGGAGGATCCCTTTTATAATTGAGGAGAGGGGCACTCTTGTAAACTATCAAACTATTAAATTAATATAAATTGATTTTACATTTAAAAATAGTTCCAAATTGTGTTATTTATAATTAATGATGAGTATGGGTATAAATAAAATCATCCAAATAAAATCATGCATGTTTTAATATATTTTTTAATCCCTAACGTTTTTGTTTTTACCCTTATTTTCCCCATTTAATTCTTATCGGGATATCATGTAATTTACACTTAATGGGTTAATATAATTACCATAAAATTAATAAAAACCAATTAATGATTAACTTATGGTAATTTAATACTTATAATAATAAATATTTCATTTTTTTATTTTAATTTAATTTTATATCATTTAATAAAATATTATTTATTTTAAAATATCAATAATGTCAAATTTAGACACTATTTATTACTTGACTTTTAGAAATATCATAACAACATGATAAATTAAAAAAACTAATTTAATACATCTATAACATTTCAAAGTTATCCAAAAAATTATTCTATGACATTAATATTCTCAATTTATATTTATTTGAGTATTTTTATTATCATTTATTTGATTTTTCCACTATTTAAACAATTACAACATCATCATTACATCACCATTTAAGGTAAATATTTTATTTCTAAAAATTGTAAATAAATTAAAAATTATTTAGATAAGTATTTGATATTTATAATTACTATTTATAGTCAAGAAAATCACCTATATAACCTCATATTAAAAATATTATACTTGTTAACCGTAAAAGTATAAAAAAATTGGATTTTATTTAAATATAATATTATAAATTTACTAACTTCTCCCAAGTGGATCCATGTGGTCCCAAAATATACCCAATGATGATTTGTTTTCTAAAAACACTCATAAAATTAATCTTGGATAGTTGATAGGGTAATTTTACAATGCTTATAATATTGTGTTTACCCTTAATTACCTGATTTACCCTTAAGATTAAAAAAATAATAAAATTATTATTAAAAAACAAAGTTTTTCTGATTAGACAAAACAATTCATATGAAATACAACCTTTTAAGTCCATTTTTTATAATTCAATTCATATAATTGGAAAAATTAATTTTTATGCTAATCCTACAAATGTAGCGTGAAAGCAGTAAAAAGAATGTACAAAAGTTCAATAAGTTTTTTTATCTAATTTTACAATAAAAATGATTCAAATGACCAACATTATATTAATATATGTATAATTAAACATTATTTAATTTAAAATCAATTTAAAATTAAATAATTATTTAAACTAAAACCTCAATTTTTATCTACAATGTTGTATTTTCCACTATTCATCAAAAACTAAAACTTCTTAGAAAAAAAATAAAACCGTAGTTAATTTTGATGTTCAAAATTAAAAAATGATTTTTATTTTACCAAATTAAATTTCTATGTGTTTCTAAAATTAAATTTATAATTATTCAAAGAAGGAAATAAAAAGTAGTTCCTTTAAGAAAATAATATTTTTAAACATATAAAGACATTACCAAAAATTATACATTTAATTACAAATATGTTTTATTTATGTGAAATCATTATAAATAAAATCTAAAAACTAGTTATTAAAATTCATATTACTAATTTTATTGACTATTTTGTAACTATATTGTTTCAATAATTATAATAATACAGTGTTGTTTCATAGAAAATTAGTGTTGTGTTTTAATGCAAGGAATGTCATTATTTAATGTAGACAAAACTTAACATAGTGTTGAATTTAATGTAATCCAAAATTAGTTATCTTTTGTAATAATAAAAATATATATTCAATTTTATGTGAAGTAAGAAATATAAAACTTATTAAATTAGTTTGGAAAAAATAATTCACAAAATCTCAGTGAGTTCTATTCTACCCAGCTTAAAATAGATTTCTCCCTCAAAATTATTTTGGGTTATCAATGGTTTAATACTTGTAAAATTATTTCATAGAAACCAGCATCATCAAAATTAATTCTAAAGCATACTTTTAAAAAATAATAGTTATAAAATAATAGTTACTAAAAGTAAATTAGAAATATGTACCAATATATGAGAACATAGGTGAAGATTTGAGCATAAAGAAAAAGGCTAAATAATCATAGAGATTAATAACGATCAGTGATCATAATAAAGTGGGTGATCTAGTGAAAGATAAAAATCTCAAAATTGTAAACTAATGATACATTAAATAGGTCCTTGATATAATTAAAAATTACTATAATATGACACCATTTTACATCACGATCCCTTTTACTAATGTTAATGAATTTTCATGAGGAGATATACTTACATGATTTCATAAAAATATCTCCCTTTTGATTTTCTTGATTAATTACCAATTTATCTCTCATTATAATAAATAATGTTGAATTTATCACTCCTACAGTGTTATAAGATTATAATATACATAGATATAATGATATGTCATTACATCTATCCTTTTCACAAAAAAAAGATTAGCATAATTTATAAAATATTCATAAGTCCACCTATGGTGAGATAATACCTTAATCTAATCACATTCATCCAACATTTTAAATTAATATTTCCTTAAATGGATAAACTTACAATACTTAAAAAATCATAAAATAACATTCTTTACAAATAGGTGCACTAGATCAACTTAATATTTATCTCCCATATATAATAAGGTAGTTATTAGTTGTCACATTCCAAAAATGTGAATGGATTAATAATGTATTCTCTTAAAACATGGTAATATAATAAATTAACGTAAATACTTATTGAATACATGCATGTTTCCCTATTTGAATGTTAATTGGATATATTCCTTAGACCTAAAATATGTAATCTTCATCCATGGTAGCATAACATACTTGTCAAAAAAATCCTTAATCAGTTCTAAGGTAACCAATATCATCCAATTAATCATATCCAACATACCTATATCCAAACATCATTATATTATCATATGGAATGTATTATGGTTTATCATTCCATTAATCATTTATCTATGTCATCATCACCATTCGACATATCATTTTTAATTCTTAATAAAAACATATAATAAAAATACATATATGTTTAATGATTTTAATTACATAATCATCAAATTCCAAAAACAAATACTATTCAATCATCCAAAATTATTAATAAAACATTTATCAAGGTTCATAATCTTATTAATTTCAAGAATACAAAATATTAATCACGTATTAAGGTTCCCCATCCACAATCTAATAATTCTTATTATATTTAATGTAAATAAATGGGTAGATCATCCCATTGCCTTCACATGACATTTGAGATCTCTTTATCTTCAAAATTATAAAATATAATTCTACCAAATTCTAGATTGTCTTCATGATATTTTCATTTTGAAAATCTATTTTCATCATTCCAATACATTCCACATATGCAGCATTCAATGTTAACCCAGTTCCTTCTAGTTTTCACTATTAAAAATACCAGAAAGAATATCGTAAGAAAATTTTATCATAAAGGAAATCACATAATAATAAAAAACTAATAATAAGATGTCAAAATCCTGAAAAATACTTATTTAATCTATGAAAACTTTGATTTATCTTAGTTCATTCATAGAAAACATATATTTAAATCCTTTAAAATTGGTCATGTAGAGTTTGTGAATTACCAAAGAATATCCTCTAGGAGTGTCAAATTGATTGTGTAGCAGGGCCCATTTTTTGTGTACTAGGTTACGATTGAGTCATGCCCAATTAAATTTTTCAGAGTTATTACCCCCATTTATATATGTACTAGAGCCACATCCACTTGTAGTATCTAGACATAAATTTAATGCTAGGAAACCACTTACTCTTTCCTTTACCAAAATTCCCTGTCATTTTTATAAACATTAAATCATCCTTAGACGTATAATTATAAAAATTCCTAGACATATCCTTATTAATATATCCTGGTATCTCACTAATGTTTTCTCATCCTAGTTTCCAAATTTTGACCAATCCTTTTATTTTATACTAACTATAGCGATCCAATATTTTTTATATTAATATTTCATTACTTTTGTGGAACACAAAAAAAAATCAAACAAACATACCCCAAAAGACCATATTAGTTTAGTTCCATGGGAATATTAGAAAAATAATCAATTGGTTTATAAAACAACTACTCGCACACCCACCTATTAATTTATAATTAAACCCCTTTTTGACAAATCATACTCATTACCTTTATTCCTATCCTGTGGAAAATAAATATAAGAAAGGGTGAGATTAGATTCTCAGTAAAGGTAAACATGAAATAAATCTATGAAAAACAAGAATATAAGGGTTTGAAAACATGAGAATAAAATTTGAAGATCATACCCAGTATATCAAAAGACAATATTCATGATTCATGGTATAAAGATTGGTAGTTAATAAGACTTGAATCATACAGAAAACATATAAAATTGTAAGAATATAAACATTTATAAATATTAAAAAGTTAAATCATGAAATTAAGGACATTAAATCAGGACCTTGCATATATATATGGAAATGAAAACCTGGTCCAAACATATATTTATGGACATGAAAACCAGCACTACACATAGAATTGTGAACATGAAATAATATTTATACATAACATCTATAACTCACGAGTTATACATATTTACAAAATGAAATATAGGGAGATATATGTCACACGAATAATATAATGGAAACCATACTTATATTTTCTATAAAAATATAAATCATTCATAACCCATGAAAATAAATTTTTTTCATACAACACATCATTATAATATAACTTATGGAAAAGGAAAAAATTCATAAGTACTAATGCATCATAACCATAATCCATTCAATGAAAGAAAAAGAATAAAATCATTGGTTAATAACCCCAGTAAAACATAAGTAACATCAAATAACATGGTTTTAGATGGAAAATAATTTTTAGATAAATCTTGAAAACAATTCTTGAAGAAAATATCCCTTTTCTTTGAAAAATGTCTTACAGAAAATAAAACATTTTTAAAAACATTTCTATTTAAAAATATCATAGAAAAATTATTATGTAACATTTTAAAAACAATTTAAAACATAAAAAATTTCATTAAAATCATATTCCATTAAAATAAGAATAAGATATATTTTAAAAACATTTTTTGAGGAAAATATTCTTTGAATATTTAAAAGTGTCCCAAACCACTTTGAATCATTTTAATAATAATACCCATGAATTAATTAGATTAAAATAAATATTAAAATACCATTAAAATAAGGATATTACATATATAAATAGGTAAATGGAACTATATATACACCTCTTAAAAGAACATAGTGGCATAACAAGACATGTGTCTCAAAGAAGAAAAAATGAGACAAAACTACCTTACTCATTTGGAAACTTTTGAACTATAAAAACACCTGAAATATAGATAATATAATGGATATGTGAATAGATATAAATTAAATTATAAAATTCATATAATACCTTCATGTTTTATATTTACACCACAAAAAGTAAATGAGTGGTGGATAAGGCGTGTATCTTATGAAAATAAGAAGTGAGATGAAATTTTCTCACCTCAGGCCTGATTCCCTCAATACGTGGAAAAAATTCAATTATAGTGGTTTTAAACATATTATTATTTTATACCATAATAATAACAATATTTATGATATCATATATAATTTATTTAATACTTTATATTACTCATTTATTAATAATTCCATGTTAAAACGTCATTTCGGGTAATAACCGCTTTGTTTATTGTATGTGTTTTGACTTTTTTTTCTTTATACCACTACTTAGATCATGATTTACATACTTAAAAAATTTAAAACATGATTTATATATCCTATATATTTTGTATATATACATATAATATTAAATGGAATACACCGTTTAAGGATATGGTAAGCCGTACATATGTATGATCATTGTTCCAGTTCTCTTGTCGTACTAAATGGAAGAAGGTAAATGATATAAATATATAATTCAATTATATTTATTATGTCATATATTTCCTATTTATTCATTATATACTTTTTTGTAATCATTCATGAAATGGTTAATGTGGAAGATGAATCTCATCGCATCGTGGTGACGGTAGGATGTAAGTACGCACCCACGATGATATCATTCAAAAAGTGAGGAATTTGATGGTATATTAATTACATATAATAAATTTAATTTCACATTTATTATATATATTATTCATATCCATCATTATACCAATCAAAATAACGTAGAGAAGAAAAACATATAACACCATGGCGTAGTGACAGTAAGCCGTACGTACACACTCGCTGTACTTTTATTTTTTATAGGGTAAATAAATGATGGAATAGAGATTTTATATAATATTATTAAATTTCATACTATATTTAATACTATATATTTTAATTTATAATTAAATAAAGTCATGAATATGGGGTATAAGAAGATTTTTTTTGAAAGAGTCGGTAGAGAGATTACCTCTTCTTCAATGATCTTACTCTAGATGTCCTCTTAAAGACTATAGAGTTGGTACTTTGAGAAGAAAAGAACCTATATAATGTTTATATGGAAGTTTTTAAGGGAAATGATAATGTTATGGAGAATATTTAAGTCTCAATGTTTGGTGAATAAGTGAGGTAGGAGTTTCCATTTTATAATTTAGAAGAGGGGTACTCTTAGAAACTCTCAAAATATTAAATTAATATAAATTTATTTTATAATTTAAATAGAAAATAGTGATTTATTTATAATATAGGATTATTATAAGTCTAAATAAAATCATTCAATAAAAATCAGACATTTTTTAATTAGTTTTTTAATCCTTATCTTTTGATTTTTACCTTTATTTTACCCTTTTAATTATAACTATGATTTCCTGTAATTTACACTTTGTGGGTTAATATAACTAATTTAAAATTCATAAATACCAATTAAGTAGTAATCTAATTAAATTTAATAATTATCGCAATGATTTGGGTGAATTTTTTATTTTTATTAATTTTACATCTTTTAGTAAAATATTATTTATTTTAAAATATCAATAATGTCAAATTCTGACACTCTTCATTACTTTGCCTTTAAAAATATCATAAAAACATAATAAATAAGAAACAAATCATTTAAGACCCCTTTATCATGTAATTTTTGTCTATAAAATTATTGTATGATATTAATAATATCAATTTATATTTATTTTAGAATTTTTATTATCATTTATTTGATTCTTCTATTAATTAAACAATTACTTTATCATAATTTCATCACCATTCAAGAAAATTATCTTGTCAATAAAAATTATAAATGAATTACAATGATGTAGATAAATATTTTTTATTTTAATTTACTATTTATAGTTGAACATATAAACTATATAAAATCATATTAAAAATGATTTACTTGTTAAAAACAAAAGGGTAACAAAATTGGATTTTCATTAAATATAATATTATAAACGTATTAAATTCATTCAAGTGGTTCCAATTAGTCCCTAAATATAAAATGGGATTGTTTGTTTCTAGAAAAACCCAATCAATTATATTAGGATAAGTGATAGGCTAATTTTATAATGCTTATAATATTATTTTTACCCTTAATTACCTATTTATCCTTAACTGTAAAAAATACTAATGTTAATATTGAAAAAAATTAATTTTTTCTTCTTGGAAAAATCATTTAATACTAATTAAAATATTTTACTTCCATTTTTAAAAATTAAATTCACAAAATTTAAAAAGTTATTTTTATTGCTAATCCCGCAGAGGTAGAGAGAAGGAGGTAAAAAGAATATTCATATGTTGAGTAAGTTTTTATATCTGATTTTATAATAAAAATTATTCCAATGACTTATGTAATAATATTTTATTTATAATTAATATATTTCAAATTTAAAATCTCTTTATAATATGAAAATTATTTAAATGAAAAACACAATTTTCAACTAAAATGCTGTATTTTCCAAAATTCATCTTGAAATGAAACTTGTCAACAAAATTTAAAAACTCACCCTTAATTAATTTTGATATTAGGAATTAAAAAATGATGTTTATTTTTCCAAATTAAATTTATAAGAGTGTCTAGAATTAATTTTATTGTTATTTAAAGAAGTACATAAAAACATTTCATTTAAAAAAATAGAATTTATAAACATATAAATACTTTACCAAAAATAATGCATTTCATTATAAATAAGTTTTATTTATTTGAAACCATTATAACTAACATTTTGTAATTATTTATTAACTATATTGTTTAAATAATTATAATAATATAGTGATGTTTCAAAGAAACTCAGTGTTTCATGTAATGTAAGACAAGTCGCTGTTGCGTGTAGCGCAAGATTAAATTCTTTTTTCATATAATGTAATCCAAAATTAGTTACATTATTTAATAGTTAAATCTGTATTACGTTTTACATGAAGTGATAAATACCAAAAAGATTAAACTAATTTGAAAAAAATAATTCTTAAAATCTTGGGGTGTTACACCAACATGATCATAAAAAATAAGAAGTAACCTTTTCCATGGATTTATAACTTATTTGGTCAGCTATGTGGGGCCCAATACTTCTCTAAGTGTATATTTGGTTGGTGTTTTAGCATGTAATGGTGAAGAAATAATATATACCCAAGTATAATTTTCATTCATGGTATGAGAACTATGAGTTTATTGTGATACTATTTGGACTCACTAATGCTCTAAAACTCTTCAGTTATTTAATGATTTCAGTATTTAGGGATCACCTCAACAAATTTATGATATCAATTATAGAAGATACTCTTATCTACTAAAAAATCAATGAGGGATATGAGTATCATTTAAATAATGTACTAAATTACATTTTGAAGGAAAATTAATATGAAAATTACATTAAATGTGAGTTTTGGTTAGAGAAAGTAACATTTGGATGGATATCTATTTTAAGACTCCAAACCCTATATCACAGAGCTAGTTCCATACTTTTTTATATTGATAGTATAAGGAATATATTACATCCACAATGACTGAATAGTTTAATATACTTGGAAACTATATAAAAACTTAATAGTTAAGTCACAAGTTTCAATGGAAAAACAACATACAAAATCCATTGTAAACACCCAAAAACTCTTAAATTATCCCAACATGTCAGAAATAATACACATCTTTACATCCTGGGAAAAAATAAAACATATGAAATGGGTGAGATCAGATGCTCGGTAAGGTTAATAAATAAATATGAAGCTAACATAAGTAAACATAAACAATAAGTCAAGGTGAATAAATAGAAACCAATGCTATTAAAACATATTGTTCTGTATAATATGGATAAAATAAGAGATATGTTAATAATTACATATAAAAAATCACATGAGAAATAAACATAACCATGTAAATTCTATTAGTCGAATAATCACATGAATTATCAATTAATAGTATCATTATTAGGGAATTTATAATGTTATACATCATAAATATACCATAAAGGATTCATCCAAGACACTATAAATAAATAGGTAAAAGCCCAGTCTAGTGTGTCTCATTAGACTTACCAATGCATCGAGGGGCTATTGCGGGCCCCGACCATCACTTTCTAAGTCAAATGAATTCCTCATATGAATAATAATAAATTGTAAAAGATATAATTAAATAAATTTGTCCCATAACACTATGAAATATTTTAATCCTAATCATAATGAAATTACTCTAATAAAATCATTGACAAATTCTTGAGAAAAATACCCTTTTACTCTTGAAAGAATAATTATTTTTGAAAATCATTTGTATTTTTCATAAAATATGATTGTAGATTTTAATATCTAATAAAAATAAAGGTAATTAAAAATGAATTATATTTAAGGAATATATTAAGAACAACTGAAGTGAAAACATGTAAAAAGAGCCTTTAAAAATGAGCCAGTTTAGAACGATTTATGAGAAAATATAAAAGATCCCTTAAAGGGAAAGGCTTAATTATTTTCATAATACCTGAAAACATATAAAATATATTTTTTCATTGTAAAAAGATTTATTTTAGAAAAATATTTGTTCCTTATAAAATATTATGGAGGGTACGTGAAAATGGGTAAAGAATTGAGAAGTACCCTTTATCGGGATTGCTTATCAGGAGGAATGGAAAATTGAACCTTATAAAAAATTTATTTCCTAATCAAAAAATGATTAATAGATCTGATTACATGATTCTGAAACATATAATTTGAGTATTTATGAATTATATAAAAACAAATAAGAATTACATTAGGTTAAATAGAGAGAATGTGTAACCCAAATGGAAAATTGATGATTGTTGAGAAACCCTTAACACTTTGCAAACAATCAAACCGTATGCACCATAAAATTAATGATCATAAAATGAATCATTAATTTGATGAATAAAAATATATTTATGATATGATACATAAAAGGGATCTAAACATGAATCTTATATAAAAAATTGTCAAAAATAAGGCATATCTCACAGAAATGAACATGAGATAAGAAAGCCCACAACTTATGTCCGAAAGTGTTCTGAACATGTACTTAACATTCTAGATAATGAAATTAGATTCATAAATAGTTTAATTAATAACATATTAAAAATGTATTGAATTTATTATAAGTTTATTATATTTATTTATGGTCTTTTTTACGAGTTAAAATATTCAATTTCATTGTTCAGAAGTTTTCATTTCCTTGGTTTTCCTGATTTCTTCACTCATATAGATATATGATTGATCATGTAAAATGAGAATAGTTATCAATAATTAAAATTACATGTTATTTTTTAACATAAAAAAATTTATTTCCCTTATATATAATTTTTTTCTAGATATGAGGATGAATTATTTTATATAATGTAAATGATAACCGTTTGTATTATTTTGGAGTTTTTTTGATCGTCAGAAATTATTTTTGTTTTATTAATTATTATTATGTATATATAATGGTTAAAAACAATTAATAAGGTGTAATAAATATATTACAATCTGTTTAATCATAAAAATGGATTTATGACTTAATTTATAGGGGAATTGAAAAACAAAAACACTTCATACACAAAAGCGGTAAATTGGAACCTCACGAGCGATGTTTTAATTTTTTGAATAAAAGGAAGAGAAGAATAAGATTAATGGTGGATTTTAAATGAATATAATAAAATATTAGTATATATAATATAATATATTTATCATTAATGTTTTTACATAGGAGGTGAGGAGATTATAAGAAAATAACAGAAAGTGAATTGAAAATAATGAAATCAAAAGCATATTTTACTTCCTAAATTATTCTCTTTGAGAACATTCTAAGGGAATTTAATTTTTATATTTTTTTGAGATAAGAACATCATGGATTTATTTAATAGTATTTTTAAGTGTAATAGGTATAAATTAGACAATATTATAGTCTTAAGAGGTGTGAAGAGAAGAGGTAGTGATGGGTCGTATTTATAGTGGAGGAGATGGGTGTCTTTTTATTATTCTATTCATTTTTTTATTGTTTTGGATAAAGAAAATAAATAGTGATGCTTCCATGAATAAATAAAGTAAATAGATAAGGATAGTTTTATATCATGTTTCTTACATCAGCGATTACTTAAAAAATAGTTTATTTAACTTATGATGTATATATAACGTAAATTATTGTATATCATTATTCCCCAAAAAATCAAATATTTTAGAAATATCTAGAAAATTAATCATAAATTTTTTTTCAATGATTAGAATTAAAAAATTCATCCCTTTTTAGGAAAATAGTTTTCTAATTTTGAGAAATCTAATTTTTATTTAAAAACATAATTTATTAAAAAAATTCCGATTTTAAAATTGTAATTGTTTTTATGACACTTTGAAAAATTAATTAAGGTCTCATAAAATTTTATTATAATCATAAGAAAATAAAATATTTATTTATGAATCTATTTTATTAAAATATATTTTCTTTTAAATAATTTAATTAGTTATTAAATTGTAAATAAAAATTTATATTTCACAAAAATATTAACAATTAATTTATCATTTTAAAATATTTATTTATTTATACAATGATATAAAGATAGTATATTTTAATTCATAAGATAACTGAATTTTATGTATAATTTCATAGGTAATTTTATTATTCAAATTATAAATACACTATAATTATAGAAATGATATATTTATTAAAATCATGATTTTTTCACTATTCACTCGAAAATAAATACTTTCAGAAGAATACCAAAATTTAACCTTAAGATAATTTAAAAATTAAAATTTTAAAATGAACTTTAATTTTTTAAATATAATTTATAAAATTTTCAAAATTTAATTTTCGAACAAGTGCGCCATAAAAAGTTTGTAAAATCATCTTTAGAAAAAATGTAGCCTTTTAGGCGTAATATCAGATTTATTCTTATATTAAGCCAATAAAACTTATTAGTTGATTTTTTTGAATATGTAATATATAAATTTCATTATTATCTTTCCCTAATATTGATTAATTTATCTTACTAATATAACATTCCATTATTGGTATAAAAGTAGTGTTTTATTAAAACACATCTTTTTGGTTCAATTGATATTTATTTTCATTTATAATTAATTGGTTACCAAAGAATTAATTTTTTAAATATATGTAAAATAAATGTTCATAATTTAAATAATCACTTTAATTCCCTAGATTCTAATAGTTAGGTGATAACAGTCACAATAATAATATTTAATCATCTGTTTATGCTCAGTGTTCTATGTAATGGACACTAACAAAGAAGACAAATTTAAAAAGAGACATACAGTAAAATATTGTGGTGTTACATTATCCCATACTTTAATAAATTTATTCCTCCCAATTTAAAGTTTCACATCAAATAAAGTTTGATACCTGAAATTTTTTTTGGGTAAATCCCACATCTTCAAAAGTTTTTATAAAACTTCTTCTTAGAAAGAGGTAAAGAGAAATGTTAATGCCACCACAAAACATTGCTTCTGAGATGGGAGAACATTATTTAATACATGGTCATGGGAGGGAAATCCAACTTTCTTGTTATGATGGAGAGTGATAGAGAATATGTTCATTAGAAATTATACCACCAAAAGACATAAATTTTCATTTGGTTAAAAAACATTTGATTTATAAGAATAAAAGTAAAATAATAATGTTTTTGTTCCAAAATCTTTTTCCTAGAGTTGAGGGATTATTTTAATATTCATATGAGGACCTGATAATATAAAATTTCTATATTAATTTTCATTTCATATGAATAATCTCATTCTTTGGTTTTCCTTCAATCAATTTTCACTTCATCCCATTACGCATGGAAATGAAAGTTCAGGATGATTTTTTACACCCAATAACTTTTAATGAATTATATGGTTTTAAATTAATTCAGTATATATTCAAATGTTTTCTAAAACCAATATGTTTACCATATGTTATTAATCAAAAATAATTTCCAATGTTTAACTTGATCTATTCCACAAGTAGTTAATCTCAAGACTCACTTAAAACATGTCTATACACATTCAATGACCAAAACATTTAGAAGGAAGGTTACTAAATTTCAAAAATCAAATAAATATAAGACATTCCAAATAATTTAGATTTTATTTTCACAAAAAAATATATAAATACCATAATATCCTTTACACCATTATAATATGTACATTCTTATAATAGTAAAATATCAGGATGTGGATTATATTACTTAAATCCAAACATCTAACAATTGCAATATAACATAAACCATTATATCAATAACCACCTTAATGGTCCCCAATACTATCCCATAAACACCTATTTACTATTATCTCAACATCATACGCATATTTATCTTTCCTAAGTCAAATGTTTTCATGAATATCTACTTACAATAGAATCACTTACCTTGATTACAAGTTCTATTCATCACATGCTTCAAATTACACAATGAAGAAGTACTACAGTACAATCCTTATATATCTCATGATTCTTATAACCAATGTATTATTGATAAAATACTGAAATTCCATAATTATTTAATCCAAACACAAGCATATTAATCATTATTCTTCATCTTTGGTAGTATCATAATCTTTCCCAAGATCCATTTTCTTTTGTTTATGTATATTCCTTTGACTATTAAGACAATTATTTTTATAGTGTCACATCTCATTGCAATTGAAGCACTGCGAATTGAAATATTATTTCCATTACATTAAATCATGATCATAGTGGAATTTTTCTCCACACTTCATGAGAACATATTTTCTTCCTAACAATATACCAAGGGGTTTCCTTCCAAAATTATCACATGTGATGAAATAATTTATTACCATATTCATCTTATTTAAATTTTAAACAGCTTTCCTCTTCTTCTCTTAATTCCCTTTAATGTTTCTAGACTTGGATAATTGTTTCTCTATTTTGTTAGAACCTGATATTATTTCCTCATATGATGCAAATATTTTGGATAATACTTCCCTTAGAAATATTTGCATAAACTAACTGAAGAAATGATAATTATTACCCTTTAGATTATCTGAATTACTTCAGTTCCCATTAATAGTGTAAGTATCCATTCCTAAATAATGGAATACACAAGATTATATCATAATATTATGAAACATAATGAAAAATAACAGAACTATTGAAAAACTTAACATAAATTGAAAATTTTATATGTATATTATCTCACAATCATAAATATGATTTCTTCAGGGATATATTTACTTTAAAATACTTAATAATAATATGTAATCAAATAGGGAATCATCCTAAGAATATCCCTCTATAATTTCATACTTATTGTGAATTAAGGCCCATTATTGTGTACCAGGTTACATCGAGTCAGTCCTAACACATCTTGTTAGAGTTGTTACCCCTAGGTACATTTGTGCTAAAACATCATCCACTTGTAGTATCCTAAAATTTATATATTGCTTGAAATACCCACCTAATCTATACCATTCAAAAATTCTAGGATGTTATTCTATGATTATCCTAAAAGTATATCTTAGAATTAAATTTACTAATCAATGTTATCTAAATATAGTTTCCATGTTTTCTACTAATCTTTCATTGATTCCAACTATAAAGACCCCGACCCCAGTATCCTGGACCCTGTGACTAAATTTATTACATTGGTAATATGAATAATGGATCAAATCCCAAAGGAATGAATAGTTTAGTAGATTTGAAAAACTTGATACAAACATAATAGTTACATTACAAATTTGAAAGAAAAAACAATACATAAACTCTATTTCAAACCCCCATAAACTCCTAGAATATACCTACAAGTCAGTTATGATACACATCTTCACATCTAGGGGGAAAATAAAACATAAGAGGTGAGTTTTGATGCTCAGTAAGGGTAATCATATAATGGAATCTAACATATGTAATCATAAACAATAATTAAAGGTTAATAACTAATAACACACTCCATTAAAATATAATGTTGATCATAATACGGTCCGAATAAGAGATGAGTATATAATTCCATATAAATAATCAAATGAGAATGAAAATTAACAATTGATTTTATACTAGTCAAACAATCACCTAGTTTATGAATTTCTAGCATCAAAATTTGTAAATGAATAATATCATAAATTATAAACATACCATCAAGGATTATTCCAAGACACCATACATAAATGGGTAAAACCCAATCTAGTATGTCTCTTGAGATATACCGATGCATCGATGGGGTATATTGGTCCATTACCAACACATAATAGGTCAAATCAATTCCCTATATATACAAAAAAAAATGATTTAAAAAGATATATCAAAATAAAAGTGTCTCATTCCACTTTTAGATATTTTAATCATAATCATATATGAAATTACTCTAATAAAATCATTGATAAATTATTAAGAGAAATACACTTTTACTTTGAAAATAAGAGTTATTTTGGAATGTAATTTATATTTCTCATAAAATTAGATTGTAAATATTTATATCCCATAAATAAATTCATGTAAAAATAAATTATATTTAAGTCATAAATTATGTCAAACAATAATGAAGACATGTAAAAATTGTCTTTAAAAATGAGCCACTTTTGTGTAGTTTAAGAGAAAATATATAAATAGTATTTGAAGTGGAAATAGATTAATTGTTTGTATAAAACCATAAGAGAACTAAAATATTTTTTCATGATAAAAATATTTATTTTAGAAAAATATTCATTAATTATAATAGATTATGGAGTGTACTTGAAAATGGGTATGAAATTGTGAAGTACCATTTAACCGGGCTAGCTTATCTGGAGGAATAGAAAATAGAACCGTATAAAAAATAAATTTCCTCATAAAAGAAAGATGAAATTATATAGATACATGATTTTGTAACATATAATTTTTTTTAGAATTATATAAAAATAAATAAGAATTAAATTGGGGTAAATAGAGAGAAAGCCTAACCCGAATGAAAAATGGATGTTTGTGGAGAAACCCTTAGCAATTTACAAACAGTCGAACCATATGCCCCATAAAATTAATAATCATAAAATTAAACATTTAATACCATGATGAAAAATATATTCATGATATGATACATCAAACGGAAGTAAACATGAACCATACATAATAAATAGTGGTAAATAAGGCATATCTCAAAGATATGAAAGTGAGATGAGAAAGCCCTTAACTTATGTCTATATGTTTTCTGCAATTGTATATAACATAATGGATAATGAAATTAGATTAATTAATACTTTAATTTAAAAACTACTAAACAAGTATTTTATTTATTATAATTTTGTTAAATTCATTTAGGGTTCTTTTTACGAGTTAATTTTTTTAATTTTGTTGTTCAGAACTGTTAATTTATTTGGTCTTCATGATTGGTTCACTTATATACATGTACAAAAGATCATGTAAAATTGGAATAGTTATCCAAAATAAAAATTATGTGTTATTAATAAAATTAAATAGTATTTATTGATCTTATATATCATTTTCTTTGTATACAAAAGGATGATTCACTTTATAGAATGTTAATGATAGTCATTTGAATTATTGTGGAATTTGTTCGATCACCACACACTAGTTTTGTTTTATTAATTAATATTATGTATATAAACTGGTTATAGAACATTAAATAATGTGTAATATATATATTATAATATTTTTATCCATAAAAATTTTGTTATGATCATCTTAGAATGTGGAATTTTAAAACAAAAACATGTTATTCATGAAGGCGGTAAATCAGTACCTCCTGAACGATGCTTTCATTTTTTGAATAAAATGAAGAGGAGAAGAGGCATGATAGTTGATTTTACATTAACATAATAGAATTAAATTATATATAATATTTTGGAGTTATCATTCATGTTTAGACAGAGTATATGAAGAGAGTATAATAAATGAAAAGAAACTGAAAAGAAAATAAAGAAAGCGAAAGGGGATTTGACCTCTTGAAATATTATTCATGAGAAGATCCATAGAGAAATTGATTTTGGAAATTTTTGTGACTAGAACCTTATATAAGTGGGAAAGATACTTGGGAAGAATATTGGTTAGGAATTAAATAATCTTAAAATATTGATATATTTGAGGAGAAAAGGTTGTGAGTGGTGGTATTTACAGTAGAAGAGTGCGGTGTTTTTGGTTATTTTACTAATTAGTTTATTATTTTTGAACAAGAAAAGAATATGTGACGATTTAATCAATAAATAAATTAAATAGGGAAATATATATAGAGATTATGTTTCTTACATTTGATAAGGGTGAATATATATTACATTTATCTTATAATGTATATATACCATAAATTACTGTATTTCACTATTCAAAAAAATTAAACTATATTAAAACTATCCAAAAAATTCACCATAACCATTTTTCAATATATAAAACTAAAAATGGAATCCATTTTATGAAAATAATATTTTAAATATGATAAATTTAATTTTTAATTAAAAACATCATCTAATCGAAAAATAATTATTTTAAAATTATAACTTTTTTTATGGAACATTGAAAATTTAGTTAATTTTTCATAAAGTTAAATTAAAAAAATAATAAAACAAAATATTGATCCATGAATATATTTTATGAAACAAAATTTTATTTTAAATTATTATATTAATTATAAAATTATCATTAAAAATTTATGATTCAAAAAAATACAAAGACATAATTTATCATTTTAAAAACCTTTAATTACTTATTCCATGATATAAATATATCATATTATTATTCATAATCAACCTTTATTTTTTTACTTTCATATGTTATGTTTTTATAAAAATCATTAACATAATATTAATATAACTAAAATGAGAGTTTAATAAAAATTGTGATTTTTCACTATTCACTTGAAAATAAATATTTTCAAAGAATAACAAAATTTCATCCTAAGATAATATTGAAATTAATATTTCAAAAATGAAGTTTATTTTTTCAGTTGAATTTATAAAAGTGTCAAAAATTTTATTTTAAACTAGTTCTCCATTAAATGGTGGTAAACCCAGCTTTTGAAAAAACATAGTCTTATATGCATAATATTGTATTTATTTTTATATTAATCCTATAAAACTTATTAGTTGAATTTAATTTTTTAATTGAATATGTAATATAAAATTTTTATTATGATATTTCCTTAACAGTTATCAATTTAATTTATTAATATATAATTCCATTGTGGTCATAAAAAATGTTTTTTATAAAAACACAACTTTAATGTTCAATTGATTTTTATTTTCATTTCTAATTAATTGGTCACCAAATAATTCATTTTTAAATATTTTTAAACTATAATTTTATAATTTACATAATCAATTTCATTACTTCAATTCCAACAACTAGGCGATAACTACCACAATAATAAAATAATGATGAGTTTCTATAGAAAAAGATAGAGAATATTTCCAAGTTTAACATTGCTGAAGATGATGTTATATGGTTTAGAACCCATATGTTTGTTCCCTAAAAAAACATAAAAGGGAACTTATAGATGATGCACATAACAAATATTTCTATATTCATCTATGAATAACTAAGATGTATAGATATTTGAAAGAAAACTTATGATGGGATAATATGCGGGGGATGATTACAAATTTTTTATATCGCTTCTTGGTATGCCAATAAGTCAAGGTGAAATGTTATAATTCTAAGGGTATGATATAAATATTTCCCATACCAGTATGGAAATAGGATAACATAACCGTTGATTTTTTTATAGGACTCCCCATGACACCTAAAGGCTATAACACCATCTTGGGGATAGTCGATCTCTTTATAAAGGTGTCACATTTTAATTCTATCAAGGAATATTTTTCTCTCAATCAACTCACCGAGATAGGCATAAGAAAAGTGGTAAGACTACATAGAGTTATACTCTCTATTTTTTCTGATAGAGATCTAACGTTTATCTCATGGTTTTGGAGAAACCTTACAGAAGCATTGGATACAAAACTGTGCTTCAGCAATACTTATCACCCTAATATAGATGGATAATATGAACAGATCATTCAAACTCTTGAGGATATGTTGAGATAATATACAATGTATTTCCAAGTATTTTTGGTACCAACACATTCCCTTAGTGAAGCTATCATATAATAATAGTTTCCATTCTAGAATTGAAATGAATCCTTTAGAGGATATTTATGCGAAGAGGTGTCAGACTCTAACATAATGGGATAAAGTTGGAGATCGAAAGATAAAGAGACATAATCTTATCCCAGAGCTAAAAGAGAAGGTTAGAACCATTCAACGTTATTTGAAATCCACCCAAATTCAAAATAAAATCGATGAATATCAATGATTAATGAAGTTTGAGGTATGAGGTAATGTTTTTCTTTATATATCATTGTGGAATAAATTCATGAGGTTTTTGAAAAGGGGAAATCTCACTACTAGATATATCATCTCTTTTGAGATCCTTGATAACATTAGTGGGGTGGTCTATCGATGAGCACTTCCACCTAACCGATCTCAAGTACATGATGTTTTTCATGTATCCATATTTAGGATGGACATACCATCCCCCTCAATGTACCAAATACATAGGTGGTACCATTTGAAAATAGATTCTCATACAAGGAGAATCTTATGAAAATCTTAGACCGTAGAGATTATATTATAAGGAATTAGAAAACTCACCTGGGGAAAGTGCTATAACATAACTAGAATTTTTCTGAAGCCACATGGTAACTAAAAGTGGAGATAAAACAAAAGCACCCTAATTTGTTTTAGTGTATGAAATGAAAACATTGTGTTTGGAATTTATGAATGGGTTTATAATGTAACAACCTAAACTTTTATAAATGAAAAGAAATTTTTGAATAAATAAATGTCTTATCAAGTAATTTTGAAAACACTTTCACTACTTGGGTTATTTTGGAACCATTATATAATCTTTTAGATTTAAAATTCCATTAATAATCACATATATTGATTATATATCCATTTTTAAATGATCATTAATATTAGTATATTAAGGTTAATAATAATGTTTAATCAATAAAGATAGAGTTAGTGATGGAATTGACATGTAGAATCCTAACCTATGAATCTAATTTATCAGAGCTTCAAAGGAAGGTAGAATCCCTAGGATTTTCCCTTGTCCAGGACTAAAATAAAATTAAAGAAATAAAGCAGAATCATAACCATTTATAGGATATGTTCATGCTTGTAGCGACTAATTTTTTTGGCCCTGTCAGACTTTGGATTATTTCTACGAAGAATTCTAGAGCTAGGCATGAAGACGGCGTGCGATTCCGAGGCCCGGTGTGCCCGGAATTAATTTTATAAAAATATTAAGTATTTTTATACTATGCACATGGCGTGGGTGTGATATATCCTAAATGGTAGTTCAGAAGGAGAATATGAGTGCACGGTTGCGTCCGGAACGTGCCGTTTACCCTAGGCGGGGTGTAAACTTTGCGGGTGCAGGCCTGCAGTGAGAAACGCCACCAGGGGCGTTTTCGTTATTAAATGGAGAAGTTAGTGTGCGAGTGTCGCCTCAAATAACTTCTGAACGGAGTCTCGAATGGAAAATCTGAGTCCGTCGTTGCGTTTAGAATGGTGCGTTTACCCTATGGGTGACATTACTTTTGTTCGCATCGGGCGCTGGGTCCGAGGCGGGTTTGGCGCCGGCAGGCGGCTGATATAAATATCAGCCCCCCCTTTATCGTTCCTCTCGACGTTTTTCGCCGTTCTTCATCGCCGCTCCGCCGAATCGAGCAAACGAAGCACCCACGAGCTCGGAATTTGACGGCGGACGTTCCAGGAACATGCCGCGGAAGCTCTAGAGCGCGTATCTAAGGCAGAATGTCAGTGTTTCACCCACGAGGTAGGAGGATTTGAGTTTTAACCCCCGATCCTGTTTTTGCTGCGTTTTTATGCAAATTGAAGCCGTAGTAGTGTAGATCAGGTCTCGAGGGTCATGTAGACGCCTCTGGATCGCAAAACGGACCACCGGGGTGCCCCCGATGATCCGCGGAAGATCCGCCGGCGAGGCGGAGCCGCGACGGAGCGCGGCGGAGGGCCGCAGAGGGCCGCCTGTCGGGGCGGGCCGGCGGCGGTGGCTGGTCCAGGCCAGTCCGACCTCTTTTATCATATGAGGGTCTTTAAACCCCCGTATCTTGCAATATGGGAGCCAGATTCGCGTTCCGTTTGCGGCGACGCGACCCTGACGACGAGGCGAACCCTCTGGTGTGGGTTCGAGTGTTTAAAGGTTCGGGATCGTGGCCCGGGAGCTAGAAACGTCGTATAAAATAATATTATTTTATTGTTTTATGACTTCGGGCTGTTGTAACTTCTACCCAGAGCGTCCGATTGACGTGACATTAGTGGCGTTGAGACCCTGATGGTACGACGGACTTTTTGAGATGGTTTTCGTGTGTTGGGACTGAGAATGGGGTGCAGGCCCCACGAGGCCGAGTTTTGGCGTTTGCGGAGAAACGCAACTTTTGCACCAGGAGTCCGATTTTGGCGGATGAATAGTCGATCCTGTGAGTTATTCCGAGAGGATCACAATGGTGCGATCCGTTCGATGAGTTTCGGAATCTAGGCGTGGGCCCCACCCGAGCTGTCTTCAGTGAATAGTACCTTTTTCACCGGGTGTCCGTTTCGGACGAGCGAGTAGTCGATTCCGGTTGTTTTTACGAGGGGATCGTTGTGGTATGATCTGCTCGATGGGTTTTGGGATCGTTGTGTGGGCCCTAGACGAGTTAGTTATGGTGAATAGTTCTTTTTTCCCCGGTGCTCCGTTTCGTGCGAGAAAATAGCCTATCCTGCGTGTTTTTCCACGTGGAACGTGATGGTGGCCTCGGTTTTGGCCTAGGAGGTGTGCAGTGTGGCGTTGTGGCGGGTCGCTCGGGTTAGCGACGTTTGGACCAGTAGTGGTTGATGGTTCTCCCTTGGTTCCTTCCTACGAGGTTTCATGTGGCATCACAACCTTCATATGGGTTTGTGATCCTCTCGATGGGATGTTAAAATGGTTAAAGTTGTGGAATCCCTCCGGTGGGCTCGGAGCGGGATCCTCTAGCATCTTTACCCTAGATTGGGTTCTTAGGATCACTGTGACCGCTTATTCACGGGCGGCGATCCCCTATCTAGCAGGTTAACCCCGTAGGGTTTGTGGCATCATTGGGAATATGATCCCCTATGCGGTGGGTCGTGCTCAGTAGGGTTGTGGAATATTCGGGTATACGATCCCCTACTCAGCATGAGGTTATAGTAGGGTTGCGGTATCATTGGTTATACAATCCCCTACTCAGCGCTTGGTGTCGGTAGGGTTGTAGTATCGTTGGTTATGTGATCCCCTACTTAGCGCGTGGTTTCGGTAGGGTTGCAGCATCGTCGGTTCGATCCCCTACATCACGAGTTATAGCAGATAGGGTTCTGGTATCGTCGTGACCACCTTTATATGGGCGATGATCCTCAATATGAGTGATGTGCTTCTGTCGAGCTCCAGATCGGGCTGTGGTATCCCCCAACAGATCCTGGGTGTGATCCCCTATCTGTGAGAACTACGTATGCCAGATTGGGTCGTGGTATCCCCCAGCGGACCCTGGGAGTGATCCCCTATCTGTGAGCTACGTATACCGGAGTGGGTCTTGGTATCCTCTAGCGGACCCTACCGGAGATCCCCTATCCGAGGAGTTTGGTGGTTATGTTGTTTTAGCGATGTTTCCTCAGTGATGTTTCCGACGAGTGTGGTCTCTTGGGTGAGCATCTGAGATGTTTATTTGGGACCTGATGGAGTGTATCTCTCAGATGAGTGACATCTGGTATGACAGTGTTCATGTGGTGTACTATCCCGGTTGTGGACAGTTGCTGATGATGAGATCGGTACCTCTTATGGCTTTGTGGCGTGAGCTGAGTATATCTGGATTGTTTAAGGTGTATGTATGGGCATAAACCTGAGCTGAGATGACTAGTTGTGTTTAGCCGAGGATGGTCACGAGATGGATTTTCTCTCTCGTCTGGGTTCCCTCTGGCTGGGATGAGCAGACGGATGTCCTGCAGTTTCTCTCTTTGGTTTTGGGTTTTGGGGTGCCTACTGAGTATGTTTATACTCACCTCTGCATGGGCTTTGCCCGCACATGTTTGTGTCTTGTGCAGACCACAGGCCTTTCGATGGAGTCCCTGGAGGACCCAGAGCAGGCAGAGCTTAGTGAGCGTGTTGACCGGGGTGTTTACTGGACCTCTGCCGATGGAGCTTTCTGGAGGGTGTTTGTGGCAGTGTTTCCCTTCTTCAGAGCAGGTTGGAAGCGCTTTGTAGTTTCCTTTTGGTGGGACCTGTTTTTCCTAATGTACTTCTGCTATACTCTTGTTGTGGGATAGTGTATGCATGCATTTACTTTTCAGTTTTCTATATCTCTGCACTGTTGCATAGAGGTGTTTGTGGGTGCGTGTGTACAAGTACCTTAGGCTAATGCCTCCCATGTGTGTGATAGCCTACTCGGCACTGGTCGCCAGCCCCTGGCCTATTGGAGGTGGGCTTGGGGAGTTGCGGCTCGAGCCCCGTTGGGTCGGGTCGTGACATAGTGGTATCAGAGGAGGTTCCACCTATGGGACTTCAGAGCGTAGTTTGTCTAGTTGTGAGCTTGGTTTGGGTTGCATAGCCGCAGTTTTAGGATGTTTCGAGTTCGGATTTCAGGCCAGAGACTCCAGTGTTGGTGCGGCGGCCGACGTATCCATACACCAGGACTCTGATAACTTGCCTTTCAACTCGGGACATTCGTACAGTGGTCGTGGGGACATAATGGTATATGCATCATATATGACTGGGTTTTGGGTTTTCCCTGTCCTTCTTGAGTCAACTCTCCAGATATACTCTTCGACTGTGGTGCGTCGTGAATCTATTTCAGGATGCCTCCACGACGACAGCCAGCGAGGGTGCCGCAGCAGGATTGTGCTGATGACCCGCCCCGTGTAGAGGATGTGGAGCAGGGTGCAGGTTCTGAGGTTACACCTCCAGGTGGTCTTCCAATTGATCCACCACCTGTCGAGCATCTCGTTGTGCCGACAGTGCAGGACGAGGTTGCGCGCAGGCTGAGTGCACTGCACGAGTTCCAGAGGCAGCGACCTCTGAGGTTCCGGGGTGATCCAGACCCCCAGGCAGCTGATGACTGTCTTGAGGCAGTCACCCGAGTTTTCTGCCTAGTGAGGACACCTCCAGATCAAATGGTGGTCCTAGCGGCGAGCCTTCTGCATGGTTCGGCCAGGAGATGGTAGAGTTTGGTGACGCAGTCCCATGATGAGGATAAGCTCACATGGGCATAGTTTGGCAGTTCTTCAGGGAGGAGTTCTATCTTGTGACGCTGAGGTCAGTGCGGATCCAGGAGCTTCTGCAGCTTCGACAGGAGGGCATGACCGTGTCGGAGTACTCAGCGAGGTTTACTGACCTATCGCTCTACTCCCTGGATATGGTTCGAGACTCGTTCTTTAGGGCTCGGACATTCGAGCAGGGCTTACGCAGGGACATACGAGCAGGTGTGGTTTCCTTGTCCCTGCCCACCTATGCTGGAGTGCTGGAGCGAGCGTTGGTGGTGGATAGTTTTCTGGCTGAGCATATTCCCCCTGTTAGTGTTGAGAACTCGAGGGCTGAGACTTTATCAGTCGGATCGGTATCTGGTAGCTGACGATAGACTTAGGGGTCAAGACGTGGTCGACGTTTCAGGAGGCGACCCTAGGATGGAGGATCTGATGCTCAGGGCTCACAGGGCTCGCAGGCCAGTTTTGGTCAGTCATAGGAGAGGTGTTGTTATACTTGCGACGGTCTGGGACATCTTGCTAGAGATTGTCCGACCCGACGTGCTGCTGAGAGGGATCTGGTTGATGGACCGCCTTGGAAGAGGTAGCGTCGCGGGCAAGGAAGTCCACAGGGCGGTGGGCGTGGCGGCGGAGCGAGTGCAGCAGGAGGAGGTGGTAGGTGGTACCAGTTGCCACCACCCCCACCCCCAGGTGGTGCATGCCAAGCTCAGGGAGCTGGTGGCCGAGGGCGAGGACAGCTGCATGCCCTAGAGGCTGTTGACCCAGAGGCACCGCGGATGGATAGAGGTACGCCATGTGTCTTTTCTACTTTCAACAGCAGTGTGATAGACACCGTTTAGTGGTACCTTTCCTTTCGGTTTCTTGCTCGAGTTTTGTTCAGGGCGTTGGTATGACCCTGTGTGTGTGTTGTTCGGCATGCTTCGAATGTGTGAGGAAGATGGATCCTTCCCCCACTGAGAGGTGTTTTTGTGACATGATTAAAACCGTTCGGGCGAGTCATTGCCACCCAAAGTGGATAGAATCGAGGTGTGGTGAATGATTCCCTATGACTTATGCGATCGGGCAGGGGTGTTAGTTGGTGAACTCGCTGGTGTGTGAGACCTAGTTCAGAGTCCAGTCGCTCTCCTTGTGCTTAGGGATTTTCGGGGATGAAAAGTTCTAAGGGAGGAGGATGTAGTGACTCGGGTTTTTGGCCCTGTCAGACTTTGGATTATTTCTACGAAGAATTCCAGAGCTAGGAACGAAGACGACATGCGATTCTGAGGCCCGATGTGCCCAGAATTAATTTTATAATAATATTAAGTATTTTTATACTATGCACATGGCGGGGGTGTCATATATCCTAAATAGTAGCTCAGAACGGGAATCTGAGGGCACGGTTGCGTCCGGAACGTGCCATTTACCCTAGGCGTGGTGTAAACTTTGCGGGCACGGGCCTGCGGTGAGAAACACCACCAGAGGCATTTTAGTAATTAAATGGAGAAGTTAGTGTGTGAGCGTCAGCTCAAATAACATCTAAACTGAGTCTCTAATGGAAAATCTGAGTCCGCCGTTGCATTCAGAATGACACGTTTACCCTAGGGGTGACCTTACTTTTGTTCGCATCGGGCGTCGGGTCCGAGGCGGGTTTGGCGCCGGCGGGCGGCTGATATAAATATCAGCGCCCCCACCCTTTGACGTTCCTCTCGATGTTCTTCGTCGTTCTTCGCCGCCGCTTCACCGAATCGAGCAAATGAAGCGCCCACGAGCTCGGAATTCGATGACGGACGTTCCAGGAGCGTGCATCGGAAGCTCTGGAGCGCGGATCTAAGGCAGAACGTGGGCATTTCGCCCCCGAGGTAGGCGGATTTGAGTTTTAACACCCGATCCCGTTTTTTCTGCGTTTTTCTGCAAATTGAAGCCGTAGCAGTGTAGATCGGGTCCCGAGGGTCGTGTAGACGCCTCCGGATCGCAAAACAAACCACCGGGGTGCCCCTGGCAGTCTGCGGAAGATGTGCCGGCGCGGCACCGGCGCCGGTGGAGACCCGCGGCCCGCGGCGGTGCTGCGGCAGGCGGCCGCACCGCGCGACGGCGAGCCGGCAGAGCGAGGCGGCCCGCGGCGGAGCCACGACGGTGCGCCGGCGGCTGCCGGTCCGACCTCTTTTATCATATGGGGGTCTTTAAACCCCCGTATCTTGCAATCCGGGAGCCGGATTCGCGTGCCGTTTGCGGTGACGTGACCCTGACGACGAGTCGAACCATCCGGTGTGGGTTCGAGGGTTTAAAGGTTTGGGATCGTGGCCCGGAAGCTGGGAATGACGTATAAAATAATATTATTTTATTGTTTTACGACTTCGGGCCGTTGTAACTTCTACCCGGAGCGTCTGATTGACGTGCCGTCAGTGGCGTTGAGACCCAGATGGTATGATGGACTTTTTAAGATGGTTTCCGGGTGTTGGGAATGAGAACAGGGTTTGGGCCCCACAAGGCCGGGTTTTGGTGTTTGCGGAGAAATGCAGCTTTTGTACCAGGAGTCCGATTTTGGCGGAGGATTAGTCGATCCTATGTGTTTTTCCTAGAGGATCGCAATGGTGTGATCCATTCGATGAGTTTCGGAATCCAGGCGTGGGCCCCACCCGAGCTGGCTTCGGTGAATAGTACATTTTTCACTGGGTGTCCGTTTCGGACGAGTGAGTAGTCGATTCCGCCTGTTTTTCTGAGGGGATCGCCGTGGTAGGATCTGCTCGATGGGTTTCGAGATCGTTGTGTGGTCCCCACACGAGTGAGCTGTGGTGAATAGTTCCTTTTTCACCGGTGCTCCGTTTTGGGCGAGTAAACAGCCTATCCTGCGTGTTTTTCCACGTGGAACGTGATAGTGGCCTCGGTTTTGGCCTAAGAAGTGCGCAGTGTGGCATTGTGGTGGGTCTCCTGGGTTAGCGACGTTTGGACCAGCAGTGGTTGAGGGTTCACCCTTGGTTCGTTCCAACGAGGGTTCGCGCAGCATCACAACCTTCGTATGGGTTTGTGATCCTCTCGATGGGATGTTAAAACTGTTAGAGTTGTGGCATCCCACTGGTGGGACTGGAGCAGGATCCTTTAGCATCTTTACCCTAGATAGGGTTCTTGGTATCGCTGTGACTGCATATTCAAGGGCGGCGATCCCCTATCTAGCAGGTTAACCCCATAAGGTTTGTTCCATCATCGGGAATATGATCCCCTACGCGGTGGGTCATGCTCAGTAGGTTTGTGGCATCGTCGGGTATATGATCCCTTACTCAGCATGAGGTTATAGTAGGGTTGCGGTATCGTTGGTTATACGATCCCCTACTCAGCGCTTGGTGTCGGTAGGGTTGTGGTATCATTGGTTATGCGATCCCCTACTCAGCGTGTGGTTTCGGTAGGGTTGCAGCATCATCGGTTCAATCCCCTACATCGCGAGTTATACCAGATGGGGTTCTGGTATCATCGTGACCACCTTTATATGCGTGATGATCCTCTATCTGAGTGATGTGCTTATGTCGAGAGCCAGATCGGGTTGTGGTATCCCCCAGTGGATCCTGGGTGTGATCCCCTATCTGTGAGAACTACGTACGCCAGATCGGGTCGTGGTATCCCCCAGTGGACCCTGGGAGTGATCCCCTATCTGTGAGCTACGTATACCGGAGTGGGTCTTGGTATCCCCTAGTGGACCCTAGTGACGATCCCCTATCTGAGGAGTTTGGTGGTTATGTGGTTTCAGTGATGTTTCCTCAGTGATGTTTCTGACGAGCGTGGTCTCTCAGGTGAGCCTCTGAGATGTTTGTTTGGGACCCCATGGAGTGTATCTCTCAGATGAGTGTCATCTGGTATGATAGTGTTCATGTGGTTTACTCTCCCGGTTGTGGATAGTTGATGGTGATGTGGTCGGTACCTATTTTGGCTTTGTGGCATGAGCTGAGTATATCTGGATTGTTTAAGGTGTATGTATGGGAATACACCTGAGTTGAGCTAACTAGTTGTGTTTAGCCGGGGATGGTCACGAGATGGAGTTTATCTCTCGTCTGGGTTCCCTCTGGCTGGGATGAGCGGACTGATGTCCTTCAATTTCTCTCTTTGGTTTTGGGTTTTGGGGTGCCTACTGAGTATGTTTATACTCACCCATGCACGGGATTTTCCCGCACATGTTTGTGTCTTGTGCAGACCACATTTCTTTCGATTGAGTCCCTGGAGGACCTGGAGCAGGTGGAGCTTAGTGAGCATGTTGACCAGGGTGTTTACCGGAGCTGTGCCGAGGGAGCTTTCCGGTGGGTGTTTGTGGCAGCGTTTCCCTTCTTCAGAGATGGTTGGATGCGCTTTGTAGTTTCCTTTTGGTGGGCCCTGTTTTTCCTTAATATACTTCTACTGTACTCTGGTTGTGGGATAGTGTATGCATGCATTTACTTTTCAGTTTTCTATATCTATGCACTGTTGCATGGAAGTGTTTGTGGGTGCGTGTGTACAGGTACCTTAGGCTAATGCCTCCCATTTGTGTGATAGCCTACTCGGTGCTGGTTGCCAGCCCCTGGACTATTGGAGATGGGCTTGGGGAGTCGCGACATGAGCCCCGATGGGTTGGGTCGTGATAGAGTGGTATCAGAGGAGGTTCCACCTATGGGACTTTTGAGTGTAGTTTGTATAGCTGTGAGCTTGGTTTGGGTTGCATAGCGGCAGTGTTGGGATGTTTCAAGTTTAGATTTCAGTCCAGAGACTCCAATGTTGGTGCGACGGCCGACGTATCCATACACCAGGACTCTGATAACCTACCTTTCAACTCGGGACATTCATACACTGGTCGCGGGGTCATAATGGTACATGCATCATATAGGACTGGGTTTTGGGTTTTCCCTATCCTTCTTGAGTCAGCTCTACATATATACTCTTTGACTGTGGAGAATCGTGAATGTATTTCAGGATGCCTCAACGATGAAAGCCAGCGAGGGTTCCGCAGAAAGATTGTGCTGATGACCCATCCCGTGTAGAGGGTGTGGAGCAGGGCGCTGGTTCTGAGGTTGCACCTCCAGGTGGTCTGCCAGTTGAGCCACCACCTGTGGAGCAGCTGGTTGTGCCGGCAGTGCAGGACGAGGTTGCATGCAGGCTAAGTGCGCTGCATGAGTTCCAGAGGCAGTGACCTCTGAGGTTCCGAGATGATCCAGACCCCCAGGCAGCTGATGACTGGCTTGAGGTAGTCACCCGAGTTTTCTGCCTAGTAAGGACACCTCTAGATCAGATGATGGTCCTAGCGGCGAGCCTTCTGCATGGTTCGGTCGGGCGATGGTGGAGTTTGGTGATGCAGTCCCATGATGAGGAGACGCTCACATGGACAGAGTTTGAGCGGCTCTTCAGGGAGGAGTTCAATCCCGTGACGCTGAGGTCAGTGCGGATCCAAGAGCTTCTGCAGCTTCGACAAGAGGGCATGACCCTGTCGGAGTACTCAGTGAAGTTTACGGACCTATCACGCTACTCCATGGATATGGTTCGAGACCCGTTCTTTAGGGATTGGACCTTCGAATAGGGATTACGTAGAGACATCCAAACAGGTGTGGTTTCCTTGTGCCTGCCCACCTTTGCTGGAGTGCTGGAGCGAGCGTTGGTGGTGGAGAGTTTTCTAGCTGAGCAGATTCCCCCTATTAGTGTTGGGCACTCGAGGGATGAGACTTTGTCAGTCGGATCAGCATCTGGTAGCCGATGACAGACTCAGGGGTCAGGACGTGGTCGACGTTTCTGTAGGTGACTCCAGGATGGAGGATCTGAGGCTCAGGGATCACAGGGCTCGCAGGCCAGTTTTGGTCAGTCGAAGGAGAGGCGGTGTTACGCTTGCGACGGTCGGGGACATCTTGCTAGAGATTGTCCGACCCGACATGCTGCTGAGAGGGAGCGAGTCGATGGACCACCTTGGCAGAGGCAGCGTCTTGGGCAATGAAGACCGCAGGGCGGCGGACGTGGCGGCGGAGCGGGTGCAACAGGAGGAGGTGGTAGGTGGTACCAGTTGCCACTACCCCCACCCCCAGGAGGTCCACGCCAAGATCAGGGAGCTGGTGGATGAGGGCGAGGACAGCTGCATGCCCTGGCGGCTATTGACCCAGAGGCACCGTGGATGGATAGAGGTACGCCTTATGTCTTTTCTACTTTCTACAGTAGTGTGATAGACAACATTTAGCGGTACCTTTCCTTTCGGTTGCTTGCTCAAGTTTTGTTCAGGGCATTGGTAAGACCCTGTGTGTGTGTTGTTCGGCATGCTTCAAATGTGTGAGGAAGAGGGATCCTTCCCCCACCGAGGCGCGTTTTTGTGATGTGATTTAAACCATGCGGGTGAGTCAGTGCCGCCCAAAGCGGATTGTATCGAGGTGTGGTGGATGAGTCCCTATGACTTATGCGATCGGGCAGGGGTGTTAGTTGTTGAACTCGCTGTTGTGTGAGACCCAGTTGAGAGTCCAGTCACTCTCCTTGTGCTTAGGGATTTTCGGGGATGAAAAGTTATAGGGGGGGGGGGAGGATGTAGCGACTCGGGTTTTTGGCCCTGTCAGACTTTGGATTATTTCTATGAAGAATTCCAGAGTTAGGCGTAAAGACGGCGTGCGATTCCGAGGCCCGGTGTGCCCGGAATTAATTTTATAAAAATATTAAGTATTTTTATACTATACATGTGGAGGGGGTGTGATATATACTAAACGGTAGCTTAGAACGGGAATCTGAGGGCACGATTGCGTCCGGAACATGCCGTTTACCCTAGGCGGGGTGTAAACTTTGTGGGCGCGGGCCTGCGGTGAGAAACACCACCATGGTTGTTTTTATAATTAAATGGAGAAGTTAGTGTGCGAGTGTCGGCTCAAATAACTTCTTAACGGAGTCTCGGATGGAAAATCTGAGTCCGCCGTTGCGTTCAGAACGGCGCGTTAACCCTAGGGGTGACCTTAATTTTGTCCGTATCGGGCGTCGGGTCCGAGGCGGGTTTGGCACCGACGGGCGGCTGATATAAATATTAGTTCCCCCCCTCCTTAATCGTTCCTCTCGACGTTCTTCAAAGTTCTTTACCGCTGCTATGTTGAATCGAGAAAACGAAGCGCCCACGACCTTGGAATTCGACGGCGAATGTTCCAGGAGTGTGTAGCGGAAGCTCTGGAGCGCGGATCTAAGGAAAAACGTCGGCGTTTTTCCCGCGAGGTTGGTGGATTTGAGTTTTAACCCCCGATCCCATTTTTGATGTGTTTTTCTGCAAATTGAAGCCGTAGTAGTGTAGATCGGGTCCCGAGGGTCGTGTAGACGCCTCCAGATCGCAAAACGGACCCCCGGGGTGCCCCCGGCAGTCCGCGGAAGATCCGCTGGCACTGACGGAGCCCAACGGCCAACCCCCCGCGCGGCGGCGCGCTGGCAGCGCGCGGCGGAGGGCCGCCGGCCAGGGTGGGCCGGCGGCGGCGGCCGGTCCGACCTCTTTTATCATATGGGGGTCTTTAAACCCCCCGTATCTTGCAATCCGTGAGCCGTATTTGCGTGCCGATTGCGGGGACGCGACCCTGACGATGAGGCGAACCCTCTGGTGTGGGTTTGAGGGTTTAGAGGTTTGGGATCGTGGCCCGGGAGCTAGAAACGTCGTATAAAATAATATTATTTTATTGTTTTATGAATTTGGGCCGTTGTAACTTCTACCCGGAGCGTCTGATTGACATGCCATCAGTGGAGTTTAGAACCTGATAGTACGACGAACTTTTTGAGATGGTTTCAGGGTGTTGGGTCTGAGAACGGGGTGCGGGCCCCACGAGGTTGGGTTTTGGCTTTTGCGAAGAAACACAGCGTTTGCACCAGGAGTCTGATTTTGGCGGATGAATAGTCGATCCTGTGTGTTTTTCTGAGAGGATCGTAATGGTGTTATCCGTTCGATGAGTTTCAGAATCTAGGCGTGGGCCCCACCCGAGCTGGCTTCGGTGAATAGTACCTTTTTCACTGGGTGTCTGTTTCGGACGAGCGAGTATTCGATTCCACTTGTTTTTCCAAGGTGATCACCGTGGTATGATCCGATTGATGGGTTTCAAGATCATTGTGTTGGCCCCACATGAGTTAGCTATGGTGAATAGTTCCTTTTTCACCGATGCTCCGTTTCGGGCGAGTAAATAGCCTATCCTGCATGTTTCTCCGTGTGGAACGCGATGGTGGCCTCGGTTTTGGACTAAGAGGTGCGCAGTATGGCATTGTGGCGGGTCGCTCGGGTTAGCGACGTTTGGACCAGTAGTGGTTGAGGGTTCTCCTTTCGTATGGGTTTGTGATCCTTTTGATGGGATGTTAAAACTGTTTGAGTTGTGGCATCCCTCCGGTGGTCCCGGAGCAGGATCCTCGAGCATATTTACCCTAGATCAGGTTCTTGGTATCGCTGTGACCGCTTATTCATGGCCGGCGATCCCCTATCTAGCAGGTTAACCCTGTAGGGTTTGTGGCATCATCCGGAATATGATCCCCTACGCGGTGCGTAGTGCTCAGTAGGGTTGTGGCATCATCGGGTATACGATCCCCTACTCAGCATGAGGTTATAGTATGGTTGCGGTATCGTTGGTTATTCGATCCCCTACTCAGTGCTTGGTGTCAGTAGGGTTGCGGCATCGTTTGTTATGCGATCCCCTACTCAACGCGTGGTTTCGGAAGGGTTGCGGCATCGTCGGTTCGATCCCCTACATCGCGAGTTATACCAGACAGGGTTCCAGTATCGTCCTGACCACCTTTATATGGGTGATGATCCCTTATCTGAGTGATGTGCTTTTGTCGAATTCCAGATCGGGTTGTGGTATCCCCCAGCGGATCCTGGGTGTGATCCCATATCTGTGAGAACTACGTATGCCAGATCGGGTCGTGGTATCCGCCAGTGGACCCTGGGAGTGATCCCCTATCTGTGATCTACGTATACCGGAGTGGGTCTTGGTATCTCCTAGCGGACCCTAGCGGTGATCCCCTATATGAGGAGTTTGGTGGTTATGTTGTTTCAGAAATGTTTCCTCAGTGATGTTTCCGATGAGCGTGGTCTCTCGGGTGAGCGTCTGAGATGTTTGTTTGGGACCCGATGGAGTGTATCTCTCGGATGAGTGTCATCTGGTATGACAGTGTTCGTGTGGTGTACTCTCCCGATTTTGGATAGTTGCTGGTGATGAGGTCGGTACCTCTTATGGCTTTGTGGCATGAGCTGAGTATATCTGGATTGTTTAAGGTGTATGTATGGGCATACACCGGAGCTGAGCTGACTAGTTGTGTTTAGCTGAGGATGGTCACGAGATGGAGTTTCTCTCTCGTCTGGGTTCCCTCTGGCTGGGATGAGCGGACTGATGTACTTCAGTTGATCTCTTTGGTTTTGGGTTTTGGGGTGCCTACTGAGTATTTTTATACTCACCCCTGCATGGGCTTTGCCCGCACATGTTTGTGTCTTGTGCAGACCACAGGCCTTTCGACGGAGTCCCTGGAGGACCCGGAGCAGGAGGAGGTTAGTGAGCATGTTGACCGGGGTGTTTACCAGAGTTGTGCCGAGGAAGATTTCCGGCGGGTGTTTATGGCAGTGTTTCCCTTCTTCAGAGCAGGTTGGATGCGCTTTGTAGTTTTCTTTTGTTGGGTCCTGTTTTTCCCTAATGTACTTCTGCTATACTCTGGTTGTTGGATAGTGTATGCATGCATTTACTTTTCAATTTTCTATATCTCTGTACTGTTGCATGGAGCTGTTTGTGGGTGCGTGTGTATAGGTACCTTAGGCTAATTCCTCCCATGTGTGTGATAGCCTACTCAGCACTGGTCGCCAGCCCCTGGCCTATTGGAGGCGTGCTTGGGGAGTCGCGGCTCGAGCCCCGTTGGGTCGGGTCGTGACAATGCTCATTGAGATCATGACCCAAACCATTTTCATTGAACCACCTCATGAAAATCTCACCATCACACACCTTACCCCTATGGAATTTTCTGATGTAATAAAGGAAAATTCAAATAAACACTAATAGTATGAATTTTTATATTATATTTATAATTTAAAATCATTTTATTTATCCATTTTTTTATATTACTTTTAAAATGATAAAATAATGATTTTGATAAAAATTATATTTGATACAATGAAGCACAAATTGTATTTTTTTTGAAATATATAGTTTCAATCATGATAATATTGTTGATTAATTTAATAATTTTTTAAATAGATTATATTTAAATAAAAGATTATTATTAATTAATATTTGTTAAATATAAATTATAATATAATTTTATAAAGTCAAATTTAATATTTATAAGGGTTATAAAACTATTATTTTAAAAAGATCCAATATTTTTCAATAAAAAATATTTTTTGATTTAAAAGTATAAATTATAACATTTATAGAACCATTTTAATAAAATAAATATTATTTCTGAAATCCTAATTTCAAAATTATCCAATGGTTATTTTTTCTTAATTTTCCGAAATAATCGATTTTTTGGGTAAAAATTAATTACAGTATAATTATACTATACGTATTATGATATCATAAAATCCCAAAAGTGATTTAATAAATATTATAAATAGCATAAAAGACCAAAATTATGTTTATCCTTTAAAATATTATGTTTTTGAATTTAATTTATTATTTTTATAAACCCTTAATGAATCCTCCAAAACCAATATTATATTTTAATGTTTTAGAATTAATTATTTATAAACATGGATATATTCCACATCCCCAAGGAGATTTTTTTGGTTCTTATAAATATAAAATAATGAAAACTAGTTCTCTTTGGTAGAAAACATGGATAAAAACCAAGGAAAGTTTTTTGTTTTTTATTACTTTATCATATAAAGTCCAAAACCTATATTTGGATATTAATAATGAATTATACTCTCTTTTTATATATAAACCCACCTATAATACCTTTAATATTAACAAAAAAAATATTTAGAATGAAACAAATATACCTTTATGACTATAGAGTCTTTTCAAGGTGACCCCAATCTCTTAAGAATATCCTCCCATGATTTTAGAAGTGTCCTCTCTAGGCTAGTGATCCTCTAACTCTCCTCTACATTCAAGAACCTTATTTCACTACTAAAAATAAGGGTATTAGCGACCGCCATTGGCGGTCGCTGTAGGGATCTAGAGACCGCCCAACGACCGCCATTGGCGGTCGCATCTGCTCCGTCGGTGTAGGGCAATAGCGACCGCCATTGGCGGTCGCTAAAGGTGCCCCCGACAGCCTATGGGGACCGCCATTGGCGGTCGCTAATGCTACCCGGCAGACAGCCTATAGCGACCGCCCACTGGAATTTTTTTTTTGAAAATAAATTCATACCAAAAGAAATATATATATATATTTATTAAATAAAATATATATATATATATTAAAGAAAATATTTATATATATAATATTAAATAAAATATTTTAATATATATATATATATATTAAAGAAATATATATATATAATATTAAATAAACTATTTTTCATTTTTAAATATATTTATAAAATAATATATATATATATATTAAATAAAATATTTTAATATATATATATATATAATATTAAATAAAATATTTTTCATTTTTTTAATGAAATATACGAATTCTGTTTTTTTTCTTCACGGTGCAAAATCAGAGATAAAACAAGATAACCATCATAACAAATGGAATACAATTTCAAACATCATAAACATAAAGATCATTATAAACGATAAACGTGCTTCAACGATCCAAGCAGGTCCATCTATTTCAATCTTCTGCTTCAATAAACCTACAATAAGACAAAAAAACAAAAAAACAAAAAAACAACAAAACAAAACAAACGTAAATTAAAAATAATTATTCAGTTATTAAATACATATAATAAAATTAAATCTGACATCAAATCATGGTGCTATAATAATTTAAAACCCCCAATTTAAGAAATGCCATCATTTCAGGTCATTCAGACGTTTTTGGTGTTTTATGACACCAGAAACGCGTTTCCGGTCACCATGGTCAAACGAAACCTCCGATTGATGTGCCGTCTGCCCGACCATTTCAAAAATTACACAACGGTTGTTGTCGTACGGTTTTATGGCATTCTGAGGTCGTTCGGGTGGTTTTGACCCCCCAACGCGCCGTTTTAGCGCGAGTCGAGCTGCTGAAAACGACACACTCGGACGTAACGCACGCACCGCACGTCCGATGGGCGCGCCGTATCCTCCTACACATCACGAATAATATTCCTAATGTTTTCGTGTGGTTTCAGGTCATTCGGAGCACGTTTGCTCTGAATTCGACCGTCTCGCGCCGTTTTTGGTGTTTTATGACACCAAAAACGCGTTTATGGTCACCGCGGTCAAAAGGAACCTCCGATTGACATGCAGTATACCCGAGCATTTCAAAAATAACACAACGGCTATTTTCGTATGGTTTCATGGAATTCTGAGGTCGTTCGGGTGGTTTTGACCCCCCAACGCGCCGTTTTAGCGCGCGTTGAGCTGCTGAAAACGACACAATCGGACGTAACGTGTGCACCGCACGTCCGATGGTGCGCCGTATACTCCTACATGTCACGAATAATATTCCTAATGTTTTTGTGTGGTTTCAGGTCATTCAGAGCACGTTTGCTCTGAATTCGACCGTCTCGCGCCGTTTTTGGTGTTTTATGACACCGGAAATGTGTTTCTGGTCACCGCGGTCAAACGACACCTCCGATTGACGTGCCGTCTGCCTGATCATTTCAAAAATCGCACAACAGCTGTTGTCGTACGGTTTCATGGCATTATGAGGTCGTTCGGGTGGTTTTGACCCCCCAACGCACCGTTTTAGCGCGCACCGAGCTGCTAAAAACAACACACTCGGACGTAACACGCATACCGCGTGTCCGATGGGCGCGCCGTCTCCTCCTACACGTCAAGAATAATATTCCTAATGTTTTCGTGTGGTTTCAGGTTATTCGGAGCACGTTTACTTCGAATTAGACCGTCTCGCGCCGTTTTTGGTGTTTTATGACACTGGAAACGCGTTTCCGGTCACCGCGGTCAAACGACACCTCCGATTGATGTGTAGTCTACCCGACCATTTCAAAAATCTCACAACGGCTGTTTTCGTATGGTTTCATGGAATTCTGAGGTCGTTCTGGTGGGTTTGACCCCCCAACGCGCCGTTTTAGCGTGCACCGAGCTGCTGAAAACGACACACTCAGACGTAACGCGCGGATCACACGTCCGATGGGCGCGCCATCTCCTCCTACACGTCATGAATAATATTCCTAATGTTTTCGTGTGGTTTTAGGTAATTCGGAGCATGTTTCCTCCGAATTCGGCCGTCTCGCGCCGTTTTTGGTGCTTTATGACACCAGAAATGCGTTTCCGGTCACCGCGGTCAAACGGAACCTCCGATTGATATGTCGTCTACCCGACCATTCAACAAATCGAACAACAGCTGTTGTCGTATGATTTCATGGAATTCCGAGGTCGTTCGGGTGGTTTTGACCCCCCAACACGCCGTTTTAGCGCGCGCCGAGCTGCTGAAAACGACACACTCGGACGTAACGCGCGCACCGCACCTCCGATGGGCGCGCCGTCTCCTCCTACACGTCACGAATAATATTCCTAAGGTTTTCGTGTGGTTTCAGGTCATTCGGAGGACGTTTGCTCTGAATTCGACCGTCTCGCACCGTTTTTGGTGTTTTATGACACCGGAAACGTTTTTCCGGTCACCGCGGTCAAATGGAACCTCCGATTGACGTGCCGTCAGCTCGACCATTTCAAAAATCGCACGATGACTATTTTTGTATGGTTTTATGGCATTCCGAGGTCGTTCAGGTGGTTTTGACCCCCCAACGCGCCGTTTTAGCGCGCGCCGAGCTTCTGAAAATGACACACTTGGACATAACGCATGCACCACACCTCCGATGGGTGCGTCATCTCCTCCTACACATCATGAATAATATTCATAATGTTTTCGTGTGGTTTCAAGTCATTCGGAGCACGTTTGTTCCAAATTTGACCATCTCGCACCTTTTTTGGTGTTTTATGACACGGGAAATGCGTTTCCGGTCACCGCGGTCAAACGGCAACTCCGATTGACATGCCGTCTACCCGACCATTTCACAAATTGCACAAAGGCTGTTTTCGTACGGTTTCATGGCATTACGAGGCCGTTCAGGTGGTTTTGACCCCCCAGCGCGCCATTTTAGCGTGCATCGAGCTGCTGAAAACGACACACTCGGACGTAATGTGCTCACCGCACCTCCGATGGGCGCGACGTCTCCTCCTACACGTCACGAAGAATATTCCTAATGTTTTCATGTGGTTTCAGGTCATTCGGAGCATGTATGCTCCAAATTCAACCGTCTCACGCCGTTTTTGGTGTTTTATGACACCTGAAACGCGTTTCTGGTCACCGCGGTCAACCAGCACCTCCGATTGACGTGTAGTCTGCTCGACCATTTCAAAAATAACACAACGACTGTTGTAGTACGGTTTCATGGAATTCAGAGATCTTTCGGGTGGTTTTGGGCCCCCAACGCGCTATTTTAGGGCGCGCCGAGTTGCTGAAAACGACACACTCGGACGTAACGCGCGCACCGCACCACCGATGGGCGGGAGGGCTGTCAGGGGTGCGGGATGGCTGTCCGGGGTGTGGGGAGAACTGTACGGAGTGCGGGGGGCCTGTCCGGGGTGCGGGGAGGGCTGTTCGGAGTGCGGGGAAGGCTGTCCGGGTTGCGGGAGGGCTGTCCGGGTTGCGGGAGGGCTGTCCGGGGTGCGGGAGGGCTGTCTGGGGTGCGGGGAGGGCTTTTTGGAGTGCGGGGAAGGCTGTCCGGGGTGCGGGAGGGCTGTCCGCGGTGCAGGGATGGCTGTCCGGAGTGTTGGGAAGGCTGTCCGGGGTGCGAGAGGGCTGTCCGGGGTGCGGGGAGGGCTGTCCGGGGTGCGGGAGGGCCGTCCGGGGTGCATGGGGGGGGGGGGGGGGGCTGTTCGGAGTGCGGGAGGGCTGTCCAGGGTGTGGGAGGGCTGTCCGGGGTGTGGGGAGGGCTGTCCAGAGGGTTGGGAGGGCTGTCCGGGGTGCAGGGGGGCTGTCCGGGGTGCGGGGGGGCTGTCCGGGGGGGGGGGGGGGGGGGCTTGTCCGAGGAGGGGGAGGGCTGTCCGAAGTGCGGGGGCCTGTCCGGGGTGCGGGGGGGCTGTCTTGGGTGCAGGGAGAACTGTACGGAGTGTGGGGGGCCTGTTCGGGGTGCGGGAGGGCTGTTCGGGGTGCGAGGAGGGCTGTCCGGAGTGCGGGGACGACTGTCCGGGGTGCGGGAGGGTTTTCCGGGGTGCGGGAGGGCTATCCGGGGTTTCGGGAGAACTGTACGGAGTGCGGGGGGGGGGGGGGGGGGGGCAGTCCGGGGTGCGGGAGGGCTGTCCGGGGTGCGGGGAGGGTTGTACGGAGTGGGGGGAAGGCTGTCCGGGTTGCGGGTGGGCTGTCTGGGGTGCGGGGAGGGCTGTCCGGAGTGCGTGGAAGGGTGTCCGGGGTGCGGGAGGGCTGTCCGGGGTGTGGGGAGGGCTGTCGGGAGTGCGGGGAAGGCTGTTTGGGGTGTAGGAGGGCTGTCCGGGGTGAGGGGAGGGCTGTCCGGAGTGCGGGGGGGGGGGGGGGGGCTATCCGGGGTGCGGGGGGGTTGTCCGTGGTGCGGAAAGGGCTGTCCGGAGTGAGGGGAGGGATGTCCGGAGTGCGGGGAGGGCTGTCCGGGGTGGGGGGAGGGCTGTCCAGAGTGCAGGGAAGGCTGTCCGAGGTGCACAAGGGTTGTCCGGGGTGCAGGGAGGGCTGTCCGGAGTGCGGGGAGGGCTGTCCGGGGTGCGGGGGGGGGGGGGGGGGCTGTCCGGGGTAGGCCGAGGACTACAAATAGTGAAGTCAGCTCATTCATTAAAAACAAGTTTAATGATTTATATTAGGAATCATGTATTTTTTTTTCAAAAATAATACAGAACATGCAATTCTAAACATTGAAAATTAAATGAACAAAAAATATCCAAATCAATAATCAGTTTCATGGTTACTTCAATTCGTGCACACAAACATTGCATGTGGCCAAAACACACATGATACCCCCAAATCACAAAAAAACTCACTAGAAACCCAACATAAATATTAGTAACAACCCCACTATTAAAAGCAGAAACACACCTCGTGAATATGATACGTCATGCGTGTTCATCACTGACCTCCATCGGGTGGGCCAGGGGCCTACAACAAATAAACATTATGAATATTTTCATAACAAAAATAATTTAAATTAAATAAATAAATACAGTATAAACCTGTGTCACGTGATCCCCTGCACCACCTGGATGCACATATTCCCACATTGCTCTAACCTTAGCGGCCAATTGCGTATTTGCCTGCACGGAAGCCCGTAGCCGTGCCTCGAACTCTGACAACTGCTGTGTCATCTGAGAAATAGCAGGACCGACAACAACAGCGCGTGACACTACAGAACGAGGAATCCCTATTCCATAGGTCAAACTATATCCATGCCCGTCCCGACCAATGATGCGATGAAAGATCTAATCCCTTCGCATGGGAAGCTGTCGCTGGTCCTCTGGAAGATGTTCTAATTCAACTTCAAATTTATCCTGTGAAATATTTAAATACATATACATATATTAATATACAAATTTTATGTAAGTATTGGTAATGATTACCAGCACTTACTATCAATGCTGCAGCCTCTGGATCATTGCGATCACGAGTCCTCATCCACGCCGACATTTTATCAGTTGGTGCATCTTGCTCCCGCAACTATATATGAATAGAATATAAACACAAAACCGTATTAATTAAAAAAAATTAAAAAATGAATAATAAATACCTCATGTCAGATTTGAGACACGTAATGAGTCCCGAGCCTGTGAGGTGGTCCCTGCAATGCTCAATTCTCAGAATGGCGTGTAGACACCTCCTACATTCAATTCATTCAAATATCAAACAAATCACACATTCTTGAAAATATATATACCAAAATAAATATACAAACCAAAACACCCTCAGTAGACCAATATGCAACTAAATCGCGCCATTGAGCCGGGAGGACACCTCTCGAGACTTTTTCCAGAATGTATGGGTCACCCACATTTGGTACCCAGTGGTCCCTCTTGACTTTGCCTTTATAGTCTTTCCACATATTATGACATTTGCTCATACACACTGGTCGAAACTCATCGGGACATAATTTCAAATTTTTCTATTAGAGAAAAAAATCACATATGTTATTGTTGTTTATACAAAGGGAATAAAGTAAAATGATCTTCTAACCTGAACCTCCCTCCAAAGACGATCTAATGTGTCCTGAGGGATAGAAGCCCAGTCACGCGTGGTCAATGGAAATCGATGTGGATCACATATGATATGACCCAACTGAAGAATAAATGCAGGGGCATTCCATCCCACAGGATGAAATACATCATCAAATGAAAAATCAAAAGTCATGTCGGAATTCCATGATAATTTGCCACGACCAGGGCCTCTCCTGCGAGAGGAAGAAGCAGTCGAGTCTGATCCTGTTGAAAACAATTTTATATACAAAATTACAGATGTTATAAATATATATATATATTTTTATTAACTACATAAAAAATAGATACAATGACATTCCAACATACATCGACCCTGAGACGTAGATGCCTAAGATGGATGATGTGGATCTTCTGCCTCTTCCCCTGACATGCCTGCAGTCATGGAAAACATTAGTAAGGGGACTATCCAAAGTTCCCAAATGATAAATTGGATTGTTTTAAAAAAAAATCAAACTTGTACAGTTGTTAATCAAACAAAAAGGGATTGAATAATTAGTTATGAATGAATTTTAAAAAATCAGAGAGTTCACAAAATAGATATACAAATTATGTACAAAACCAATCAATGCATAGCCAAATTTCAAATTGAATTAATAAAAATTCAAACAGCACATGAATCAAATGAAGAATACCTCAATGAGAAGATACACTGACAATAACATCAATATAACATGAGTTAAATCACCTGAAATATTTATAACTGAATAAACTTCCAAAAATGAGGATTAAAACTTACAAGGATTTATAAAATGTTTAGATAATTTATGATATCTTAGGCTGAATAGTGGGAAAACAATTATACCTTTCATTAAGCATGCAAATCGACCGTTTCTCCTTCAACAGCCGCTCTGACCCAATAAATATCTTCTTCATGTTGAACTACGGTATGTTGATCAAGCTGTTGAGAAACAAAAGGAACAGTATCGGGTTCATCTTGTTCAAATACAAACACTCCTTGCCGAGACATTTTGAAAACAACTTGCCAACTTGGATTCGAAGGAAAAGTAACGAAGAAAACTTATTCTGCTTGTGATGTCAAAATGAAAGGTTCATTATCAACTCGTTCTTTTCTATATAACATATAGTTAAAATTCACCAATGAAAATTGATATTGATCGACTTTACATCCACGCACTGGATCAACCCAATTACACTTTAACAATATGTACTTCAACCCGTGTGTGTATACAACTTCAATGATGTCTATCAATTGACCATAGTAATAACCAGAATCAACAAATGGACAACCGATGCCACTGTTTTGTGTTTCTCATTTGTCTTCAACATCTTTAATGTGAAATCGAAAACCATTACCATCTATAGATTTATAACGATGAGCCATTATAGATGGACCCTCAGCCAGTTGGATAAATTCTTCAGTTAGCGTGGGGTCCCCTAACTCCCTCAGCTTATGAACCTACATAATTCATAGAATTCAGTAATGATATATGATGAAAGAAATTAGTATAATACTTCAATCATAATGAAAATAAATTTATACATACATAATCCTTGAACCAATCATGAAATGACGCATAATGAGACTGTTGAATTTGCAACTCAGTCGCCCGATGCATCTCTTCTTTTATCTCATTAATGTGTTTTCAGAAAATGATAACGCAATGTTTAAATGATCAACTTATGCAAACAAAAAATGTAAAAGTTAAAAAATAAAAGTGATAAGATACTTACTGCATTAATTGTGCAACTGATGGAGTATTGAACAATATATATCGATGCGCTTGTATCCACTCGATGTTATCCATATCATACGTGGTTCCTTCTCCAACTAGACCATCCTGAATCCGAGAGGGATTATCTAAATTTTTTTCAACATCCGTAAGATATTCTGCACAAAAAGTAGTACACTCATCCATCAAATAACCATTGGCTATTGATGAGTCCAGATGAGCTTTGTTGTGTATAAATCGTTTCAATGTACTCAAATACCGCTCAATAGGATACATCCACCTGAATTGCACTGGACCAGCAACCATTACTTTTTTAGTTAGGTGCACTGTCAAATGGACCATAACATCGAAAAATGAGGGGGGAAATAGTTTCTCAAAGTGAAAAAGAGTAAATACAATTCGGTCCTGTAAACTTTTTAAATCACTCATTCGTTGATTTCTTAAACAAAGCTGTCTAAAAAAATTACTCATCTCAATCAACGACTGAACAAAATTGGGGGAAAAAAAATCAAAAATTGCGATTGGAATCAACTGCTTAAGTAGTATGTAATTGTCATGAATTTTCAACCCTTGCAATGTCTTTCTCGTCAGATTCATACACTTTGAAATATTTTAAGAGTAACCATCAGGCACCTTGAGCATCTTCAAAATGGAAATAAATGTCTCTTTCTCCTTTGTAGTCATTGTATACTGTACAGCAGGCATATATGACTTTTTTCTCTCAGCTAACTGTAAATGCAACTATTTCCTTAAACCCATTTCTTCCAAATCACGGCATGCATTAACATGGTCCTTTGATTTCCCACTGACACCTAAAATGGTCCACAATATGTTATCACAAACATTTTTTTCAATGTGCATGACATCCAAATTATGCCTCAGCATGTTAGTTTTCCAATAAGGAAGACTATAAAAAATTCTTTTCTTTTTCTAATTGTGACTGCACTGCCTACCCGCATATCGAATATTATGTACCGAAGGAGCCACCAAATCCTGAATTTCATACCGTGCGGATGTTTTCTTCCTCAATCTACGATAACATTTCGACTCCTGTCATGATCTTTGGTGCTGGGATAAACTCTCTAGAACCATCAAATGCCACTCTGTCCTTTCTGAACCTGTGCTAAGGGGGGAGAAAACGTCTGTGACCCATGTATGCCAATTTTTTGGAATGATTAATCCATAAAGATTTTTTACTTTTGTTGCAAAAAGGGAAAGCAAATTACCCTTTCGTAATCCAACCTGATAAATTTGCATAAGCTGGGAAGTCATTGATTGTCCACAATAAAGAAGCCTGCAGTTTGAACATTTCATTCGTTTCACAGTCATAAGTCATCACACCATCGCCCCAAAATTCATTGAACTCATCAATCAATGGCTGAAGGTAAACATCAATCTTATCCCCTGGACTTTTAGGTCCATCAATAAGAGTGGAAAGTAATATAAATTGTTGCTTCATACAAATCCACGGAGGAAGATTATACGGAACCAACACCACGGTCCATGTGCTATGAGTTGCACCAACCATAGACTTGAATGGATTGAAACCATCTGTTGCCAATCTCAATTGAACATTACGAACAACTTTGGAAAAGTCGAGATGTCTCTTATCAAAATCCTTGAATGCATGACAGTCTGCCGGGTGGGTTAGCATATTACTTTCATGAACTCTTTCTGCATGCCATCTCATTAAATTAGAAACTTTAGATGACATAAAAAATCTTTTCAACCTTGGTTTAAGGGGAAAGTAACTCATTTTCTTTATGGAAATCGGTTTCCCCTGTATCACAATCTGACTTTGATGAGTCTGATTTCCCCTGTTTTCTTTCCACCTGGAAGCACCACAAACTGTACAAATATCCAAATGAGAAGTTTCCTTTATAAACAACATACAATTGTTTGAACATGCATCTATGGTCTCATATATAAAACCTAAGTTCTCTGTCCTCTTAAGAGTATAGTAATACGACTCGGGAATCTTAACATCGACAGGAAGAACATTTTTTAATAATACCAACAGCATGTCGAATGATGTGTCTGACCAATGATTCAATGTCTTCAAATGCAACAACTCCATGATAAATGACAATTTATTGAAAGAAGTACATCCAGGATATAATTCTTTTTTTGCATCATCAATTGCTTCATAAAACCTCCTCGAATCCCGATCTGCACCAGATCAAAGATTTATCTCACCGGTCTCAAGATTCTGGATGTCAATGCCTTCAGGATCCAACCCACGTACCATTTCAGTAAGCATTTCATTCATTGGATCATTCATCCTTGCATCAACATCCATCTGAATTGTATCTGTATTTTCACAACGAACATATTATTCTCCATAACGAGTCCAACTCTTATAATTTCTCATAAATCCATTAAATAATAGGTGATCTCTCATAGTATCTTGTGTGAATTGATATCTGTTAGCACATTTTCTACATGGACAACTAATATAGTCACTTTCAAATCCTCTGGTGAAGTCAATAAACTGCATAATGCCATTTAAATACTCTCTAGACGTTCGATTTGGAAGATCAATCCAATTCTTTTCCATAATAAGATCCCTATAACAAACATTTACACAAGACTTATTACAATTTCATTTTTCATATCAAATATATTTAAAATAAATAATAATTAATTGTTTGTGAACCATTTATAAAATAATAATGTAAGTTAAATCTCATGTTATACCTGATTGTACTACAAACCTATAAGGGAGGGGAGCCGAAGGCGGTGCTGCGAGAGGAGAGGCAGCGGTGGGGAGCCGGAGCCGGAGCTGGTGTGGCGAGGGAGGGGACGAAGAGGAAGGGGACGAGGGTTGGCAGGGTGCGGGGGGGGGGGGGGGGGGGGTGTTTCGGGTCTTGGGGGGGAGGGACGAGGTGGCGAAGGGCCGAGGGCGGAGGTCGGAGGTCGGAGGGGCTGGAGGACGAAGGCCAGAGGGCGGCCGGAGAGCTACCGAAGGGCTGCCGGAGGGCTGTCGGAGGGCTTCCGGGCTGCTGGAGTCAGGTGGCGGGAGGCCCGAGGGTAGAGGGAGGCCACAGGGCGGCCGCAGGGCAGAGGGTGGCCGCAACCGGGAGGGCGAAGGGCGGCCGGAGGAGGGAGGGGCCAGCGGAGGGCGGCCAGAAGGCGGAGGGCGGTCGGAGGGTGGCCGGAGGGCGGACCAAGGGTGGAGGGCGGCTGGAGGGCGGACGGAGGGTGGACGGCGGAGGGCCGGTCTGGCGGAGGGCGGGGCCGGCGGAGGGCGGCCGGCTGGAGGGCGCGGTGACGGAGGGCGGGGCGGCGGAGGGCGGGGCGGCGGAGGGCGGGCCGGGGGCGGCGGAGGGCGGGGCGGCGGAGGGCGGGCCGGCGGAGGGCGGGGCGGCGGAGGGCGGGGCGACGGGGAGGGCGGGCCGGCGGGGAGGGCGGGCCGGCGGGGAGGGCGGGTGGCATCGGGGAGGGCGCGGGCGACGGGGAGGGCTCGAGTGACGGGAGGGGGGAATTTGGGGGGGGGGTTGCTTCGGGAGAGGAGGGGGCACGGAAGCCCCCTTTTTTTAAGGAAATGTAGCGACCGCCAATGGTGGTCGCTATAGGTTAAGGGGCTCAAAAGCCCATATTTCTAGTAGTGTTTATACCATGCCTTTTGATTTACAATTTTTCATGTTGGGATATGTTTCTATACATACCTATTTTGGTTCTTAAGATTACAAATTATGATATACCCATATATGTCACATTCATCCTTTTTATGAACCGTTATGTACACATGTTATGCTACCTAAATTATCCTTCCATTTTCCATGCTCGACATATGTGTACTGAATACCCATCTTTGTTTCCACTCAAGGATACTCCACTACATATAACTATATTAAATTTATTTGATATTTAATTTTATTTTCCTTGAAATCCTTAATATTTTGGGTTAAAATTGATGATATACTTCCTTTTTTTGTAAGATCTATGTGGCACACATATGCATGTACATGATATGAAAGTTAAGGGTTGGCCCAGAATTATATATCACTACAATGACATGGGTAATTTTTTTATCTCATGATATTAAATGTATGAATCATTATAGGTTATCCTAATCACACTATGTTATGTTGTTATGGTGTTTGTCCTTTACTTATGTTTATGTTTCCATGTTTTCTGTTATTACCACATTCCTATGTTTTCTTTATACTATCATGTTATATCATGCCTCGTTATTCATTATTATGTTTCAAACCCGTTTATTTTACCTTTATATGACCTTGGTTAACATGTAATACTTTACCCTATGAAATTATTTGTTTATTACCCTACTGATATTTATATATCTCCCCTTTCTTATGTACTTCCCCAAGTTATCTTATACTATATTAGAAGAATGAGGGAAATTTAGGAGCATGTTAAGAAAGTTTTCAATAATGTGGTTGTATTTATTTTGCATGTATTTATAATATGAGCCTAATTTAACAAATAAAAAATAACTCAAGATATTATGGAGTTCTATTAAGTGTATATTTATCTAATAATTCCTAAAATAAAAAGTATTAAAATACGGGTTTTCATACTATATGCATGATAGAAACCCATATAGGGTGTTTGGACTATGGTATGACCTATGATACCTTTTTATGTTCTTTAGTTCCAATTAACACTAGAGAGGATTGGTGTAGTGTATAATGTATAATTTATCCATGGTTTCACCTTATAACCCATGGATCAATGGTTATAAAATTACATGAATGTTATCATGAGTCATGGTTTTTCATTGTAGAGGCCAATATAAGGAAATGTTTGATGAGTTTAGGTGATTGGTCAACCTATGTGGTATGATATGAGGTTATATGAAAGAAATATTCCTTCTATTTTATGTTATATAAATATATATTTATATGATAAATATGAGGTTCCATGGTGGGATACCTTTGGTGCATGATACATGCTTCGTGTGAGTTTTTGCCCAAGGTGCATGCTATATTTATATGAAATGAGGGCCTAAGAACCGAGGGTGGTGTATAAAACTTGTGTAATGGAGGCCTATAACTGGTTTTTAGAAGGGGATATGATCCCAAAGTATATCATATATGATGGTACATGGGAGAGATCATTCCCCGAGGTGTATGATATATATAGTTTTGAGGAAGTGTGGCCCTTATATAGGATTCCCATGGTTTTGATGTTGGATATGGATCCCCTTGGGTAGGATATGATGGTTCTATGTGATATATGACCCTATGTAGATAATGGTTTTGGGTAAGGGCTGCGAATCCCATGGTCATGAATATGCTGGCTCTGATTAGGGATGTTACCACTTAGGTTGATTGATATGCCGGTTCTAGTATGAGATGTTCCCCTTAGGTGGATGGTTTTACGATCACAGACAATGGGGTAGGAATTTTCTACCATGGATGATATTTTGGTTAATGTTTTGCGTAGGACTAGGGTCCCCTAGGTGTATGATATTCTAATGGTTTGATGGAAGGATATGGTCCCCTTTAGTATTTACATATATTTTTATGGGGTTGTACATAGTTACTCCTTATGTGGTATGCATTATGATAATATTTATTTTACATTGGCCTAAGTAGGTATAGTCCATCCCATGTGTCACATTATAAGCTAAGGATTTATGGGGTTTTTTTATTATGATTTACATTTACTATTATTATTCCAATCATATCACATATGCATAAATTATATTTAATGGTTATTTTAGGGAGACTACTAGTGGTGGACTACTAAGTCATACTCACACCATTCATGGGTAGCCTTGGCACTTTGGTACTAAAGAATACCTCATTATTCATAGTTTTTAGTAGGGAAGAGTCCTAATACTTAATCATTGAGCATGATATCTCAGATGTATTATGAAGAATGGGATATTATAATGTTGTAGGAATGTAGTAGAGCCACATATTTTATTCTTTTTAATTATATAATTATGATCAATCAAGTGGGAATCGGTTGAGATATAATACCATATTATTCTATATAATATTTTTTATATAAAGATTATTCTCTATTATAATATAAAATCCATGTTGATTATTATGAATATTGTTTGATTATTTCAGTTGTTGTTAATTTGATATGAGGGAAAAATATCCCCATAGTAATACCATATCCACTCACTACTATTCATAAACTGATGACATATGGGGAGGTATGAATGGGGAATCATAATAACATTGACTGAGGAGTTTATAAGTGTAATTTCACAATATTGGAATTAGAATGTGGTTTTAAAGTGTCTATTTAATTAACTTATAATATGTGTTATGGTATATAGGTATTATGTAAATGTTAGGTCTTTTGATGGAACTCAGACTGGTGTGTCACAAACAACATTTTAGTGGGATTTCATGGTTATCAGAGATATATTATTTATTTTATTCTTTTTCACTATTGCAATTGAGATATTTATTCAAATATGATATGTGTATTTAAGATTGATATTTTTGACTTGGGAACCTAGCCTATTTTAGGAGGGATGTGTACATGAATCGTTCTTATCATGTAATATTTACATGACATTTTTGTGCTTATATGGGATTGATATCACTGAAGATAAAATTTTTACATGTTTAAAGTCTCAGAAAAAACATATATGAAACTTTTCTATATAACTTCTAGGTTACATTATTCTAAGATGTACCATGGCACCTTCATAGTGGGATAGTACATACATTGGATTCATTAGTTATGGAAGCCTTAGGTGTGGCTATGAAGGAGTTCATTTACATATAGTTTAAAAGAAAAACCATATGATGTTTTACTAAATTGATTTTTGGAGGAATTCTACTTAAAAAAATGTGTCTATGGTTTTACTAAGTATGAATCAAATTTGGATGATATTGTTATATGAACATAGATGTGACCTAGTCCTCTTGGGGATATTCTGGTTTATAGATTCCATGTGAGGATGGGTTCCTAATGAGGGGAGGATAATTAACTATATGATATTGTATATTTATAAATGAAGATTCTACAATGGGTGTGTTGGTATGTGATTTTCCTTGTGATATTTAAGATAGAAGTAGAGTTGTTGCACCATGAAATATACAGTATCTAAGACCTATTTTATTGTCAAGGATTGATAGCTAGTGGGTTTGAAATGTGGATTAGGATATTTTTGATCCAAGTGATATATATGAGGGTAAGATGAGATGGGGTTTGTCCTAGGATTATGAGTTCCTTTATAGATATGGAGAAAAGGTATATGCTTCTCATTAATATTAGTTCATGGGATGTTCACCTGGGTATGTCGTATAGGCATGGAGAAACCTATGGACTTCATAATGTAAAACACTTCGGTTGATTTGGTATCATATTTATGTTTATGAGAGTAGAATTATTATGATACCAAGACCTATTGATTTTAAGTGTAGTTTATAATGATATAGAATATTTTGATCCAATATAGTTGGATTTGGGATATATAAAGTGTGCGTAGATTCTTTTTGGTCTTTGAAATTATGTCTGAGTTTTGGGTGGTCATATATTAGGCTTGAAATGAGAAATATTACTTAGGGTTGTTGGGAAAATAACAATAGTTCTTTTGTTATATTAGATAGACATGCAAGGGGTTCATTGTTTGTGGCATATGAACATGATACTTATTTTATTGAGATGCGTCTTAGGGGAACATGAGTAGGATTGTGAGATTAGGTAGTATGATAGAACACAACCAATAGGTTTGAATTTGATTGATATTTTTAATGTATAAGAACATATTAGGAATCTTCTTAAAGGTTTACAAAACCTTGTAAAATGGGAGTGTGTGTTGGTTTGGATTTTCATGAAACCTCATTGTGTGAGGTCTACTGTTAATTGATTATGTGTAGTGACCGTTGGGTTTTTGTATTGGTGAATGACCGTGTGTGTCTTTAGGATCAATGGATTCAATGACATGTTCATAAAAATAGTGTCTTGGGGTGTTGGATGAAAATGAGGAATGTACTAATATAGAGAGAGGTGATAATATAAATGGATTAGGGTTTTTTGGCATTTTCAATATAATCTTATTTCTGGACATAATTTATCAGGTGGGTGTGAGCGTGTCTTATAAGGAATAACACACATGTGATATTAGAGTTTTTGGGATTTGTGATCGACTAATAGTATCGGGGATTCCATTTGGTGGGGAGTACACCATTGGAAGTAGGACGATGTGACTGTCATCATGGATGGAATATTAGTGGATAACAAGGATATAATACTTATTCATCCATGGATGGGTTGTGAATGTTTCATTATGATGATACTTTTGTATGAGTTGTAAAATCATATCCAATCATTATATATGGTAATGGATGAGTGCTAGAAGTTGTGAGAAAGTGTTTTTATTAGTAGAGTGATGATAAGGATACATATAATTCAGGATTCATATTATCTATCATGGATGGATGACCCTTATGTAGGAAGGTTTGTGGATGAGATGAGACCAATTGGTGGATGGTTAGAATGACACCATGATGTTGGTGTATAGAAAGAATTGATTTTATCTACCTTTCTGGGAAATACCCTATTTTAGAATTGAGTATGATATTGGATGTATTCCATGTGTGACATTGGACCTGGGATATATTTGGTTATAATATGGTTGTGATTTAGATCATAGATCCATCAGTGCTTTTGAGTGTAGTATGACGAGTGATTTGGTTGATTAGGGATTCAACAATGGAATTATATTGGGTTTTGAGCATGGGATTCATCATGGGTGTTTGGATGATCTTATGATTCCATTGAGAGTTTAAGCATCATAATAAAGTGGTGAGATAGCTCTTCATAAGGTATAAATAAATATTTTTTGAAGAGGTTATTCAATCGAGTACTAAACGGTGTTTTGGAATAAAACTGGGAGTGGTGTGGTGGAAACAACATCAAGCGTTCTATTGTATCTCTATAAATTAATTTTTAGTATGATATTCCTATGGGGGTGATCACCATGGTTTAATATAAGTCTTTATGAGATGATCTAATAGTTGGTAGCATAATGAGAATAGAGATTAATTATTTAATTATATGTGATGTATAATGATATATGGGTGTGGAAAATCACTCTCTCAGAATTGGTAATGGTGATGATTAGGTGGATCATGTATTAGATAATTTTGAAATATATTGTTTAGAGCTTCCCAGTGGAATCCCATTTGAAATTTGGGGATTAAACACTGTGGGTTAGGGGTGAATTGATAGTTGGGGTAGGTTAGGATAACTGGTTAAAGGAACAATGGGGTGTCCTTTTGATGAGAAGTGCTTTGGTGGGGAGGTTTTAAACACATTTTTTATATATTGTGAAATTAAAATGCTATTTGATTATTGGTCTTGGAGTATGGTATGTTTAAATATTTCATATTTTGACTAGAATTCCAAGAGTAGTAGTATCTCAAAGAGATGTTTTTGGATATAGATCCATATCTGAGAACTATATCGGTTTCTTTATTTTGGATTGTAGTGGATTTGGGGTGAACCCCTTGTAGTTTTTGGATATAAGGGACCAATAATTCCATTTTTCATAGGTCCTACCATAAAGTCCTTACTTTAAGGGGTGTCGTAGTTGTATCACTTAATCATGGAAGATAGAATGGGTAATATTTCTGTGAGGAGGAGGTGGATAGTCCATACTATTTGGGTTTCTTAGTTTTAGTTTTGTAGTATGGATAATTAAACCATGATATAGAAAACCCATGTTGTGAAAATATTTAGATGAGGGATAACCCCTCTACTTGGGGGTGGTCAAAACATAATCTAGGAGGGACACATTAAAAAAAGTCCAAGAATGTAGATATCGCACCACAACTCCCACATTTATACTATGATTTGTGTCTGAGATGTATTTTTTTTAGGAAGGAATGAATGAAAATTTTCTAGTCACCCCTTGGGTTCTTGGTCAAATAGTCACACATGGAGAGACCATTCAACATTATCTCTCCCTCCCTATCTTCTATCTTGATCTAACATTGACATATGAGTTCTTAGTGGTCATTCTATGAAGATTTCATGAAATTTATAATTATTCTTCCCCTAATTATTCTTTCAATTTGATTGATGTTAATTTCATTATCTCCACCTAAGGATTAAAAGTGATGATTTTTCTAGAGTCTGAGGGAATCATCCTATAATAATGTATATTTATCATGCATAAGATAAAGCATGTCTAATGAAAATTAACATACAGTATTTCTCACATTTTTATAGATGTTACAAAACCTAATGAATATATTTAAGGTTTTTGATTAAATTGATTAAAATTAGAGGTTGATTGGGTTTCAAATGATGAAGATTTTTTCTATGATGGTGTTAGGGTTATAAGGTAGAACATCTGGGTGTGGTAGCTTGTGATTTTAGTGTGGCGATATGGCATGTGGATCAAGTGCTTATACAAGATCTGATAATATCATCTTTGGATGAGTGGAACTTTGAAAGGATGTAGACTCCCTTAAATTGGTATAATTTCCATGGGTAAATATCTATGGATTATTCATTAATTATATATTTTGTGATAAATACAATATCTATTATGGGTGATCATAATTTAATTAAAAAAATTTATTGTTAATGAATATGTATAATATAGAAGTGTCAAGGCCCCTGATGAACCCTTGATCATATTATTAATTCCATAGCTACTGATAGTTGAGGTATTGTTTATAAATCCATGTAAAGAGATATGAATAGACTATATTTGTTTTCCTAAGTCTTTTTGGGTTGTCCTGAGATGAATAGTCCTAGTATGGAGGCCGATACGACCATACAACTCTCTTATGATTGGGATTATCATCGTGAGGGTGGAGTAGGGACATGATGAGTGCCAAGAGACAGATGATTACTTAAAGACTATATACAGTGAAAAATATAATGTATTATTTGGGTTATTGGTTGATATATCTTCTAAGGGATAAGGGACATGGTACCAATGGGGGTCGAGCATGTTATTAAAGGATATTCCATGGGGTTTTCCTACGGCTATGGTGTGAGTTAGCTTTGGACACCGCCAATGAGTGTGACTAAGATGTGATATAAGATTGTGATGATTTTATGGATAATCCGTTGATACTAGGGTTGATAAATAGACTACAGGGAAAAAGAAACCTATATAGGGTGTATAGACTATGTTATAACCATGGGGACCATAGTGGGTTCCCTAATTCAAGTAAAACCTAGAGAGGGTTAGTGTGGGGGAGTGGGTATGGTCGATCCTAGGTGGAACCTTAGAACCTGAGGATCAATGGTGATAACCTAGCATTGATGTAGTGATAACTCTAGAATATGGGTTTGAGAGTCCACCTTAGGAGGATGTGTGCCAGGTTTGGGTGAGTGAACAACCCACATGGTATGATATGATGTTTTTGGGGGAAAATTCTAAAGAGTATATGTGATATATATATATATATATATGAATATTATATAGTTGTTGTTTTAAGGAAGGACACCCTAGGTTCATGTTGTATGAGAATCTAGGTTAATTGTATCCCTGAGTTTATGTTATAAGTATATTAATTGACGGTTAAAGTGATAGAGTCATGGTATGATCCCAATTTAATAGAGGTTTGTACCTGGTTCTGGGTAGGGGGTATACCCACCGCCAACTATATGATATGTGATTGTTCTAGGGGTATATTATCCCTTATAGTGTATGCCATATTTGGTTCTAAGGAGGGGCATATCTTGGGAAGGAATCTCATGGTTTTGAGGCAGGACATAGATCCCCCTTGGAAGATATGATGGTTTTGGGTGAGCTATGACCCAATATAGATGATGGTTCTAGATGATATATGACCCAATTTATATGATGGTTTTAGGTAGGTCATGTGAACCCCAAGAGGATATACTTGTTCTAGGTAGGGATACAATTCCCTAAGTGGGTAAATATACTTGTTCTTGGTAGAAGATATGACCCCCATGGGTGGAAAGATTTACTACCCTAGCATTTGGGGTAAGAATTTCTCCCCATAGATGATATTATAGTATATGTTTGAGATAAAACATGGGTCCCATAGGTGTATGATATTCTTATGGTTATATGGTAGGGCGTGGTTCCCCTATGAATTACATATATGGTTTTTGGATAGGGAATGCTTCCCCCTTGGGTGCTATGAATTATACTCACAGACAACTAGAACTAAACGAAGTAGCTATAGTCAATCCTAGGTTTCACCTATGAACTCTAGGAACAACATTGATTATATCAATGTGATTCCAAATTTTCTTTCATTTTTTAGATCACAACACATTTTCATGAACTATATTTTCCAATTATGTTATGGAAATCATTGGTGGTGGCCCACAGAGTTATACCCACACCTTTTTTAGTTAGCCTTAGAACATTAGTATTAGATCATACCTCATTTTTCAAGGTCAAGGTAGTAAAAAGGCCATGTGATTCATGATTGAACATGATATATTGGTTGGAGTATAATGAATGTAATGTGATGAGTCTTGTGGATGGTAGTAGAGTTATCCAATATTTTATTCTTTTATTTATTTTTGTATATGTGATTAGCCAAGTAGAAGATCATTAGAGATGTATGACTATATGATTGCACATTACATTTTTTATAACACTATTCTGGTTTTAAATAATAATTTCTATTTATAGGATTATACATCCTCAAACTATTATTATGGTTTTCTTGGTTATTTCTTCTATTGTTACTCTAATTTAAGGGTATAGTCTCCCCATAGAAACACATTAGACTGTCAGTACTAGCTTTAATCATTTATAAAGTAGGTAGGAATGATTGATGTCATGTATTGATGATGGGTGAGGCAATAATGAGTGACATTAAATTTGTGGGGTGTTATAATTGAGGGATTTTGAGGAGTGTTTTGTGGTATTCCTTGAGTAAATAGAATGTTTTGTGGTATCCCATTAGTTATAGGATATAGTTTTAGACTATATGGTAAAAAAAATACTATTTTGGAGGCTATGGTAGATGCCATTTTAGGGATGAATCTATTTAATGATCATGGTTCCTAAGAATCTCTTAGTGAAGTCAGTTTGTTAAATAATGTGAGGTAAAATTATAGTTTCAGTGGGTGTATTGGTGACATTCCTTGATTATAGGAACCATGACATCAGGTCTTGAGTTACATTTTTTTGGTGAAGTAGAATACCCTTATGTATTGCCCAGATTTTTATTTTGTAAGGATATCAACACATCATGGAACTATCCATTTCAGTGAACTCAGTTTCTAGAGATTTATAGAGGTATTCTTTTTGGAAGTCATAGAGTGGGAAACATCCATGTTAGAAGTCATAATCATATCACAATATACTTATGGGGTTCCTTCAATGCATTTGGGTTTTTTGAGTATGTTGGAAATGGCGAGGGTAGTCCCTACCCAACATGAAGTTTATTCATAGGTGTTGGGGATATGGTATATTACGATCGTTTTGGGTAACAACAGAACTCGGTATTGGTTAGACTATGGTATGTGTTTTTATGTGTGTTGGGGGGGGGGGTGTATATATCCTCTATAAATAGGGGGATAAGCTTCCTTGGGTTCGAATATCATTTTTTTACTTTGAAATCTAGTTTACCACATGCCTTCTTGGTACTCTATAATCATATCTCTTGAGAATTCAAAAAACATTATTCACGAAGATTGATCATTCTTGTTCAGAGGTACCCTCATCTCTATTTATACTTCTATTTATTTTTTTCCTATTAATATTACATTTATTAGAAGTTATATCATCAATATTTAATTGTTTTGGATCATTTTTTGAGTTTATTTTAATGATGGTTCCAATTGGTTAGGTCATACTGTGACCCCATTCATGTTTTTGGGTGTTTTTATCAATAGTTCATCAATTCATATAAAATTTTCTGCGAAGATTCATATCGACGTAAGGGATTATAACCTTATCTTATTTATGTATCGTTGTATGTATGATTATCTTGTATTATTTACTAATGGGTAGATGGATGAGATTAACCGAAATAAGATCATAATCACCCAAATAAGAATTGAAAATAGATTATGGAATGGTTTCTCTTATGATCAAGTTTTCCATATTATTTTCTCATGTTTATTGATGGATATTTTGCTTTCAGTATATTGTGATTTCCTATTCCTTCTTATATGGTTAAACTATTTAAAACTAGTTTAAACAACTTATAGATTTTAAGACATGGAATATTTTTAATGAGGTATTCATTGAATTTATCACTCTCCTTATAATTTCATTACACGATTAAGCATTTCCTTAGGAATATTTTTCTAGTGATCTTTGTTAATATAAATAAAAACTATATTAGGCTTCCTTTCTATAATATTCTTACAACAAATTCATTAATTAGGGCAGTATAAGAACATAATAATTAGTATAATTAATATCAATGATTGAATACGTTTAAACATTGATTTCTATTAGCATTCATTCACTATTAAATCTATATTATTTTTTCACTGATATCTATTGTTATTGAAATTATTTATTGGATATATATATATATATTTGAATATATAGTCCTTACAGTGATATATTTGAGAACCTCTTACGGTTTGTTGATTTGGAGGGGGTTGATCTATGATGATATGTTTGATGTAGTGGAAGTAGGTGGTAGATGGTGGGATAATGTGAATGATATTATGGAGGAAGGATTGTGTTAGAACAGTTCATTAGATCCTAGATATTTTATTTCGAGCTGTTTTATACTACATAATATATTGTTTCTTTGATTATTAATTTTTCAAGAATATTCTTCCTTTAAGTAGGAATAATTATTTATAAATCCCTAAATTATGTAATGAAAATAGATTTATAAATTAACTGAATGAATATAGTTCAAAAATATTTAATAATGATAACTATATTTAATATGAGAAGTAAAAGTTGTAGAATAGTAAATTATTATAATATTTTTGATTTGAAATTTGGAATTAAAATGGTGTACAATAGCTCATCAATATTCTTTTATTAATGAAAATATTAGTCAAGAGTTATTAATGGAAGATTATTAAAGGATTCTAAATTTATATATAATGGTATTAAACCTTTATTATTGCATGATTAAAAAGTTTTATAAATTTAATCCTTAGTGATGATAGTTGGGTTTTTATGTAGGATGTTATCTATAACTCCATTATATAGATAGGTTTTTGCACATAGATTTTTTTTCATAATATTTATATTATAATTTTCTACTATTTGTTATGCTCCAACTCTGGAGATGGTTGTGGTGGATGAAATAAATATTTAACATTAGGATTTGATAGTATTGCCAACATTTAGGTTGATGAGGATATAGATGGCTATCTACCCCTACCCGGCTCTCTCTTATAGACAAAGAATGTATATAAAAAAATCAAGGTTTTGGTGGATTTTTGTATATAATATGTACTTACACAGTCTGTAATGGATGTCAATTAAGAAATACATGTTTATGCAGGAAGTGGAGGCTTAATGATATTGTATATAAATGTATCTCAGTTGTAATTACATTAAATTATTATATATGCACTTATTCATGTGCAGTAATGGCATAAGGTATATTGAATATTTATCTTTGCTAGGATAATTCTATGTATTACAACATGAATATGGGGGTATGATGGGATGCCTATTTTATTATGTGAATAAAGCTGTGATATATTTTCACTGGTGTGAAACATAATTTTTGGAGGGGATGGGAGCACCATGACATAAGTGGTTTTGGATTAGGCTGACTAGTTCAGTGGGAAGTGGTAGATAGGTAACCATATTACACATATACATTTTATATTATTTTACCTATTTTTTTTCATTATTTTTTGATTGAGCATTGGTGTAGATGAGAATTTAGTTCACTAAATTTATGTTAAAAGTTGATTTATTTATTTATTTTAGGGTGATTTATTATTATACTTCCACATTTTCCAAGATGTTTTGGGGAGGGTCCTACTTAATATAATTACTTGTTATATATATATGAATATATATATATATATATATATATATATATATATTTCTCCATTAGAGTGTATTGGTTATCAAGTGGGTGGGGGGGGGGGGTTGTGGGTTGTGAGTATTTTAGGTCTTTTCCATATGATATCTTCTAGTATATTTTCTTTTGGTATTTCATTATATGAGATTTCATGTACTGGGATTTGGTATATATATTTCTATAGTGTTAATTTGTGTATATTTTATCATTTTCTAGGAATTTTAGGGTAGTAACTCCCATATGTGTATATACTATACCCTTCATGGTAAATTCCAACCCATAGCCCCGTGTAGATAGTATTTGAGGGTAACTAATTTCTTCGCTACTGGCATGAGAGATTTACCATTGGGGTAATGGTTGTAAAAAATTCATCGATGAAATCTTGGTAGAGATATAAAGGAATTTCTAGGGATTAATAGTAGTGATGATTTCATGGGATGGTAGAAAAAATGTTTTAATTGAACTTTATTTATAATGTTACAACGGGACAACAGATAAGGAATATGATTTTAAATCCCATATGATCATATGGAAAGGAAATAAAATAATAGAATAAACTAAGTGAAGTTATGTTTCATGGGGGTAGAGACCTAGGTAAGGATAATATATCATGATTATTTGTACCTTTAATATAATTGGGTAGATGATGGTAATTAAAATGAAATTTAATTAAAGTATAATAATTTTTATATAATCAAGGTTTAGAAAGTCCCTAATATTTTCACTTTTATATGTATAGATCTAGGTCAAAATCCCTACTAAGATCATGTGGGAGAGGTTCTACTAGATGCACCAGTAGATCACCATAAAGTTAAAGTTAATGAAGATTATGTTTAGGGAAAAACTATTTATGAGTTTCAATATTTGGGCATATAGAAATATGAGTATTATATACATAAGATCATGAGACCAAGGATTGTTTATATGTGGTGGATATTTCCTTACGTTTTATTAATGATCAGAAGGAATACTGGATTTTATTACCCATCAGTATACTATGTTGAGCTACCCATTAATGGTGAATTTTATTTCTTAAAGTTTTGGAGAATTAAATTGTTTCATAAGATATTTTATGTGATTAGTTCTAGGACATGTTCATTTTTGGATTGATAATGTGGTGCATCGATAATTGATGGGAGTTCCAATGTTTTGCGTGTTTTCTATTCTTTTCAAGAATCATGTATGTTATGAATCTGATATCCAACTACATAATAAGTCTAGAGATAGGAATTTTTTGGAGGCTCTATATTTTGAGATATATTCATAGGTTACCCCATTCATTTTTCCAAAACGTAGTGTAGGTATAACAATGGTAGATTTTATAAAGGGGTTACTTGATCAGAAGAGATCGTTATGAGAGGGAAGCCGCCAAGAATCCCCAAGGAGAAGGGCTGTGAGAAGTGGTTCTTAGTTTCTTGTTCTATCTAAATTTTAGAGAGTAGCTAATATGATTCATATACCATCATCTCATTTCACTAGAGATGATATTTCTTAGACCCTATTGGGAGATTTAATGTTTCTTAATTTTTATGGTGAGTTCATGTCCATCCAAATATCAAGTGTATGACCTTCCTTGATAGATAGTATGGATTTAGAGACTCACATTATGTTTATTCATTTCATAGTATCCACTATGAAAACACTATAAAAAACAATAGTATGTTGATTAAGGATTTGTTTAGTAGTGTGGTGAAAAAATGGGAAGAGGATAAACTTGTGATGTCCATATAATTTTGGGATAAATAGTAGAGCATGCACATGAAAGTGGTCTCCATTAGGTATATAGAGTTTGTTGAGTAGGACATGGTAATACGTATGCCTTATAGTTACCTATTCTAGGTGATCCATAAATCATGAGAGTTTCTATCTATTTATAATCTACATTTGTTATACATTATTTAATCCAAGAACTATAAACTACTTCATTATATCTAACCCATTCCAGGCTCTACTAATTGAGGGAGATATATTTATAGATCCCTTAGTTTTGACTATATCATTTGGAGGTAGAGTTAGTTTATATGATATTTTTAGATATTTTGAGAAGATTTTAGGAAAAAACCAATCATTGGGATATTTATTATGTTTTTAGGTATTGTTGTATATTGTCATCCTTGGATTGGACTGAATTTATTTGATGTAGGGTATCATTGATATCTTCAAGAGGTGAGTTGTATACTTTGATGATAATAGAGATTATGTCATGAGGTGAGTGGGACAGTCATATGGGTTGAAGGTGTGTTGATTCCTTAGCCTCCAGGATGGGAAAGATTATATAAAGATCAATTATCTCATATGGGTCTCACAATTCATTAGATCATGAATGTAAATAATTTACCCATATTCTCGATATTATCATTATTGTGTTGATTTTGATGTTATAGAGAAACTATATCACTAGTGAGTAATTTTTGGTCATCATATTTAATAATATATTAATATATTTCATCTTCTTATGTGATTTGAACTTATGATAATGATGGGGGATAAAATTCACAAAGTATTATGACTTTAATATTTCATATAAATAAAGGAAAGGGGATTTTATTGCTAATATGTTAGGAAGGAATTCATATCGAGATAATTTTTGAGAGTTGGGAAATTATTGGAGAGTGATGAATGAGATTATAGAATTGCACCATGATATGGGGGAAGTTGATTATAGAGGATGTCTATACTATATGACCATTATGTCATAATTGGTGAAACAAGTATAAAAATTTTAGTCTAGGGATTTTTAGGTTGATGTTTAGTTGTATCGTGTTATTTGAGGTGATGCCACTGAGATATGGTCTGAGCGTAAACAATACCAATGGTTTTTTTGGTAGGATCATCATTCACTTAGTGATGCATGTGGTGGTTCTTCCTAATTTTCATAACATACCCATGGAAGTACATCATAGGGTGACTACGATGTATCTATCCTTATAGAGTTAGTTTTGGTAGTAAATGATATATAGGAAAACTATAATGCTTGTATCATGGTGTTTGTTTTACTATAAGGTGAAGCCTTAACAAGATTTTATTAGTGAGATTATTCAATTGTTAGATATTCCCTACTAGAAGAAGGGGTACATTTTGATGGGTTTCATAACTTGTTTACCTCAAGACCATTGTGGATATGAATTTATATAAGTGATTTTGAACTGGTTTATGAAGTCAAATAACTTATTGTCCATTAAGGGGTAAATCTTAGTGAAAAAATTGGTGATAAAGTACATGTAAGATATTGTGAGGATCCACGGGCTTATGAAGATGATCATATCTAATTTTGAATTTTGTTTTACCTCCCAAGTGTGGTGATGACTCCAATGTGATTTTGGATTTAATATATTCCTCAAAACAACTTTTCACCCATATATGAATTCTTATATAGAGTTTACTATCAAATATTTAGAGAAAATGTTTTATTCATGAATTAAATATTTTTGAGACCCATGGATGAATCATATAACCATAGTATAGTTTTATTATAATAATATTATTCACTCTAATATTATTATATATAAATTTTATGGGATGTATTTCTAACCTTGTATATCTCTATTATGTTAGACCAAAGTTAGAGAGTTATCTATTCCCATACCAGAATTGGTGCAAAGAATGAATGAGAATGTACTTGAGATAAATGTGTGGATGGAGATAGATTGGTATCTCTAAAATCCCTGTGTATATAACATGATGAGTCCAGTGGAGCTTGAGGTTGGTGACCATGTATTCTTGAAAACATATCATCGTCATGGTCATTGAACATTTGGTCATGGGAGTAAGATTTCTGTCAATATTTTTAGGCATTTAGAGGTGTTATAGAACTTTGGAAAAGTTGGGTATTGATTATCACTACCCCTAAAGATTGACTAGATTGATGAAATTTTCCATGCATCATGACTTCAGTGGTATAATCATAATGATTCCTATTTTATTGACTGAGGTGAGTTAGAAGTTGAAGATAATTCAATTTTTAGGGAGCAACTTGTGGATATTTAGTATCCCCAAGAGAAAGTGATTCATTTGAACTTCATTCATTTGGTTAATTTCTTATGGTGGAACAATGATTTAGAATAGTATACTTATGAATGTGATTTGTGGATTCATACTCAATATTCATAGATATTCATTTAATAAAATTATTTATATGATATGTATGACCTTGAATTGATTGATATCAGGACTGATGATAACATATGATTTTGTGCTCATTCCTTTTATTGATTTAGTTATTCTCTTATAATAGAAATATATCACTTTTAGAGGTATTTCATGGGTTTTTTTTATAATTTTTCAATTTTTATTTTACTTATCGTGTTTTGTTTTTATTAATTAGAAGAAAAAACAATTTAGATGTATTTGATATAGGGAATAAAATATTCCCCAATTATTACATTGTCATATATCGGATGTTAAAGGAGTTTGGGGAGTTTTTAGTGGCTGTATTAGGGCTGACAATAATTTTAGAGGTGGTTTAGGGAACAAAGGATTGATTTTTGGCCACTAAGGTAAAAAATTCCTATTTTGGTTTTTGTGGAGGAGGCTGTTTTAGGGATGTAATTTTTTTTAAGAGAATGATGCCCTAGGAATTATTGGGGATGTAACTATATAAAATGAGTATATTAATGACAACTATTTCATTAGTAATGATGGAATCACACCAATATTATAGGATCCATTTAGAGAGGGTCTTGAGAGGAATGATTTTTTGATGATGTAGAAGTCCCTGACATATCACCTAAACGATCCTTATGTAAGAATATCTCCATTCCCTAGAAATGAAAATTTTAGTAAGCATGGTTTCTTGATATTTTTGGAGTATTTACCTATGATAATTAGGGAAGGGTGAAACAACCATGTTGGATGGTGTAACGGTTTCACATTATCGTTTTCATTTTCCTTCGATACGCTCGAGATTCATAGTTATGTCGTAAATGATGAGGGGTGTCCCTCCATACGATGGAGGTTATTTATAGGTTTCATAGATAAGCTATGATATATTTGTTTTGAGTAGAAAAATGGATTGGAGTTTGATGGATCTCTTTAAAGATATAAGTATCATTCACTAAAAAAGGTTTTTGGGGTGAGGGTATCAGTCATGTTAAATACATGGAAATATATATATATAATTTGATGAGGAAAAATGATTATTTTCTAAGTCTCCATGTCATAATGGGTAGTTGTTTAGTATTAATCTATAAATAGATGTTTTGGATTAATTTTGTTTTGTATACATAATATTCATTCAAACTCTAGCTAGCCCTAAGAATTATTTCTTCTCACCAGTCATCTCTCTCAAGGATTCAAACCCATTGATTTATGGGAATGGATCTCTCTTGATCAAAGGTACCCTCTTCTCTATTTTCGATTCAATTACATATTTTCCCTATTTATATCAACCATATTAGAAGTTATATAATTTAATTTACTTTGGTCTAGGTGTGTATTCGATTACCGTTTATTAATTTTTTGTTACGGTTCGATCTTGTGGTGAACCTGTTTGAGTTCAGGGTGTTTTGATATGTTGTTCAAATGTTCTTGTGAATCATTTCATGAATCTTTAAATTAGGTAATGGGATTCATAAAACATTAAATTTATTAATGTGTTCATGTGGGATTATCATTATTTAGTTTCTAATGGGTATATGATTGAGATTAACCTAAATAAAATAATAATATAAAATTTAATAATTGAAAAGTGATAATGGAATGATTTTTCTTTCAAGTGTATTTTCTATGTTATTTCATAATGTTTATTTTCCATACAGTGTTATTTCATTATGGTATGATTTCCCATGCTTTCTCATATTGTTATATTTTCTAAAATTTAAATAAAAAATTTATATATGGTATGATATTGAAGGTATAAAAATGAGCAATTCATTTAGTTTGTCATTCTTCTATGAAATGAATAACATGATTACTGTTTACCTAATACATATATATCTAGTGAATATTGCTTCAATAAATAGATATTTTATTAGGTTTCCTTACAAAAATATTATTCAAATAAATTTATTAATTAGGATGATAAATAAATATTGTGTTTTATGTAATTAATATTAATGAACAAATATGTTTAGAACTTGATTTCAATTAGATTTCTTGAATCATTGAAGCTTAAAATTTTTTCCATCGATATTTATTACTGACAAGAATATTTATTCTTTCTATATATATATATATATTGTATCATATATTCATTGATATTATTTATTTGATAACTTTTTAAGGTTTTTGGATGAGGAAGGTACTGAGTTGTGTAAATATATATTTGTGGTGGTAGCTTGAGGTAATTGATGATGGGATAGTGTGTATGATGTTGTGGTAGATGGGTTGTGTTATAAGAGTTTCCTAGATACTAGATATTTTATATTTAGATAATATATGTTACATAATACACTAATATTTTTTATTCTTTTCCTAGAATATTATTTTATGAAGTAGGAATAGTTTTTTCAAGAGTAGTAAAATTATAGAATGATAGTCAAATTATAAATTACATGAATGTGGATGGTTCTCAAATATTTAATTGTGATAATGATATTTACTATCATAATTATAATATTCAAAATAGTAACGTATTCTAAGATCTTTTTTTGAAATCTAAAATTAAAATAGGGAATAAAAGTTCGTTAAATTTAGTTAAATAATGTGAATAATAATGAACAATTATTGATGGAATATTATAAAATTCCTAAAAATTTATGTACAATGATATTGCACCTCAATTATTGTGTGATTATAAAATATTTATATTTCTAATCATTGGTGATGGTAGCTGGGTTGTCATGTAGCATGTTATATTTAGCTCATGTCCTATGATAAGTAGTTTCCCTTATAATGGTTGTGTGATATATATTTCTATGTTATGTTATTTCGTATGATCTTCTATTTGAGTCAGTTGGGGTGGATGATGCCCATATTTGAACTTGGGTTTTGGGTTTATTCTCAACATATTTTTTAGAAAGGATATAAATGATTAACAAATCCCACCACCACACTCTCTATTCATGATATATAGTGTATGTAAACAAATCTCAGCTGTGGTGGATTACTATTATAGGATAATTACCAATACATACTATAATGGATCTTAGTTATAAAATATATGTTTATAAAGGTAGTGTAGGTTTAAGGTTATGGTGTATACATGTATCCAGACTATAATAGCATTGAGTCTTTATATGTGCACTTATTCATGAGTGATAATGTATTAAGGTGTAATGTATATTTAAACAGTTAGTTATGGATCTCAGTATTTCTACAAGATTATGGGGATGTGATGGTATGAGTTTTTGATTGTATAATTATAACCATGATATATTTTCATGAGATTTTAGTATGGTTTACGGAGGGGATGGGAATTGTTTGATGTATATCATTAGGTGTTTAAAGAGACTATTTTAGTGGAAAGTGATAATATAAAACCTTTATTACACATATATTTTTTATATTATATTACATATTCTTGTGCATTATTTGGTGAGTGATCCTTGGTGTGGATGGGAATATAATTGACCTTTTTTAGTCAATGGGCCAATTTCTCTATTTTCTCACTGGGGATCTAGTATAATTCTTACACATTTTTACATGAGGTTAGGTGGAGGATCCTACTTGGTATACTTGTATTCTCACCCCAATATATATATATATGTGTGTGTGTGTCTGTGTGTGTTTTTGTATCAAATTTTAGGTTCATCAAAGGGTGTTAGTGATCAAGATGAACTTTACTAGATCCTGGAAGTGGATCATTTGTTATGGTTATTTGAGGTTGCTATTGTAGGATTTGTTGTGGTATATTTTCTTTTTGATTTGCATAGAATGAAATTTATTGTACTGAGATTTGGTTTATATATTATTATCATGTTGATTAGTGTTACTTTAATAATCCCTTAATAATTTGAGGGCACTACATCTCATATCTGTTTGTCTTACACCCAAATTGCGAGTCGCCAACCGATGATCTATTAGAGGTGAGATTCATGGGTTAGTTCTATCTTCAATACTAAACTATGATGGGTAGATATGGGGGTAGGTTGTGAAAGTTCATATTATACATCAAATTATCAGCTCTAAGGGTTTTAAGCTTGATGAAGCCTCACATGGTATTAGTAATTCATATTCAAATTTAATCATTAAACATGCATTCCTATATACAGTGATACATTTAATTTTATATGAATCAACTAATATTATATTTTCCAATGAAAATTTATTAATTTTTTATTCAAATTATCTTCATGTCATTACTGTTTCCCAAGGTTTCTTAGAATTCAATCAAAATATTCCCCATCATACATCGAGTAGATTGGATCATAAGAGTAAATCAGTTTCTTTTATAGATTATCGTAGTCTGAAATGATCATTAGAGGGTGGTGTATAGTAGGATAATTTCATTTATTTAAAATTATTTAGATACATGGGGTAAAGATTCTATTTTATATTATAGAGGTAAATGATGGTATAGAACAGTTCCACTAGATACAATGAAAACTATTTATTGGAACTATTGAGGGATTCAAAGCCCCCATACGGTTTATTGACTCCAAAATTTGAGAATTAAGTACCACCTTAGAAAAACAATTATATTTATGACTATGTAAATAAGTCAAGACACATTAGATCTTAAGAATAAGATTTATTTTGAAAAAAAAATTCCATTGATTAAACTATTCTCACATGTGTCCTTAAATTTTAATAGGAATCACGATTCATTTTTTTAATAAATAAATATGAAATAATTCATGTTTATTACAAATTTGGGAAGATTGTGATGAGTAGTAGAAATTGTTTTGAGTAAACATGTGAACATTTATGGGAGATAACTAGCAGATGTGGCACTTAATATTCCATGTTTATTAATAAAATTATGGATCACTCCTTGTTCATCGAGGAAAAATACTAGAATACCTATTTTTTCATCAGATGAAAATTATAAGGTGGAGAGTGAATTACATTTTAAAATTGAAACATACATATAAGATATTTTTCAGTTCTCCTATAACACTGTAGTTTTTTCTTTCAACTTATTTCAGGAAAATATTAAAATTATTATATATATTTTTTGTAGTAAAATCAATGGATAGATTTTTACTCTTAACACAAATGAAAGACTGGTTTTATGATATAATATATCACATGTGTGGAGTATTTTGTTTCTATAATGATGGTGAATTCAACAATGGAATAAATTTTTTATAGGTATCATGCTATTTTATATAAAAAATATATTTTGGTGGGTGATTATGTTTTCTATGTTATAAAATATTTATAGAAAGGGGCCACACCACTTGAATGTTTTAGTAAAATCATATTACATTAATTTAAAAGCTTATTAACACCTATTTTATGATGTATTTTTTTCAATGAATATTATACAATGTCCTATTTAAAATTTTCATAATGGACATGGAGTAAATTATAAGGAGGATTCTACATACTATTAATTTAGAGTCCCAATGTTCTTTTATTCATCACTTTTTAATTACTAACAAATAAAAAATATATTATAACACAATTCATTCCACTAAAAAATATCAACATCAGAGAAGGGTATTATAACATTAAATCTTTGTTTGATATAGTATTTTTATAAGTTGGGGTGAAATTTCTTTATTTTTTCTTATGAAAATTGAATTTAATTGTGTTTGTATTTCATAAATTTCCATATGTATCTCTTATATCTCTTTTAGAATGGTTGTTAAAAGTGCAGTTATTGAAAATATTTTTTCTAACTGAAGGCCTACATAGAGGGGACCCGTTATATTCACATATTTTTATTTTCACTTTTATTCATTTTCAAGGATGATTTCATTGGCAGTACCATAGGGGTGTATTCATAGAGTGGGGGATAGTTATTACTACCCTATGATTTATAATATATTTTTTATATAAGATATCATTCATTTTTCTAGGATTAATTTAGGGGATTGTACCTGATTTTTCTATATTATTGTTATATTTTAATTCTCGTCATTTTATATGTTAAATTTTCTAAAAATTGAGTTGTGATTTGTCTAAGGAGTTTTGGCACTAATAAGACTGAATATTTATCTTCTTTTGGGAGTATACCATGGGGTTATGTATATTTCTTTTGGGTGTTCCTATATTCATTGGGATGTCAAACTAGTTAGTCTTAATTTATTGATCAATGGATTTATGTATAATATTCATCCATGGTTGTTATAAAATCACTCAATGCAGTTAATGATGTCATAATTAAAAGTGTTTCTCAATCTATTCTTCTATATATTTTTTACTTATTAAAACTTCCTTATATTATTATTTAGTGTATCTTATTTTGTTATAAAATATTTAGAAGGGTACTGTTGATGGGGGAAATATATATAATTGGGACTCATGATATGGTCTCCAAAAAAACATAAAAGTTTTGAGGACTTGGGATCATAAAATTAATTAACATTAATATTTGACTCATTAAAAAATAGTTTTATAGGTTTCTTTCTATCTTGAGTTCTCTATATGTAAAATTTTGGAATGCTACGAATATTTTAAATTAAATTTTTCTTTTCTTTTATCTAGAAACAAGATTACTTTTCTTTTATAGTCTATTCGGGGATCAATGACTTTTTTAGGGAAGGTCTTTAAGGATAGGTTTTGATAGTATTCAAATTAATATTTTTAATGAACCTTGGTTGTTTAATGTCGGTAATGTATTTAAAATATATGATATTATTCTTGATTGTGAGGATTCTATAGTTTAGGTCCTCATGTAGGATGATTTTTTTGTATGGAATTTAGATACGATAAAATTGTTATTTGATAATCAGGGTAATGAGATTATTCATTCTATTTCTATTTGTCAGTTACTAGGAGGGGATCTTTTATCCTAGATACACTCTAAGACTATATTTAATACTTTTAAAATGAGGCCTTTTTTGCAAATTAATTCATTTTATTAGACTTTGTATTATTTCATTAATATTTTTTTGAGTTTGAACCTACTTCCCATGATTTTTGATTTATTTTTAATGATTTTTTAACAAATTACTGTCAAGATATGTCTTGTATCATATGATTGTTATCTCATATTATAATTATCTGTTATGTCATGTATATTTAGAGATAGTATTTCATGATTTATTCTTTTGTGACACTATTAGGCCTTTGTAAGAGAAATGGAAAAAGTTCATAGAAATTATATTGGTTTAATCTGTGATGGTTACTCATATTCTTATATCATGGGTGAATTTTTATCCTCCACATGTTTTCATTGAGTATTTTTATTTTCTTGTAGTCTTTAAATTTTATTTAATGATTTCTTTTCAACGATAAGATTTTGATTTGGGAAATATAGATTTTGGAGTATAGTAATTTCTTAAATATTTGGAATACACTGACCTTGGACTATATGATTTTGTGTCATGGTTTGGGTTATTTTGGGACTGATGGTGGGTGGGTTTGAGTTTCTCCATCATAATTTTTTTTATTAAAGTCAATAATGATGCAATATTTTGCAGTGGGGGTGTAGGATATCTTATAGTTTTTGTTAGGACTTATTTGGGTAGGTTTTTTTACTTTTCATAGATCATTTTTTGAAATTTAAATTTAACTATTCGTAGAGAAATTTACAATACATGAGTCTATTAATTTTGTGAGGATTAAATGGTGGATAAGTGTTATTATTAAATTATATTACCTTAGATAAATTAATTTTAATAAATTATGAAACTAGTTCATACTACTATCGAGTTTCTTTTACATGAAATTTGGGATGGCATTCCTAACATTGAATGTTGATGGTTTTCTTTTATTCAAATTGGAGGAAATATTGCCCCACATTATTTGGAATGATTCAAGAGATATATTTATATTCTTATTTATATGTGATGTGTTTTATTTATTAATGGTTACCTTGTACTCAATGATATTTAACATTAAAATATTTTTCTTATATAATTTCTTTAAAATATGTTTTATTATGTGTGTGTGTGTTTTGTTTGAAAAAAAGTATGTGGGTGTTTTATACATGTATATACACAGAAATGTTATTATATATATATGTTCAAAATGTTCATTTACATATATAATATCTATAATATTTTAATATAAAAAATATATATATAAATTGTATATTGTGTTTCAAATATATAGGTGAGTGTGTGTGAACTGTATAAACATAATGTAGATATATATATATATATATTATAGTGTGTGTATATATATGATTTATACAATGTGTTTATATAGGTATATATTTATATATTTATATGTTCATAGTGTGTATATATATGTTATATATATAATATTTGTTTTATATCATAAGTTAATAAAAAATAAGAAATAAAAAATTAACACACACACACACACAGTACACACACATATTATTTTGAAAAAAGGATGATTATTCATAAACACACACAGAGTAATGTAAATGTATTTTAATTATATATACAGAAGAAAATATAATGAAGAACATGTGTTTTATATAAGTAAGTTATTTATTTACATATGTTTGTGTATTATGTATATTTTTATATATAATTGTATGTTGGTAATATATAAAAAAATTCTTTATTATTTTTAATGTAATAATATGAATATGAATAAAAAATTTGATGGATTCTAATCACATGTGTAGATATTATGATGGAGGAGCTAAAATCGAATCAAATTTTCAAGGTATCTTTCAAATGCACCTTCTCAAATTATGTGACTATGTCGATGTTGATGTTATTCAAAGTGAATTTCTAATGCTAAAATAGAAAAACCAATTGATTTATTAAAAAATTAACAAAATTTATAAATTTTGAATGGAAGAAAGAGAAGAAGTTAATATACCTTTTAGGTGGAATAAAATATATTTTATAAATCATCTGATAATGGTACATTCCTTGAACTGGGCATTATATAGGGGTTTTTATATCTTCTCACTCAAGTGTCATAATTGGGTAGGTGATTAGTATATTCTCTATATTTTCATATATACTATATGATGTTTCATTTATAATACCCATTAGATGATATTTATAATGTGTTTGGGTATTCTTTGTTATTTATCTTCATAACCGTGATAATGATGTGCATATGAGATCATTGGAGGATACTTAAGGTCAATATCCCACATAACAACAAATATACACCGGGGAATGGGTACTATATACACTTAGTAGAGTACATAATACCCCTTCATCATGGGGTGTGTATATTATAGTTATAGAGTAGATATCCCTCATTCAATACACATACCATGATGAGGCATGGGTCCTCTATATGTGTTGGTACCGCCTAGACTATAGAACTCTCATCCATAATGTGTGAGTCCCCCATTATGATTATAGAGAAGTGATGTTGAGGTTATATAATCTTGGTAGTTTGTTTATTTAAATTTTTTAGGTCTTGTATCATTATTGGAGATTTATGATCCCGTATGTGTATGATTTATATTGATATAATTCAAGTTATCATAGATCAAAACAGGCATTTATCTAATTACAGTTACTGGGGGAAATTCCATCCTACCCACCATTTAGAATTCTTAACTCTAAAACCATCAAATCAGAAGAAACCAACTTCTTATAACTACAAGTAGCATCCATAAATCAAATACATAACAAATATACCTATATGTTCCAACCCACAGGACCCCCAAATGAACTCAGCATCCAGAACTTATAATTATATACACCACAACCATGCCAACAATTCACCATCCTTTGGTTTGGTTCCCTGAATCATAGATAAGATCTTTTCAAAAAGACGATGAAAATAAAAGAACCAGTATAAAAAAATCCAATAGAACAAGAAACAAAAACAAATATCATTACCTAGTTTACACATTAGTCTACCATCTAAGAGAGAACATAATAAACCATTCATTCAAGGAATTAAACTATCTTATTTATAATAACTCAATGTTTTGTAACCCTATCACACCTATAGAAACATAAACCATCTTTTGATATTAATTATTTTGTTCTAATATCCTTCAATATTATGACTAATAGCTGTTGGAAATAGGCCTTTGACACTTGGATGCCTCATCTCAACACCCTAACTTCTGGTTCACTAGTATAAATACACTACACATGTGGACCAACTCCAAAAGTTATTGAGGATCCAATTTGGTAAACTAATTCCACCACCCATAAAAAATTTATAGTGGACCCACCATTGACCATAGTTACCTCTAATTTCTTATATATACTTTTTCTACAACCACCGACTTCTAGTGAAATGAGAAATTAATTATCAGGTAGCTAACTTATGTAAACTTATGTATGTATTTAGTAAACCACTAAGAAAATTTATGGAATATCATTAGTGACCCTCACCCAAGACTGAAATTTTGATCATCCATCACCTCCTCTATAGTTTCATGTTAAATCCAAAACTATCCATCTGGTTGCATCACTCCATCCTCCATAACATTTTGGCTTCCCAAGTGCATGCATCTAGAAAATTATCCTTCAATACTACCACATTCAGTAACCATACTAAAAAACCTTCATTCAACTACTTCCTCTAAGATACATTTTCTAAACTAAAATTAGAAATCCATGGTGAATGTTCATTGTATCCACATGGCTTCACCAAATGTATAATTTTTGAACATAAATTATAAAAAAATAAACACACATCCAAAAATCAGTTCTCACACCAAAACCTATCAATCTTCCACTTTAAAATTTCTTATATAGGTTAAGCATAAAAATATACCACTTAGATACTATAATAATTTTTTCACCAAAGTCCAAGTAACAAATTCCATTCATGTTTTTGTAATAAATACATGGTTCTACATCAGGCTTTTGATTATTCAGGATCCTACTTAAACATTCCACCCAATATTCTCTAACCATGAGATTTTGTTCTATAAAAACAACCCTATGAGTTCCGCCGGAGAATTAAATAAAAATTAAATAGACTTGAGATCTGTATGATTTTTTTGATGACCCATCATAAAGTTTCATTGTGGACTTTGATCATAGCCCTACCCCTTTCTAATACTTGCGCATTTGAAACTCTTCCACTGAGATTCCACAAGTAATGAAATATTTTTAATATTGATCTTTAGCGACACGATCATAAATTTACTTTAGAAAAAACTCTTAATATCCAAAATATCTAGTATTAAATTGACCAGTGAACTCATAATGAAAAAATACCTATCATTTTTTCATCACCAATTTTTAGTACAACCTATAAATTCATGGTACTTATATCCCTATATATTTCATCCTAGTTTGGATTCTTCGAGGATCCCCCTCCATTAAAGGGAAGCTTCAAAATATCATATGATCCTCTAAAAAATAATTTATATATTATATATATATAAAGATAATTATCATCACTATTTTGAAAAGAAAAATGCCCAAGACTTTGTGTTTTCCCCCTTCTAACATTTAACATATTCATGGTCTAATTCATAATGAATTTAAAAATTTTATAACAAAAAATCATCCTAATTCCAAATTTGTAGTATCTATGAAATATTTTATAATTAATTAAATAGAATTACCATGAAAAATTAGATAACCCATATATAAAATACAACAAAAAAACATCTAGTACAATAATTTTTAGAACATTTCAATTGAATATAAATCAAAATGAATTTCAAAATAAGAAAAAACCCTATGGATACTCTACACACACTTGACCTTATTATTAAATTATTAAACACCTATTATATGACACCAATTTTTATTGTTCTAGATTTTGTTTACTCAAATAGTAATAAATCACTACTATTATATATTCTAAAACCCCCACCACTTATGAATCTCACATATATATAATATGGTGTCCTTCATCTCACTATGGTTCTTCAAAATCAAGGTTCTATATAAGCCACCTTTGAATTTGTGCTTTGGTTATGAAAAAATAGTAGAAATTGTATACTAGTTTATCTATGAAGGTAAAAATTAGAATTTCATTGATATAAAACAACCAAAATAGGATAAATTATGATTCATAGGTGTCTCCTCCTTCCAAAACAGAAACAAAAAATTTTAAATTTGAACAACTCACTCCTTGCATGTGGTAAAACTTCTATTCACTAGAGGTCCAAATTGTATTTTACAACCAAGTATTTTCACCTCATTCCTCTAATCTATGAGATTCAGTTTCCCATGAAATATCCTCTATCTTCTAGAAGTATATTTCTCTTGCATGAAATATTCTTCATAAATGTATTCATCTATAAAAAAGATTAATTTTTATTCATATCTATAACCATGATTCCCCTATGGTAATCACATAGCATCCATAAATCACTTACCATTTCCATATACGATCATAAAATAAAACATAAAATTCTATTGGAAAACTTTATGATATTATTCCATACATTTTATAGAAAAAAACAAATTCTATAATAGTCATGAGTGCTCCTTTGATAAGATATTTTGGAATAACCACCTACTCACTTATTAGAGGTTGTGTGATGGAATCCCTAGATCCAATTGACCCAAATTAAGATGTGATGGTGAAAACTTATTAAAAAATATTCACTACTTCTTAGAAATTGGACTTATAAAACATTTATAATATTCCACGCAAGAAAATACCATTTTACCCAACCTAAAAACCATTAATTAAAGTTTACATACCTAAATATAATCATGTGATTGAATTTTACTTTTCTATAAAACTTATTTAAGCACAAGTTCCAATTTACTTGGATAAATCTGTTATAACAATTCATATTCTAAATAAGTCAGCCATATCATTCTATAAAACATATCAATTTCTATTGTATCATTATTAATGAAAATTATAATCTACCATAGAGTATAATATTAAAAACCTTCAAAGTATAAATATTCGAACATAAAATATTAATATAAACCATTCCCATGATATTATATACTAAAAATAGTTACATACCACTAAATCTAAAATGAATAAGGAATTATAACTATCTCTTATATGTCCTTAATAGTTTTACACCCATGTTTTTAATGAGACAAAAATAAAATAACACATCGGCAGACCCATGATCATGGAAAAATTTTTATATGCACTAAAATATTTATTTGATCAAAGTCATCCTATTGGAAACTTATTAAACCACTCATGTAGGGGAACACAACAGTGTTTCTCCAAATATCTATAATAATGACATGATAAAAATATAACAATATTCTCTACAAAATAGATATTACACCACTTGTTTGGAATTAGATACTGGAACACCACAATATCTTACACCACATGTAAATGAAAAATCTCTATGTTTCACAATATAGAATATAAAACAGAAGAACCTAAAAAATAGAATCACCCAACTCCGTAGAATTTAAATATTATTATTTTGGGTTTTGAAAGGATATAAAAATAATTATTAAACCAAAAAAATAGAAATCAAATGCAAGATCAAACCATGATAAAAAATAGAACCATACATAAACTGATAATGAAGATACTATGAATCTGTACCATACACAATTGATCATAAAAACATCAACCACCATCTATGCTTGATAGATATCAATATAGCTATAGCTAAATGGAATCCCTCACATGGGGGTATCCACAACATACTAAATCACCCAATATGTAGGTGGGATTCATATTATCACAAGGGAATTAAATCATCTAGTTTTGTAAAGGTGGAAGAAGAAAGAGAGTATTGGTTGAGGGAGTTGTATACAAGGATGAACAAGTGATCCCACAACCCCCATCACATGCTAATAGGCCTTATATATCCCATGAGGATTATCCTTAGGGGAGCTATCATTTACTTAGGCATTATAATTCATGATTGAATTTTTTATCCTATCTATAGAACTACAAGATCAATGATAAAAATTCCCTTCCATTTCATCTCATGAAATAGTTATTATTATTTGAAAGTATGGGAATGATTTTATCAAATGATAACAATTATCATTCAACCACCCAAAAAATCTAAGATAGTTACATGTATATCACACCTTATGGTATAGAAAATCATATTCTATAAATTTCATTTATAGAAACCTTATGAAATGGACCTATCATACATTAAAATTGGCCTAAGGTAGTAGCATGTTTACATGATATATGATATCCCTTTAGCTTGAAAACAATACATAGCCAAATTACATCATATAAAAAGTGGTTTTGGGGAATATCTACATCGATCTATCACTTGTAATCAATCTTATAATACTTATATGTTATTTTACCTTATATAATATCATATATAAAAACTCATGAAAATATATACCAAAATTATTTTTTATATATTCCATAACATTTTCAAAAATATATATCAACATAAATTTTTATTACATTGTTGGAACTATAAAATGTATTCCATGATTTTTTTACATAGCTATGATAAAATCCTCAATTAGATGAAACATGTTGAGTGATATTATAAAAATATGTTTTTTTCATGAATAAGTCACAATCATTACATATATTTTCTATATTATTTATCACACATTGATGTATAGAGATTCCTAATTTTTGTGTCAGGTGATATGGTGTTAGAGTTGTCCATGCATTACATCCATTATCGACAAAAATTGATGTTAGAAATAATTTTTTGACGGTATAATTGGAATTTTTTATCCTTATAAAAAACCTATTATCAGGGAAATCTATTGCTAGCATCAAATTTAAAATTCCAAGATTTGATTTTATTGGTTTTAGGGACCAAATAGTCACATAGATCAAAACTTTTGACCTTTTTAAGTTGTAATGAGTTTTTGAAATTTTTATGTTCATGTGTATAGGTGATGTTCATGCAGGTCTAAATACTGTGGTCCACGAACTTAGGTTCACACATCCTTGTTTCATTTTTGTAACAACACAATTCTTCTGGGCCATTAATTTTCATTATTTCAGATGAAGGAGGAATTTGATGGAGTTTTATGGTTAAAGAGTAGGAGTTAGAGAAGATTTTTAGGTAGGAAGAAAATTATGATGTGAATGATTTAGTCAATCTATAGGGTAACTCACATAAGGGTAATTAGAAATTCACGCAAGGGTCTCTCGACTATAACTAGTTTGTGTAGGGATAGATATATGATGTGAATCTATGGGTTTCATCATAGTGGGAAGGGGTGGGGGATTGTGAAAGTGTAACATAGTTCTGATATATGAATGGGTGGAGTGTGTAATGGTTACCCTCATCTTATGTATGGGTAGTTTATAGGTTTCTCTGGTGTACTGGATGAAATTTATATGGGAAAAACGTAGTAGAAATTTATATTTTAGTGTAAAGGTATGTTATGATGTGGCTATGGAAGTTATTTTTGGTGTCCATGTAAATAAAAAGGATGTTTCATTATATCCAGGTGTTACAACATAATAAATTTTGAGGTGGGATTATTATGGCTTAGTTGAATATGTTTTGGTGTAGAGTCTCATAGTGATATATTTTGACAACTCGATTGATTTGGGGGTAGCTACGACATGGTTTATGAGTTGCGTCACTACATTACCTCGGTACATAAGATATGAACATAGAATATAGTTTGGATTGTGTAAGGGAGTTGGACCAAGGTATATTGTTGTGTATCACCATGTATTCTAAACTGGTTTAGGATAAAATCATATTCACTATTATTTGGTTAGGTGTTTTTTGTTGTGGTCAATTTAAAAATCCATTATGTATAAATTACAGTACCACATTTAAACTCATCACTCTTTTGACATTCCACTTAAATCCTGGGTGACCTAGTTACAAATTTGGGATATATTTTAACAACTTTTTGGTGACATATATTAATAGAATCAAGATATTAATTCCTGTAAATATAATGACAGATTATTTCCTTTAAATTCTATTTTATTTATCAAAATTATTCTGGAGAGGTCCATATTTGTAGGGATTTCTTGTTAATTATGAGTCATGGAATGATATTGGGAGGGGATTTGGGGTCTTAGATTCTATGTTATTCTTTTTCATGATATCATTAATGGGAATCACTACTCATAAAAGGTTAAGATCTTAAACATGAAAAGAACCAAATTTGTGAAAATCATGAAAAGTAGGTGAAAAAACCTATATAAGTGATAATAAATTATATATAATCTAACATTAAATGGAATTTTTGTTATTATGGGTGTTTAAATCAACTTTTATGTGTGATAGTGGGATTTTTAATATCCTTATTTTTGTACAGATCTTATAGGGATTGTGTCGTGATGAGGATGCCTATTAATAATGTGGAATGTGTTGAGATAATGTGGTTTTTTTCAGTTAAAAAATGTGATATATTGATTGTTGGGTTGTAGTAGATGGTTGATGGTGATTATTATGAGGTAGTTAGGTTTTTTTGTGGTGCAATAGTTATAGTTTCTTGTTATCTATAGAATATGATTATTAATGAATGAATGGGAATTATATGAGCTAGAATTAAATAAGTGTTGATGAAATTCAATATGTTCTAGTTGATTAAGGAATTGAATGTTGTTGAATGGGTTGGAATTAAATTAGATATGGTCGAAATTAAATATGGGTTGTTATTTTGGATTTATCATCTTTAAATATGGAACTATATAATTTATTAAATGAATCTTGGCCAGTAATTTGGAAATAAGAAATTTGATTAATTTATGAATAAAAGGGGGGAATACTTGGTCATATGTGGATTCTCTGCATGGTGAGTTGAATTTAGGGATGGAAGAAGTTCATGATAAATATCTTGGAATTATGTTATAGTATTTTGGGTGGTGATAATTATATTAATATGATCCATTAGGATAATTATTGTAATAGGTTATATATTATTTTAGTTCCATATGATTTGTAAATTAATCCCACAAATTTTAATAACCATACCAACTCCCAAATGTTTTGGGTTTTAGGTTTTTTCCCCAATTTCTATGATTGATATAGATGATTATTAAATATACATCTCCTCCACCAGTATCTCTTCATATGTAGTGATGATGGATCTGTTGTTGATGATGCCAAGTGATGACGGGTCAATTAGTGGTGGTGTTTAAATATTATGGATTTGTTAGTAATGATGCCTAGTGATTATGTATTACTTGGTGGAAACACCTAGTGGTGATATATTATTTGGTGGTGATACATAGTGATGACGTGTGAGTTGGTGGGGATTCCTAGTAGTGATTGATATTTTGTTGGGGGTGGTAATTGATTTGATTTATTATTAGGGTCATGCATAGTAGGAGGTGGGATTATGGTTGATGTCATATAAATTCATGATCCCCAACTAAATTGGATATAGTAATGTAATTTCAGAGGGAGATCAATCGTGTGGTACCTTTAATTTTGTTATATTAATAATATCTTACACCTTTAGATGCACTAATTGGAGCATGAGACTAGGTGTTTTTTGGAATATAATTAGTTGATACATTTAGGTTATTATTTGTTGTGTTGTTATTTGAATATAGTATTAGTATACTTTTCTAAAATTTTTACATGAGACATTGGGTATTATCATACAGAGTATTCATACTATTATAAACCCTATCATATGTAATAAATTTTATGTTTTTAGAAAGGATTAAGATATTGAGATGGAAAGTACTAACATAGAGTGTATATCTTTTGTGTAGTTAAAAGCTTACAATTATGCTTAGTACATATATTAATGATATTTTATTTTAAAATATTGATTTTTTTGAGATTATGGTGATTTTATATTTAAGACATGTTGATTGGGATGTTAATTTTTTATTACGTTCCTTGTATTATTATTGGAAATGACTTATATTGTGTGTTATATACCATTAAATCATGTTTATAGCCTTGGTTCTATTATAGGTAGAATTTAGGGTCACCTTCTCTCTTCATTTTATTCCCATTAGGGGTACCAGAGGGTCATGATAGAGTGGTATTGAATATTTTGGTCATTATTTTGGGCGGCAAATAAAGGAAAGAACTTTTGAGGCTTGAATTGGTTGGTAGTGAAAAAATTCCAAATGATCTAATGTCATGATATATGTAAGAGTGATTTTCTAGGGAAAATAATTTTCCCCCACTAGGAATTGAAATAAGGATGATGAGATTTATGAACATGGTAAGTGAAGTTGACCTACTAGTAGTATACAATAATTGGAGTGGTAAATAATCCATGTTTATTTGCACTTCTGGTTGAACACAGTGATGTTAGAAAATTAAAAATGATCTAAATCAAATGAATCTAAAAAAATCATGATACTAGGATTAGTGATTCCATTGTATTTCTAGGTATGGATCTTGGATGTAATTTGTCTGATGCTCTAGGGGTATTTGTTCAGCAATATTATCTATGACATACCTAGGAATGTGTGGATCACTAGGGGTGAATTAGTGGTAATATTTTATAATTTATTTTATCCTAAAATTAATCTATACAAGTTTTTAATGTTTGGATCATATTAACTTTATAAAAAATTTATATCATATGAAAAGATAAATAAATATATTTAGAAAAAAAAGGTTTTACAAGGTTTGGTCCTAATGTAAAATCTTAGTCATTTCCATGTCAAATCACATCAATTCATAGTTATCCAATAGATGATTAAGTGAATACCAAAAATCCAACTACTATTGAGTTACTTCGGTCTCATAATATAAGGTTATACTAGTTCCCAATAGTTACAATGTTTTCTTATAATTAATATCTAATAAAATTTTAAATATTTGAAAGAAATTCACTAAACACTTTATCTACAAATTATATGTATGGTACCACTTAGTCTGTTTGACCTTTTTTTGGTGTGACTTCATCTAGTACACATATATCTAGTAAATTTTTTAATGATTACATTTCTAATGAACCCGTTTTTAGAATACCTCTATCTGATTCTTCATAATTTAATCAATTTTTTTAGTATTGAAACACTTTTCTCAAAACATATTTTTTTAGTAGCCTCAACCTTCTAACTTAAAAGGGATCTATAAAATGAAAAAACTCTCTAATATGTAATCAATGACTCATAATGATCTAACACCCCTTTATATACTCATATTTTAAAATAAATTATGGATAAACAACCAGATCCTATTTTTAATTTCCTAATAAAATTGATTTTTGTTTGACCTCATTTTGCACATTGAATGTTTATATTCAAAAATATTTATAAGAACATACTCAAATACTAGTTTCAACGATTTGAATTAAATATTACTTAAATATGGGATACTGATCTTTGAGTGAATAGATCATCATCATTATAATCACTGGATTTTGATATTTTTTTTTGTAAATTTATAGAATACTTATCTATTAGAAATTTTTATCTAATCAGCTCTGTCCGATAAACTAAGGCTTCATATATATGGTTCTATTTATATGTTTCTTCTATCTGATGGACTCACAGAAGTTCAAATGATAATCATTATAGATTACCTCCATCTGATGGGCTTAAAATTGTTCCATCCAATTATCACCATAATGTTTTATCAAATAGATTTTATAAATTCCTATATCCTATAGAATATAGATATGTATCTATATGATGATCTATGAGATAGACTATTTAATGAGATTCAACAATATCTTTCTAGTGAGATTTAAAAAGTTTGTCTAATATACATTATTTTCTCTATCCATTAAAAATTTATGTATTTCTCTATATGGTAATATTTTAGAGATATATTTATCTGGAATATTTTTCTAATATAGTTAAAAAAGCAATTGTCTGATCATTCCATGTATTATAGAATCATTCTAGTAACATCTTAATCCTAGGTATGATGGGTTTATTCTGATAACCTTGAGAATTTGTAACTGAAAATTTATACATAAAACATAACATTAACATTATAAAACATCGACCCAAGAAAAAAATCATCTTGAATCATGAAAAGACTCATAATTTTTGGAACATTGACGAACAAAAAAGCATCATCCAACTTAGAGTAGGAAGTAGATCAAACTTCTTCTAATAAGTTAAAACTCACATTCAACCATATCAGAAAGAAATTTATCGAAAAACATTGAAAATAAATGAAAAAATATTTAAAAAATCAACTAAAAGGATCATTAATATCCCTTTTTTTATTTATTAAGAACATTAATGGAAACAATTTTATCAAATTTTATCAATCTAAATCCTTTTTCATATAGAGTTCCTTGACCCTACACATTCAGATTAAGAATTTTTTTGAAGGAATTTATTCCCTTGATGAAAAGAAATTTTGTGTCTGTGATATTTATAAACCCCCATTAAATAATCTCAACTTCTACAATTATAATATTCAGAAATTCCCCCACCCACATTTCTATGATAAAACATGATTCATATTCTCAAAATATGGAGTATAGAGTTATCATTCTACCCACCCATTGATAAAATAATCCAAAGGAATATGGGGGTTCGCTCAAGAATGTTATTAAGATAGTTTTAGATCCTATAAATGTAGTTTCATCCACAATTATTCAAATCCTTCCATTGGAATAGATTTAGTGAAACCATAAAATTTTGATATTTCATTGAAACATACTCATGTATTACATGTCCATTAACTACTTTATCATTGATTAAAAGATACTTAATATCAATGTATTATGTTATGTAATATTTCATATGATTTTTAGATAGATTAATGGCACTTTTGTTATCACAAATAATATTTAATTATTTTTAATATTTAACCATAAATTTTTATTATGAACTTTAATCCACATCATTTACATACTTTCATATGTAAAAGAAACATATTATTCTTATATTGTAATCATAGTAATAAAACATTGTATCTTACTATTCTAGCAAACAAAAAATTCTCACAAGATGAAATTTCCCCCTAATGTTGATTTTCAATCATAAAAACCATTGTCCCAATCAACATTTATGAAACCAAGAAAGGGTAACTCATTACATAATATATAAATTAATCCATATTTTGATGTTATTTTAACATACCTAAGGATTATTTATTTTACTTCAAGTAGTTGGGACTCCTTTATATCACATTGATATCTTTCACCAAATGTTACAACATGTAAAAAATATACTCTTGAAGATATAAGATAATGTATACTTTTGATAAAATTTAATATTTATTATTAATTTACTCTTTACCCAACATTATATTTACTCATCTTCATACTGACAAAAATAGGTTTGAAAAATTCCTTTTAATCTTCCATGAATATTTTTTATAGTATCTCCTTGGAAAATCATTCTTGTGAGAGGAAGATATATCTTCCTTTCCATTAATCTTTTAATCCCACAAACAATTTCAATTATACATCCACTAATATCCCAATTTTCTTCATTTATTAAACTAATTATTCACAATATATATCTATATAATTGGGAAAAATTATATCATCAATTTAAACATAAACTATTAGGGTACCAATACTCATCTCTTTCACGTATTACTTTCTATAAACTTTTCCTTTATAAAAATTAAATTACTTTAGAGAACCATCGAGTTTTGAATGTGAGTCCTGAAGAACATGTTTTAAAATTTAAAATTATTTATTCATTTCAACACATTGGTTCCATCATTTTCAAGTTTAAACCCATATAGGTTGTAAATATAAAATTCGTCCTTAATTTCTCTATTCAAAAATTTTGACTTAACTTCCATCTGATAGAATTTTTAATTTTGTTGAGACACAAGATCCAAAGACATTCTGAATGATTTATGCTCACAATATGATAAAAAGTTTATTTAAAATAAACTCCTTCCACCTATAAATATCTTTCTCAAATTATCATTTCATTATTTCTAAAATTTTATCCTTATTTATTGAGATTATTTTTTAAAACACTATCTATTACATATATATTTTATCCTTTCATTATAGGAACAAGAACCCACATTTTATTTTTCTTGACTTGAACTAACTTTTTATTCATTGAATTTATCTATTCTGTATACATAGTTACATCAAAAATGGATTATGGTTCCACCAGTGAGATAAATGACTTCTAAATATAAAATATCAATTTATATCTAGTTTTAATTGGAGATTTCTGATTTTTGATGATATTATCATATCCAACTTGTGTTTTTAAAGTTTCTTTCCTTTAGGTCTCACTTGTCTCATCACTATATTGATCATAATCAACCTATACATGTTTAGTATCACAGTCATATTAATTCTCATCAAATTATGTAAAATAAATCATTCAATATTCCATTACATCACCATCATCATATTAAAAAACATAGTTAAGGTGGTCTATTTTTTAATTAATTTGACATTAATGGAATAAAACAAATCATATAGTTATTTATTACTAAACTTATAGTTTTTTCATTAGAATAATATCCCATAAAAAACAATTATCCCACATTTTCATCTAGCTTTCCTTAATTTAGAAGTTTGAAATTTATTATGCAAGGACTTCTAAAAACCTTAAAGTATTTCATAGTATGATTTTTCTTATACCAAATATCATAGGAAATCATTTCTAAATTAGTTTTATGAAATCATATGTTTAAAAAATGTACAAATGTACTTATAGCTTCTCCCTATAAGAATTTTGATAGTTTTTATTTAATGAGTATGCTTCTTCGTATATCAAATTAACTTATGTTTTTTCTCTCCATTACTTAATTTGGTTGAGTAGTGTAGGGAGTATTGTATTGATGTTTTATTCTATGGGTCTTTAGGTAGGACTCAAAATATTTTCATGTGTATTACCTTCCATCATCTATTATCAAATTTAATATATATATGTACTCCATTATAAAACATAACATCCCTTTTTAAACTTTTGAATAAATATAAAACCTTTGATTTTCATTTCATGAACATTTAAATGGTCATCTGAGTGAAAAAATATATGAAATTAATAATGTACAAATCACCCATTATAGATTGATGTATCATCGATACACATAAATCAGATTTTATGAGATTAAGTAGTCGGGTTCATTGAATTTTATCTTTTTTATGGATTCTACTACTAATCATTCTGTTATGGAAAGTTGTGAAAATAATATCATCATTCCTCTTTAGTTGTTGAAAATATCTAAGAATATATTCTTTGTAAATTGTTCTCATACTCTTCTATCCAAGATTCCCATGCCTTCAGTTCCATAACTTATTTAAATCCATGAAACCTAAATAGAAATAATTACTAGGATCACCAATCTGAAATATATTACCATTGGTTATTTCTCCCTTGTTGGGGACTTCTCCAACTTTAAAAAAAAGCATGATACTTGAATCATTTTTAAAGATAAATCCCTTAACATAATTAATGAATTTGGTGAACTCAATAAATTACCTTTAACACCATAAAAAATAGAACTTCATTTGACTTGATATTCAATCTTAATAATACCTATTCATCTTCTTTTTAATGAATATTTTTTCTTCTAAAAGTGACTACTCTGGAGTCTTGTTTTTCAATTTTTTCAATTTCCCAGCTTCGTATTTCTTTCCAATACATGTAATTATCCTTTGAAGAGTTTTATTACAATCATTAACATAGTGATATAGTTAGTTACATCGTCTATATATTTCCTCTAATAATTCAAATCAGTTGTCCTTGATATCCTTTTATCTAATGATGAAATTGATTTTTTTCATCTTTTAAGATTAGAGTATTACTTGCCTTTATTCCATTGTTCCTCACACTCATGTCGTGCCTAACAGCATGTAGAGACATGTTGTTCTAACATATTATACACCTTTTATCCAATATATTCTACAACACCAAAAATATCAATAAAACATCTCTCTTCTAAATAATTATCATTCCCCCCCTAGGATATGTTTGTATAAATTCATTTTACTTTTCATCATTTGATTTCCCTTAGCATAAGGAATCATCCTTATAGAAGTTATTTCTAATTTTTAATGGTGTAATTTATTTTTCACAACCTTTATAAACCCAATACATTCCATTATTGATTATTAAAACTATATGGTTAGTATAATTAGAGGTCAATTTATGTTTATGGGATGTAGAATTCATCTGATTTTTTTGGATGAGTTCTTTTAGTAGCTTGAGATGTTTCATACTTTACCTCAGAATATTTTTTGAAATTATCATTAATTTTTTCAATGGATTTTCAACTATAAGATATATTGATCTAGTGTTACATAGCTCATATTCCTTAATAATACATTTTTATCAATATTTTCAACATTTTAACATGTTCACAACATCCAGCTTCAGATTTTTAATTTCTATTAAATATATATCATCCTTTTTGAGGATTTATTTTTTCTATTGTTTTTCTATTAAATTTCTTTCTTTATGACCCAAAATACATTTTTTTTTATTTTTTAATTTTCTAGTACATGGATCTATTTCTCATATCATCCAACATTACCAATAGTTTTATTCACCATATTTTCTTCACTATTTGAAGTATCTTATTTTATTTCAGTATGATCTATGAAGGATTTGATATTTTATGTAATTTAATATTCTGATAATCCATTTTTAGTAAACTCATAATATCCCCCCCATTATCATCATATATCTTTTGTTTCATTCCATTAACTTTTTCTAACTCTAGGTGGGTTGCTAAATGTTTTAATAAGTTTTTTTTCCATTTCTTTATAGGAATTTTTTTATAGTATACATTATTATATTCACCATATTTATTATTTAGAAAATTCCTTGAATAATATCTGACACCTCCACACTTAAAAAATTTAATTGGGGGGTTTTTTCTTATACTTACCTCTACCCGTTGATTAATCTCTAGAGATGTGGGATATAATTCGCTAATTCATTTTATATTCATCTTCTTTATCTTCAAATTCACCATAAAACAATAAATCATCTCTGTGTTCTATTATTTCCATCTTTATCATTTATTGAAAATTAATTTCACCCTCAATATTCATTTTTAATCCTTGGTCTTTAATTATTTCATACACAAAAACCTAGTTAGGAAATTCATCAGTGGATAAATCATCTCTACCTTCCAATATAGACAATTTATGATCACACCAACCTAGAAATATCCACATAATTGTTTTAAAAATAGTGGAATATTCCAAGACATCCCTAAATCCTAGGATGTTTCTGAAAAATTCATTTACTATTGTGAAGTAGTGGTTAATAGTTTCATCTTCCATTATCTAGATATCTTCAAACCTAATTTTCTAGATTAGAGGTATTGCTTTCTTCAATAATATACTTCCCTTGAAGTTTATTTGGAGTTTGTACCTTGTTTCCTTCAATATTTTTAGACCCATCATGGTCATACAAAAATTTTCATAAAAGGAAATCTTAATACTATTCTGACCCTTTCAATCAACCTCAAGGTTCCTTTTGTCTGTAAATTTCATTTAGTCATATTTATACATTGTTGGAAACCCAATAGTAGTTGAATCAATTACCTCCAAGCTAAGAGATAAAATATATGGTTCCATTCTAATTTTCCATCTATGAAATTTTTTTCTATATAAGGTAAGAATAACTCTACTACTAACTGATTTGAGATTATCCATTATAAATAGAGTACAGATATTACAGATGGAACATGTTGCTCTGATAATAATTAAATTTTCTAGGAATGTGTATCCCCCTAGGGGGAGAAGAATCAATTGTAATATTTTAAAATATATTTTCTATTTATATTAAACTCTAAAACATTTAAATGTTTTTAACCTCTTAAAATTAAAACTCAACCGCATTTGTATATAAAGATAAGTAAATAAATCAAGGGACATATGTTTTTACAAGGTTTGATCCCAATGTGGAATCCTAGCCCTTGACATGTTTACTCTTGTTGTTCCAAAAATATCAAATATATAATGAAGTGAATAAAAATATGCATCTATAATTAATCTCATTCTATCTTCAGATAGTAAAAAATACTGGTTCCCACTATTTAAAATGTTTTCTTATACACTAGAGACAATGAAATATTAAAAACCAAAAAATATCTCAATAAAAAACTTATCTAGAAATTATATGTATGGTAAAAATTAATATATTACACATCGGTCCAGTGTGTCATCGTCTCGTACACATATATCAATTACATTTTTTTTTATTATTCTCTATATAATGAATCTATGTCTAGTAAACCTTTTTCCGGTGATTCGTCATTTGATCAATGTCATTCAGAACTCAAGAACATTCCTTTGAACCTTTTGTTTTGGTATTACCATCCTTATTATTTGAAATGGATATATAATGTTTTTAAAACATTCTATTATGGTAGAAAAATCTCCCAATGATTCAACATTAATTTATATACTCGAAAATCCTCCAAAATATAAGGAAGAAGTGTGGGATCCAATTTTGAATTATCTACTCAACTAAATTTTTATATGAACTCCTTCGAGCCTATATATTATTAGAATAAAAAATATTCATAGTAAATTCCTAAAATTTATGAATCAATGATCTATTTCAAATATTCCTTAAATATATGATAGATTTATTATTATTGAAAAAAATATCTACATCATCATGTTCATTGACATTAAAAATTATGTGTGATGTTTCTCAAGTCTCTATCTGGTGTTCAAACTCTAATGTTTCTATATTTAGTAAAATTGACTAGACATCCTTCATTAAAGTATATTTTATCACATCCCTATCAAATATTATTCATCAGATAAGCTTGGTCTAGTAAACATCAGATTCATTTATAGGATTCTCTTCACATGTTTACTCCATCCAATGGAATAATAGAAGCTGATCATTTAATCTTTATAGTTTATATAAATTTTATTAAAATTATATTTATCTATATGATGATATTTTTAAATTTCAATCTGATGGAATTTATAAATATCTCTATCAAATAAACTTTATATAAGTCTTTTTTTTATGATTGTTGTAAAATATTATTTGATGATCTTCAAATTTCTTTATCTAGTGAGATTCCAAAATATTTTTTGTGAGTAATGGATATCATTATCCAGTAAAACTTTATAGATTTTTTCATCAGGTAAAAAATAAGATATTTATCTATCCAAAATCATCATTTACTTGAGCTAAAAATCCTCAATATGATCATTCTTTGTTCGATAAAATCAACCTAGTAATTTTTAAATTTTTTTTTTCTGATAGACTTATTTTGGTAACATTGGTACTTTGTAACTCAAAAATTATACATGCTACATAACTTGAACTATTTAAAAATTAGAAATGTATAATGAAATTAGTAATACTCATGAAAAACTTCATGAAATTTTAATTTTTTTAAAAAAAATCATTTAACATAGAGTGGGATGAAAATAAAAATTATTTTAATAAGTAGTATCTAAATTTCTCCTAAAACAAAAAATAAAATCAAAGAGAAAACATTGAAAAAAAAAATATTTTAAAAATCATCCCAGTGGATATTTACCCCAGTAAATAGTTGAAATATTGATTTTAATGAGGATGATGAGAAATGATAATATCTATTTAATTCCTTCCAACATCTATGTCATGTTAAGTATAAGGGAAGCATCTCTAGTTTTGATGTGGAGTTAAAGACATGGGTGATTGAAATCAAATTCATTTTTATTTGAGCATAATCTTAGTATTGGGTTATATTCATGATCAGTCAAATATGATGGGAGGAATCTCTGTTGTGGATGATATATATTGAAGAGAAGAAGAAGGTAGATGATTCTTAGCATAATTTTTAAGAGTTTCACTTATATTTCATATCATCGATAGAAAAGGATTCAAAGAGAAAAAATCTTATATCACTTTAGAAAGATATATTTAGCATATATCAACTCACCATTATGTTAAAGGATGTTCTCCCTTTAAATATTTACTTTCTTATTGAGTAGAAACTATGTCCATCGATTAGATAAATAATCAACCCATTTATGCATCATACACACGTGAAGGTTTATAAAAAGGAAGTGATTGAGAGGGTGAATTCATAGGGAGGAGTTCATCATGACTTATGTCATTATAATTTCTCTAGTAGTAGATCATTATATTATGGATCATATATTTTTTGGAATATGAGGTCTTGAATAATAGGGAACTAACCTCAATAGTCTCATTTTAACTATTCTTGGGCTTGATGTTCCTGAGATTATCCCAAGGGATTTATGTTTGTGTTCCACGCCTTTAAGGTAATTATTTATAATAAATACCACTATTCTATTACTTATACAGGTCATTATGCTATGAGAGTTTAGGCCCCCTTTTAGCTACCACATCAGTTGGATCCCTAAAGACTATATCTTCATCGAGGACCACCTTAAAATGTCAATTGTCTAGTCAGTATGTTTATTCTCAATTTAATGGGGACAAAGTTTGTAGATATAATCCCGATGATATTTATTATCCTCAATTACTTAGACTGTAAAGTGGATATAAAGGATTCCAATAGTGATGATGTGTAACCTTCCACTAAATTACTCATACTATAGAGGTACATATTCCCGAAGGGATTGAGATATTTGAGGGTATGATTAATTTATTGTATACAATAGTTTATTAATTATTTCATTACATACCTTTACACTCATTTGATTCATCCACTCTGGAATTTAAATTTGAACTAGAGGTTCAGAGACTTTTAACTCTCCTGGTGTTATCTAAGCTAATTTGTAGTTAGGTTATACAGTTTTATGTGTGGTGAGGGGGTAGATTGATAAAAGGAAAATTTTAGTTGATGAATGATTTATTATTATTTTATATAAACCCATATGATGTTATACTTGGAATGGAATGGTTTTATTCCATGAAACATGTTTTTTATTGCTGATATAGTAATGTTTTATTATATGATGTAGAGGGACAAGAAGTGGTTTTCATTGGAGTGTAGAATCTTTAAACTGGAAGTTGGCATAC